>JAAGEH010000030.1:14284861-14415399 GCA_011751065.1 Lasiurus cinereus
TCATTGATTTTTAGGGAGAGCGGAAGAGAGATGGAAAGACGGAGAGAGAACATCAGTGTAAGAGAAACACATCAATTGGTTGCCTTCTGCACGAGCCCTCACCAGGGCCTGGGCTGGGGAGGAGCTTGCAACCAAGGTACGTGCTGTTGACCAGAATCGAACCGGGGACCCTTTAGTCTGCAGGCCGATGCGCTATCTGCTGAGCCAAATCAGCTAGGGCCCAAAATCTTTTAATATTTGCCCATCTGATACATGAAAAATCTTACCACCTTGTTCTTTTCATTAGGATCTGTTTTTCTATGGGGTCAAGCATCAATCTCCTCACCTGTTTATTGGCCATTTGAATGTCATCTTCTGTAAAATGTATTTTCCCATGTTATTTGCATGGTTTTCCTACTGATATTTTTCTTTCTTACCTTTCTCCCTTTGTCCTTTTTTTTAAATGTTGATTTGTGTGAGTTCTTTGCATATCAGGTTCTTAGCCCTCATCTGTCATATGGAAAGGAGCTCAATATTTTCTTTAGTTTTGTGTTTGACATTTGCTTTGTGTGTATGGTTACTTTTTTTTCCCTATGGAAGTTTAAAAATATGTGCGTAGTCAGATCTGTTCATTTTTTTCTTGATAACTTCTGGGATTTGTGTCATGTTTTAGAAATATTGTTTTCCACTCCATGATTATGGAAACAAATATTCTCTGATATTTTCTTCTGGTATTTTTATGTTTTAAAAAAATCTATACATATTTGATCCATCTGGAATTTATTTTCATGAGTAGTATGCAATAAGTTAGGGACACAGCTAGATTCTCTTTCTACATGGCCCATCAATTCTCCTAATATGTATTTTCCCCTCACACATGTGAAATGCTACTCTTATTATATAGCAAACTTCCTTATATGCTTAGGTGTATTTGTGGATTTTATTTTACTCCATTTATCCCTTTATCAATTTTTGAGCCAGTTATACACTTTAATTATTGTTAACTTTTAATACACTAATACATTTTCAAAACTTTCACTCTGTAAGACTTTATCAAATCTGCCAGTAAACTACACACCTTTTCATTGGCTTTACGTCTTTAGAATGTGGTCATACTGCCTACTCAATGTGACTCCTCATCTCTCTGAACATGTGCATTTTCTTATTCAACAAATATTTACTGAGCACCCACTCCATGCTAGAGACAATGGGAACAACCCGGACAGGTTTTAGCAATTAATCCTCAAGGCTACTGCAGCTCCATGATTCCTGAGTTCCAAGGGCAGCTCACTGTCAGCCAGGGACTCTCCTAAAACCGATACCCAGACCTGGTTGTTTCAGATGCCCCTGGGCCATGGTTCAGTCAAGGCTAGTGGTAACAGGGCCAAAAGAAGTTATATTTTAAATAAACCTGGCTTCCTCTCCAACATTGTTGAGGGGCCCTTATCCAAGCCACTCAGTTCCCATCAGATAAGAAAGAGCCAAAGCAGATGGGGTCATTGGGAACTATGGTATGCCATGAGCTTTTGGAAATTGATTTTTTTCTTAAGAGAGAGGAAGAAAATATATTTTTAAAAAACTGAAACTAACTTATCTAGAAATTATCTTTGGATCCTGGTGTGGAGAAGGCAGCATGGGGTCAATCTAGTTGTGTGACCTTGAGCATGTCAGTTAACTTCTCTGAACTCCATCTCATGAACACTCAAGGTCAACAAACAAGCAGTGTGCTGAGATCTTTTCTCATAATTAGTTTTACCTGATCCTCAGATAACTTTTATTAGGTAGCATCATAGAACCCTCGGTTTATACACAGAAACCCAAGATTCAAAAGGGAAATGGATATGCCTGAAGCCACTCATTTAGAAGGAGCAGAGCTAGTGCCCTGCTGAGTACCAGGTACTTCTAAGAAGAGCAAGTAGGGAGGGACTTGCCCCACCAGAAATGCTGACTTACTATGAAGCTGCCCTATAAAGACAGTGTCATATTGACCTCGGGACAAACAGATTGACCCAGGAGGAGGAATAGAGACATCCAGAGGCAGGCCCACACATGTGTGGGACTTTGTTATATGGCAAAGGTGGTATATCATGCTGAACAAAGAAAAGATGTCCAAATAATAGAGGTAGGAAAAATTACTTCACACATATACAAAGATCAGCTCTACATGGATTATGGACTTAAATTTCAAAAATAAAACATTAAAATGCTTAGTAGAAAATATAGGTAAATATCTTTTGGAGGTTAGAATAGAGAAAGATTTCTTAAATAAGGTCCCAAAGACATATATCCTACATAATAAAGAGGTAATATGCAAATTGACCATCACTCCAACACAAAATGGCCACCCCCATGTGGACACAAGATGGTCACCACAAGATGGCCAGCAGGGGAGGACAGTTGGGAGGGACCAGTCCTGCAGGGGAGGGCAGTTGGGGGCAACCATGCCTGCAGGGGAGGACAGTTAGGGGTGACCAAGCCTGCAGGGGAGGACAGTTATGTGTAACCAGGATGGCAGGGGAGGGCAGTTAGGGGCAATTGCACCAGCAGGGGAGCAGTTAGGCATCGATCAGGTTGGTCAGGGGGTGATCAGGCTGGCAGGCAAAAGCGGTTGTGGGCAATCAGGCAGGCAGGCAGGTGAGCAGTTGGGAGCCAGAAGTCCTGGATTGTGAGAGGGATATATGACTGCTTGTTTAGCCCTGATCCTACCAGATCCCAGATTGGAGAGGGTGCAGGCTGGACTGATGAACACACCCTCCCCTATGCATGAATTTTGTGCACTGAGTTGACCAGTCGCTATGATGTGCATTGACTACCACAGGACAGATGCTCAACACAGGAGCTGCCAGCTGGGGGGTCAGTGGGATCCCATAGCCATCCTTCTGTGGCCTCTCTCCCTAGCTAGCCAGACCCCTGATAGGCCTCAATCACCAGCCAGGCTGAGGGACACCACTCATGCATGAATTTGTGCACCAAGCATCTAGTTTACTATAAAATTAAAGGTTGATAAACATGACTGTATTATAATTAAGAACTTAGGTTCAACAAAATAACACCTTAAAGAAAGTAAAAACACAACAATGAAGTCGGTGGGAAAAAAATTTCAATACACATAAGCAACAAAGGATTAATATGAAGGGTATAGGCCCCAGCTGGGTAGCTGAGTTAGTTAGAGCATCATCATGATACACCAAGACTGCAGGTTCAATCCCTGATGAGGGCACATACAAGAATCAACCAATGAATGCATGAATAAGTGGAACAACAAATTGATGTTTCTCTCTCTCTCTCTCTCTCTCTCTCGCTGTCTCCTTCCTCCACTTTTCCTCTTTCTCTAAAATCAATAAATAAAAATTTAAGAGTATATGAAGAATGTCTATAAATCAGTAAGAAAAAAAGCTTTTGAAAATAAAAGTGGACAAAAAGTATAAGCACAATATTTAAGAGAGGAAGAAACACATACAGGTGATAAGTGTGAAAAGATGTTGAACATTGTCAGTGATGAGAATTTTAACATCTATGTTCATCAGGAACATTGGCTTATAATTTTCTTCCTTTGTAGTATCTTCTAGTTTTAGAATTATGATAATGTTGGCCTTGTAAAATGAGCTTGGGAGTTTTCCTTCTTGAATTTTTTTTGAATAGTTGGAGAAGGTTAGGTGTTAGTTTTTCTTTGAATGTTTGGTAACTCACCTGTGAAGCTATCAGATCTAGGACTTTTGTTTGTTGAGAGTTTTTGGATTACTGCTTAACTCCATTAGTTGTAATTGGTCTATACAGATTTTCTGATTCTTCCTGATTTAATTTTGGAAGATTGTATGTTTGTAGAAATGTATCCATTTCATTCAGATTGTCCAATTTGTTGGCATATAGTAATTTTTTTTTTAGTCTTTTGTATTTCTGTGGTGTCAGTTGTTACTTCTCTTTCATTTCTTATTTTATTTATTTGTGTCCTCTCTCTTTTTTCTTGATAACTCTGGTTAAAGGTTTGTCAGTCTTGTTTACCTTTTCAAAGAACCAGCTCTTGGTTTTATTGATCTTTTATATTTTTTTAAGACTCTATTTCATTTATTTCTGCTCTGATCTTTATTATTTCCTTTCTTCTGCTCACTTTGGGCTTTGTTGCTCTTTTTTTATAGTTGCTTTAACAGTAAAGTTAGCCCTAGCTGGTTTGGCTCAGTGGACAGATAGAGTGTAGGCCTGCAGACTGAGGAGTTCTAGGAGCAATTCCAGTCAAGGGCACATGCCTGGGTTGTGGGCTCAATCCCCAATGGGGGGCATGCAGAAAACAGCTGATCAATGATTCTCATCATTGATATTTCCATCTCTCTCACCCTCTCCCTTCCTCTCTGAAATTAATAAAATATATATTTTTTAAAAAGAGCAAAGTCAGATTGTTTATTTGAGATTTTTCTTATTTCTTGAGATAGGTCTGTAAGGCTATGAATTTCCCTCTTATAATTGCTTTCACTGTGTCCCAGAGGTTTTGGGTTGTTGTGCTCTCCTTTTCATTTATTTTAAAACTAGAGGCCCAGAATTTCATGTATTGGTCTATACAGAATCAGAAAATCTGTATAGACCAATTACTACTAATGGAGTTAAAGCAGTAATCCAAAATAAATTTCATGCACTGGGTAGAGTGTCCCTCAGCCCAGCCTGCACCCGCTCCAATCTGGGATCCCTTGGGGGATGTCCAACTGCAGCTTTAGGCCTGATCCTAAACTGGCAATTGGACATCCCTCTCACAATCTGGGACTGCTGGGTCCCAACTGCTTGCCTGCCTGCCTACCTATTGTCCCTAACTGTTTCTGCCTGCCAGCCTGATCACTCCCTAACCACTCCCCTGCCAGCCTGCTTGACACCTAACCACTACCCTGATGGCCCTATTGCCCCCAACTGCCCTCCCCTTTAGGCCTAGTCCCCCCCAACTGCCCTCCCTTCCTTGCAGGCCTGGTCACCCCTAACTGCCCTCCCCTGCTGGCCTGATTGCCCCTAACTGCCCTCTCCTGCTGGCCTGATCACCAACAACTGTCTTCCCCTGCTGGCCATCTTGTGATGACATGGGCATGGCCATCTTGTGACCACATGTGGGCAGCCACCTTGTTGAGGGTGTGACAGTCAATTTGCATATTACCTCTTTATTATTTAGGATATCTGTGATTTCTTCCTTAATCTCATTGTTAACCTATTCATTGTTTAATAACATGTTGTTTAGCTTCCATGTCTTCATGTATTTTCCA
Organism: Lasiurus cinereus; assembly: GCA_011751065.1. NCBI lineage: Eukaryota > Metazoa > Chordata > Mammalia > Chiroptera > Vespertilionidae > Lasiurus > Lasiurus cinereus. Next base: position 14,290,078 of record JAAGEH010000030.1, read on the forward strand.
GTTTTTTTCTTGTGATTAATTTATAGTTTTATACCATTATGGTCAGAGAAGATGCTTGATATGACTTCAGTCTTCTTAAATTTATTGAAACTTATTTTGTGTCCTAACATGTTGTATCTCTGAGAAAATGTTCTATGTGCACTTGAAAAGAATGTATATTTTTCTGTTTTGAGGTGAAATGCTCTGAGGATATCGATTATATCCATCTGGTCTAGTGTTTTATTCAAGGCCACTGTTTCCTTGTTAATTTTCTATTTGGAAGATCTATCCATTGATGTCAATGGGATGTTAAAATCCCCTTTATGACTGTATTACTGTCAACCTTTTCCTTTATGTCCATCAAGATTTGCTTTATATATTTAAGTGCTCTTATGTTGGGTACATTACTGTTTACAAGGGTTATATCTTCTTGTTGGAATAATCCTCTTATCATTATGTAGTGTTCTTCTTTGTCTCTTCTTATAGCCTTTGTTTTAAAATCTATTTTATCAGATAAAAGTATTGCTATCTCAGTTTTTTTTTTCATTTCCATTTGCATGAAATATATTTTTTCATCCCTTTATCTTTGGTCTGTGTGTGACTTTTGTTCTGAGATGGGTCTCCTGTAGACAGAATATACATACATCTTATTTTCTTATCTATTCAGCTACCCTGTGTCTTTTTATTGGAGCATTTAAGCCGTTTACATCTAAAGTGATTATTGATAGGTACATGTTTATTGCCATTTTACTCCTTATAACTATGTCCCTCTGGTGTGTTCTTTTTTCTTCTTCTTCTTAAAGAAGACCCTTTAACATTTATTAAAATAGTGGTTTCAACAAACTCTTTTAGCTTTTTCTTGTATGGGAAGCTCTTTATTTAAGATAATTTTTTTTTCTTTTGCCTAGGGCATATAGAAAAGGTTCTTAGAGGAGATGCTTTTTATGACTTTCTGAGAACAGATAGCTTATGGGCAGGGGAAAAGGAAGCAGGAAGGTGGACACTGGGAGGGAGAGTGGGAGCTGGCAGCCTGGCAGGGTTATCCACAGTGCTGGGTGGGAGAGGGAAAGTAGGGGTCTGTGTACAGACCTGAAAAAGTCCAGAGGAGCGGCTCACTCTACCAGACCAAGGAGAGGGCTCCTGCCTGGGCCTCTGGGTGAGTAAACATATGCTGGGAGGAAGGGCTTTATGGGAAGTAATAGTAACCTACACAGAGCAGGCAGGCAGGAAATTGCCGAGGGTGTTCAGGAAACAAAAGCATGTTCTGTGGGATGTTAATAGGGCTCCACAGTCTAACTCACTTGGAAAATTCTGGATTGAACAAGGTGAAACAGATTTCTTTCCTGCAGGCTTTCTCAGAACCCTGAATATGTTAAAGTGCATTGGTCTGCAAGACAAGGTTATATGTGCAGCATTTCCAAAAAGGGCTGCAGACTCGTTTATTAACTTGACAGCACGTTAGTTATAAAGAGGTGGCAGAAAAGCAGGCGGGTGGAACGGCTTAGGGTGTCTGAGATGCCAATGGAAAAGTAAAAGATTTGTAAGCAGGGTGGTGACCCAACTGGATCTGAGGGGTAGAAGGGTGCTCCCTATGTCCCTGTGGGGAAGGAATACAAAGAAAGAGGGACACTGACGTTTATTGTCGACTTCCCCCGTTCCAGCCACCGTGCTAGCACTTTGCATATACATGTGCATTTCATCTTACAGCCCTGTAAGCTACGTGCAGGACCTAAACCCTGGAGCTCTCTACCACCAATTCGCTGGGTGACTGGGCCAGCGCATGCTCCCTCTCTGGGCCTTGGCTACCTCATGTGTCCACAAGACAATTGCTGCTGTTCCTCCCAGCTCTGAATTGCTATCCACACAGGTGCTGCCTTATAGAGTCCTGCATCTGGTCCTCTGCTATGGCATTTTAGAACTGACTATCATGTAGCTAACAGACCAGCCTCATCTCATTCCACCCTTACACCAAGTCTGCAATGCATCCAGTCAACAAGGATTTACCACCCGCCCACCCTTAGCCAGGCGCTGTCCTGACAGCTGCCATCTGTTGCCTGGGGCGGCAGAACCTCCAGTAGTCCTCATTTTTCCAATATGGAGTCTTGTCCCACATCTTGCCAGGTTCAGATTTGGATCAGGACCATCTACACCAACAGCCCAGCTTTTGCCCACTCTGTTTTGCTGCCAGTCATGTAAGCCCACAGGCTCAGGGCTGGAGCCCAGGCCTCCAGAGCAGGATGTGAGAGGGCGTGTGTGTGTGTGAGTGTGAGGGTGCGTGTGTGTTGGTCAGCGGGGGAGGGCGGGCAATAGTGATGCTAGTCAGACCTGGCTGTGGTTCTTGGTCCTGCCACCTACCAGCTGTGTTATAGGATGCCGATCATTTCACTGCCCTGAGACTCAGTTCTCTTGTCGATAAAATGGCTCTAATGATACTTATCCCATAGAGTTATTGGGAGAATGCAGGCTCCCCAAAACATGCTGCCCCTTCTCATGCTCACTTCCACAGGCCTGCAAGGAGGGCTCCAGAAACAAATTAATAAATAAAGTGATTTCCTAGTGCCTTGAACGGTACTGTTTTGTGTTTTTACATGACCTGCATGATAATGACAATGACCAGCACTTACTCAACATGTAATATGTTCCTCTAAAAATCTCCCTGAGTGTTTTACAGACCACAGCTGTCATGCACCAGAGCCACAAGTTGATCCCAAGCTGTCTGGCTTCATGGCCCATGCTATTAACCACTCCACTCTCTGGTTCAGGAGGTTCAGTACAAACCTGTGTACTAGATGGTGAGGTCCCAGGAGTCAAGAGCTGTATCTTTTGCAGGATCCAGGAGCCACTTCTTATTCATTTATTCAATTAGTATCTATTGAGCACCTGCTCTAGGAGCTGGAGACATAGCAATGAAGAAGGTAGAGAAGACCCCCATTTCCATGGCAACTATATTCTAGTGGCCATCTAGGCACTAAATGTATAGGCAAGAAAACTATCAGCCAGTAATTCATGTAGAGTTAAAAGAGGATTATATGCAGCGACTGGGTAGCTGCTTTTGATGGATGGTCTGGAAAGAATTCTCTCAGGAGGTAATGTTTTAGCTAGGACTTGAATGATGAGAGGGAACGAACACCTGAAAACCAGGGGGAACAGAGCATCCAGGCAGAGGGAACAGCAAGTGCAAAGGCCCTGAGATGGGAACAAACTTGGCATATTTGGGGAGGAGAAGCCAAGAGTGGCTGGAAAACCAGTCAGTGAAGGGAGACAGCGAGACAGGGGACACATCCTGGAGGCTTCATGACCAGAAGAAGCTATCTTATTATTATTATTATTTTTAAATATATTTTATTGATTTCTTACAGAGTGGAAGGGAGAAGATAGAGAGTTAGAAACATTGATGAGAGAGAGACATTGATCAGCTGCCTGCTGCACACTCCCCACTGGGTATGTGCCTGCAACTAAGGTACATGCCCTTTACCGGAATCAAACTTGGGACCCTTGAGTCTGCGGGGCGATGCTCTATCTACTGAGCCAAACCAGCTAGGGGTATCATATATATATATATTTATCGTTTTTCAAGGATTGATGGGAAGCAGATGGAAAGGTTTTTTAAATTAATATATTCCTTTTCGTGTTTTTTTTTTTAAGTTGATTTCAGAGAGAGGAAGAGAGAGGAGATGGGAAAAGGAGAAAGAAAAAGAAACATCAATGAGAGAGAAACATTAATGAGCTGCCTCCTGCATGCCCTACCCTGGGGATGGAGCCTGCAACCTGGGAACCAAACCATGACCTCCTGGTTCACACGGAAACGCTCAACCACTGAGCCACGCCGGCTGGGCTGGTGATCATCTCTTAACATGCATTTCTCTCTCACTGGACAGTGGGCTCTTCGTTAGCTGGTCGTACTGTAGCAGAGGCCTCCTAGCGCTGTCCTCCTTTCTTCCACATTAGCTAGAGTTTTTAGCGAGGCTCCTGGCCACACAGAGAAATGACATGCCAGCCTGCCTGGCAGCTAGAAGTCACCAGGTGACACAGCTCTGACCAGTGCATAAGAATGGAAGTGGTGTGGGCAGCTTCCGGTCACATCTTTCCTGGGCAGGAGCAGGCCCCTCCCTCCCCGTCCTCATGCTGCTGGCCACACTGTGGACATCAATGGTGGTGTGCCCTCTCATGGGAAAAGGCAACTTCCCTAGGAATGGCAGAGCCATCAGACAGAAAGATCCGGGGTTCCTGACATCCTGAAATGGCCACATCGACTTTGAACTGCTCACCTCCAGAATATTTGGAGAGGCAATAAAACCTCTTCTTTTCAAGCCTTTTTGCAGTTTAATATAATTCACACTAATAACCATGCCTAACGCCGTGACTGGCACTTAGAAAGTATTCAATAAATTATGACTGAATGATTAAATCAATTACAAAAAAGGAAACCCTTAATTCTAGCATTTAGCACATTGGCTGCATATTCCCTCTCAGTTCTTCTCTTTGTCCACTTGATGCTTTCATGGAGGCATAATTAGAGTAGAAATAGAACTTTATATCCAGCCTTTCCCCTTTAATAGTAATTGCATAATAAATATTTTCTATGTCTTATTAACACTGTTTTAAATAGGTGTGTAACCATCATTTACTTAACTGTTTGATATATATATACATTTCCCCCCATTTTTTGTAATTCCAGAGAATTCCATTATGACTAGTTTTTACTACTCCACATTTTTTTACAGTTCCGTTGAAAATGAGATTGTTGTCTTTTTTAATATCTTAGATCTCCCTCCACCTTCACTAGCCACTCTTAAGCTTTATAACTTCCAATTAAATTCTGAGCCATGGTCATGATGGGAATAACAATCATAACAGCAATAGGTGCCCATTACTGGCCACTGACTAAGTAACTGTGCCATGCTGGCCACTTGTCAAGTATACGGATCTGCACGTATATGTTTATATAGACTTTATCCAGCCCTTGCTATATGCCAGGCAAGGGGAGTCAGGGGAAGTGCCAATCCTCGAGTCAGAAACTGGTTTCAAATCTCAGTCAGACTGCTTCGTAACAGGGAGAGCTTGGACGATAACCTGCTAACCCGCCTCTGCCTTCATTTTCTCATCAATGAAATGGGTGATAGTAACACTTTTCTCGTGGGGCTGATGTGACATGTGACTAAGATAACAATAGCCCTGGCCAGTGAGTCAGTGGTTAGAGCATCATCCGGCATACCAAAGGATTGCAGGTTCAATTCCCGGTCAAGGACACATTCCTGGGTTGCAGGTTCAATCCCTGACCCATTCATGTGTCGCTCTCTTGTCAATATTTCTCTCCCCGCCCCCCCCCCCCAATTGCTCCCACTCTCTCTAAAAATCAATAGGAAAACTATCCTCAGGTGAGGATTAACAGACAAAAAATGAGATAACAATAGCGTTTCTAGGTGCCAAGCACTGTGCTAGAGGCTTTGCATCTGATCCTTGTCTCAGCAGAGGAAGTGTTTCCTCCCACATTTTGAGGATAGGGCACCCACTGCCCAGAGCTGAGCAGTTCTCACGGAGGACAGTCGTTGACCTCAAAGCCCCAAGTTCCTTCCGAAAGGACTCTTCTTTTCATGATGTTCCTCAGGCCAAAACCTCAGAAGCCCAACTTCTCCAGAGGAATCTCTCCCTCCTTCCGCCTCCCACCCCACCACACACAGCCTATTTCAGGCTCGCTGAGCAGTTTGCTGTCCTTCCCACAGTCATCGAACCCCCGCAGCTCAATGAGGAAAGACCATTTACCAACAAGCACTTCCTTTGGTCAGACCCTGTGCTTGGTGCTTTGTGTTATTAGTCCCCGAACTGTCCTGGAGGTCAGCACCATCACCTCACTTTCATCTGCCACAGCCATGGAGAAGCCCAGGCCCAGAACGGTCAAATGAGCGGCCCAGTGTCAGGGGGCTGTTGCAGCCAAGCGCTGAGACGCTGAGACTCACTGCCCGGCTGGCTGGCGGGGGGAAATGCGAGCGCGGTGTCCTGCTGTTCTCACTCACAGCCCCGGGAGGGTGGTTTCCAGGGGTTGGGGAAGGTTGTGCTCTGATGGCCACAGGTGGTTGCCTCTGCCTCCCCGAGGGCAGTCAGGCAGAGGGTATCAGCACAGTGCCCACCAGGGCCACCTGGCTCTCAAGGCCCAAGGTGCAAAGGTCTGGCTGGGAGCCATTGGGTGAGCTTTCTGTGCCACCCCTGAAATAGCCCAGCTCTCGGCTCCTGCTCTGGGAGGCGGCAGGCAGATCCCGGAATAGCTCTTTCCTACTGCAAGGTGACCTAGTTAGCAGGTTCCTCTTGTCATGTGAGGTTGGCTGGGCAAGAATTCACCTGCCTCTCGCTACCCAGAGAAAGCCCCACCCAACGCTTTCCTCTCTCCCCCTCCCGGTCTGCTCCCCACTCTCCCACTGTTTACTCATCCTAGAAATCAGGGGAATGAGTAATAATAATACACAGAAGGTGATGCTTCATGGCCTCAAAACATGTTCACAAACATCACCATGCTTCCTTCTTATGGCAGGTGGGAAAGGGAGGATTTAGCGTCCTCCCATTTTACAGCTGAGGAAATTATGGCACAGAGAAGGGAAGCCACATGAACAAGGACACACAGCTGGGAGGAGGCAGAGCCAGGATGGCCAGGCCCTGAACATCCCCAGTTGCAGTGCTTCTCTCTGAGGAGCCCCAAGTATGCCTTCCTCATCTGCCCGCTGACCCTCTCCCAAGCAGCACCTGGTGGCATAATTGATTTACAGAGGTTGAGATCAAGGACTTGGAGGTCCCTCAAACCCAAGCTGAGGTTGGGGTGTGAGTTTTGGCATTGATCAGCTCCGTGACCTCAGACAATGCTTTACCTGTCTGAGTCTCAGTTTCTGTGCCTGTAAATTGGGAAGCCACAGATAAGTTGCTGAATCTCTCTGAGCCTCTGTTTACCCATCTGTGAAAATTGGGCAGAATATAACCTTTTGGGTCTGGGAGGTGAGTGTTGGATGAGGCACCCAGGTGAAGCACAGAGTGGGTGCTGAGGAAACGTTTGAGAATCTGAGCTTGAACAGCACAGGCAATCAAACCCAAGACCAGAGGCAACTTCTTAGGAACTTAAAAGCAAAGATAACTGTGGCCCGAGAAAACAAGGAAGGCCTCAGAGCGATGGTGGGACTGGTACTGAGTCCTAAAATCCAAGTATAACTGAGAAAGAAACAAAATCCGGGGGAGGTCATTTCGGGTAGAAGGCCCTGCAGGACAGAGCCTGGAGGTGAGGCTGAGCAGGACACATGGACCGAGCGAACCCTCCCTTCACCCTTCGCAGATATAAACTCCTCCGCTGTGACCTCAGCTCTCAGAGCATTCGCCCCCGGCCCTGTGGCTGCTCCTCTGTCACACACACATTCCCCTCATCCCCCTTCATCTGTGTGATTTTCTTCAGAGCGCCCATCACGATTTTTGATACTATATTTTTCAGTCATGTGTGTCCCTATTGATTGTCTGTCTACCCCAAGGAGACTGGAAGACCCTGGAGGGAGAAGACTCTGTCCCATTCGCTGGAACACCCCTAGTTCCTAGAGCGATGGCAGCACCAAGTACACATAGTACGTGCTCAGTAAATCTGGATAAAGTAAGTGGATGGCTCAACAGTGGCGAGTCCAGGCCAGCAGCAGGAGGTGGTGGGGCAGGTTGATGCTAAACTGGGGAGAGCTATTCCCCAGGCGAAGGAGTTTAAGGCACTTTTCAAGAAGGATCAACAGACTTGTGACCAATCACATCATGGGTTGGTCAAATTTCGGGTCTGAGTGACGGGGAGAGGGATAGAGCTATTGGTAGAAATCAGATCATTGGTTTCTCCAGATTCTGATATGTCTCTTCTGGACCGAGTTTCAGTTAAACAGGAGGATCCAGATACGAACAAGTCCCATTCCCTCTCTCTCAACAAGCCTGCCTTCTTGTGGGGACTTATGGAGCGGCAGTCATTCAAGAGGGACCTTAAAAAGAAGAGAGGCCCAGCCGGTGCGGCTCAGTCATTGAGCATCTACCTGTGAACCAGAAGGTCACCGTTTGATTCCGGTCAGGACATATGCTCGATCCCAAATAGGGGTGTGCAGGAGGCAGCTAATCAGTGATTCTCTCTCACCACTGATGTTTCCATCCCTCTCTCCCTCTCCCTTCCTCTCTGAAATCAATAAAAATCTACATTTAAAAACAGGTGGAGAGGATTTTCGCACTGAGACCTGGGACTGGACCTCCCCTGAGCAATGAGAGGAGGATGGGAAAGGTGATGAAAGCTTCGGAGAGAGGAAGAAGAGACCGGAGAGGGAGGACTGGGAGGCCTCCCCGGGGGCTGGGGGGCGGTCCTGCCCCTCATTTCCCTCCGAGGTCCTGGGGAAGGAGCCGTGGTGAAAAGCCTCTCCTGTGGGCAAGGACACAGGGAGGAGGAGGGCATTGAGCTCAACAAAGGAGCATTCTTCTGCCGAGACCCAGAATCAATAGAGGCTTGTTTGCCTGCTGCCCGGGGAGCTCAGCCAGGCACACTGGCCAAGGGACCTGGGCAGGCAAGGTGGGAACACTGAGTCCTGAGCGGGGCTACCTGGACATGGTTCTGCCCTGGAGTAGCCACACCCAAGGCTCTTGGTATCTTAAAATAAACAGGGGGGCGGGGTGGGAGTTGCCACTCCAGAGAACATCCAGGCCCCCTTCACCTGCAGGTTTTGTGACAAGACGTTGAATGGATCAAGAGCAAAAGACCCGAGCCCTGGCCGGTGTGGTTCAGTAGGTTGGGCACCATCCTGTGCACCAAAAGGTTGCCTGTTGGGATTCTTGGTGAGGACACATACCCGCCTGTAGGCTCCATTCCCTAGAAGATGACTGTCACGGAGGAGTCCACAGAGAGGATGAGCCTTGGACAAGTGGCAGAGTGGGGTGCATGGGGACTTGTGCCCCGCTAAAAGCCCGCTGCTGTGGGGAAAGGCTTCTCACCTTCATCTGCTCAGTAAGCAGACAGCCACCTCCACAGCCCCATCTTCTCTCCTTGCTCCACCCACACATTCCCCACCTCTGAGCAATGCTCCTTCTTTCCTGCACTCGCCATTCATTTCGGACTGAAATCTCATAGGCTGGGGAAGAAACGGCAGCCCAGCCGTCGCTGTCGGGAGCTCAAGGTGCCAGCCCTTGAGGAGTGTGCACTCACTGAATACCTGCGGCTGCCTTAGGAGTTAGGTCCGGTCACCGCCCCATTTCACAGATGAGGAAATGGAGGCTCAGTCAGGAATGAACTTGGCTGATTGTCTGAGCCAGGAGTGAAACATAGATCCTCAGACTCCAAGGTCAACTATGCAGCTCCTCCCCAATCCCAAACTTGCCCTTCGCCCTGCACCCTCCAAAGCGCCTCCTCCAGGGAGAGGGGATGGGCTACCTCCCAAGGCCGCCTCTTTCACTGCCAGTGTGCCAACATCCAGCCCCGGAGAGCAGATTTGGCTCACACTTGGGGTGTGACTTAGGATGGATGAGGGGATAGGAGTAGGGAGGCCTATGGTACAGGCCAGCAGGGCCCATGGAGAGTTCTGGGAGGGTGCGCTGAAGGTGGCCAAGGTGACCTTTACCTGGGTTTCGACCTACGACAGATGCACCTGCCCAGGTGGTTTCCTCCTCTGCCTCCCCACAGGATGGGGCCTTCTGGGGAAGGCCAAGAGGAGACACAAGTACCTGAGGGTGGCTCATCCCTGCTGACAGGTTTCACTTGAAATCACGTTTGCTCACTCCAAATGGGCCCGGTGTGCCTGGCAATGCTTCAGTGCATCACTGAAGTAGTCACTCCCCCAGCTATTTCCTACCTTCTTCTGGATCCTCAAATCTCAGCCCCCTTCCCTACCTCACTCGCCTCCTGTGAACACAGAAGGTAACAGAAGAGCCAGCCACACCCACACATCGCCCCTCCTGCATCTGCACTCATGTTCGTTGCCTGCCCTCCCCTTTCTGGGGATGAAACATCTGAGCTCCCACAAAACCCAGCCACTATCTATGTGGATGTCTGACCCTACCTCCACCGGGACATCCCTCCAGCAGTCGTCCCCGCCCCCGCCCCCTGCCCCGCCACGCCTCCAGAGTCATCAATTCTTCCCCCTTGACCGGCTCATTCTCATAAGCATACAAACAAGCTATTAATTCTCTCATCTACAACAAACAAACTACTCTGGTCCCACTTCTTTATGGAGTCCCATTGTGCTGTTCTCCTGCCCTTCAGTCCACAAAGTGAGCCACCCTGGCCGTCACTAGTCCTTTCCCTCCCAACAGGCCTCCCCATTCCCATGTGGCGGGCTGGCTGCCATTAAAAGGCTTTGTGACAATGGCAATGATTGTTCTTCTTCTTGAAAAGGTGATGTCTTTCTGTGATGACTGCAGGAGACCTGCCCTGGGAGGCCTGGGGGCCCTACCTTGGTGTGAGATCAGTGGGATCCCCTCCTGTCCTGAAACACCTCCCCTAACTCTTCCTAAAGTCCCTAACCCTCGGAATCAGTGATCTTCCGTATTCTACAAGCGCAGCACCTGAACCCGGGGGAGGGGAGGCATTGCCCACAAAGACGTTTGAGAGGTAGATTGCAGGCTCTGACCCAAACCCACAGAACCCAAACCCCAGACCGTGACCCGGGAGCATGCACTCAAAGCCTGCACACCGCAGGCAGAGGCCAGGGTTAATGTCAGAGGCTGGCAGAGGGGACATGGGTTGAGATTTCTGTTCAGCTGTAATAACAGCTGACCCTTTACCCAGAAAGGATCCTGATGTGTGGGGAAGAGGAGGCAGGCCCTGAGCAAACAAAGGGAAAATGACCTCAGGAGGGAAGGAGGGGAGAAAGGTGGTCACATCCTAAGGCTCATTTACCTTCCCCACAATTTTGCCAAAAGCCATAGTCCTAAGAGCTCCGGGGAGGATTTTATTTCTTTATGCTTCTTTGGTGCCTTCCCATCCATGAACTCGTCTGATCCTCACTGCAACCTTGAGAAGTAGACAGGAAAGGGATGACTGCCCCCCCTTTTACAAATGAGGAAACTGAGGCAGAGAAGCCAGGTGGTGTGCATTTGCTGACACCTGATCAGAAGTCAGTCCTAGGTCACAGCTGAATGAGCCCAATGCTGAGCCCAGGTCACCAGATCAAAGCCCACCCATTTGAGCACCCTGATGTGTGTTGTGGGGAGAGGGAGGACGATTTACTAGGCAAGAGGTTAAGAATGAATTCTTCAGCCTTGCCTCTTTCTCCAAGGTCCTCCTCCTATAACCTCTAGAAAATCTGACTTCATAGATGGTGATTTGGGAGAGGAACATGATGTTTGTGTTTAATGATGTCAAAAGGAGATGGGGATAGACAAAAAAATCTCCCTAACAGGGAAAAGTTATTTCTTTCCATCTCCCACTGTCAAACCCAAGGAGAGCAGATGCTAAGCCTCCCAAGAGCTATTCTGTCCAGAGGGAGGGGTGTTTGCAAGGTGGGATGAGTCAGGCGGCCTCTACACTGCTCTGTCCAGGAGGCAGGGGGTGGTGGGAAGAGCTGAACAGAGAGTTGGGTGAAGCCTGGGGCAAGGGGGCAATAGGAGGAGGGGGGCTGGTAAGCCAAGAAGGAAATTCTGGGGCAGAAGAGTCCAACCAGCACGTTTATTAACTTTCCCTCTGCGGTGTGCAACATAACCCTGTCTCCCATCTTGCTGTGAACTCTTCCGTACAATCGGCTTTACTCCCTAAGGCGTTATGATGCACTTGGATCAGCTTTTGGGGTCTTGGCTAAAGTGCTACGCCCTCCTTAAGGGTGGGTGCAAGTTGCCAACAGAGACTGTTCTTCGGGCTCTCAAAACGAAGTTTCCATCCCCAGGTAATTTAAAAACTGTCCGGCATAAAGCAGAAACAGAAAGATCTTTTGTCTCGAAACACAATGAATAATGAAAGTCTGTTGAGTCTCATTAGCGATCCTCCAGTGTGATACCGCTCTTCCCTGAGACTGGAGCATTGACAGCAGGCTGCTCTTCCTCCCGGACTGTTTTCCCTGGCCCAGCCTCAGCATCGGAATGACGGAATGACGGCTCTCTCTCTCTCTCTCTCCCCCCTCCCTCCCTCCCCCCACCCCATACCTCCTATCACAGCACCAGCCAGGCCCTTCCAACGGCCTAGGCCCGTGGTCAGCAAACTGCGGCTCGAGAGCCACATGCGGCTCTTTGGCCCCTTGAGTGTGGTTCTTCCACAAAATACCACGGCCTGGATGAGTCTATTTTGAAGAAGTGGTGTTAGAAGAAGTTTAAGTTTAAAAAAACTTGGCTCTCAAAAGGAATTTCCATCGTTGTACTGTTGATATTTGGCTCTGTTGACCAATGAGTTAGCCGACCACTGGGCTAGGCCAAGGCTCACCACACACAAAGGGGCTTTGTGGGTTCCTGGGGAAGTGAGCACGGATGGGTGATGGGGATGAGAAAACCGGGGTGATCAGGAGCGCGGAGGCTTGCCGAGTCCCCCTTCCAGCAGTCACTGTCCCGTGGAGGGAGGTTCGGCAGGAGGCTATGGGTACACTTTTGTAACTGGGAAATGACTCACAAGGTGTTTTACCTTTTTTAAAATCCAAATTGAATTTAAAGTGTCTTGAACACCCCCAACAGGATTAGCGGAAAGTCCAGACGTCTTTGTGGGCAATGCCTCACCTCCCCCGCTGCTCTAAGCACTTTGGGGCACCCAAGAACAGCCAGGCCTCCTAAAAGCCAAGAGAATCGGACCTGCTTCACTTTCACTCCGGAGCCTGGGACAAGAGCTTGTAGGTGGTCACCATCACTGCCACATGGCACCTCTTCCCTCTGTGACACTCACGCTGCACCCCTCATGGGAGTGCTCTCCTACCCCTGCTCCAAGCAGTGTGTGTGGGCACCACTCCACCAAACCTCCACCCCTCTCCCGCCCCCCACACACACATCATGCAGGGCCCGGATCACATCTCTAAGGGTCCCAGGGCATCCACTGTCTGAGTCAGACACTTGGTTCTCAATCCCAGACCTCTAACACGTGGGCAGCTCCTGTTAAACAATAGGACCTGGGCTGCCCCTCAGCAGGGCCCGAGCTCAGAATCCCAGCAGTTCACTGGTGGAGGGGGTGGAGCAAGATGGGCTGTGGAGGAAACTCCTTTCGCCCCAGCCCTCAGAGGAGAGGTGGAGGGATTGGGGCACCTCTTCTCAAGCAGAAAAGTTTCCTTCAGGCCACGCCCACTTTCATCTTCTGTTAAAGAGAAGCCCTGTTCTCTCTCTTTGCCCTTGATTTGTTACCTTCAGAGTTTGGGAAAGTTCTGTGAAATCTAGGAAAGTGGGTGACTGGGCAGTGATTCTCAAATGGGGGGACCTGAGAGTATTTTGTGTGTGGGGGAGTGTAATATCCAGTGACTGCTTCTGAACTGTTGCTCTGCCCAAGTCACTTATGACATTCAAGAATGCTTGTCTCTGGATAACTGTGTGAATCTCTCTTTCTTTTTATCTGTCTTCCTCTTGCCATAAAGTTATAAAAGTAAGTACCAAACCCTGCTGATATCAGAAATGTTTCGTAAGAAGCCAAAGGTCTGTTTGATCTATGGCAAGAGCTTGCAACCTGTGGGCTGCAGAATTCTAGAATTCTAGAAGGCTTTAGGATTGTTGCAAAGAATTAGTGGGCACCCATGTGTATTGTATGCTTATCATAGACGCACTGAAGTCAGGCTGTCTGGGTTTGAATCTCAGCTCCACCAACATTCTGTGAACTTAAACTATATTACTTGAATTCTCCGAGCCTCTATTTCACCATCTGTAAACTGGAAGTGATACTAATGGCATCTAACTCACCGAGTTATTGTGAAGATTAAAATGAATAATACAGGTAATATGTTGAGGTTTGTGGCTGATATAGTATAGATCAATCAATATTTATCATCAGTATTAATAGCAGTATCATTAATCCGATACCAATTATTTTCTAAACACTGTGCTAAAAACTTCCCCTACATTATCTCAAATCCTCACAGCGTCCCTACCTACTTTGTGAAAAGTCAGGTTCAATTACTTGCCCCAAAACAGATTGTTCCAGAACTTGTACAGGATACTGGTTTTCAAAACCAGCTTTTTCTGGCTCCAATGCCTGCTTTCTCTGAGTTGAATCGAATTGTACCTGAACCAAACTATAGACAGAGTATTTAATACTAGAGGCCTGGTGCACAAATTCATGAACAGGTGGAGTACTGCCGGCCCACCCCAATGGGGCTGGCCCAGGGGGAGGGAACATGGGAGGTTGCCGGCCGCCCTGCCCCTAGTTGAACTCCAGGTCCAAGGGACAGTTTGCATATTAGCCTTTTGTAATATAGGATGCCTTGTGCTCTACACAAAACTTGGATACTATCCACAGTACTTAACTATCTGCTGAGCTCAGGGCTGACCATCAGAATGGAAGGCACCTAACCCCACCCTGGGAGGTTCCAGTCCTGAGCCAAATATTAACTCTTTAGCAGCTGGGTAGTGTTAAATAAGCACACTGTCCCCAAACCAATTTCCAGAGCCAATGTTATTACCTGACTGGTATGTGCACAGTATTCTCTTTTTCTTGCTAATCTAACAGTAGTCATTGTAGACACTCTTCTTCCCCAGAAAGTGTCGCTCCTAGGATCAAATTTTGGAATTGGCCTGTTGAAGACTTTTCCCCTGCAGTGAGATTGTGACGACCCTTTGCTGTGTGCTCCTAACTGAACTGCCTGGATAATTTTGTTTTGTTTTTAACTGTAGAGACAGCAGGAGAGTTTTCCAAAGACTTGGGGAGGGAAGGAATTTGGAGAGGCTGCCGCAAGAACTATTTACCAATGGGGGCATCAATGTTTGAATAAAAAAAAAATCCGAGCCAATGTGAGGGTGAGGGGTGTCCCAGCTCTGAATCAGCCCTGAATACCATAGATTTAAAATCCATCGAGACCCTGTCAATTTTACTGTGGTTCAGACCATACAAACACTGGTTCACAATAGCTTATTGACATTATGGATGTTCTCAAACAATGAACACCGTGGTCTCTTTTACATTAAAAAGTGTTCTAGACAGTGCCCTTGGCGGTCCCAATTCTGTCTCTTGCTTCAACAGTGTGTGGATGGAACAGACCCAAGGACGCCCCTTCTTCCCTCCACTATCTTTTTCAGTCACCACTTCAGACCAGCCAACACACTGTGCTTTCTCTGCCTTTAACTCCTTATTGCCAAACAACCGTGAGCTCCCAGATTCATCAGAACAATTCCACCCAGGTGGAGGCTGCCCTCAACCACCTGGCAACCTGCATCCATGATCCTCCCACTCCTACCTGTCCCTGGGCCACTTCTTCGCAAGTTGGTGGAGAAGAAGCACGAGGGCCCGAGCGTCTCTTAAAGAGGCAAAACTAGCACATGACCATCTTCTCTTCCAGGACGTGCTGAAGCCTCCCCAAGGTGAGTGGGCAAAACTCAGGACGCCATGGAAGCTGCCCTGGCCTTGGAGAGGAACCTGAACCAGGCCCTTTGTAGCCGCAGGCCCTGGGTTCGACCCACACAGACCCTCAGCTCTGTGGCTTCCTGGAGAACCACCTCCTGGATGAGCAGGTGAAACTCATGAAGAAGATGGGCAGCCACCTGACTCATCTCTGCAGGCTGGCCGACCCCCAGGCTGGGCTGGGCAAGTATTTCTTTGAAAGGCTCACCCTCAAGCTCAACTAGGAACCTTAGGAGCCCAGAGGCCTTTAAGGAGCTCCTCTGCCTTTCCTGGTGTCTGGCTTTTGCCTGAGCCTCTCCCCGGAACCACTAGCTATTCCTTTAACCACCCTGGAGCTCTCTCCCATGCATTCAACTAAATGGAAACAATAAAGCTTTTTGCAGAAAACACACACATACACACACACACACAAAAACACCCCCCCCCATAAAATAAAGTAAATAAAAATTGTTCCATAGCACATTAATATTGCTGAGGCAAGATCCACTGGTAAATGCTGAACGAGTGGGTGAAAATTTAAGAATAAATAGAATATTTGCCTAGCCTCAAAGTTTCTTCTTCAGAATCTTAATTGTGCTTTTAACAGATGTCCATAAATTCTTTGATACTCCTTGCTCTGGGAAGTGAAGCTTAATTCTCTTCTACTCAGACTGGACTTAGGACTTGCTCCTCGAGTACATGGAAAAAGGAAAAATAGCCATTTTACAGTGGAGCACCCGGCCGGACTCGCATCACCAGGAACAAGGCATGTTGATGGCACCTGCTCCCAGATATGAGATGAGGAGAAGGCCACCTCACCCGTGTGATATTCCTCCCCCAGTTCCATAAGCCCAGTCTAATCACGAGCAGCATCGGACAAAGCCTCGGGCACAATCTACAGATTAGCTAACCAGGACTCTTCAAAAGCCACAGCCATGAAAAACCAAGAAGAGACTGCGAAACTGCCACAGGACAAAGGAGACTGAGGAGACAGGACAGCGACTTGTGAGGCGGTATTTATCCTGGAACAGAAAAAAGGCATTTGTGGAAAAACTGGTGAGATCCAGTCCAGTTGGCATGGCTCAGTGGTTGAGCGTAGATCTATGAACCAGGAGGTCACAGTTCAATTTCCCCTCAGGGCACATGCCCGGGTTGTGGGCTGGATCCCCAGTGTGGGGTGTGCAGGAGGCAGCTGATCAATGTTTTTCTCTCATCATGGATGTTTCAATCTCTCTCTCTCTTCCTCTCCTCTCCTCTCTGAAATTAATAAAAATATATTTTTTTAAAAATAACAACTGATGAGATCCAAATGAAGTCTGTAGTTCACAGTGATGTGCCAGCTTCACATTTTTCGTTTTGATGGGAGTGCTGCGGTTATGAAACATTATGTAACACGAAGGGAAGCTGGGTGAACTCTCTGTACCATTTTTACAGCTCTTTTGTAAATCTCAAAGAATCTTCAAATAATGGTATAAAAATAACAAAGCAAAAAAAAGAAGAAAACCACAAAGCCTTTTGTTTGTTTCTTCATGCAACAAACAAAGATGTCCTTAGAAAGGTGGGGAACTGAAGTTTATACAACACTCAGAGCGTTGAATGAAAGAAACCACAACAACGCTAACAAAAAGCTGTGGGTGGGGAGAGGTTGCCGACCGTCCAATGAACACGCAGTCCAGGGCAAGGACATCCTCTCCTGAGTGGGCATTATTCACACTCAGATCTATGCCCCAGGGGTGGGTGACTGACGAGGAAGACCAGTGGGGCTGGGTGGGAGGAGGGATAGAGATTGATTATAGGGATCAAAATAATTCACACACACAAAGAGCTTAACCCTGTGCCTGACATGGTAACAGTCAATACAGGTTCATCATCATCATCATCATCATCATCATCATCATCATCACCATCCATAGTATCAACATCTATCAAATACCCATTATTTTCCAGGCACTGTGCCCCAATTTTCCCATCTATTATCTCAAATCTTTATGACATGGTACTTTGTAAAAGTGAAGGTCAGCCCTGGCAGTGTGGCTTAGATATTTGAGTGTTGTCCTATGCACTAAAACGTTGCTGGTTCTGTTCCTAGTCAGGATACCTACCTAGATTGTGGGTTTGATCCCCGGTTGGGGCGGGTGCAGGAGGCAACTGATCAATGTTTCTACCTCATATCTCTCTCTCTCTCTCTCTCTCTCTCTCTCTCTCTCTCTCTCTCTCTCCCCTCTCTCCCTTCCTCTCTAAAAGGAATAAAAACATACTTGTAAAGAATGAAAATAAGTGAGGTTCAGTAACGTTTCAGTGCTAGACTGTTCCACAGCTGTATTCATTTCTGGTTTGCATGCCCCGTTTGGCCTCCATTTTCCAAAAGCTGTAAGGATGGAATTGGTGGCACCGTGCAGAGAGGCCCAGGCTGCCGCAGGGACCCGTGTACTTTCCTCTCAGGCTTATTGTGAGGACAAATATGGTGAGAACTGCAGTCTTAGCACTGCACCAAGCACATAGTCAGTGCTCAATTCATGTTCTTGGTGCAGGATAATATCAGGAGCTTTAAACTAAGGGTTTTTCTTCCCTCGAATGTTTCTCACTGCTGAGTGGCCCTTCACCCATTGTCTGAGGAGGTGGTGGACTACAGCCGAAGATAAAGAAGTCATTGTTCAGCACTGAAGTCCAACCGGACTCTTGAAAGAGTCCAAAGCAAGACTGTTTTGAAGAGTCAGACATTCAATTCCAAGAGGCAACATATATCAGAGAGAAAAGAAATTTTCCAGAATTCTAAAATCTTCTCTTGAAATAAACTTTAATATGAAACTTGCAATAAAATTTGATGACCTAGAGAATGAGTTTTGCTGAAGTCATAGAGTAAGCAGTTTCTCGTGTCAGACAAGGAACTCTGCCAGGGCTGAGACAGAGAAAAGAGGGCAAGAGCTTGGGATTCTTGTCCAGGGCCCTGCCCAGGGTGAATACCCATGGAAGCAGATATCCTGGAGCATGGGGGCCTAGGGCCTGTAGGGTTTGAGGCACAGGAAATGGGAGTCTGAGACCAAGGCATGTTAAAAGAGGAAGTTTATTCCGCACTAACAAGCGAGATAGAAAAACCAGGATTAGAGGAGAAGGAGGAGGACCCAGCCGGCTGTCTTGCTGCGAGAGAGAACAGCAACACGTGCAGAGGTGAACATGCCTTTTGAGGGGAGAAATGGGAAGGGGTGGGGCCCAGGGAGGATGGGGAAGGGGTGGGGCCCAGGGCAGTGGGCATGGGCTGATTGGTGGCTCAATGTCCCAGGAATGTCCTGGCAGCAGATGCAGTTAGGTCATACTCCACCCACCAGTTGTGGAAAGGGAGGATCTATCAGGGCTTGCTTCGAGGGAACTGAGATGCTGCCTTGCAATGGAGCTGCAGAAACAGCAGCATGTATCCGAGGGAGGAGAGAATCTCACGTTCACTCTCAGCTCAGCCCCTTTTCCCACCCTCTCCCAGTGCCAGTTGTTAAACTGCTAGCTCTCGACCCCAAACCCACCCCGCTATATTCTGTTTTGTGTATTTTTTCAATGACAGTTGACATTCAATATCATTTTGTATTAGTTTCAGGGGGACAGCATAGTGGTTAGACAACCATATACTTTACCAAGTGACCCCTGATATTTCCAATACCTACCTGGCACAATACATAGTTATTACAATATTCTTGACTGTATTTCCCATTCTGTTCTGTGATGCTGGGGCTGACACTCTGTCCGCCGTTTCTGTTTTGCCAGCTGTTTCCACAGCCATTTCTGTGGATAGGGGCCAGCAGAAAGTCCAAGGCTGGATGAGGAAGAAAGAGCTTTGATGCTCTCTGTTCTTATCTGTTAGCATCACCTCACAATGGCCCTTCTTCCTGGCAGGGGCAATTGGTTCCAGTAGCAACTGGGTCCAGTTTCCAGGTGTTTTCCACATTCCCAGACCAGCCTCGTGGTGGCCCCTTGGTTATACTAGCAGCAGGCACAGGTGTGACCACCTAGAGGGTTTGGGTCCCAGGTTCTAGGTTCTAATAACGCCAACTTCTTCCCTTGTCCTCCCATCCCCAGAGGTGGTCTCTGTTACCTGAAGTTAGTACCTCTGAGAGCTCACTGTTTGCTTTTCCACTTGTTGAATATTGTGCAGCCAATTCCTAATAGTACATTTCTCTCTTAAAACAACCAGGGGTGGGGGGTATTTGATTTTCCTGACGAGACTGACGCATATGTATAAGGGCCTGGTTTCCCAAGGCCACTGTGGGCTGTGGTCAGCATCAGAAGCTTCCAGTGAGGCCTATCTATGCCCTGCTGAGGCATCAATTGCAAGAGGCTGAGGTCATGGGATTGTACAGCCTCAACCCAGAGGCCATGACTACAGAGTCACACTCTGGAGTGACGCATGCTCAGGCCCAAAGCCAGGCTGGACCAGCTACGCCAGCGGAGAAGGAAGGGGAGGGCAGGGACACCAAAGACCCACATGGACAAGGCAGCCCGCAGGGCCACCAAGCCCAGAAACCTAGGCCCAAGGCTTTGGGTGTCATAGAAGGCTCCTCGCTACCGATGTCATCGGGAGGGGTCGGGGCAGGCACTGCCAAGAGACAGGGCCATCCTAACAGAGAGTTGGGTCTCTAATTTGACTTTTTTTTTTTTTAGACAAGAGTACATTTTCTTATTTAATTTTTTTTTCTTTTGCTTTTGACATCATTTCAGAAAAATTTCAAAGACTAGTGCAAAGACTTCCGATACCTTTCATCTAAATTCTCCACATGCTAACACTTTACTACATTTGCTTCATTCTTCTGCATCTGTGTGTGGTTTTCCCAAAAGCCACGTCTATTTTTTCTGAACTACTAGTATTTCAAAATTGCAGATATGATGTCTCTTAACCCCTAAATACATCAACATGGATTTCCTAAAAACATGGATATTTTCCTACATAACCACCATACAAATTAAAATTGGGGCACTCATATACGGTACTATTATCTAAGCTATAGACTTGCTTCAGATTTTACCAATTGTCCCCAAAATGTCCTTTACAACAAAAGAAAATGCAGGATCAGCACTGCCAGTTATGAAGAGAATGAACTTTCACCCAGAAATAAAGTTGGGGGAAGGGAAGCTGTGATCAAGTTGAGTTGAGTTGTAGAAGACATTAAGTTTTATTTCTGCGTGTCTGAGCCATACAGGGTAAATGCTGACCTTACAACGTTCGTGATTAGTAAGAGTGTTCATGGTAACAGTAATAATAATTTGTGGCCCTTTCTGTTCTGGGTCTTTATGTCTTTGAGACAGATTTATGGCCATTTGTTAGTAGCCAGCTGCTCCATGAAAAAAATTATTCTTGAGACAATGTAGCTACGTGGGAAAGGTGGGAGGTGCAGAGTGAGACCTGGGTTGGAAATGAGCTTTGCCACTTGCTGACGGACCCAGCTTGAACCTTGCTGAGACTCAGCTTCCCTGTCTTTAACATGGAGGAGAGATCAGCACAGTGGGGTGTGGAGCCTCACAGATCTAGGCTCACATCTTGACTCTTCACCAACTTGGGTTTGGGTCTGCTCCTCTGTAAGTGGGGACAGTACCACCCGGGCACCTTGCGGGGCTACTGGAAGGAAGAAGGATGCTTGTACAGAAAGGCCTGGCTCACAGCAGGTCCTCAATGGAAGGTTAATTCCTTGCATCAGCCCCTTCTGGTTTGTGCATGTGACTTTCTCTTGAGACCTCAATTTCTTCATCTGTGAAACAGCGCCAGCAATAACCCATCTCTCGGCACGAGAAGAATGAGAATTGCAGATGGAAAGGCTTGGCGGTCTGAAAAGCCTGGTACACTGTGGCCTTGGCAGAGTAAGTGATTGGCTGACAGTGACAAAAACAGAACGTGCTTTGGAATCCTGAGGCCTGCCAACAATGCGGGCAAACCTGTTCTCCCACTGCTGCCCTGGGGCTCTCTCCCCAGCCAGGTTTCTCCTCCTTCCCCTGGTGCCTCTGATGCTGGGCTGGTCCCGCCTGCCTTCCTCTAGGAAGCCACTCAGTCCTGCTTCCAAGAAGAGAAGAAGGACATCACCTTGTCCTGGGCATGTTGTTGGGCAAGAGAAGGCAGAGCTCCAGTGCTGGGAAGAGAAGGAACCTGCAGCCCTGGCAGGCTTTCATCCTCGGACTCCCAGGGCTGCAGCCCCGCCAGGCCCCTCCCTGTCTCAGGCATGTACCAAGTTCATGATCAGATCAGGAGAGCAGAGAGGCTCAGTGGAAAGGGCTCTGGCCTGGGAGGAAGAAAGCCCACCATAGATAGCATTCATAGGGTCAAGAAAGGCCTGCGTCAAGACCTCTTGGAGCAGGAGGCCCTCAGCAAACGAGGCAAGAGGTGGGTGTGTTTCCAGAGGGGGCAGATGTCAACTCTCCCACCTCCTGCCTGGATGGTAGAACCACACACTACGTGCCAGACCTTGTGTCAAGCTCTTGACATTATACTTGTATTACTCATGGCGCCCTCTTAAGCCCTGGGGAGGTTGGGGGCACCATTCTCCTTTGATAAAGAAGAAAACCAAGGCCCAGAGAAGGAAGCTACTTTTCCTAGTTGGCGTCTGCTCGGGATTGAAGCCTGGACTAGCTTGATTCAGGAACCCACGTTCGCCTGGTTCGCTGCGGAATGGAAAAAGGATCTGAAGCTGGGCTGAAGGCTGAACTTACCTTCAAGGGCCAACACCTTTCTGGGTGCAGCCCTGTGACCTCATAAGTCATTCACATATTCCTCTCCCTGGATTGACACACCCTGGGGATCCCTTATCTGATGGGACTGTCCGTGTCACCTACACTGACCAGACGTATCTGTAATTATGTCATATGTGCCTTCTCCCCCACCCCACCCAAATGTGGGATCTCCCAGGCACTGGGGCCAATTCCTCTATTTATCTGCCTGCATGCCAAGCAAATGCCAGGAATGTGGTGGGAGTTTGGTAGATGTTTTTTGGATGAACACACTGATGGGGTGCGGTTAAAACCGTTTATCAGAGGAAGCATCTGAGACCCAGTGCTGGAGGAAAGGGACTTGCCCAAGGTTACTTAGGACTGTTCAACGTCCACCCAGGGTGGTTTCCCCTCTATTACTCAGTCTTGGCGTGGGTCCAGAGTTTTACCAAGAAGGAGCGTTGCATTTGAAGATCCCCACAGGAAGCCAAAGACCCGGTCTGGTCTCTCAGGACCCTCCCCTCTGTAAGATTAGGGACAAGGGCCCAAAGGAAGCTGGGAAACCAGACCTCAATACATTTACCTTAAAAGGTAGACTTAGTGGCTTCTGAGGGTAGGATTGGCTGACCTGGAAAATGAGAACAGCATGGTAAACAGTTCTTGTTCTAAGGAGTAAGTAGTGCTTGCGGAAGCTGGGCCCAGTTTGTAGGTCCTGACGAGTCTCTAACTTGAAATGCAAGGACTGGGAAATAATTCTGAATCCATAAAAATGAAACCTGAAATGTCTATTGCCCCTTATTTCTTCATTATTCATCCACCTATTCACTCACTCACTCATCCATCAATATATGGTTTCATAAGTTCCACTCATCCAATACAACCTGTAAGCTTATTTACTTCATTTTTTCTTTATTTGGCTATTTTACTTAAATTCGTTTAGCCTCAGCCTAAGCAATAGTCTAATTAAGTATATCAATGACAACAACAACATAGTTGCCCACGTATCACCTAAAACCCTCTCTCACGCCAAGATTGCATCCATTCATCTCTCCTCTGTGCATCTCAGTTTCTGCATCCAAGAAGTGGACAGCGTTTGGACACAATGATCTTCCACTCCTGACATTCTGGGCATCTACAATTCAAAGAGTCACATACATCCAGGGGAGGAAAACCTGGAGACCAGCTGGAATCAGTGGGAGAGGTAGCTGGTGAAATATACTTATCTGTCATGTTTCTGAGGATGAGCAGTGACTCAGGAGGCAGGTTAGGAAATCCCATGGGACTGATCTGTAAAACCCCCCTAAGAAAAACAAGTAAGCAAGTCCCCAGGAGCCAAACAGCCCCAAAAGCCTGAGTTTCACACTCCTCACTAGACTCTTCTAGAATCTTCTGAAGTTTCCAGAGGCACTGGCATCCCAGATGGAGGAGTTTACACTGAAGAAGTCTGGCACTGAGACATGACTGGGCAGAAAAGTGACCCGACTGGCCTCGACTGAGTCCCCAGAGTAGGCAAGAGGGAAGTGGATTCCTTCTTGGGCACCTGCTCAGGCCAAAAGTCTGTATTTGACTCCAACCCAGAGGGATCCTGGGCAGCCTCTTCTTGTCCAGCTAACTGACCAGAGGTAGGCACCAGCCTCAGAGGGAACCACTCCTAAACATTTGCATTAGGACGAGGATCATGATTAAGTACAGGAACAGGTCGGTAAGGGAACACAGACTCTCTGAGAAGACCTGCCTGGAACACCCATCTGCAGATGAAGGAAACCAAGTTCTGAGAGAAGCACAGGGGGAGCTGGCACTTGCCCCCAGAGAACCTTCTGTCCTGATGCTTTGTCAGTCCCCAAAGCAAAGTCCTTCTGTGACCTGCCTGCCCTTGAGAGCTGTGAGATAGCCCTGGCTCTTTATATTGACTTATACTTTTTGCTTAAACTGAGTGGGCTTCTGTTTCACGTAAATTGATTATTGATACAGTAAAGCTGGCCCTTTAGTCTTCTGAGTTAGACTTTACAAGCCAGGGCAATGATAATGATAACTATGACACCCTCTCCCCTTTACATTTGATTGGTGCTTTATAACTTCAAAAGTTCCTAACATGCCCTGGCCAGTTTTTCCCAGTGGTTAGAGCCCGTGGACTAAAGAGTCTCAAGTTCAATTCCCAAAGGCACGTACCTTGGTTGCAGACTAGATCTCCAGCCCAACCAGTTGGTGTGTCTCTCTCACATCAATGTTTCTCTCTGTGTGTCTCTCCCCATTCCTTCCACCTTCTCTAAAGAAAATCAATGGAAAAAAATACCCTCCAGTGAGGATTAACAACAACAAAATGTCCCTAACATAGGAGTCATTAATTCCAGTTTTAGAGAACATGCCCCAGAACTACTCATGCTCAAGCTCCTCTCTCAGGACCATCGAGGGAATCACCTAGCTTTGGAGCCAGGCAGACCTGGGTTCTGATCCTCATTTATTACTCACTTACTACCTGACTTTGGGCAAGTTATTGAACCTCCCTGAGCCTCACTTCCTTGTTTTCACAGACTAGAAAGCAGGACAGCGTGGACTTGGAGCCAACCCCTCTTGGCTCTTCCACCTACTGGCTGATTGGACCTTTGGAACGTGACATGATTTCTAAAAGCCTCAGTGTTTTCAACACTAAAGCGGCGCTAGAGCCTGTTTTAACTGATTGCTGCAAGACTTGGAGGAAGGATGCAAAATGTTGAGCGCATAGCCTGATCAAACCATGCCAGGAGCTCTATAATCCCTAGACAATTGAATTACATAAGCCAAGAAATTCCTGTAAAAAATTATGACATTGAAAAAAATGTTTCGCACAATAGTGGGCACATGGTAAAAAGTGCTCAGGATATGGTAGACATAATAGCAATTTGTTATGTAAAGTGCCCAGCATGAGCCTTGACACATAATTATTAATAAAATATTATGTATTAAGAAGTGCACACTGGTCAGTGCAGAGGGTTGACTCACCTTAGAAGATGGGAGGCGTTAGCTCTCAGCCCTTTCCAACCCTGGAGATGGAAAAATAGAGCCTAGGAAGTGGACAGGAGCCTTTCCCTTTCCAAGGAAAATAAAAATTCTTTCTTGGCAAGTACACTTATTTGAAAAAAAAACACACACACATATATCTAGACAAATATTTCTCTGTTCTTATCAGTTATGGCTTTGTTTGGAGTAGAGTAAGCCACAGTAATCAAGTTTGTGATATTGGTGCAAAGACAGAGAAATACATCAATAGAACAGAATTGAGAGTCCAGAAATATGCACGTAAGTACACTGATTTTTTACAAAGATACATAGGCATCTCTGTGGAGAAAAGACAGTCTTTTAAACAAACAGTCCTGGGGCAACTATTCATCCATATGTAAAAAAAAACACATACATACACAAAAATCTTCCATAAAAGAAAAAGAATCCATTGGAATTCATAAAAAATTTTTTAAATGTCTGCTTTTTAAAAGATACTGTTAAAAGAAATAAAAGACAATCTGGGAGAAAATATTTGCAAATGAGATATTTTATGGAGAACGTGTACTCAAAATATATAAAGAACTCAAAACTTAATAATTAGAAAACAAGTAACCCAATTAAAAACTGGGGAAATATTTGAGCAGACACTTCACCAAAGAGATATATGAATTGCAAATAAGCATGTAATAGGACCCTCAACCTCGTTAGTCACCAAGGAAGTGAAAAATAAAACCATAAAGAGATGACATTACATGTCTATTAGAGTGACTAAAGTGAAAAAAAAAACTAGCCATACTAAGGTCGGTGAGGATGTGGAGGAAGTGGAACTCTCATCCTTTGCTGGTGGGGATATAAAATGGTACAACCACTTTGGAAAACAGTTTGGCAGTTTCTTAAAAACTTAAACATACACATGACTTGGTCATTCCCATCCTAGGGATATACTCGAGAGAAGTGAAAGCATATATCCATGCAATGACTTGTACATAAATGTTCACAGCAGCTTCATTTGTAGTAGTCAAAGGCTGGGAACCCAACTGTCCATCAATAGATAAGTGGATAAACAAACCGTGATATATCCACACAGAGGATACTACTCAGCAATAAAAAAAAGAGTGAGTTATTAATAGATGCAACAAGATGCAACACAATTATGCTGAATGAAAAAACCCACACATAAGAAGTATTTATTGGGGGGAATCCAAGATGGTAGCATAGGTATACACCTACAGTGCTGCCTCGCACAACAATTTCAAAACTACAACTAAAAGACAGAACGGACATCATCCAGAACCACAGGAAAACTGGCTGAGTGAAAGTTCTACAACTAGAGGGAAAGAGAGGGGCTCACAGAGACCCAGAGGAGCTGCAAAAAGCTGAGGTACGGAGACGCGTGCGTGGTGCCAGAGTACCTGGCTGGCTTTCTCTGGCGGGAGGGAAACGGAGACTCTCAAAGGCATTGAACCCCTTATCCTACGATACTAAACCCCAGATCCAGCCGAAACTCATACGGGGGGAGTTTGGACTGTGAAAAGGGAGAAGTGCACGGAAACTTAGGGGAGTTGCAAAAGATCAAAGGCCTGGTGCCGCGCACGGCACTGCTCGCAGGACAGACTGCTGATTGTGCCGCTGGCTTTCGCAAGTGGGCGGGAGACAGACTCTCCCAACTGTGCCACTTCTGAGTCCACTAAGCCCCTGTTTCGGACGAAACCCTAGAGACCTAGACTTGTGAGGTCCTGCTGCGCAGGGGAGCTGGAAAGGCATCGGTTAGAGGCACAAGGACGGCTCCAGCCATTACCCAGTCACGTGAGACTCAGGGGCCGTGGAGGGCGGGGCCGACTGGAAGGCAAGGCGGTCCCTTAAGCCCTGAAACTCCACCCCTCCCAAGCTCAACAGAGGCTTCTTCAGCTGAATCCAGCACAGAAGTTTCCCCGACACAGTGAAAATGCCGAGACAAGGGAAGGGATTACAAGCAGAAGAAATGGAGGAAAAAAAACGACTGGATATAGAGTTCAAAACCACACTTACAAGGTTTTTCAAGAATATGCTAGAAAAGATGGATAAATTTAGTGAGACCCAAGAGGAGATGAAAAAGGTCCAACTAAAGATGATAAAGGACCAAATAGAAATTAAACATACACTGACTGAAATAAAAAATATTATACAGAGTCCTAACAGCAGACTAGAGAAAGGCAAGGATTAAGTCAAAAATTTGAAATATAAAGAAGCAGAAAACATTCAACTGGAAAAGCAAGAAGAGAAAAGAATCCAAAAATGTGAAGATAATGTAAGGAGCCTCTGGGACAGCTTCAAGTGTACCAACATCAGAATTGTGGGGGTGCCAGAAGAAGAGAGAGAGCAAGATACTGAAAACCTATTTAAAGAAATAATGACTGAAAACTTCCCACATCTGGTAAAAGAAATGGACTTACAAGTCCAGGAAGCACACAGAACCCCAAATAAAAGGAATCCAAAGAGGACCACACCAAGACACATCATAATTAAAATACCAAGAGCAAAAGACAAAGAGAGAATATTAAAAGCAGCAAGAGAAAAACAGTTCATTACCTATAAGGGAGCACCCATACGACTGTCAGCTGATTTCTCAACAGAAACGATGCAGGCCAGACGGGAGTGGCAAAAAATATTCAACGTGATGAACAGCAAGAACCTACAACCAAGAATAATCTATCCAGCAAAGCTATCATTCAGAATTGAAGGGCAGATAAAGAGCTTCACAGAGAACAAAAAGCTAAAGGAGTTCATCAACTCCAAACCAGTATTATATGAAATGCTGAAAGGTACTCTTTTAGAAGAGGAAGAAGAAAAAGGTAAAAGACAAAAAATTATGAACAACAAATACATATCTGTCAACAAGTGAATCTAAAAATTAAGTGAATTAAAAATTTGATCAACAGAATAAACTGGTGAATATAATAGAATCAGGAGCACAGAAAGGGAGTAGAATGATAATTCTCAGGAGGACAAAAATCATAAAGCATCAAACACTGTGAAATTACAGCAGAAAGATTAAAGTTCGGTGAGGTAGATAAGTGATCAATCAAAGGACTTGTATGCATGCATATAAGCATAACCAATGATCACAGACACTGGGGGGTTGGGTTATGCCTGGGAGGGAGGGGGGCAATGGGGAGATATGTATAAAAAATTAATAAAAATTAATTAAAAAAAAAGAAGTATTTATTGCATGATTATCCTATATAATAAAAGGGCTAATATGCAAATCAACCAAACAGTGGGATGACTGGTCGCTATAATGTGCACTGACCACCAGGGGGTAGATGTTCAATGTAGGAGCTGCCCCCCTTCCTCCAGTGGTCAGTGTGCTCCCACAGGGGGAGCAACTGCTCAGCCAGAAGCCGAGCTCATGGCTGGGAACACAGCAGTGGTGGTGAAAGCCTCTTCCGCCTCCACGGCAGCACTAAGGATGTCCAACTGATGGCTTAGACCCCCTTCTCAAGGTATCCCAGATTGCAAGAGGACACAGGCCAGGCTGAGAGACCCCACACTCCTGAGTTTACAAATTTCATGCACCAGGCCTCTAGTATTTATATCAATGTCTCAAAAATGGAGAGCAGATTGGTGGTTGCCTGGGGACAGGGGAAAATGGTTGGAGGGAGGGATTACAGAAGGACACAAGGAATCTTTTGGGAGCAATGAACATGTTTATTATGGTGATGGCTTCACAGGTATATATCATAATATAAATTTCTTACTTTAAACACATGCAGTTTATTACATGTATATATTAAAACTCAGTAAAGCTGCTTGAAAAAGAACAACATACAACAACCAAGGGCTTTCCCCATGAGTCATCTATCTAGGGCTTGCCACAAGTTTCATACAACATCCTAACACACCCATCTAATTGAGCACATTGCTTCTCCTGGGTCAAAAGGCCCAACTGACTGAGTTGCCTGCCTGCAGCCTATACCACCTGGAATCTTCTTTCTCTGGGCCCTTCTTCAAATAGAAGCCTTGTGGGTAACTTGGTAAACACTCAAATATGGAAAACCATGCCTCCAAATCCATGCTTCTCTTTTAGTACTGGGGTAATAATATAGCAACTTGCCTTTTATTTTGGGGGAGACCACATGACATGCTCTAGGCCTCTAGACCTCCAGAAATATCACTGGAGGTACCGGTCCCTGAAATTTTGTGGCATTGATCTCCTACCTCCAGCAAGCATGCATCTTACCAGGGGGGTTTAGGATGTCTGCTACTTCCTGCCCACTGAGTCTGATTTGCATGATGTCATTAAGTTGGTGGACCAGCATGACCTACCAGAGGACAAATGTATGTCACCACAGCCACCAAACTGAAGAAGCTAGGGAGGAGGGACAAGGTAGAGAATGAGAGAAGTGAAAGGGGAGCTGAAATGAGAATGGATGGTGTTGAAGAAAGAGGGAGGAAGGTTTGTAACAGTGGAAATTGTAACCCATTCCACCATCCTTCTGACATTGTTTCTGTAAATACTGACTGTGACTAACATGTAGATTGTAGACAAACAGCATTTGGCTCAGTGGATAGAGCATCGGCCTGCGGACTGTAGGGTCCCAGTTTTGATTCCGGTCAAGGGCATGTACCTTGGTTGTGGGCACATCCCCAGTGGGGGGCGTGCAGGAGGCAGCTGATCAATGTTTCTAGCTCTCTGTTCCTCTCCCTTCCTCTCTGTAAAAAAATTAATAAAATATATTAAAAAAACAAACAAACAGCATCCTATATAATAAAAGGGTAATATGCAAATTGACCCTGATGGCAGAAGGGCTGGGAATGACAGGTTGCTATGATGTGCACTGACCACCAGGGGGCAGCTGGCAGGGCAATCAATCGGGGGGCTCCGTGAAACTGGGGAGCTGGGGGTGTGTGGTGGTGGATGCGGGCAGCACCAGACCAAGGCAGATATGGACAGGGGCAGGGTCTGGGGGCCATAAGGCAACCAGGGCCATGAGGTAGCTGGGGCTGTAAGGGCCCCGGCAGCCAGGAGTGCAAAGGCACAAATTTTGGGCCTCTAGTGTTTATATCAGAATCTCAAGCACTAACTTCTGAAGATATAGACTCTGACCTTCAGTCATCCCAGTTCCCAGAGATTTGCTGTCCTTCAACCAAAAAATGAGGATGATGTAGAACCAGGATGAGAAAGACCAGGATCATGCACAACAGACCACACCTTAACTGATTTTAAGGTCTTTATTGGAATGGACTGTGCTCCGCCGTCTCCCTTCCTATAAAAATCTCTACCTGGACCCAACCAGTGTGACTTAGTCGGTATAGTGTCCTCCCATGCACCAGGAGGTTGCTGGTTCCATTCCTGGTCAGGGCACATGCCCAGGTTGCAGGCTCTATCCCCAGTAGGGGACATGCAGAAGGCAGCTGATCAATGTTTCACTCTTATCAATGTTTCTATCTCCCTCTCCTTTCCTCTTCCCCTCTCTGAAATCAATTAAAAAAACAACAACAACACACACAACATTAAAAAACAAAAACAAAAACAAAATCAAACCTCTGCCAGCACTGAAATGTTGAGATGGACTTTGCAACAAGAGTCTCCCTTCTTCTCAGGTTGCTAGCACTTGAATAAACCACTTTCCTTTTTCACCAGCATCTGCCTCACCATTTTGTTTTTTATGGCAGCAGGCAGAAAAACTTGGGTTCCAGTTACAGGTCCAAGGGTCACTTTTTGAGCCTCCTCATTGATTCTGAGAAAAATTCCAGGCTCCATCTCTCCAGCCTGGAGTGAGGGAAGGGATGAGGCATTCTTTGATGAGCCTCTGCCTAGGCTGGCACTGTCATCAGCACTTTGTGGACATTTTCATTCCTCACAGCTTCCCTCTGAGGAGCAGGCATTGCTCCCCCATTTTATCACTGATGAATTTGAGGCTCAGTGGGAAGGAGATCTAACTGGGCCCCATAACCAGCAAAAGCAGGGGGTTCCGAAATTAAAGACCTGCGAACGTTCAACTGCTCCCTGCTTATGCATTCCTACCATACTCCCTCCAGATTCTGGGGTCATAAAGCAGCAATCACTTCCCCTTCGTGCTGCTGGGAGCAGAGACAGCAGGGAATCGTGCAAAGGCACAGTTCCTTTTCCTGAACTGACATTTATTGAGCACCCACCCACTGGGCACCAGGCACTCCACTTGGGGCATTGCAAGGCTTATCTCCTTAACTCTTCCCAACTGCCCTGTCACAGCCAGAAAGCAGTGAACGCTGCAGAACCCTGATGGAAAACACAGAAGCCTCTTCATCAGGGAAGACATCCCTTTCCTTCTCTCCCTGACCTAGGGCCCTCTGGAGTCTGGATCCAGGGTCTTGGGGAGGGAAATCTGAGAGTTCCGTGACAATAATGGATAATGGAATTATAGCAAAGGGAAGGGTCATCTTCAGAGAAACATCCCCCACTCTTCCTTATAAGACAGGTCTTATAGGCCCAAAGTCCTACGACCCAAGCAGCTCCTTCTCTGCTCTGAACCACTTGCATCTTCCCTCACCCAATGCCATCCCTCCACCCCCCACCGTAAAGCTTCTTGAGATTTCACCCTGTTCTACTAAATATTAGGTAAGTATGGAAAAAGTATTTTTATAATATGTGTGCATGTTATAAAGATGAGAGAAACTGAGGTGACTCCTGCACCCTTCCCCCAACCCAGCTACCCTCATATCACCTGTGTGTTCTTCTGCTCTGGGCCCTCCCTCCTTCAGGATAAGAAAACCACTATCCTGAATTATGTCTGTCAGTCCCTTATTTAAAAACTAGAGGCCCGATGCATGAAATTCATGCAAGAGTAGGCCTTCCTTCCCCCAGCTGCTGGCACCCAGGACCTGGACTCCCCTTCTAGCCCTGATTTTGTCCAGAAGGACTTCCAGTCTAATTAGCGTATTACACTTTTATTATTATAGACTAGAGGACTAATGCACAAAATTCGTGGAAGGGACTCAGCCTTCACAGCCCTGGTTTCATCCAGAAGGTCGTCCAGATAGTCATTCCGCTGTTCAGCTGCCCAGTCTAATTAGCATATTATGCTTTTATTATTACAGATGCTAGAGGCCCAGCACATGAAATCGTGCAAGACCCAGAAACCTGTGGCACTGGTGGGATCCAAAGTCCTCCCGCTGCCACTGCAGGACCATCAATGCACCTCCTGGTGACGGGTCATTTGGTCATTCCAGCCACTGGCTTTTTATAATATAGGTTTTCCCCTATGTGTGTATAGCCCTAAAAATATACTGTTTAGTTTCGCATATTTGCCATGTGTATAAGGGGATCACACTGAAGGTATTCTGCTGTGACTGGCCTTATTTAATGGTTCAGCATTATCATTTTAGGATTCCTGGAGGTCATGAGCTGTATGTAAGTCCTCTATTCTCACAGCTGTGGTGAATCACTCACTGTAGAATATGCCACAGTCATTTAGACAGTCTGCTGGTGATTAATATTTGAAAAGTTCCAGGTTTTTGCTCTTACAAACAGATTGCTATGAACATTTTTGCACATATCTCCCAGTGTGAGAGTTTCTCTAAAGTAAATATCAAAGTAGGAAATTGCTGAGTGATGAGGCAAGTGGTCTTCAGGTTTACTAATAATGCCAAACTATTTTTTTCCATTTTTTATTAATGTATTGCATGTGTACATATCTTCCTATTGCCCCCATCCCCACCCCACTCTCATACATGTCATCGCTCCACAGTGTCTTGCGTCCATTAGTTATGCTTATATGCATGCATACAAGTCCTTTGGTTGATCTCTTATCTACCCCATCTCTCCCTAACCTTCCTGCTGTAATTTGATAGTCTGTTTGATGCTTTACTGACTCTGTATCTATCTTTTTGTTCATCAGTTTATAATGTTCTTTATTATCCGTAAATAAGTGAGATCATGTGGTATTTTTCATTCATTAACTGGCTTATTTCACTTAGCATAATGCTCTCCAGTTCCATCCAGGTTGCTGCAAGTGGTAAGAATTCCTTCTTTTTTATGGTAGCATAGTATTCCATTGTGTAGATGTACCATCGTTTTCTGATCCAGTCATCTGCTGACGGGAACCTAGGCTGTTTCCAAATCTTAGCTATTGTATGTTGTGCTGCTATGAACATAGGGGTGCGTATATTCTTTCTGATTGCTGTTTCTAGTTTCTTAGGATATATTCCTAGGAGTGGGATTATTGGGTCAAATGGGAGCTCCATTTTTAGTTTTTTGAGGAAACTCCATACTGTTCTCCACAGTGGCTGCACCAGTCTGCATTCGCACCAGCAGTGCACAAGGATTCCTTTTTCTCCGCATCCTCCATTGTTGTTTGTTGATTTGTTGATGATAACTATTCTGACAGGTGTGAGATGATATCGCATTGTCATTTTGATTTGCATCTCTCGGATAATTCATGACTTTGAGCATGTTTTCATGTGTCTGTTGGCCTTCCTTCTGTCTTCTTTTCAAAAGATTCTATTTAGGTCCGTTGCCCATTTTTTTATTGGGTCATTTATCTTCCTTTTATTAAGTTGTATAAGTTGCCAGTTGATGTTGGAGATTAAACATTTATCAGTGATAACATTTGTAAATATGTTCTCCCATACAGTGGGCTTTCTTGTTGCTTTGTTGATAGCTTCTTTTGCTGTGAAAAAACTTTTTATTTTGATGTAGCCCCATTTGTTTATTTTCTCTTTAACTTCCATTGCCCTAAGAGCAGTATCAGTGAAAAAGTTCCTTTGGCATATGTCTGAGATTCTGATGCCTATGGATTCCTCTTGTATTTTTATGGTTTCCCATCTTATGTTTAAGTCCTGTATCCATTTTGAGTTATTTTTATGTATGGTATAAGTTGGTGGTCTAGTTTCATTTTTTTGCATGTATCTGTCCAATTTTCCAAACAACATTTATTGAAGAGACTGTCTTAACTCCATTGTATGTTCATGCCTCCTTTGTCAAATATTAATTGAGCATAGTGGTTTGGGTCGATATCTGAATTCTCTATTCTATTCCATTGGTCTATATGTCTGTTTTTGTGCCAGTACCAGGCTGTTTTGAGAACAGTGGGTTGTAATACAGCTTGAAAACTAGTATTGAGATCCCACCTACTAAATTATTTTTTCTCAGGATTGCTATGGCTATTCGGGATCTTTTTAATTCCAGATGAATTTTTGGAGAGTTCTTTCTAGATCTGTGAAATATGCCATTGGTATTTTAATGGGGAGTGCATTGAATCTATAGATTGCTTTGGGTAATGTGGATATTTTAATGATGTTGATTCTACCAATCCATGAACATGGAATGTTCCTCCATCTATTTATGTCTTCTTCTATCTCTTTTTTCAGTGTCCTGTAGTTTTCGGCATATAGGTCTTTTACCTCCTTAGTTAAGTTTATCTTAATTATTTTAGTGCAATGGTAATTGGGATTGCTTTTTTAGTCTCTCTTTCTGCAAGTTCACTCTTGGTATATAGAAATGCCATAGATTTATTGGCATTAATTTTATATCCTGCTACATTGCCAAATTCATTTGTTAAGTCCATCAGTTTTTTAATGGGGTCTTTCAGGTTTTTTAATATACAATATCATGTCATCTTCAAATAAAAAGAGCTTTACTTTTTCTTTTCCAATTTGGATGCCTTTTATTTTTTCTTCTTGTCTAATTGCAATGGCTGATAATTCCAGTACTATGTCAAACAGGAGTGGTGAGAGTGGGCATCCCTGTCTTGTTCCTGGTCTTAGGGGAAATGGTTTTAGTTTTTGCCCATTGAGTATGATGTTAGCTGTGGGTTTTATCATATATAGCTTTTATTATGTTGAGGTATGATCCTTCTCTTCCCACCTTATTGAGAGTTTTTATCAAGAAAGGGTGTTGGATTTTGTCAAATACTTTTTCTGCATCAATTGATATGACTATGTGATTTTTATCTCTTAATTTGTTTATGTGATGTATCATGTTTATTGATTTGCGGCTATTGTACCATCCTTGCATTCCTGGGATAAATCCTACTTGGTCATGGTATATGATCTTTCTGATGTACTGCTGGATCCAATTTGCTAGAATTTTGTTGAGGATTTTGGCATCTGTCTTCATGAAGGATATTGGCCATTAATTCTCTTTCATTGTGTTGTCTTTATCTGTTTTTGGTATTAGAGTGGTGCTGGTTCATAGAAGGAACTTGGAAGTAGTCCTTCTTCTTGAATTTTTTGTAATAGCCTGAGAAGAATAGGTTTTAATTCTTCCTTGAATGCTTGGTAAAACTCCCCTGTGAAGCTGTCTGGCCACAGGCTTTTGTTTGCTGGAAGATTTTTGATGATTGCTTCAATTTCTTCCATAGTTATTGGCCTATTGAAATGTTTAGATTCTTCCTAATTGAGTTTTGGAAGGTTATATTTTTCTAGGAATATGTCCATTTCCTCCAGGTTGTCCAGTTTGTTAAAAGAGTTGTTTACGTGTTTTTTTTTTTTTTTTGTTTAACAATCCTTTGTATTTCTGGGGGTTCTGTTCTTATTCCATCTCTTTCATTTCTGATTTTGCTTATTTGAAGCCTCTCTCTTTGCTTCTTGGTGAGACTGGCAAGAGGTTCATCAATCTTGTTTATCCTTTCAAAGAACCAGCTCTTGGTTTTGTTGGTCTTTTGTATTGTTTCTTTGGTCTCTATGTCATTTATCTCTGTTCTGACCTTTATTATTTTATTCCTTCTGCTTACTCTGAACTTTTCTTGTTACTCTCTTTCTAATTCTTTGAATTGTTGGGTTAGGTAACTTATTACTATTTTTTCTTGTTTTTTGCAGTAAGCTTGTAGAGCTATGAACTTCCCTCTCAAGACTGCTTTCACTGTGTCCCATAGATTTTGGATTGTTGTGTTTTCATTGTCATTTGTTGCCATGATGTTTTTTATTTCTTTCTTGATCTCTCTGGTAATCTACATTGTTTAATAGCATGATGTTTAGTCTCCATGTGTTTGATTTCTTTGGATTGTTTTTATTGTAGTGATTTCCAGTTTTATGCCACTGTGATCTGCGAAGATGCTTGATATGATTTCTATCTTCTTGAATTTGAAGAGACTTTTGCCTATGACCCAACATGTGTTCTATCTTTGAAAATGACCCATGTGCCCTTGAGAAGAATGTATATTCTGTGGCTTTGGGGTGAATTGTTCTGAAGATGTCAATTAATTCCATCTGGTCTAGTGAATCATTTAGGATTGATGTTTCTTTGCTGATTTTTTTGTTTAGAGGATTTGTCCAATGGTGATAGTGGGGTATTAAAGTCTCCTACTATGATTGTATTGCTGTCAATTCCTCCCTTGATATCCTCCAGGAGTTGTTTTTGTGTTTTTTTTTTTTATGTATTTGGGTGCTCTGGTATTGGGTGTGTATATGTTTACCAGAGTTATTCCTTCTTGTTGGATTATTCCCTTTAGTATTCTCTTGTTATGTCTTTCACTTTAAGATCTAATTTGTCAGATATAAGTATTGCTACCCCAGGTGTTTTTTTTTTTCATTTCCATTCACCTGAAAAACCTTTTTCCATCCCTTCAGTCTGTGTGCACCTTTTTTTCTGAGGTGGGTTTCTTATAGACAGCAGATATGTGGGTCATGTTTTCTTATCCAATCTGTTACCCTATGTCTTTTGATTGAGGCATTTAATCCACTTACATTTAAAGTTATTATTGATAGGTACTTATTTGTCACCATTTTTATTCTTTACCCATCCCTGTGTTACTTCTTTGCTTCCTTTTTTTTTTTTTTACAGCAGACCCTTTAGCATTTCTTGCATTGTTAATTTGGTAGTAATAACTTTCCTTTTTTGTCTGTGAAGCTCCTGATTGCACCTTAATTTTGATTGATAGCCTTGGTGGGTATAGTATTCTTGGATTCAGACCCTTCCTTTGCATGACTTTGTACATTTCATTCCATTCCCTTCTGGCCTGATGAGTTTCTGTTGAGAAATCAGTCGTTAGTCTGATGGGGGTTCCTTTGTAGATAACTTTCTGTCTCTCTCTGGCTGCTTTTTAAAAATTTTTTTAAAATATATATTTTATTGATTTTTTACAGAGAGGAAAGGAGAGAGATAGAAAGTCAGAAACATCGATGAGAGAGAGACATCGATCAGCCACCTCCTGCACGCCCCACAGTGGAGATGTGCCCGCAAGCAAGGTACATGCCCCCAACCAGAATCGAACCTGGAACCTTTCAGTCCGCAAGCCGACACTCTATCCACTGAGCCAAACTGGTCTTGGCTCTCTGGCTGCTTTTAAGATTCTTCCTATATTGTTGGTGTTTGCCCCTTTAATTATAATGTGCCTTTGTGTTGGTCTTTTGGGGTTCATTTTGTTTGGGACTCTGTGAGCTTCTTGAATTTATGTAGGTTTTTTTCTTCCCTATATCAGGGAAGTTTTCTGTCATTATTTCTTCAAACAGCTTTTCTATTCCTTGCTCTGTTTTCTCTCCTTCTGGTACCCCTATTGTGAGGATGTTGTTTTGTTTCATGTTGTCCCAAAGTTCCCTTAGGCTCTCCTCCTGCTTTTTAAATTTTTTTTCTAGAAGCTGCTCTACTTGGGTATTTTTTCCTACCTTGTCTTCTAGTTCACTTATGTGGTCCTCTGCTTCTTCTAGCCCACTCTTGATGCTTTCTGTTGAGTTCTTTACAGCAACGATGTCATTTTTCATTTCTTCTTCATTTCCTCTTGGTTCTTACTCATATTGTTGAATTTGTCTTCCATTGTTTTCAGCCACCTTATGACCATTTCTTTGAATTCTTTCTCTGGCAGGTTGCTTGCCTCCATTTTGTTTACTTCCTTTTCTCATGATGCCTGCTTTTCTTTCATATGCAGGCTGTTTCTTTGTCTCCCCATGGTCTCTCTTCTATGGGTGTCTGGTTATGTAGTTCTCTCTCTCCTCATCCCAGGTGAAATTTGACCTTTCCGTGGTGGATTGTAGAGCTTCTCTGAATTCACATAGTAGCACCAATTGGGGACTGGTGTTCTGGGGTTTGCAGCTGCTCAGTGGGTGCAGTGGTTGTAGATTCTCAGGCTTCAGATAACATCCATCCTCCCCTTCAAGATGGCACAGTCTCCTCATCCAAGCTGGTGGCTCTGGGAGGGAACCCAGCAGCAGTAGGGGCTGCCTGGTCAGGAGAGTCCCGTCCAGCAGTCTGCATCTTCTCCTGGAGTATAGCTGTCCCTCAACTCACCAACAAACACTGCCCATGTGACCCACTGCTATTCCCTCTTTATGCTCCAGGACAAGGCTCAGGACATGTCCATCTATTCCACCACCATTTTTTTCTCTCCTATAATGCCAAACTATTCCCCAAGGAAGACACACTAAACAGAGTCTGAATCAGACCCTGTCCTCAAGGAGCATCCAGAATGGGTGTGGAAGATAGGTGATCATCAGTTCATCATGATTCAGAGTGCCAAGCAACAGCCTTGCTTTGGTCCAGAATGGAGAGCAAACAGCTCTGAACCACTTTCCAGCCCTGGAGTCAGAATTAATGAGCATATAGCTACATGCCAGGAGCCTGACATAGTCTGCCTCCTTTAATTCTTACAGCAAACCCATATTTCAGTGAGATTCCTTTAATCTCATTTTACAGGCAAGGAAAACGGAGGCACAGAGAGATTAAGTAATGAGCCCAAGGTCATACAGTTTATTAAACCTCAAACCTTCTAACTTAGTCTGTCTACTTCCAAAATCCCATCATGCTCTTCTGTCTTTCATTGTAAACTGCTGCATATTAGAATTATATTTCTGAACCTTGACTAAGGAAGAAATTTCATAATCTTTGCTCCTTCCTTCCCAGGTGTAATTATATTAAAAAACACACACACACAAACAAACCTTTTTCCTATGTTACCAGCTTCTACAAAGCCAACTACATAAGCATTCTATCCCCCTCCACAGGAATCCCACCCTGATTCTCTGTCCCCTGGGCCAACGCCAACACCACACCAGCCTACCACTTGTAATTGCCTGTTGACCTGTCTGATTCCCTCTTAGAAGGCAACATCTATGTCAGGGGCTTAATAGGTGCTAGTATGTGTAAGGAAGAAGGAAGAGAAAAGGAAAGATTGGAGGAAAGAATTACACAATAAATACCATTTATTAAATGTTTGCCCTGTGCCAGGCACTGGCTCTGCATTCGAATGCACATGCTATCTCCCTTAAGCCTCTCAATCCCATGAGATGAATATTTTCATCTTAAGTTTATATTAGAGGAGACTAAGGTTTGAAGAGGGTGTCTCCTGCCCAGTGTTTCATAGTGAGTGACTGATGCCACAGCCTGTGTTCTGAACCATCACGTGACAACCATGGGCCACTTCCCCATGCTCTCAGAGGAGCTGAGGGATTAATCAACACAGTTTGGCAAGAAATTCTAAGTTGTGCCACTCCTGGGGCATTCTGGTTCTTTGGAGTAAAATGTTCAGTCTTTCAGGATTTTTTACTCCCTTTTATTCTCTTGGGCAACACCTATCTGAAGCAGGGGAGAGTAAAAGAGAGACTTGGATAACCCCAGCGAGAGGAGTGGTCTGTGGTCCCAGTGCTGTCTCCAGCTTTGTCTCTTCCCTTGGGTGTCCACCCTCTACAGCTGCTCTGATATATACATCCCACCTGTCCTCTAGGCAGGTCCCCAGGCCCATGACTGCTCCTGCCACAGCTTCCACACCCTCTTTTCCCACCCCGGCTCCCTCTGTTCCACAATCTTCCTAAGCATTTCTATATCCCCATCTCTCCCAGTCCCAGGAGTCCTCTGATGCCTTACCCTCTACATCTTTCCATCTTGGAGGGGTGGTTTGCCTTAATGTAGCTGAAATGCCTACATCAGGGCTATTCAGTGTGGTCAACATGACCTCGGGACTTGTCAGAAATGCAAAGTCTCAGGCCTGACCCAGAGCTACTGAATCAGCAGCTCTGGGCTTGGGGCCAGCTAGCCATCCACGCTGAAACCAGCCCTCCAGGTGATTCAGATGCACTCAAATGGGAGGCACTGCCCCCCCTCACAGCTTTTCTCCCACCAGGCTCATAGTGAGGAGTCCATGCTCCAACGTGGCCAGACTCCAAGTCTTGAGGTGTAAATGGAAGTTTGGGGGTTCAAAAAAACTCTTTACCCCTCTCAAATGTGTAGGTCCTGAAATTAAAATTCTGGATTCTCAAACTGTTATGACTGCTCAACTTTTAAAATGTCTTTTTAAAGTCAAAGAC
This sequence comes from Lasiurus cinereus, assembly GCA_011751065.1. Lineage (NCBI taxonomy): Eukaryota > Metazoa > Chordata > Mammalia > Chiroptera > Vespertilionidae > Lasiurus > Lasiurus cinereus. Next base: position 14,330,372 of record JAAGEH010000030.1, read on the forward strand.
AAGACTCAGCTTCTTTTTTAAATATATGTTTTTATTTATAGAGAGAAATGGAAAGAAAGATGCCTCCCTCCCTCCCCCCCCCTCTCTCTCTCTTTCTCTCTCTCCCCCAGGGTTTTGCTAGAAATGGGGGCCCAGTAGAGTCAGAAGTGGCACAGCTGGGAAGGTCTGTCTCCCACCCACTCGCGCTAGTGGCACAATCAGCAGTCTGTCCTCTGTGCGAGCCACCAGACCTCTGATCTTTTGTGACTCCCCTAAATTTCTGTGCACCTCTCCCTTTTCACAGTCCAAACTCCCCCCATATGAGTTTTGGCTGGATCTGGGGTTTAGTGTCATAGGATAAGGGGTTCAATGCCTTTGAGAGTCTCCGTCTCCCTCCTGCCAGAGAAAGCCAGCTAGGTTCGCTGTCACCTGCTCTCTCCACGCCTGCGTCTCCGTACCTCAGCTTTTTACAGCTCCTCTGGGTCTCTGTGAGCCCCTCTCTTTCCTTCTAGTTGTAGAATTTCCACTCTGCCAGCTTTCCTGTGGTTCTGGATGATGTCCGTTCTGTCTTTTAGTTGTAGTTTTGAAATTGTTGTGTGAGGCAGCAGTGTAGGTATTTACCTATACTGCCATCTTGGATTCTCCTACAATGTGTTTTCGATTCCATACTGATTTCACCTTCATGTCAACCCGAAGAGGTCCCACAATATCAAGTTCACCCCTCTGGAGCAGCAGTCAGCCCATAGATTCTGGACCCAGTCCCCTGGGCCCAACTGCAGTGTCATTTCATCCATCCCTCCCTCCACCCTCATTGAAGTCCCTGCCCATGTTCCAGTCTCCTCACTCCAGCCCAAGCACTTACAAGTGTGCAATCTTGGGCAGGTTACTCAGTTTCCTCAGCTGTAAAATGAAGACTCCACATTCAGTTTTGAAAACAGTTTCTTGGGCACCTACACTATTCTAGGCACAGGACTGAGACAGTGAAACAACAATCCTGTCCTCTTAGAGACATTCTGGTGAGATGGGGGTAGGCAGCCCCTGTGGGGGTGAAAGAAGTGTTGTCATTTTAAAAGGTGGCGGGGGACAGGAGGCGGCGGGGGGGAGAGCCTAAGGAAGGTCCCACTAATAAGGCAACACTTGAGCCGAAAATGGAAGGAACAAACTACATGGCTTTCTGGGGAGATGGTATTCCCAGGTGGAGGGAACGGCAAGGGCCAACATTCTGAGCCGAACGGCTACTTGGAGTCTTGAAGGATTGACAAAGAGGTCAGTGTGTCTGGGGGAGAGTGATGGAGGAGAAATACGGAAGTCTGATAAGGAGCTGGGGAGAGAGGAACTGGATAGATCATGTAGGGATCTATCTGCTATTGTGAGGATCTTGACTTTGGCTCTAGGGAGATGAGGCAGATTTGAGCAGAGGGGAGACTCGATCTGACTTTATATTTTACGTTCACTCTGGGTGGAGCAAGGATAGCGGCAGGGGACAGCAGTCAGAAATGTGCCGCTGCAGTAAGCCAGGCAAGAAACCGTGGGGTCTGGCCCAGCTGGCCACAGTGAGGAGGCGAGAAGAGGTCAGGCTGAGAATGCTGCTGACGTCAGAATCAATAAGATTCACAGACAGATTAGATGTGGGGAGTGAGAAAGCATGCTGAGGGCGGGGTGGGTAGTAGGGGGAGAGGATACCCAGAGATGACTGCTACCTTTTTAGCCTGAGCAAATGCAAGGAGGAAATTGCTGTTTAGGATGTGGGGAAGGCAGAGGGAGGAGCAGGTCTGGGAAAAGTCATTTCTGGACACATTAAGATTCCTATTAGACATCCCGTGGAGAAGCCAGTGGGCCTGAGACATAGAGGTCCAAGAGAGGGGAGGTGCAGGCTGGAGTTGCATGTGGGAGACTTTAGGGGATATTTCGAAAAGATCATGAGAGCACCTACTTTATATGGATGTTGTGGGGATTAAATGAATTAAAACATACAAGCAGTTAGAACAGTGCCTGGCACATAGCAGGCACTCAATAAAGGTTAACTAATCACCAATATCATTTTAAATCACTTAGACTCCCCCACTAGCTTCCCACCTGGCCTCCCTGCGTCTGCCCAGAACCACCTCCATGCCGACCTCCACCCTGCTGGTCAGTCATCTTTTTAAAGCCCATATTTGGCCCTCCCTCCCTGCTTAAAGCTGCAATGGCTCCCTATAACCTACAACGTGAAGTACAACAGCCAGAGCCACCCTCACCAGCCCGATTTCTGCCTCCACCACCCACCTCCCGCAATAATAAGAACCCTTTGTTGACCGCTTAGTGTCTTTGAACATGCAGCTGCCTCTGCTGTGACTTGTCCTGCAGCAAACTCCGGCTGATTCTCACATTCCCCACGAGGCCTCCCTCCCTCCCAGGGCTCCCAGGCCATCCAGGGGGCTGTCCCTCTGTCCCCTTTCTTGTGGCTCCACCTCCTACCTTCCCATTGAGTTGCTGCACTCACTGCTCCCTGGATGTGTAGATGGTGGGGGAGGTTGCAAGTGGGGGGGGAAGGAAACTCTGAACCCTGGCTTTTAATTTATTTCTCTTTCTTCTGAGGTTTCCCCTCTGAGCCAGTTTTCATTTCCTTCCTGTGGCATTAGCCACGCCCTACCTCCCATTTCAGACCTGTGCCCACAACAGAGAGGGGCTGGGAGCAAAAGGAGAGGGAGGGATTCAGTTTTGCATGGTTGGTTTTTATTAATTATCTGGATAACAACAAGGAACTGAGAATAAAGATTGAGAGCGAGAGACATATTGGGAAGGGGGAGAAAGAAAGATTGTGTTCCTTCTATTCCTATTCCTGCGGCGGGCCAGGGGTTGGGGGAAGGTGATTCTCTGTGACAGGTTTTATTGTTGTTACTATATTTTAGATCAGCAAACAGAGGCCCAGGGAGGTGAAGTCACTCACCCAAGTCACTCAGCTGGTATCACTGGGGCCAGGAGTGGACTTCAGGCTTGTCTGATTCAAAGCACTGGGTACAGATGCACACACACACACACACACACACACACACACACACCTAACAATCTCAGAGCACCTAGGGTGGGGGAGTCCCTTGGTCTTTCAGTTGTCCCTTACTCAGGAAGGCAGCCAAGCTAAGGAGAGGGTTAAAGGTTTAGGCTGAGGATAGGTCTTCACTTGTTGACGCAACAATTCATTCCCTCATTCTTCACTTCCTCCCTCATGCACTGACTCACGTTCATTCACTCATTCATTCACAATCAACCAGTTGTTTCTGCTTCCAATGTCTATTCCCAGCAGACTCAGGCCTACATTCTAAGGACCCAGAGAGCCTGGCCAGGACACCTGGTGGCACAGGGCAGGGAGCGGAACCCAGGGCTCCCCGTGGCTCCTGAAAGACGAGAGCCATTTGCCAGGTAGCCCCAGGAAAAGGATGTCGCACTTGAGACTGCAGGATGTGGAAAGGCCCAGAAGCTCAACCAGCTGCTGGAGACCTTATGCAGACCTTCCAGAAGGAGGGTACCTGCGGAGGATGAGAGGAATGGCAGGGGTCACCGGGGGAGAAGGTTAGAGACATGGGGGCCTGGAGGTCAAAGTCCAGATTAATTTAGGAATTGGGTATGGAGCAGGGTTAAAGTTTGGATCAGTGTAGGGTGAAAGGTTGGAGCTGGAAATCCAACGATTCCGTTTTCACCTGCCTTTTCCAGAAGGGTTTCGAGTGACGCGTCTCAGTGATAAGGACCTGGGGTGAGGGCTGCCAAGAACCTAGGCATCGGGGACTGGCTGTAGGGTTGAGACTCAAGCGCAGCAAAACCAAAGTCCTGGAGGAAGCAAAACCAGTATTTGCTGCGTGGGGTCTGCCTTTCCCTCCCCTCGGAAGCGTGGGGGTACACGCTGTGTGCTGCTGGCACCCCCACTTAACCGCGATGGGCCTCCAAGCGCCCCCTGTGACACTGCTGGGCGGAATGGGGTGCCGTTCTCCACCGTCAGCATCTCCTGCGGGCCAGGCTCGGCGGGCGGGCGGTCCCGTGTTCTCGGCTGCTCAGGCACCACCCTGGCGTGGAGCCGCCATGGAACAGCCTGGCCCGCCACCCGCACAAGCAGGCGCTCCGTCCCTTCCCTCTCCCCTTCCCTCCTGCCTCTCCCCCGCCTCCGCCCCCCACCAAGCCCATTCCGGGAGCCCCTTCTCCCGGGCCGCCCCGCGTGCTGACTCGCTCGTCCGGAAAAGTGGGGGGGCCGCGCGGCCGGGGCGCCCTCGGCCCCTCCCGGGCCAGCTCGGGACAGCAGGGGTCGCGGGCTGCCGCGGGCGGGGAGCCGCGCAATTACCGTAATTATAGCCCGGCCGCGCGGCGGCGGCGGCGAGCGCGGCCACGCCGAGCGGAGAACGCCCCCGGCCCGGCCGAGCGTGGGAACCGCGCGCGCTCCGCCCCGGGAGGCGGCGGCGGCCGCCGGGGAGCCGGCCCGGGAGCCCGCGATGGCTGATAAGCCAGCCCGCCGGCTAATGACGGGGCGGCGGTCAGCGCGACCGCGGCGCCTTTCATCTGCCTTCGCCCCGCGCCCCGCGCCCCGCCATCGCCGGGCCCCCTCCCGGGTGGGAGCCGCGGGGGCGGCGGCCGGGGGCGGGAGGAGGACCAGAGGCGGAGCCGCGTGGCCAAGCTCGGGGGGGGGGGGGCCGCGCCACGGGCCCGTCCCGTGTTCGCCCCTCCCACCGGGGCCAGTGGGGGGGGGACCTGGGGCTTCGGGAGGCCCTGGGAGCACACAGCCCCCCCCCCCACCCTGGGGTGAGGATACAAGGTTCCAGGTTCCATCCCTGGTCAGGGAGCACGTGAGAACCAGCCAATGAATGCATGACTAAGGGGGACCACCTGTTCTCTGTCCCTCCCGCTCTCTCTAAAACCAGTTAAAAAAATAAAATAAAAATCAAGCAACCTGACGGTTTAAACTCTGTGCCTCGTTCATCTGTGAAATGGGGACAGCAGTCCCCAGCGGACTCCCTCCCGGCACTGTTGCTCTTTGATTGCTCTTCACGCACTGACGGTGTTCCTTCCCTTGAGGGCCATCGAGGAACGTGATGCCAGAGCTAGGGTGACCCATTGTTAGTCCAGGACTGAGGGGTTCTCCGGATGCGGGACTTGGGGTGCTAAGGCTGAAATAGCAAACCAGGATGCTGGTCACCCCACCGGAGCCGGGTGCTGGATTTGAGCCACCCCGGAGCCTGGCCTGGTCCACCTGAGAACTGGAAAGACTCCTGCCCACAGGGAGGGCTGCCCCCTGGGAATGTTGGCACCGGAACAGGGCCGGGGAGAGGCGTCCTGGCGAGGCGCTGTGCTCAGCTTTTCCCCAGTTCCCTGGCTCCAGGCCCAGGCGGCCGTGTCAAAGCAAGCCTGCCCATTGCCTGCCTGGGAAAGCCGAGGCTGAAGGCTGCTGGTGGCTTTCCCACAGCAGCCGCGTGAGTCAGTGCCCAGGGGCGGGCGTGGCCAATCCCACCCCCTGCGCTATGGCCTTGAGCAAGCCACCTTGCCTCTCAGAACTGCCTCCAATTCTGACCTAGGGGTGCACAGGGCTGGGAGCGTGGTGCAGGCCCGGGTGACCACCAAATCTGGTGGGCTGGTACCTGCCGTCACAGGGGGCCTTTCCAGGAACCCTCCACTTCGCCAGGAACTCCCCACGAAGCAGGTCTCCGCAAAGACGGGGTGCCTGCCAAGATCTTGGTCACTGTTGGGTTCTTGGCAGTGGCCAGGTGAGAACGTGCCAGAAAGAACCTAGAAAGATCATCCTTTGGAACGAGACAGGATGGACATTAGCCCCAGCACGCGACTGGGCCTGTCTGCGCCTGGTTTTCCTCACCTGTGGTTTGGGAGCGATAACGTCTCCCACTGTTGGGGTCACAAATGAGCCACAGCAGACCAGGGGGCGAGCCACTGCTTAAGACACACCAGTTCCCTTCCTGTCCCTCTGTGGGTCTCTGTGTCCTCCTGCCCAGCTGGCCGGCGCGCCCTCTGTGTCCCCCTCTTCCTTCCACTCACGGGGTACCCACCCTGTGCTGGTCTTCTTCGGCCCTTAGGTCTGGCAGACATATAAAAAAAATGGGATTTTTCTTTTTTTGTGGGGAGCCCTGGGGATCGGGAGACCCCAGGATGTGGGGAGGAGAAAAAGGAGCAGCAGCTGAGGGTCCTGGGTAAAGTAGGAGGCCAGTTCCTTCGCTCATCCCCACTCTCTGTCACCCTCTGCCTGTCACCCTTCCCCTTCATCTTCCGCCCCCCACTGCCACACCACCCGCTCCGCTGCTTCTCTGTGTCCACCCAGCAGGGAAACCTGCCCTGGTTGCCAGACATTTAACTGCTTTTTCCCCCAGGAAGTCTGACCGGCCTTTATCTGCACCCAAGCTCATCGTAAGTGGTAATAAGTACGGAAGGAAGAGAGTCAGAAGGCCTGCGTCTGTTCGGGTTTGGAAAGCCATCCTAGGGATTCCTGCCCACCCTGTGCCCAGGCTGTGACGTTCCCCTCCAGAAAGGGAGAAGGGGACAGATGAGAAGATGTCTACTGCCTCCTTCCAGTGCCTTCCTCTTGCCCTTGTTATACACCCTGATGGTGGCCGTCAGCAGCCCATCTCCGCTGGGAAGGGGCTGCAGGGACCTCACACCCAGGTGCAGACGTCAGCTTTGCTGGGAGCAGTGGATCTCCTTGAGAAAAGGCAGTTCCTTGTGGGTGAGGGGCTTGACCTGATGTCCTCAAAGTCTTTCCCAAGTCCTTGTAAAAATTCTGAGACTTTTGGTTCTTTGAATCCAGCACCCACGGTGTAAAGCTCCTCTGTCTGATAGGGTAGCCACTAGCCACCTGTGGCTACAGAGCTCTTGATATGTGGCTACTCCAAATTGAGCTGTAGATTCCAAAAACTTAATACAAAAAATGTGAAATATCTCATTAAGGTTTCTATTATGTGTTGCAATGACACAATTTTATGTATATTGGGTTAAGTAAATTTGTTATTTGAAATTAATGTCACTTGTTTCTTTTACTTTAAAAACACAAACACGGCCGAAACCGGTTTGGCTCAGTGGATAGAGCGTCGGCCTGCGGACTGGAAGGTCCCAGGGTCGATTCTGGTCAAGGGCATGTACCTTGGTTGTGGGCACATCCCCAGTGGGGGGTGTGCAGGAGGCAGCTAATGGTTGTCTTTCTCTCATCGATGTTTCTAGCTCTCTATCCCTCTCCCTTCCGTCTGTAAAAAATCAATAAAGTATATTTAAAAAAAAACACACACACAGCCACAAACATGGTTACTAGACCATCGACAATTTCATGGGACTCACATTCTGTTTCTATTTCACAGCAAAAGCTAAGGAGCAGGCCGTCACCAGCTAAGCCAAGCCTTCCTCCTGGGCTCCAGTGAGCTCTGGGGGGGGTGGGCCTGACTCTTCACATCAGAGGGAAGAAGCAAGCCCTCGAGCTTTAGGAGAAAGGGCTGCTTCCTCCCCCCAAATATAGGCACCCTGCGGGGTCTCCTCTTGCCCCTTGACTGGCTGGATTCTGGGGGAGTGAGGAGCAGAACCCATCCTCCAACGCTACGTGCCTTCCACAAAGAAGACACAGGCGAGACGTGGCTGGGAAATTCCTTTCTAGCCCAGCAAGAGCCAGGGTGGCTCACCCAGAGGAAACCCCTGGCTGCCTCTTCCTGCCTGGCCCAACCCTGTTCCCTTAGTCTCAGCCAGGCTCAGGGGGCATCCCCATCCCCTAACCCCCAGCCAGGAAGCACCAGGCTGGGCATTCAAGGGAGCACATGACTTTCCCCCAGGGAATTGACACACCGAGGAAGCAAGTCACACCCACAGAGTAACTGGAATGATCGCACAGCAGCCTACATCTGCTGGGAAACAGCAGACCTGGAATGAGACATGAGTGGATATGGGCCTCTCCCCCACCAATATTCCTCTCTACATTTTGAGAAGCAAGTAAAGAGAAGGACACAGTGGTTAATAGTGAACGCTTAGCACTTCTTCAGGCGTAGGTGTAAACCCCAATTTGACCAGCTACTTGCTGTATGACCTTGAGTGTTAATCTCCCTGGTCCTCATTCTCCTCAACTGTAAAATGGCAACAGAGTACACACTTTGCAGGGCTATTGTAATAATTCAATGAGCTAATAATGCAGGTACACTGCGGGACAGGCAAGTACTCACCAAACATCAGTTACTGTCACTATCATTAGTAACAGCATCTGTCCTCATTCACATACGGTATTTTTCCATGTATAAGAGGCCCAACTCCAAAGGAAGAAATTGGTATTTTAAACAAGACTCAGCAGGACCTCACCTCAGTGGTGCAGACACGCCTGCAGCAGGTGCAAGAACAATGTCAGGCCATGTCCAACCAGATCGTTGGAAGAACTGAGACATGAGCAGTCACCTTGATGACCTGGGGAAACACATTGCAGACCTCAGGACAGGCTAGGGTGGAAGAACTGGAAGGTGAAAACAAGACCATGGTTACATAAAAGAGTTGGAGGTTGCTAATGTACAATGAAATCTAGAACATTGTGCTTACAAGCCAAGAGAAGACCAAATGGCTTTTGTGCAACTAACTACCATGTGTAGACAGGTGTTATAAGTGTGCATTCTCCTTATGCCCCACACTGGGAACCAAGCCCAAAACCCAGGCATGTGCCCTGACTAGGAATTAAACCTCCTGGTTCATAGGCTGACGCTCAACCACTAAGCCATGCTGGCTGGGCCCACCCTGTTTCTTGAACTTGGTAACTACACAGCAGGGTCCTTGGTCGATTGTGCTATTAAATATTAAACACACACACACACACACACAGAGAGAGAGAGAGAGAGAGAGAGAGAGAGAGAAATTACTCATATTAGTACATAATCATGTAAAACAAAATGTTATGCCCTAATTTTTATGCCTTCAAATTGGCTTTTAATATAACCATTTTGTTACGTTGATGTACCCTTGTCAACTGCTCTTCCTTGACAGAAAACAATGGTTTATTCTGAGCTATTGTCCATTTGGATTTTTTGATGTTAAAAATGGCTTTTCCTGCCCTAGCTGGTTTGGCTCAGTGGATAGAGTGTCGACCTACAGACCGAAGGGTTCGGTTCCAGTCAAGGTCATACATATACTTCTGGTCAGGGCGAGTAGAGGAGGCAACCAATCAATGTGTTTCTTTCACATCGATGTTTCTTTCTGTCTTTCCCTCTCTCTCTCTCTCTCAAAATAAAACAATAAAAAATAAAAAAAATTAATGGAAAAATATTCTCAAGTGAGGATTTAATAAAAAAGGACTTCCCTTCTATGGAGTGGTAAAGTGTCTGGTGGTTGCTTTAGGTTAGTTTGTCTAGTTGGCCGCCTTACATCTGTTCCTAAAATTTGAAAGGGGATGGTTTACTGATCCAAAGATCTGGGACCACTGCCCCCGTCCAGTCTCGAGCCCGCGGAGCTCCTTCCTTGTCCTGCGCTGGCTTTATGTATCTCAGAGACAGGACTGCACCACCACAATCCCCCCTCCTAGCAAGGGGGCTCTTCCAACTCCTGTCAACAAGGCACTCGCCATTTCCAAGGCTCCCATACTATCCTCACACACCAACTCTGCAGAACTTCCCTCCATTGAACCAAAACCCACCACCTGTCGATGTCTACCCACTCCCCTCTGGCCCTGGACTCATTTTCAGAGGTCACCCAGAACCTTGCACACTCGCTCGCTGCCAAGGACAGGCATTGGGAGATCTGAAGGCAGCATAATTTAAGGGCCCCTAGAGGCTTCCCTTCTGTGGGCTAAACAATCCAGTTCCTTCCTTAGAGGGCCTCCACCCTGCCTGCCCCTTCATTCTTAGATCGCTTCCAGGAGCAGAGTGTGGCTGGCAAGGGTGAGAGCTCTGGAGGCAGATGGTCGTGATAGGATTCCCGGCCACACTGCTTTCTGGCTGGAACACGTTACTTCAGCTCTGTGTGCCGCAGCCTTCAGGTTCCTCACCTCAAAGTAGAGATAATAACAGCTCAGATAGGATTGTTGTGTTATGGGGATGACATCAGTTAACACATTAAGCCTTAAAACAGTGTTTGGCAATGCTGTGCTCAGCATGTGTCATCTAGGATGTGTTTTGTGATCCTGCCTCCCCCACCCATCACCAGTTCATTGGGGGTGGAGGGGGAGGGGGCTGGTGGATACTCAACCCAAGCTGGGCCAATGAGCCCTTTCCCAGGGGTTTTTAGATCTGGGAGGAAGAGAAGGGAGTTCATTTTTCTACATTAGCTAAAGGTGCAAAGTGTAAAACACAGCCATGTTTTCTATACGAGGAAGAAAATTAGTGTGCTGTGACAGAGAAAAAGGGTATTGCTCAGAAAAAAAGCAAAGACAAGAAAGAGTTCTAGTTTCCATCTCCATCCCAGCCCTTCTTCTAACTTCATTGTTTGGCTCAGTAAGCTTTGGCTCTGTAACAACTACCTCAAAACTTAGGACTTAGCCCTGGCCAGTGTGGCTCAGTTGGTGGGGCATCGTCCCATGCACCAACAGGTTGCCAGTTCAATTCCTGGTCCCGGTCCATGCCCGAGTTTCAGGCTTGATCCCCAATAGGGGCCAGGCAGGAGGCAGCCAATTGGTGTTTCTCTCTTGCATTAATGTTTCTCTCTCTCCCTCTTCCTTCCTCTCTCTTTAAAGGTTAATGAAAAAATAAAAAATAAAAACAACTTCGGGCTTAAAGCAGCCATCCTTTATTAGCTCCTGCTTTGGGAACTATGCTGGCTTGGGCTGGTCTTCCTTGGGCCCATCCATGCAATTGCAGTCAGCTGGTTACTTGACCGGGACTGCTTTGTCCAGAGCAGGCTGAAGGTGACCTAGCACTTACTGAATGTCTGCCATATGCCAGGCATTGTGGAAAAGACCTGAGTGGAGAAAAGTAATATTTGCTGACATCCTACTTTGTGTTAGGCCAGTGACAGAAATTTTAGGTGTATTATCTCACTTAACCCTCCTGATGACGTGGCCAGAGAGCTGTTATTATGATCGCTCCATTTTACAGATGAGGAAACTGAGGCTGAGAAAAGAGGGACAACTTGTCTAAGATTTCAAGACCCAAAGGGACAGAGTTGGAATTCAAGCCACGGACTCCTCCGTGCCTGCAGAACCCACTTTTGCACTGCCTCCTCCGGGCCCTTCCCACATCACAGAGTAAAGGTTGGCCCTACCCTCACGCTGCTTTAAGAGTTGGCAATGGGACTGAGTCGACACAACATCCAACCATGAAGACTCCATGCCACTCGCAAATTGCCCAATGCCTGTTTTGTGCTGGGCACCGTGTTAGGCAGTAGGTTTGTGGAAATGACTCAGACACAGGATGCAGCCGCAGCAGCAGCGTGGAGGAGGAAACGATTCATCATGCCTGGTTTGGGCCCAGCATTGACTCGTTTATCAGCTCGAATCTTAAGGGATGATGGGTGATGCTGTGAGGAAATGCAGTTAGAGCTAAACTCCCCTTCCCTCAGATGTGCAGAGTCTCAGAGTCCCGGTTACACAGCAATCAAAGGTCAAGGCCATCCTCAGGGGGGAGGGTCAAGGGCTCTTAGGCCATCCTTTGAGCCTGGCTACAAAGCTGGGTACAAGTTACTTGTTTGCAGGATATCTGTGGATGTCAGGTCAGAAGTAGCAGCTTCCAGGGTGAGGCGACACCCTTGACATCTTCAGAGGCAGCTCGGGAATTCCTGATCCCAGGAAGGAATTTCTGCCAGCCCAGAGCTGGGATGCTCCAAAATGCAGCAGCCACATGCCCAGAGCCCTGGCCCCAAAAGGCAGGCATGAGCACTGGAAAGGCAGGGTGAGCTGGTGGGTTACCCTTCCTGGGCATCCTTTTCATCATCTGTAAAATGGAAACAAAACTCCTCTTCTTAGCCAACACTTTCTGTGTCTCAGGCCAGCGTAAGCAAAATCAGTCTCAGGAGGAGACCTGAAACTCCAGGGCAGAGGGCCACATGAGCCTGGCACTGCACTTTGAAAAGCCTCCAGAAATTCAGTCAGGACTCCTCTCTATCTCCCCTCTCGTTTCTTTGCCTCATCTTTTCCCCTCTGCAGACAGGCTTCTTCCATTTATGTGGAGCCTGTGGCAAAAGCCGGCTGCCCCATGGCTCACACATAGGTTTATGTGCCACAGTCCCAGCCACCTTCTGTCTGGCTGCTGTCTTTCTGTCTCAAACTCTTAGGAGAAAAAACATCTGGCCCAGCGTGGCCCGTGGCACAGGGGACTATGTCTAGCAAAGGTGGTCACAGAGCACACCTGGAGACCCCCACCAGTAAAGTGCAGAAGGGGGCACTTCTCAAAGAAGGAATGTCGCCTACAGACAGATTCCCCAGGAGTTTCTGTAGGATTAAGTAAGTCAACAAAGACCAACAGCCTGGTACCTGACAGGCATGCCTTCTAAGGGAGGGCCTCGGGTCAGATTTTCTAGAAACAGAGCTCTCAGAAGAGAAATGAGGAAGAGAAAGGGGGGGGGGGTCGTTAAGAGGATGCAGTCTCAGCCTGGCCCATGGGGAGCTCTGCAGGACCACTTGCCCCGCAAAATCAGTCTCACATCTGCCCTCACCAATCTGACCCCAGGACTGGAAGCAGCTGCAGAGGGGAGAGGGGAGCTTCCCTCTGGCTGAGGACAAGTCTCAAGAGAAGGAGGCATTCCCTAGCCAGTTTGACTCAGTGGATAGAGCATCGGCCTGTGGACTGAAGGGTCCCAGGTTCGAATTTGGTCAAGGTTACATGCCTGGGTTGCTGGCTCGATCCCCAATGGGGGGTGTGCAGGAGGCAGCTCATTAATGATTCTCTCTCCTCATTGATGTTTCTAACTTTCTCTCTCTCTCCCTTCCTCTCTGGAATCAAATAAAAATATTTTTTAAGAAGAGAGAGAAGGGGGCAGCTGTGAATGTTAGCAGCCATCATCTCAGCAGCCGGGAGGCCCGAGTGCCAGCCAGGAAAGGAGGTTCAGGGGAGACACCAACATCATCCATTATAGGAAGCCCTTACCTCTCCCTTTTACATGTTTAAGGATAGTACTAAATTATATATTGGATGTTTTTCATATACTGCCTATCACCATATAGAGTCCATACAAATACCTATTACTATAAAGATGTAAATGTAACAAATCCCATAACGGGTTCTTAAGGACTATGTGTGCTTTTTGCCTTACATGCTGATTTTAGAACATGATGTCCTCATTCTTGTTAAATATGACTCCACTGTAAGTGGTTGAGCTTCTCCATCGCTCCTAACCTCCCTCTTCCACAGGGGTACAGGGTCCCCATTTTGAACAGGGCACCAAGGGGAACGAGCCTCCTGCACCCGGGGCTTCCCATCCCACTGGAAACACATCCAACCCCTTGACTCAGCCCCCCAGAGTCCATATGACCTGACCCATGCCTACCTGTCTGACTGTTGACTCAAAGCTCACCAACCTCCAGCCTCAGGGCCTTCAGTTAGTTCCTCAAACCCACCAGTGCTTTCCCACCTGAGTCTCTGTACATGCTGCCTCTTGCCCAGAGCACCTTCCCCTGTTCTTTACAGAATTGGCTCCTCGTCTCCATCAGGCTCAACCTAGCGCCGCCTGTCTGGGAGGCCAGCCCTGACCCCTCTTGCTAAAGTGAGTTCCAATCACCTTGCTTGTTTCCTTCCTAGCCTTGACAGTTTGTAATTGTTTTTCACTTGCTTCTTGTCTCTGTTGTCACTAAATTATAAACTATAATGATGTCAGGAAGTGCCTGGCACACAGTAGGAGCTCAGTAATTATTTGTTGAGTGAATGAATGAATGAGTGGATTTTTTGCTATGCCTCAGCAGTTTACCTCTCAAATCCATCCTGTCCTTTCCACTGGCAAGAGAGAAAGTTCCAAAAAGGAAACAATCACTCTCCCTCTCATGGCCTTCCCCTGCCCACAGTCACTACCAATCCCTTGCTTGAGCAGGCAAGAGTAGGACATGAACTTAGAAGACCCAGGTTCAAGTCCACCCTTGCCACTTGCTAGCTATGCAACATGAGCCAAATGATCCACCTCCCTCTATCTCAGTTGCTTTCTGTAAAATGGGTATAACACTTCCTGGCTTCTCTTTATCTTGGGTTAGTATGAGAAGATGTAGAAACTCTACATAGATGCTTTTCAGTGTTTCTGGGGACTAACAGTCAAGAGCCTTCATAGCTCAGGCCTGATCTCTCCCTCTCCAGACACAAATGGTCATTATTCTGCCCCACCCAGCTACCTGGTAATTCCTGAACTTCACCCTGTACATTCACGCCTTGGTGCTTTCATTTCAAAGCTGTGTTCTTTGTTGAAAAGCCCATTTCCCTGACTTCATCTGTCCAGATCCTGACCATTTGAGAAGGCTCACTCCTCCGGGCTCGGGCTCACTGCGTCTTTCATGTCTGTGTTACTCCTGGGCATGTAGGTATCTCTCCTGCATGCAGGCTCCTTTCCCCGATTCCAACTGCTAATCCTGACACCAGACTGCACTGTTTAGAACAGAGTAGACCCCATGTGGGCCACAGGGCTTCAGCGTGGAAGGAGACCCCATCTCTACCCTCCAGATGATCACTGTCTAGCTGGATCAGAGGGACCAAAGACCACTTGGTAACTGATTGGCAGGCGAGGAGAGCACGATGGATAAGTGCGCTTCCACCAAAGTTATACACACCTGGCTCTGAATCTCAAGATTCATGGAATAGAAACCAAACTACTTAACTAAATAGGGCAAGTGTGGTGTGTGTGTGTGTGTGTGTGTGTGTGTGTGTGTGTCTTCAAAGCAATAAGAAGACCAAAGTAGGCCTTCTAGGACTGCCATGATGCATGGAGGGCCAAGGCTCCTCGCAGATTCCACTCAGCCATCCTTAGCATGTACCATTATTTTTTGTTCTCTGTACCAGTTTTCTCATCTAGGAATTGGGAATAATACTACCTCCCTCATAAGGAAGATACAATAAAAAAAGGTTAAAGGTTAAGTGAGTCGATATATATATAAAGAGCTTAAAACAGTATCGGCACATGTTGTTCTCTATAACTGTTAGTTATTATTATTTTCTTATGGTGAAAAAAATAGCTGCTGTCTTTCTAAGCATTATTTCTCATCCTTGGCAGGAAAGGAAAAAAGGCAAAGCACTATAAGTGAGTGCTGGCCAAATCCATCTGTTGATTTTGTTTTTTAATAGAGGTGAAATTCATATAACATAAAATTAGCCATTTAAAAAGTAACAGTTCAGTGGCATTTAATACATTCAATGTTGTGCAACCACCAGCTGTCTAGTTCCAAACCATATTTATTACCCAAAAGGAACCCCTACCCAGTAAGCAGTTGTTCCCATTCCTCCCTCCCCTCAGGCTTGGAAACCACCAACCTTTGTGTTGTCTCTGTGGATTTACCTACTCTGCATAATTCCATCTATTTTTAAAGAGCTTTCTAGGAAGTCCCTCCCAACTCTTCGGCTCACGTCTCATTGGCCAGGAATGTGTCTGATTTTTGTCTGGGCACATTGCCGTCCTCAACACAATCAGCATTCTGTCATTCTATATTCTAATTCTTACTGAGCGCCTGCAATCATATTTACTGATTCTCAGACCCATGAATTCTTTTCTTTACATTTTAACTTTTTCAAATAGAAGTCATCTTATATTGATGCTATCTCATTTTTAATGAAATATGGTATGTGTCAGCCACTGTTCTAGATGCCGGGGATAAATTAATAAATAAAACAGACACAGGCCCTGCCCTCATGGAGCTGACATTCTATTGGTGGGGAGATACAAATACACATAGTGAATTGCTTAATGTCTTAGAAAATGATAAATGTGTAGAAGAAACAAAAGTAGAGCAAAGTAAGGCCCATAGGGGGCATGCAACAGAGATCGGTTGCTGTATTAATATATTAGTTATCTATTGCTGTGTACAAATCACTCCAAAACTTAGCAGCTTAAAACAGCAAATACTTATATCTCAGTTTCTATGGGTCAGAATCTAAGAATGCCTTAGTTAGGTCATTCTGGCTCAAGGTCACTCACAAAGTTGCAAAGTATTGATGTCAGCTGGTGCATGGTCATCTGAAAGCTTGACTGGGGCTGGAAAATCTGCTTCTGAGATGGCTCACACATATGGCTATTGGCAAAGGCCTTCGTTTCTCACTGGCTGTTGGCAAGAGGCTTGGTTTCTCGCCATGTGGGCACCTTCATAGGAATCCTTGAGTGTCTTCCCTTCACCATAGCAAATGATTTGAGAGAGAGAGCAAGGGGAAACTCACACTACCTTGGATAGTGTCTTGGAAGTGACACTATCACTTCTGCTATATTCCATTTGTTCAAAGTGAGTCACTGTGTCCAGCTCACATTTAAGGGGAGGAGAGTTTAAGAATGAGTATTAAAGAATTTGGGGATAATTTTGGAAACCACTACAATGAAATATGAGAGTTGGGATAAAAGAAATGTCCTACTTAAGCAAAGACTGAAAGGAGGTGAGGGAATCAGCCAAGCAGATGTAGTAGTGGGGAGGAGAGTGTTCTGGGCAAGGGAAACAGCTAGAGCTTTGGAGTAAAGCTTACCTGGCAGTCTGGTAAAGAAGAAAGAGAGAGGGAACACTGGGAACAACTAGTGGGGCTACTACCCTCCTTTCCTCCATTACTAGCTCCATGACTTTGGGCAAGTCACTTCCCTGACAGAGTTCCGGTTTCTCTTCTCTGTGAAATAGAAATGATAGAAGTAACTACTCACAGATTTCTTATGAGGATCAAATAAGATAATACATGTAAATCACCCAGGCCATGACTGGTACATTGTAAATATTCAATAAAACATTGGTTGATATTATTCTTGTTACAATCCAGATAGTAGCCTCATCTTTGCCATCTGGGCATCAGGTACACTGGTGCAAATCATCAGCTGGGGGCTCTTGGAGGACATGAGCCTGCAGGGATCTAGTAGAAACTTCTTGCCTCCTCTGTGATCTAAAGGAAAAGCTGCCAAGAGACAAACTTTGCCTGCCGGTCAGAGCATGGACCTCAGGTTTAGGTTTCCAGGTTTGAGTGCCAAGCCTGACAAGCTGCTAGGGTAGGAGAGCTCAGCCAGGGACTGGGGAGCCAGCTCAGAGTTTCTAGACCAACATCTTCCCAGGCACCTCTCCGGACTGCTCTGCCTCAGTCAACCCCTGGATGAGTATTTTCTGAGCCCTGTGTGAGCCTTGTTTTGCATTGGTTACTGGAAATGGGCCTGTCAGCAAGAGTAAAACCCAAGAGATCCTGCCAACCAGGAACTGCGGGAGAGACAGAAGCCATTTGGGGTGGATCCTTCTGTTTGTCCTCAAGAAAGGGGACTGGACGTAAGAAAGGGGCAGGAAGAACTGCATCCTCTGGTGGTGGCACAAAACTACCCCTAAGCCCTATCAGTGTCCAGCTAGTCTAAGCACTTAGTGTGGTGCTGTCAAGTCATGCCAGGTGGACGCAAGGGCTCCTCAAGCCCCCTCCCAACCCAATGGGCTCATAAAGACTTGAGTCCAGGTGAAAGCAGCTTGGATCAGCATTGTGCTCCTAGAACTATAAATGGTGCTTTTGACCCTGGCTCCACCACACACCTTGTGACCTCAGTGAAGTTCCTGAATTGTTTTCATATCCTTGGTTTGCTTCTTTGTCAAAAAGGATCATAACTTCTACTCTGCTTATCTTATTCATCAACAGATGCGTAAAGTCCCTACTATGTGCCCAGCACTGTTCTGATGCCTTAGAAATATCGTGCAAAACACTTGTACAAGGCAGTCAAGGCCTCCACTCTCAGGGAACTGAACTGCTCCTCATGAGGAGACATTCTTTGAAATAACAATGGTGGAGGAAAAGCAGAGCAGGGTGAGGGGACAGAGAGGGCTGGTCAGGAGAGGTCGCTTGAGGGCGTGACTTTTAGATGGAGTTCGGAACAAAGAAAGGGGTGAATCATGTGGATGTTTGGGAAAGCAAGGGAATAGCAGGAGCCCCGAGAAATTAATGTGGCTGGGCAGCTCAAGGCTGAGCAAGGAAACAGTTCAGGAAATGCTAGGGACAGGCAGGATCCAGCCTGAGCAATGCTGTCGCAGCATAACTTGTCATTCCTCTGCCAAAGTCCTTACAGGGCCCTATAAGGCCCCTCGTGATACTCCTCATTACACACACACACACACACACACACACACACACCTCCACCACTTCCAAGCTCCCCCTTCTCCAGCCACACTCCCCCATTGCTGTTACACCTGCCTTGAGATGTTACTCTAACTCAGGGCTCAGAATCACCTGCAGGGCTTATTAAAGTGCAGATAGCTGAGCCTCAGTCCAGCTACTGATTCAGAAGCTGATTCCGTCTGGGGTGGGGTCCCAGAATGTCCATTTCTAACAAGGTCCTTGGGACTACAATTTGACAAGCACAGTCCAGTGTTCCCTCTGCTAGGACCACTCTGGCCCAAACACCATGTGACTAATACTTCCTCCTCCTTCTCCTCCTCCTCCTTCAAGTCTTTGCTCAAATGAAACGGTCTCAGTGAGGCCTACTCTGACCATCCTGTGCAATACTGCAACCCAACCCCTGTACCCCAGTCTCTTCCCTATTCTACTTCTCCTTTTTTCCATAGTACCCGCCACTTTCAAACATGTGAATAATTATTTTAGTTAGATTCTTGCTAACTATATGTCCCCAAGTACCTAAGAAGGGTTCTTAACCCAGACTGCATGAATCCCTGGCTGTCTCATGGATCCCACAAAGAGCTTCTAACCAGTCAAATTTCTATGTACATAATAGTTTGTGACCATGATAGCTGTAACTTTCATTGGATTCTCAACGAATTACTTGATCTTGAAACCTTAAAAACCACGAACAGATCAATGCTTGGCATAGAGCAGTTGTTCAAAAAAAATATTTGTTGACTAAATTAAAGAGCCTTTTGAACATTATTCACAACACTGTTTGTTTGTGTTTTTTTTTTAAAAAAAAAAAACACAAGGAAAACTATATATTGGTATAATGGCTCCCAAATGTTGGTGTCGTTGGACCAACTATGTCAGAATAACAAGGTTACTTTTAAAAAGTATAAATTCCTATTATTCAAAATATCCTCAGAAAGTCTGAGTCAGGAGAGTGGGGTGGGGCCAGAGATTTGGTACTTTTATTTTTCTTAAAAATATATCTTATTGATTTTTTTATAGAGAAGAAGGGAGAGAGGGTTAGAAACATCAGATGAGAAACATCCATCAGCTGCCTCCTACATACCCCCTACTGGGGATGTGCCCGCAACCAAGGTACATGCCCTTGACCAGAATCGAATCTGGGACCCTTCAGTCCGCAGGCCGATGCTCTATCCACTGAGCCAAACCGGTTAGGGCGATTCGGTATTTTTCAAGGCCTCCTCCCCTCCACTCTCATACATCCCAGGTGAGTCTGATGTGTGACCTTAGGAATTTCTGTGTGAAGCCTTAACTGGAGAGAGACTCAGGACAATCAATTCTGGTGTGCCACTTTTACACTTTACAAAAAATGCAAACACACCTACGGTCAATGGTGACCTTCTCACAAACTCTCAGGGTGACAAGGCAGAAACTACAATCTCCCTTTCCCTGAACAAAAAGCTGAGGCCCTGGGAGCGCATGACACCCTCCTCCCAGCACACAAAGGTCATATTGTCTGCCGGTGGTGGAGATATGATTAGAACGAGGGCCTCTGGACTCTCACTCTAGGGCTCTCCCCTCTGCACCAACTGGATAAACCCAAGTTCCAGGAAGTCCAAGGCCACTACCCAGGGCTGGGGAGCAACTTAGGGAGGGGTAGAGTGGCAAATTGGAGAGCAAGGTTCCGGGAGGCTGTCTCCTGGCCTCTGGGAGAGACTCCAGCTGCTCTAAGAACACAGGCATTCACGTGCTAACTCCCGTCTTCTTATCTGCAAAATGGGGTTGATAATCCACGCCCTGCCCCCAACAAGAAGCTTGTAGAATGTAAAGCACTCTAAACATTCCAGTTATTATTATATTATGTAGGAAAGGTAGCAGCATCGCCCACTCAGATCTCCAGGGACAGAACTACATCCGGCCTTTCATTCATTTGAGATACTATGTATTAGGCCCTGTGCTGGGCACTGTACAGACATGGCCTCATTTCACCCTCCAGCAACCCAGTGAGGCTGGAACCGCTGTTGTCCTCATTTTACAGATGAAGAAACTAAAGTTCAGGAGAATGAGTTGCAATGCATTCCATCGTTTTGTTTATTCACGCAACTTTTACAAAAGCCTGCTCTGGGCCAGGCTCTGGGCCAAGTGCTGAGGTCACGAAGATGAACTAGTCCTTCAAGGAGACATGCCCATAAATTACTTTAATGACAACTCAGTACATGCTTCCACAGACAAGTGAGAGCCAGAGAAGGGGGCCACTGGTTCCCTGGGGTTATGGGGAAGGGCAGCTGAGCTTCCGCAGTACCCTGCACTGCTAAGGAGCCGTGATGGCGATCACAAGGCCTGGGTTCAAGTGACGCTTCTGTCAAGGCTCTGCTGTGTATTCCCAAGGAAACCCCTTCTGCTACTGAGCCCGGGCTTCCACCTGGAAAAAAATTGGGAGATTGGGTTTGTGATCCTGCAGCTGGGAGTCCACACCTCTGAGGAGTTCAGCTTCGGCCCAGCTAGTACCCAGGCTGAGCCTGGGACCTGCAGACCAAGACCCTTGAACGGTGCTGAACAAACACCCAGCACAGGGCAGCGCTTCGGGCCGGCAGCGCGGCTGGGGGTCCAAAGGGCGGAGCTCCGACGGGGGCGGCGCTGAGACCTCCCGGAGGCGCGTCTCACCAGCCAATGAGCGCGCGGGAGCGGCGCAGCCCCGCCTCTGGGTATAAGCGGCGGAGGGCGCGGCGCGGCGCAGAGCTCTCCGAACCGGAGCCGGAGCCGGCGGCCGTGCGCTCTCCTGGTCCCCGCGAGTTGCGGCCACGGGCGCACAGGAGCTCCGAGCCCGTGCGTCCTGGCCGAGGCAGAAGCGGCGGTCCGGTTCTGTGTTCTTTTGTCCGGGGGGGTTGCGGGGAGGGCCAGGGGCCCGCCGGATTCCTTGTTGCAGCAGGACAGCCGGCCGGGCCGAGGGGCCGCCGGCGCTGACCGCCCGCCCGCCGTCATGACCGACCACCTGATGCTCGCCGAAGGGTACCGCCTGGTGCAGCGCCCGCCGCCCGCCGCGCCCGCCCACGGCCCCCAGGCGCTCCGGACGCTGCAGCCCTACGCGGGCCCGGGCTTGGACAGCGGGCTGCGGCCACGGGGGGCTCCGCTGGGCCCGCCGCCACCCCCCCAACCGGGGGCCCTGGCGTACGGCGCCTTCGGGCCGCCGCCTGCCTTTCAGCCCTTTGCGGCTGGGCTGCCGCCGGCCGCCGGCAGCGCGCACCTGCAGCCCGTGACGACGATGTACCCCGGCCGCGCGGCCGCGCCCTCCGGCGCGCCGGGGTGTCCCCCGGGCCTGCCGCCGGCGCCGGGCTCCCCGGCCCCGCCGCCGCCGCCCGGGCACGCGCTGGGCGGCATGGACGCCGAGCTCATCGACGAGGAGGCGCTGACGTCGCTGGAGTTCGAACTCGGACTGCACCGCGTGCACGAGCTGCCCGAGCTCTTCCTGGGCCAGAGCGAGTTCGACTGCTTCTCGGACTTGGGGTCGGGGCCGCCGGCCGGCTCCGTGAGCTGCTGAGCCCGGCCCACCGCCTCCCGGGTGTGCCCGAGAGGAGGACGGAGGCTGCCCGCCAGACTGCTCACCCGGCTCTGGGCCCCACGCGCCCTCCGTGAGGGCGGCGGCGGCGGCGGCGGCGGGCCAGTGCGCGGAGGTAACGCCGCCTGGGACACCTGGCGTCGCCCCAGGCCTGCCTCCTGCTGGATGGGAGTTGGGCATCACTTCTCTCTGACTAGGAGCCTCGTGGGTAAAAAGGGCACTGGACCCCCCG
Organism: Lasiurus cinereus; assembly: GCA_011751065.1. Classification (NCBI taxonomy): domain Eukaryota; kingdom Metazoa; phylum Chordata; class Mammalia; order Chiroptera; family Vespertilionidae; genus Lasiurus; species Lasiurus cinereus. The sequence goes on from JAAGEH010000030.1 coordinate 14,352,261, forward strand.
TTGGGACTCCACGTTCTTGGATTCTGTGTCCTCTCCTCTCCCACCCTCCTCCACCCCCAATCTGAGCCATTCCAGGTCTCTGCCTGGTTCCCTCTGTCTTCGTTGGGTCCCTGGGTCCCTGGAGCTGCGCATTTCCTGGGGCCTCTACTCCCTCTGCCTGGGCCCTGAGGTCGCTGGGCCTCCCTCCCGCCTTGGGGAGGGGGAGATTATACATACAGCCCCTGCAGAGTGGAGCAATGCCCCATCTGGCCTCCAAAAAAAAAAAAAAACCACCACAAAACACACAAAATAAAACTGGGTCACTTGACAGTCTTGCATTTTCATTTCCTTATCAGTCCAACCCTTGACTATATTTGGCTTCTAGAGTGGTGAGGCTGTTAGGGACTTGGGGGTGGGATGGAGACCACAACCCCTGGCAGTGCCCAGGAGAGGAAATTGACAGTTTCTTTCAAAATACCTTGAGTTGTGCAATTGTTATGGCATAACTTGGAAGGCAGACGCTGCCACCGCCAGATGGCAGGGTAAGCCGAGGGCGCCACTGGCCTTCCCAGCTCCTGGGAAGGGCAGCTGGGTGGTGCTGCCCTCACCTGTTGCTGGAAGAAGGCTGCACAGGAGGTTAGAGGGGCGGTGGCTGGGACGTGAGGACTCAGAAAACCCTGGCTTTGATCCACGGTGCTCTCCCTCGTCCATCCATTCAGATTTCTGAGGCTGTGTCCTCAGGGAGAGATGGGCCCCGTCTCAGGTGGTTATGAGGATCAAATACCATGTGAGGCCCACAGCCCAGTGCCTGACACTCGAGGCAGACCTCAATAAATGGTAGTGATGGTTATTCTCCAAGTTGGTGCTGCCTTTATTCCAGTCCCTGGGCCAACTGTTACATGCCCTTCTGGGGTCACAGTCCAGGTAGGACTAGGGGATGACAGGCCTAGCCATCAACTCATGTTGGTACAAGACTGTGATAAAGACTAGAAAATAGGACATTCCAGCAGGTAAACCCAAAGGAGGGAATGGTCTCAGCTGGTTGGAGATGAGGTCAGTTCAAGCTTTAGGGAGGTGGTGACATTTGCTATGGTGATGAGTACATCTTGAGGAGTTGGAGGAGGTGACCTTAGAGGGAAGAGCCTGTTCTAAGGCAGGGAGGTATACAAGGACAGGGCATGTACAGAGGAGGCATGTCCAGAGGCGAAAAGGTCTCACGGCTTTGCAGCAACATTGTGATGTAGGCACAGTCCCCACTCAACCGAATAGGGACATGGAGCTTGCTCAGGCCTGGCAGGATTTGGCCTCAATCCTGATCACCATTGTGAGCTCCTGGCCACCCTCTGCTGTTGACGCTGGGAAGATCCTTACGTGTTTCCCAGATGTAGGGGAAAGGCTGGAAGAGAGACTGAGGCAGGAAGGAGGCTGGCCGGCACCAGCTCTGGAGCCAGTAGTTCAGGTATGGCTGACAGGACTATTTGGCAAACGAATAAAAGTCTCCCCTAAGATAATGGGGCTTCTGGGGCAGGATCGGGTAGAAGGGTTGGGAGGCCTCTGAAAAGGGACTGGCCTGAGTTCTGGGCTCACAAAGGCCAGTGTTTGCCCTGGCTTTGCCCAGGTCCTCAGACCAGAGACAGAAGCTGGAGGGCTAGGTTGCAGTGGGGCGTGGGGGACAGGATCTAGCCCTGGACTAGACACTGTTCTGATTCTTTTCTCTCTGGGCCCCAGTTTCTCCACTGGTAAAATGGGGCTAATATCCCTGATCCGCGATTTCACAAGGCATTAAGCCTCACAATAAGTGAGCAGCAAATTCGGGGATGGGTAGATAAGCAATTAATAAACTGTGTCCTCTCCTCTCAACTTGAGCCTGAGTGGAACAAGTCCTCTCCATGTGGAAGGGATTCCAATGAAAACCCAACACCTGCCTCTTTACAGAGTTCAGAGGGCAGGTAGAAGAGGGAGTGCAGCTGCTGAGTGACTTCCCTCCTTCTTCCCCTCCCAAAAGGGCGGCTGACAAGTTGGACAACAGACAGGTGGGCAGAGGAGAAGGTAAGCCTGGGGCAGCCCACCACCTGGATTTTCAAATCCCTGACCTATGGAGGGTCTGACCCTCCCAGCCGGAGGGAAGGATGAAATGACCCTGCCAGAATGTAGAGCAAGCATGTCAAACTCGCAGCCCGCGGACCGCATGCCGCCCATAATAAATATTTTTGCTGCCCAGCCAATATAACGGTACGTGAGAAATGTTTTAATAAAAACTTCATAATTTATTTTTACAATACCCTGTTATACATAATTATTAATAGCGAACTACAATGTTCGCTCATGACTGATTACTATAATTGTGTTGCATTCATTTCCCTTTACCTGCCTTACGCACAGGCACACCACTTCTCTCCACTAATACTAGCAGTGAATATTTTAGCAGCTGATTGTCACATCACTAGTCTTGGACTGACTTGTTTGATATTTGGTGTATGCAACAGAAAATATTTCGCTTTCAGAGAAAAAGGAAAATAGGTTTATTTGTGTTATGCTTATTAACTTGTGCAGTTATTCAGTGTCTGGTAAGTTCATGTTCAAGAAAAAGATTAATTTTTATTAAAATGTTCTCTTATTTTATGTTAATGATGACTCATTTATTTCAGTCCTTTGTATTCAGCGTGTCTCTATGAAAACTGAAGCTGTTGTGTTTTTGCAACTCCCACCTAAGCTTAAACCTTATCTGTTTGGCCCGTGTTAGCCTTTGAGTTTGACATGCTTGACAGTCTCAGGCTCCAGCTCCAGAAGCACTCTTACTAGCTGCCTGACCTCAAGCAAATCAACTTACCTTCTGAGTCTTGGTTCTCTTACTGTACGCGCATGCTGCAGGTCCAGTAGATCGCTGCAATAAAGTGGGTCGTAATCGTTCTGCTTGCCTTCCATTTGTAAAAATGTAACAGCTATGAAATGCAGTAAAGCAAAGGGTAATAAATCAGGGTATGCTTGTAATCACACCAGCTTCCTATGGATTCAACAGGTATTTCTCACCTCTTCCCTGGGGCTACCTCCTGAAAGCAACCTGCCTCCCTCGGTCCTGTTGATTTCACTCTCATACCTTGGCTGGGTCTTTGGGTCTGGGAAACACATCATAGTGTCCAGCACAAGCAAGGGGTAGGGACTAGGGTAAGGTAGATGTCATTAGAGTCATAACAACAAGTGCCTCTTTAAACCTGTGCTGTGGCTGCCTCATTTGCCTCTTCCTTGTCCTGACTAGCACTTCCCTATGAGAGAAAATAAATTCTTTCTAGGGAATATCCACCTTATAGGTTGATATAATAAGATTCTATATAAAGTACCTGGTACGTGGTAGATTCTTAATAATTGAGACAGCTGCTATAATCATCTTCATAATCATCATCACCATCACCATTCCAGCTCAGCTCAGTGTTCAGTAACCATTTGTTGAACAAATTAACTGAACAGTCTGGTCCTAGTCTTTTCCCAGGCTGCTTAGATCATTTAGCTGATTATTAGGTAATCCTCTTGAATTTCTTAATCCATTCTTGCCTAATTCTGTGCCCTGATGTGAGAAATGCTGGGTCAGGATTGCTGCTGATTTCCAGGACTAAGTCAGAATTTGTTGAGTCCTACTGTGTGCAGGTCTGATGGGAACTAACAGCACCCAGTAGGTGCTCTTTCTCATTCAACCTCTCCTTTAACCACCACCAACCCTGTAAATTAGCACTGCTAAGTAGCACTTCATCCCAGAAGTCAGGAAATTGGGGCTCAGACAATGAATTACTCCTCCAAGTGGGGTGAGCATGCCCACTCTACTATATCCAGGGCCCTTCCTTTCCCAAGGAGAGGCTGGCCAAGAGTCTGAGAGAAACAAGAGCAGAGTCCCAGACCTGAATTTGCCACATTGTGGCCATGGATAGAGATAAAGTCACTGAGCCTCCTTAGGCCTCAGTTTCTTCCTCTGCACAAAGGGGAAGAATAATCCAAACGTCAAGAGGTGTGTGAGCAAGGATTCAAATGAGACCCGATTTCTGAGGGCACACTACAAACAGCACAGCGCTGTTTGGTTGGGTGAGTTAGGGTGAAGAGCCATACCATGTCCTCCATCCCTAGGCCACTGGTCCAGAGAGAGGAGACAGGCACATACTTTGGGACTTGAATCTGAGCCTGCCTGGAGTGTGCAATGTAGAGACACCTGTGGTTGGGCCTGGGCAGGTGCTGCCAAGTAGCGCAGGTCTGAGAAGCCCTGAGAGCTGGTGGTGATGAAGGGCAGGGGAGGACACCCAGGAAAAGGCCCAAGGCCTGAGGTGTGCCCTGCAGATAGAGGAAATACAGGAAACATAGGAGCTGTTGTTGGGAAACATGACCACAGGGATGAGGAGGAGAGAGCCTTGTCCCTGCCAGCCTCCAGGGCCTTCCACGCCTCCACTCCAGCCACCCCTGATGCACAGCGTTCCTTATGCCTCAGCTCCTGGGCCTCTGCCTTCCACCTGTGAAAAGGCCCATTTCACCACATATTGGGGTTGATGAGGGATCTTTACCCCTAGACTGAAGTTTTGAGGACTTGTCCCCATCTCTGTCCCACATGTGGCTCAGTGTGGGTATTAGAAAGCGCCAGAACAGAGTGGCTGCTCCCAGTTCTGCACTGGGAGCTGCGGCTGAAAGATGGCCCTGGGCTGGAGTCCGAATTGGAGTTGGGAGCTCTGAGCTCTAGTCCCAGCTCAAGCAGGAACTTGTGAGCTCTCTAAACTTTGTAGACAGGACCACATCCCTCACCCCTCACCCCTCATCCCTCACTCCTCACGGGTGCTGGGGGGCAGTGAGTTTGGGCTGAGGGAGCGAGGGCATGGAAACACAGCTCTTCCCTAGCATGTCGGTGGGCCAGCACTGTGAGGGCGCAGGCCTGAGGTGCACTTTCTCCTTCAGTCCTCACTGTAGCTCTAGGAGTTGGGTATAGGCTTTGGCCTCATTCCATGGAGGCTAAGCAACCTAATCAACCACACACACGGCTCTTCGGAAGAGGTGGTTCTTATTTGCAGGATGAAGAGAGGTCCAGATGTGCCACACAGAGCAGGGGTACAGCCAGGACAGGGAGTCCTACACAGCTCATTAGAAGGTGGTGTGCAGAGGGACTTTCTCCTTTGCCTCCTATAGTGAGCAGCTATAGCTGGGGGCTCTGCCATAACATTGGCACACCCAGGCAGCACCTCCCCCTTGGCACCTCAGCCTACTCTGGCCAACAGAGAATATGAGCCTATTATTTGTTTGTTTTTAAAATACATGCTTGAACCGAGCTGGCATGGCTCAGTGATTAAGCATCAACCTATGAACCAGGAGATCATGGTTCAATTCTCAGTCAGGGCATAAGCCTGGGTTGGGGGCTCGATTCCCAGTGTGCGGGGTATATAGGAGGCAGCTGATCAATGATTCTCTCTCATCATTGATGTTTCTATTTTTCTCTCCCTCACTCTTCCTCTCTGAAATCCATAAAAAATATATTTTTAAAAAATAATAAAATAAAGTACATGCTTCGGAGGCCCCCCTCAAGTTTTTTCACACACACACATATGATGTGTACATTATGGACCATACAATATATGCATATACATAATATGCACCTCTTTTTTTTTTACATAAACAAGATTATATTTTTTTTATCTAATTGGACTTACTTCACTTAATATATTTTGGAAATCTTCTCACATCAGTAAATATGGATCTATTTTAATCTTTTTAACGACTGAATTGTGTATAATCTACTTAACCAGTCTCCTATTAACGGAACTTCAGCTTGTTTCCCAAATTCCACTGTCACCGGTAATGCTACAAGGAGCTTTCTTGTATATTTACCTCTAGATACCTGTGGGGATATCTCTGTAGAATGATTCCTCGAAGGGGAATTGCTGGATTGGAAGATATGAGCAAATATAATTGTGATAGTCACTGCCAAATAGTTCTCTGCGTGGCTGATTCATTCACCTTCCTGCCAGCACTGTTGGCTCATACTCTTGACTATGCTAGACATTAGTCTAGCAATATCTTCAATTTTTACCTCTATAAATGAAAAAAAGATTATTTCTTTGATTATCAATAAAGACATTAACTGCCTATTTGCATTTCTTCTAAGAATTACTTGTTCATATCGTGCTCCAGGCTCATATTTCTACTGGATTGTCTTTTTGTTATTGATTTGTAAGAGTTCATATTCCTTTGTCTTTTGTAAATGTTGCAAATATTCTCTCCCGAACCCTTGCTGGTTATTTGACGTTGTGTATGCTATCATTTGCCTTTTGGAAGTTAACAATTTTTATGTCATCAGATCTCTCCATTTTTTTTTTCCTCCATAGCTCTGGGTTTAAATTAAGGTCAGGAATGGTTTGGCTCACCTCAGAGCTAGTTGGAGACATGAGCAGAGTGTACCTGGGATCTGCATCTAGAGCAAGGTAAATAGTCTGGCCACAGGGGTTGATGGACAAGCTCAGATCTTGGGATCATACAGACTTGGGTTTAAATTCTGGCCTCAAACTACATTGAGTGGCCAGATTATTATGATCTCTGAACACATAACAATCTGGCCACTCAGTGTATATCCTATATAATAAAATGCTAATATGCAAATTGTCCCCTCGACCAGGAATTTGACCAGCAGGCAGGCCTGCCAACTGTCCATGTCCCCTCCCCTTGGCCAGGCTGGCTGGACCCCACCCATGCACAAATTCATGCACCAGTCCTCTAATACACACACATACACACACACACACACACACACACACACACACACACTGAGTGGCCAGATTATTATGTGTTCAGAGATCATCATAATAATCTAGTCACTCAGTGTATATGACATCTGTCAAAGCCACTTTACACTCTGAGCCTCTGTTTTGTTTTTTCATTCTAATATAAAATGCATCCCATTACACACACACTCAACTGGTCAGATCAATGATCTGACAAGCTCAGCACAGTGCCTGACACACTGTAAGTTCCCAATAAGTGATAGTTGTTTCCAACATTAATATCGGTGTTGAGAGAGCTATTAAAAGTATCCAGAAAAAGGGGCCAGAGTGGGGGGATGACTTCAAAGCACGTCCCCTGTAAGGCTGGGGCTCTTCAGCTTGCAGGCGGATACCCAAAAGTAGAAGTGGACAACTGCTGTTCATGCCTTCCAAGATCCAATCGCCCTTCTTCTGGTAAAAGGTTTCCCTATATTTCCTTTGGGGAACCACCTCTCCTTCATTTAATTTGGTTAAGTTTGCCAGTTCTCCTATATGTGATTCAAAATAAAATAATACTAAACTCTAAAATTAATGTAAGAAATCCCCCCAAACCTTTAGTTTTCCATGAGTATTTTGAAATAGGAATGCTTTACCTCTTCCTCCTCTTCCTCTTCTTCTTCACCTCAAAGTTTTTCAAATTTTCAGCTAGTGCCCTAATTACCTGAACTATCTGCTAGGTAGGGTATTCAGTACTGACTTATAATATCTTGCCTAATACTTTCAATGATCTCTCTTAATATATTATTATTTCATGTTATGTAGAGGCAAGGAAACTAAGGCTCACAGAGGTAAAGAGGCCTGCCTATTACCACAAAGTTAGTAATTCACTGAGATAAAATATTTAATGTACTTAGGATAGTACACATAACAAGAGATATTTAAGTATTAGCTCAGCTGCTGTAACAAAAGGAACCAGAAAATGTAAAAGTGGCTTAAAGAGCAAAATGTATTTTTTTTCTAGTCTTACCCAGACTCCTTCCTTCTGTTGCTCTGCCATTCATGACCCTGACCTTATGAGCCAACATACATGCTAAAAATCTGAGTTGGCTTTTTTTAACTGTCTTCTATGGACTGAAAGTTGGGTCATGGACACCTACACATACAGCTGTTAAGGAGAGGAGAGTAAGGAAGTGAGCACACCCAATATTTTTAGGACCACACATGGACATCATTTCCATTCAGATTCTCTTGACAAGAATTTAATCACATGACCACACGTACCTGTAAGAGAGGCTGGGAAATATGGTTTCTACCTGGCAACCATGTGTTCATCAACAACTCAGATACTATGGAAGATGGGAAGCCGGGATTTTGGTGGACAACCAGAAATCTTTACCACAGTGAGTGGTAGTAATAAGTAGCTCACTTGAGATTAGAACTCAAGTCTCCTATGCCTCTGGGTATTTGGTAGGCTTGGGGAAGATGTCAGAGGTCTGAGTTCTATATAAAAAGAACAGTTGGAACTTAGAAGAATTGGTATGAGTCATTCATCACTGTGAATGCGCACCTTGAGTAACTCACTTCCCTTCCTTGAGTCTCAGTTTCTTTATCTGTAAAATGGGGATAACAATGGGACTTACCCATGGGTTGCTGCTGTGAAAGCACTTACCAAAGTTTGTGACACATGCTAGGTACTCATATGGTGGAATGGAGGGGGTTGAATCTGGATTGAGCACACAAAAGAAGGAAATTCCAGGGGAAGTGACAGTGTGTGCAATGGCCAAGTGGCATGAATGAATAAGGCTTGACTGGGAAAAGCAACAAGTCCAGTGTAGTTAGCATGTAGGGTGGATGTTCAGAGGTGCAAGGGATATAGTATTTGAAAGATGATGATCGTTGAGTGACAGGTTGAGGAGCTTGAACTTGATCCTGTTGGTAATGGAAATCCATGGAATAATGAGCAGGATGGAAAAAGAATTAGATTTGTGTTTAGGAAAAATCACTCTGACTGCTGTGAGTAGAATAGGTTGGAGACAGAGAGATTGAGAAGACTGTCACATTGATTCAGGTAGCAACGAAGGGCCTAGGATAAGTGGTGACAAGGTGAGGCAGATGGGAGAGATTATAAAAACAGAAGTAATATGTTTGTCATCTGGGGTTGATGTCCAGGTGGAGGCAAGCCAGGTAAATGGGCCAAGCACGCAATAGTGAGGTCTGGACTGAGAATAAACATGTTGTGGAGTTACTAGCATATCTGTGATTACCATGGGAATGATGAAAGTGGATAACGACAGCATCTTGGGGGAACAGACATGTCAGAGAAGGAAGGAGAGAGACTGAGAAGGAGCCTCTGGGAAGGCAGGAGGTGAACCAGCAAAGATGCGATGACAGCCACGTGAGGTGTTTCCTGAAGGAGGTGCGGTCGGCAGTGTCTCATGCTGCTGAAAAGTCAAGTAAAATGAGGGCTGAAAAGAGGCTGTTCCATGTGGCAACCATGCAATGCACAGCAGTTCTGGGGAGAACAGGGCGTGGGTCCAACTGCAGGGATCAGCAAGAGGTGGGAAAAGAGGAAGAAGGTTCATCAAATGTAAGTGGCTTGTTTAAGTCATCTTTGGGACCTCCATGTTTCTGTGGGTGGAGTGACCCATGTCTAGGACTTTGAGCGGGATGTTGCCCCCTGGGTTTGGCCCAGATAGCGCCAGCCCAAGATGGGGTGCAACATCTCCCTTTGCTCAGCAGGTGGCAGCACTACACCAAGCGACACCTCCCGGACCAACCTAATGAACATACATATATTTTCAGGGAAATGAAGCTTAGTTTCCCCAACATCAAAACTTTTTGTGGGGAAGTCACAATCTTGCCTGAGAGCCTTGGGCAGAGGAAACGGAATGTAACTTCTGATTCAGATCTTGGCTCTGTTGCTACTGGCTGAGTGACCTTGAGCAAGTCCTGTTTCCTGGTTGGCAAACTGAGGAGAGCAAGTCCTAACCTACCTCTCGGGTCACTGGAAGTCTCTAACGGAGCGTGGTTGTGTCTGGTGGTCTGGTGGGCATATTTAGGGCAGAGGCGGGTGGCAGGGACAGGCTCGGAAGCAGAGGGAGGGAGCCAGACCCGAGGAGGTAGGGGGCTGACTGTGGTTTCACAAGGACTGGCCAAAGCAGTGCTTTCTTTTCTTTTCCTTTTTTTTTTTTTTTTTAATGGAGCAGTAGTTTTTTTATTTCTTTTTCTTTTTCTTTTCCCCCCAGGGGGAGGAGTATTGGATGGAGTAGTGGATTTGAATCAGCAAAGCTGGGTTTAGATTTTGCAGCTGAGGAAACTGAGGCCCGAAGAGAGGGGAAATGACTCTCCCAAGGTCACACCCCTCAAACAGGCAAAGACAGTGGTCGGCAAACTCATTAGTCAACAGAGCCAAATATCAACAGTACAATTGAAATTTCTTTTGAGAGCCAAATTTTTTAAAAAAACTTCTCCTATGCATATAAGCATAACCAATGAACGTTGACACTGGGGGGTTGGGGTATGCCGGGGAGGGAGGGGGAGCAATGAGGAGATATGTATAAAAAAATTAATTAAAAAAATTAAAAAAAAAACAAACTTCTCCTAACGCCACTTCTTCAAAATAGGCTCACCCAGGCCATGGTATTTTGTGGAAGAGCCACACTCAAGGGGCCAAAGAGCCGCATGTGGCTCGAGAGCCACAATTTGCTGACCACGGGACAAAGGCATCAAAACCAAAATGTCAAAAAGAATTTGATGCTCACTTTTATTTTTTATTTTTTTGAAGCATTGAGGTTGCATCACGGGGAAAATGGAACTCTGTGGGACTTCTTTGTCACTACAGTGTGGTTTTGTGTTGTCTTCACTCAGGACTTCCGAAGTTAACCCTCTCCTTTGGTCCCTACCTAGCCCACACATTCTTAGAGTGCCCCCAAATCTTCTCCTTTCCCCCGGAGGTCACAAGAGGCAAGTTAAGGAGCTGAGAGGAAGGTCACCCAAGGACAAGTCTAAAGATCAAGAGACATGGGCTCAGCTCTAGGCTCTGGCCTGGCTTACTGAGCCTCAGTTTCCCCATCTGCAAACTGTGGCAGTTGGAATAGCCAACTCCTGGGAGCCTGGTAGCCCAGACCATTATAAAAGCTTTTGCTTCCTCTCGAGCTTCCCAGATCCCACCCTTCAGTAAAGTTACCTCCCAATGCTCTCACTATCCCATTTCCATTCTATTTTCTTCACAGCACGTATCCCTCTCTGAAATTATTTTGTTTTTTGTTTATTTTCTGTCTAGACAGTAATGTACTGCCTACTCCTTGGGAACAGGGACTTTGTGAGTTTGAGAGGCCCCACACCACCAAGCCAAGGTCTTTACTGACGCCTTGTGGCTGTGGGCTCACATAACAGGTGCCAGGAGGATTCCCAGGTGGGAGGGGAGATCCCCGGTGGCCCCCGCTTCCCTCTTGTCCTGCCAACCAACAGTTGTTAGTTACCTTTGTGCCCAATCATGTGCAGAGAATGGTGCTTCATGCTCCCCAGGAGCTGAAGTGACACCTGGGTAGGGGAGGTGGCAAGCTATAAGGTCCAGGACAGGAGCTGAGGGGAGTCTGGTGAGGGTAAAGGTAAAAGGAAAGGGCAGAGCCCACCCGGGTTCTGAGCAGGCAGGGCAGCCTGGGTCTCGGGCCTCAGGATCCTCCCCAACGCAATTTTTGCTCCCTCCTAGAAATTGTTCACATCTTCCATCAACTTTAGAGGCTGCTGGGAAGTCGAAGGGAGAAGAGAGGGGGAGTAGCAGGGTGCGGGGGGAGGGGGGAGAGAAGAGAAAAAAAGAGAAGGTGTCTGGTGCCAGAGAAGCTATTTGGGACAAAATCAAAGATGTTTCAGGAAGATGTAAAGAATGTTCTGCTTTGTAATGTATAATGAAAACTTCTACCTCACTGCTTCCAGTAAAATCCGCCTGACTGACTGTGTTAGTCAGGTCTTGCTGTGATAATGCTGTGAAACAAGCAAGCCCCAAGTCTCAGTGGCCAAGAAAATCAAATATTATTGCACACTGCTTAGTGTCTAAGTCAACTGCAATTCAGTGATGCTGGCTGGGCCAGGCTGGCCTCCTGACTTCCAGTCTGCCTCGGGCCTACTTCACATAACTACATTCTGGGCCCAGGATGAAGGAACAACAGCTGAGTCTTCTCATGTTGGAGGAAGGAAGCACCAAGAGGTCTGGCAGAACCTGCCATGCCCCTTATGACCTTACCCTAGAATCAGCACACTGTTTTTCTGCATATGTTCTGCTGGCTAGGGGAAGTCCCATGGCCAACCCCACAGTCAGTGGGGAATGGATGCTGTGGTTCTCAGATGCCCCCTTCAGGGCCAGTGCACCCTTCCCCACACATTGGGGATCTCAGCTGCTGACTCACCACAGTCTGGGAATCGAGCGTGGCCATAGGGAATCGCCAAAGTCAGGGCCAGTGATTAGCTGATGCATTGAAACAAAGATCCGCCTCCTTCCCTCACTTTGGTACAACTCTGAAGGGCTATTTGAGCTCCAGAGCTCCTGAAGGTCAGCAGATACCTGGGTTGAAATCACATTACAGATCCCCCTCTCCCTCTGCCGGGTCCTGCCTTCCTGACAGCCTTTCAGCATCCTGAGAGCACTCCCCAATAAACCTGCAAGCCATTCTCTGTCTCCAAACCTGTCTGTAGGAAACCCATTGTAAGACAGGTAGGAAATTACACTCTGTCCAAAGGTAACCATGGTAACGATGAGAAAGGAAGGCTTTCAGAGGAATAATACAATCTAATACCATCATTAAAGAATGTATCGTGGAGACAGATCTGACTTATTAGACACATGCTCAACATGTATGCGGGGTGAGAATTAGTCCCCCAGTTTTTGGTTGGGATGATTTTATCTTTTCCTGTGTTGTACACAAGTTGTGGGGCTAGAGAAAGGTTTCCAAACCGCCTGATTCCGTTATATGTAGACACATGTTTAGGCCTGTCCAGCTGATAATGAGCAGGCTCCAGAAAGGATTCTCAGCCCTGAGTGTTTACAGCAGAAAGGGGGCCAGGATGGCAAGTCAAACTCCACTCCAGGTGCTCTGGACTGAACTGTGACTCCCAAAATTCATCTGTTGAAGTCCTAACCCCCAGTAATTCAAAATCTGACAATTTAGAGAAATGGCCTTTAAAGAAGTAAGTGATTAAGCTAAAATGGGGTTCTTAGAGCTGTTACCTGACAGGCAGGGCCTGGCCTGGAGCAGGTCTACCTCAGGCTGGCCAGTGGTGCATGGGTTCTTGACATCAGGCAGGGAAGATTTTGCAACAGGAGTCCAGATGATTTTGAGAGGATGTTAATTAAAGCTGGGGACAGTGGAACAAGGAAGGGACCAGGATAGAAGAAGCAACAGGCAGATGGCTTTCGTTCCCTAGGAAGGTTCTAGGACAGAAGGTGGGGCTGCTGTCAGCTCCCTGGAGAATCAGAGAAAAGAGGTCCTTGGAGGCAGGTTCAGGGGTTTCGCTGCCCACTGTTCCCCTGGTTGCAAGTCCCAAGGGGGTTCCTAGAGATGTGCCAGAATCCTTTGTTTAAGAGTGAAGGGGGGAGGGTGGCGCGGGAGGGAATTGTATGGAGGTCTTGGGGGAGCGTCTCAGCAGAATACTCATCAATTTTCCAGGTGAGTTGTTCAATATGTTTTTGTACCAAAATGAGCTCATAGAGGGACTGGGTCATTTTCTGGTCAGTTGTACCTTCAAAGAATGTCACTGAAGAGGGACCAGGACCAGGCAGGTCTGTCTCAAAACCATCTAGAATATGTAAGCTATTTGCTCCTCAGTCTCCTTGTTTAGGGAAGATAAGCCCTTGGGTTTATCATCTGGCTGTAAATTGCTTACCAGTTTGTTCAGCTATCTGTCTTCGAGGCCCCATTCCACTGGCCAAGGAATTTCCCTAGCTTCTCTCTAACCTGCCTCAGGACAAGCCCTAATCCAACATGAGTGGTGTCCTTATGAGAAGAGGTGACTGAGAGAGAGAACGGACATGTTTAACCAAAGAGGAACCATCGTGGGAAGACCTGGGAAGGAGATGACCATCTATGAGCCAACAAGAAAGGTATCAGAAGGAAACCAGGCCTGCTGACACCTTGGCCTTGGACTTCCAGCCTCCAGAATGTGAGGAAATCATGGGCTGTGGCTTCAGGCACCCAGTATGTAGCATTTGTGGTGAGGGCCCTGGCCAACTTCTACACCAGGGTGGCAGCCTTCACAATCCTGTTCACATAAGAAGTGGGTACAGAAGGAAGGCGTGCCACTCCGCCTCCCAGGGGGAAAACAAAGAAGTTGTCTGAGCAACAGCAACATTCCAAAGTACACGAATCCGTTCACTGAATTGGGAAATATGCGGCATCGTTTTCTTTGACCTGTAAGAGTGTAAACATTGAAAGATTCAGAGCGTGCCACCCCAAGCAAGCTGAGCCCCTACAGCACTGAGCCGGGGCCTCAAGAAGCCATGGAGCTTCTGCTTTTGCCCTCTTGTTGTGTGAAGAAGCCCAGTCTTGGGAGCATGAGAAGGCACATAGAGCAGAGATGAGCCATCCCACACGGGAACCAGCCTGGGTGCTGACAGCCAGCACCAAACACCAGACATGTGAGTGAGGCCATCTTAGGCCATCCAACCCCAGCCAAGATGCCAGATAACTGCAATCTCATTCGTGACCCCAGGTGAGACCAGCAGAAACTGCTCAGCTGAGTCCAGCCCAAATCGCTGACCTACAGAATCAAGAATAAATAAAAAGAGTAACTAAAATGGTTCCTTTAAGCTATTAAATTTTAGGGTGATTTGTTATATAGCAATAGGTAAATGGTACACTAAGCTAAAATCGTATCTGCTCTTGAGACTACATTTGAGGACAGTTTTGGGATTCCCACAGCCACCTGCAAACCCTCCTTGCTGAGCTAGACAAAATGAGAAGATAATACAGAGTGGTGTGAGTATTGGCTAATTGTGCATCTGTTTCCCCGGGGGGCTGGATGATCTCAAGGCCATCCCTCGGTCTCCTGTGTTGTTCCCGTGTATTATGCTGAGTCAGGGTCTGATTTATAGTAGGCATTCAATTAGTGAAATGCCATGGGACTTGGTTACCAACAACTCCTGCTTCCTAACTGGTCTCCCTGCGCCCAGACTTGCTCCCTCAAATCCATCTTCCGTCCTAGGAAGAAAACCTTCTAAAATACAGATCTACCTTGGTTTGATCCCTGATCAAAATCTCTCACTGGTTCCCCGCTGCCCTCACAGTTAAGTTCTATCTCTTTGGAGTGAGTTATGACATCCAGCAAACCTTGACCCCTATTGAATTGTCAAGTCCTCTCTTCCTTGCCGTCTAGGCCCAGTCACAGGCATTTCTCTCTGTTCCTTTCATGTACCACACTCTCTGGTACCTCTGGACCTTTACTCATGCTATGCCCTCTAGCTGAAACATCTACCCTCCCCCCACCCCAAACCCCAGTCTCTACGTGTGGCTAAATCCTACTCATGCTTCAGTTGTCCATTTTGCCTGGATTGACAAGAAGTACGAATCTACACTGGTGCCTGGGCAGTGGCCAATGGTTTGGCTGGATGTTCAGGGACTCAGAAAGCACAGTATTGGAGGATTTGTGATAAGACTTAGGAAGAGGTACTTAAATAGACTTTCAGAAATGGGCACAGAGAGTGAAGATATTTCTGACCTGAGTGAAGTCTCATCAAAGGGCATCATGACAAGGGAGGCTCTGGATAATTGGGTAGCCAGAAAGCACATCTCGGGGGTATCAGTCAGCCTTGTTCTGCAGTCCCTGTAGGGCTTGCTCAACACACGCTTGAGCAGTGGGGTGATGGTGGGAAAAATGGACACTACTTATGGGTTCAACATGATGGACTTGCCTCACCAAGGCCGATCTGGATAATGCCACTTCTGTATGCCCAACTTACCATCCACAGAGACAATGTTGAATATCCAATATATCACCATTCAGAAGGGTTCCTCTGACTACCTTGTGCCAGGTTGATTCCCCCGGATTCTTTCCAACATGGGGAGAGCAGTGACTTGTCCTTATTAACACAGAATATAAGTTTCCAGGAACCGATGAGAGGTAGTGAGAGTGGTTTTCTCACTATTATTTCTCACATAGAAAGCCCCACAGTATTAGTTTCCTGTGGGTATTGGGACAAATTACTCGGTGTCTTCACAACAGAATTTATTCTCTCACAGTTCTGGAGGCAGAACTGCATCCGTTTCTCTGGGCCTAAATCAAGGTGTCAGCAGGGCTACCCTCCCTAGACTCTGGGGGAGAATCTCTGTACCCTGACTCTCCCAGATTCTGGTGGCTGCTGGCATCCCCTTGCTGTGGACACGTGACTTCTGTCTCTGCTTCTGCCTTCATATTGCCTCCCTCCTTTTCTGTGTATGAAATCTCCCTTGATCTCTCTCTTAAGAGGACACTTGCAATTGGATTTTGGATTTACTGGTTAATCCAGGATAATCTCCTCATGTCAAGATCATTAACTTAATTGCATTTGCAAAGATCTTTTTTTCCTTATAAGGTAACATTTTATAAATTCCAGAGATTGGGACCTGATACCTTGGGTGGCAATTATTCAGGCTACTGCACCCACTCACAAAACATTTGCTTCTTGTGCCCACAATGTTGGGCTCTGCTAGTTTGGAGGTCTTAGTTCTCAAGGGATGGGAAGCAACACAGATTTCATTGAATTGGAATTTGAAACTTCTAACTGGCCATTTTGGGCTCCTCATGCTACTAAACCAGCAGGTAAAGAATAAATTAATGTATTGGCTGCCTTACTGATCTTCATTACCAAGGGGAAACTTGCTGCAGGAGGATAAGGGTGAGGAGGACAAGGTCTACAACCCAGGGGAATTTCTACAGTCCCTCTGAGTGCTCCCATGTACAGTAATAGAAGTTAATGAAAGCTATGGCACCCCGAGGATTCAGGACCTTCAAGAATGACTATTTGGGTCACTCTATCATGTAAAGAACCCTAAGCAGCTGAGGTCCTGGCTGAGGGCCAAGGAAACATAGAAGGGCAGTAGAAGAAAAAAAGATATATATGATCCACAGATATACAGTATAGATAAACCATGGCATTGTGATGAGTTACCAGAAGGCCTGCATGCATATTTTCTTCCTTGCTTGGTGTGTGTGTGTGTACATGTACATTATATATTAATTTATTTTTCCTTCCTTCTTCTTTTCCCCTATTGTTTTATATAAATTGTGATGGTTACCTTAACAGCTTATTGTTCAGTTGCAGGAGAGGAGAAATTAACATTACCCAAATGTGGATTCAACAACTAACTCCTAGAGATGGATATATCTATTGGATGGTGGGACTTTGTATTTTTCCCATTTTGTGGGGAGAGAGTTAGAGTGTCTTCATTTGTATGCAAGATAGTTTCACCTCATTAGGTGGAAGTTACTGCTGCTATATGCAGATTTAAATATGTGTAGATTGATGTGTTTGGATACTGAATGTCCAAAGAGGTGGACTGTAGCAGTTATTAAGCTACTAGAGGCTCGGTGCACAAAAATTCTTGCACTCGGTGTGTATGTGTGTGGTGGGGTACAGGGGGTGGTGTCTCTCAGCCCAGCCTGCATGCTCTCACAATCCAGGACCCCTTGGGCAGGGTCCAGTCCCATCGCAGCATGGCTCCAGTTCCCTGGGCCTGTGGGCTCGGGCTGGGGGAGGGACCCAGAGACTAGTCTGATGGCAGCATGGCTCCATTCCCACAGTTCCCTACCACTGTGCCACGGGTGGCTGGGACCCAGGATTCACTCCTGCTGCGCTGGCCAGAACCCTAGCCTGGTGTATGGTCATTTAGGTCTTGGCTTTTTATGTATTAGGATTGTCTTTAGTGCTAAATGCAGGCTCTATAGTCTGTTATACGAGGACTGGGACTCTCAAACCACATTACTCCTTTGTTAGCTGCCTTTGACAATAAGGGACACTAGGGAAACGCTGGAAGGCAGGAGGAGTGAAGACCTCCTTCTTCCTTTGCTTACCAACCTTATCAGCCACAGTCTGGTAGCAACAGTTGATTGTAGCCTCCGGCATTTTTCTGCACTCCCAATCTTCACTGCATTCTCTAAGAGGGACTATCACCAGCCAGACAGCAACCCCTCTTCAGACCTCTGAGCCCAGCACTTGAGGATGCATCCCCAATCAAGCTTTGGTTTCTGCTAACCCCCACCTCTTCCCTTGTGTAGCTGCTTTAGGAGCAGTAGCTACTTTCTGCAGTGATTTTTCTCCAGGTTATCTGTGTTCTCTTGTGTTTAAAGTAACACAAGCGTAACCCATTCCCTACATCAGTGTAACCCATTCCCTATAGAACATTCTCTTTGCTGAAAAACCTAGTCTAGTTTCTGTTTCCCTGACTGGGCCCTGGCTGATGTACACCAGTAGGAAAGTGGCACCCCTCTGCACTGAGGTCCTGAGCCAAAAGAAAGTTAGTTTGGAGGTGCAGGGGGTCATCATGAGAGGTCAGCTTGCCTGAGAGGAAGGCTGAGACAGAAGACAGAATGCTGACGTGTTTTATTACCTGGATCTAACTGTGCATTGAGCCAAATCCAGCCCTTGGACTTTTCATTATCTGGGCCAGTAAATTTCATTTTTGCATAAGCTATAATGGATTGAGTTTTTGTTGTTACAATCGAGAGTCCTGACTAATCCAAATCACCTCCTCCCACCCCCAGGCCAGGTGCCCCACACCACAGCCACCAAACAGCCAAGGCCAACCACATCCTACAGAAAACTTTAATGAAACCAATAAGTTAATAAGTTAACAAAGTGAGGTACTTGCATATCTGAGAACCGGTTTGGTGGAGAACCTTGATTGCGGAAGGAGCAAGGGCTTCTTCCCCAGTCTCCTTAGTCAGAGGGTAATCCCATTCTCCTTCCCCTCTCCACAGTTCTGTCTCTGAGGGGCCAAGGGGTGGCTCTCTGGGGACAGTGCAGCGCAGGTGAGGTTAGCCAGGACAGGCTCCATCCAGGGCATGATGGTGACATGCAGAGGGCATGTTGGGCAGAGGCTGGGCACCATGGGGCTGAGCAAGATCCAACCCCAGCCCTGGCGCTGGTGCATGCAGGTCCCCAGTCATGAGATGCAGGTGGCTAGGCCTGAGCCCCTTGTTCACTGGTACCCCAAAGAGGGTCCCCCTCCACATCACTCTCCTGCCACCTGCAAAAGCTTTGCATAAGAGGGACAAAGAGTAGGGATACCAGAGAGGTGCTAAGGGCCTGGAGTTGATGGGGGTTTATGCCAGTATAAGGGCTGCCAATTAAAGTGAACAGTGGGATATGGAGGGAGGGGAAACAGTGCATGTGAGTGCTGGATGCACAGTTGGTGCCTGAACAATGGTGGTTGCTAATTGCATTATTTTTCTCTCTGGGAGATACAGTGACTAGGAAGGCAGCAAGCCTAGATAGAAGCGGGCCTGATAACCATCTGGGGAGGGGCCTGGGGTCTTTCCAGTGCTATCCAGGCCCCAGAGGCCTAGGCCTGAGTTGTGCTGTGGGGACATCAAGGAGGGTCCTTGGGGACAGGCAGAGGCAGCAGTTCGGGCTTCTGGACCAGTGAGGAGTAGATCTTCTTGAGAAAGGAGAGCAGCTGGTAAAGCTCTGGGGTGGGGCCTAGAGAAACCTGGGGTCACTTCAGTGCTCCCTCTCCTACTGGATAAAGTGGGGGGCACCACTTAGTGGACATCATCCTGCAAGGACAGTCCACTGGCATCAGCTGCAGAGGCCCCGGGAAGGCTAAGTGGGTCTGTGCTAATGTCTCCATGTGTGTCATTGTGTGTCCGTGTGAGTGTGAGAGACTTTGTGCACGTCTGGGGAAACTAAAGAGACGTGTTCGTGTGATGTGGGAGCATTGTCTGTGGAAGATTTGGTGGAGAACACAGAAACGTGTGCTATCGAATGTGAGTGGAGGGCCAGAGAGAGAAGTGGACACCTGGCAGGAAGAGGGTGCTCCTGGGAGGGGACACTGAAAAGGAAAGAGAGGCCCAGATGCTGCTCTTGGAGGAGGTAAGGGAGAAACAGGCCCCATGCTGGGTGGAGAGAGGGTGACAAGCCAGAGTGGAAAAGGGGATCATGGCCAAGCAGCCTGAGACCAGCTACTGCTGGGGGCCCATCTCCCAATGAGGGATGGGCAGAGGGACCCCATGGGGGTCCCCGAAGTTGCATATTTAACATAGTTTGCATATATGGTGCCCACCTGCCTTATGGCAGGGTCCTGTGCTTGTGGGTACCTGTGAGGGCACCTTGGGCCCACCCCAAGGGGGCGGGGACTTGGCGGGAGGGCTTCCCTGCTTATCCGAAGGGCGGGCCAAGAGGCCTCACCTTGCATAGCTGGAAGCTGGTTCAAGACCCAGAGCCCCAGCGACCGGCTCCCACTCTCCGAGCAGTGGCCCTGCCGCAGGCGGGCGGGTTGGGCCTTGATGGAACGAGCAGGGCACGGAGGGCCCAGAGGTCGCGGGGCAGCGCTGCTGCCGCCTCGGTGCGGCCTGGCATCTCACGCTCCTGAGGTGGGGCCCGCAGCCCGCCTCTCGCCTCCCCAGGCAGCCCAATGCTGCGCATGGCCTCTCTCCGCGCGAGGGGCGAGTTCAAGTACGAGCAGAGTCCCCTGGCCTCCGGGGGCGGGTCCGAGCGCCAGGCCGAGGGGCTGGCCGGGTGCGTCGCGACGCTGAGAAGCCCCTCAGTCCATGTTGGTGCTGACCGAGCGGGAGATGCTGAGCGTCTGTGCGGAGACGGAGATGTCCTCGTGGTCCACGGGGCTGTGGTAATCCGAGGTGATGTCGGGGTCCACCAGCGGCACTTGCACGGTGCCCAGGCTGGCCGAGGTGCCGGAGCGCAGGCACCGCGAGTAGAAGCCCAAAAGCAGGTCCAGCTTGTGCTCGATGGACTGCACCTGGGGGCAGGCGCGGGTGCAGGCGGGACTTAGGGCCGGGACCGGAAGTGGGAGACGGCTGGGGGGCGGGGCTGGTCCGGGAGGGGCGTGTCTGGGAAGGCGGAGCTCGGGGAATGGAGGGGCGGGGCGAAGCTGGGAAGCGGGGGCTCCTTCCTCCGAACAAAATTACACTGGATCTAGTTGGGATCATCCGGGCGATCGAGAGACCCCCCCCCACCCCAGGCGGGGTTACGTAGGTGGGACTTGGTTGGGTTTATCTGAGACTGCAGCCACCTGGGGCGGGGCTTAGCAGGAGAGGGCGGGGTTCTCGTGGGCGGGCTCACGGGGGCGGGGCGTGTCTGGGGGCGGGGCTCTGCTGGGCCCCAGATGCGTGGGTCCTGCTGGGGGCTCCCGGGCGGGTGCGCGGTCAGGGCTGCGGCTCTGGAGAAGCGCACCCTCCCCTGGCGCTTGCCCCCGCGACTCCCCAGAGCGTCTGGGTGGAGGACCAGCCCTGCCTCACCTCCGCACACTCACCTGCTTCTCCACCTTGACCACGCGGCCCAGCATGCTGATTTCATCCGCCGCCTCCGAGTCCGAGGGCCCCTTGTCGCCCTTCTCCCGGGCCTTTCGGTCCCCGGGGCACCTGCCCACAATCTGGTCCACCCTGTGGGGGGAAAGGAGCCGTCGGAGGGCTCAGACACAGGCCACCCCTTCTTCCTCCCCCCCCCCCAGACCTCGAGGTTGCCTGCTGCAAGGGGAGACACGGCCTGCACGGGTGTCCTGAGGGTGTGGGGGGCCTGGCCAAACGGAGGGACTGGCCATTGCTGGGAGGGGGTTCCGGTGAGCTGAGCAAAGGCAGCGCACCGAAGCACGACAACTAACACAGTCAGCGAGTGCGAGGACAGGTGGGAAATGGACTGGGAGAAGAGGAAGAGACACGAGTGGGAGTGGGAGTTACAAGGCTGGAGCTGCTGCCCCCACCTTATTTTTCTGCCGTCCTTTACAGCGAAATCCCTGAGCGTGTTTTCTCTACCCGCTAGCTCCAGTTTCGCTCCTTCCGTTCTAAAGCCTACTCCAGCAGGCTTTCATTTCCACTACTTCATCAAATCTACCGCTGTCAAAATCCCAAATGACCTCCATGTTGCTAGATTCAATGATCATCTCCCAGGCCTCATTAGACTTGCTCGCTCTTTTAGCAGCGCTGAGAGCACATCTGAACACCCCCTTTTCCAGTACTTTCTTCATTTGGATTCCCAAACACGACCCTCTCCTGGTTCTCCTACCTCGCCGAGTCTCCTTTCTCCCTGCTTGCTACCTCTAAATACTGCAGGACCCAAGGTTCACTCCTGGAACCTCTTCTCTGCATTTACTCTCATTCTCTGTGATGTCTTCCGTTCCCGATGTTCATTCCACTACACACTGTCGACACCAAATCTATATCTCCAGCACCAAACCGCTCCTCTGAACCCCACACCCTTCTAACTGCCAGATCATCACTCCATTTGATGTCTCATAGGCATCACAAACCCAATGTGTCCCATTTTTTTCTGATCAAAACTCGCTTCACTCATTGCCTTCCCCAGGTCAACCGACAGCAACTTTTCCTTCTTGCTTCAGCCAAAAACTCTGGCTTCACCTTGCACACCAAAAGGGTGTCAGATCCAATTGCTGACCTCAGGAGCCCTGGTCTGAGGGGGGGCGCCAAAGGACATAAACAATGATGGGGTGACAGAGCCATGTCAAGCCTGCACCCCATCAGAAAACCCTGTCAGCTCTACCTTCAAAATAATGTGTATCTAGAATCTAACCATGTCTACCCTTGGTCCAGGTCCCA
Source organism: Lasiurus cinereus (assembly GCA_011751065.1). Classification (NCBI taxonomy): domain Eukaryota; kingdom Metazoa; phylum Chordata; class Mammalia; order Chiroptera; family Vespertilionidae; genus Lasiurus; species Lasiurus cinereus. The sequence goes on from JAAGEH010000030.1 coordinate 14,374,715, forward strand.
ATCATCACTTGCCTGGATGTCTGAAGTAGCATCCTCAATGGTCTCCCTGCTTCCATCCTAGTTCCTTATAAGCCATTCGCCACACACCACCTAGGATGATCCTTTTCAATGATAACTCAGAGCTCATCAGTCCTTGCTCAAAGCCCTCCAATGTGTGCATCTCACTTTGGATGAGCACCAACATCGTCACTGTGGGCTGCAGGGCTTTATATAGTCTAAGGGCCATGAGCCTTCTCACCTCATCTGCTACCTCTCTCTCCTCGGGCACAGTAGGCTCCCTAGAACAACACTCCAGCCACATGCCCATCTCAAAGCTTGTGCACTTGCTATTCCCTCAGGCTGCTTGCCTCACCTTCAATTTTTTCTCAAATATCACCTTGTCTCCTATTTAAAATAGCAAACCCCCATACTCTAGCCCCCCTTTTTTTCTTAGCATTTATTATTGCCTGACATATTCCATCTGTTCTCCTTCCACTAGAATGAAGGCCCCAGGAGGCACGGACTCTGTTTTGCTTTCTACCTGCCTGGCAAGTAACAAATATCAATGACTATTTCTTAGGAAAATAAATGAACAGGCAGTGAAAATTCTGGCCACCGAAGGGCAAAATGCAGGTGATGTGGGGTCTTGGTATGAGAGTTCTTCCTATATGCTGGGTGGAGAGAAGTGCCAGGGAATCCCAGAGATCAGAGGTGGGCAGGGAGAAGGACAATCCCCTTGGGAGGTGGGAGGTTATTATTTTAAGCCCATTATTTTATGGCCAGGAAACAATCATCTACAGACGTCTCCTGAATTGTGCAGGCCAATAGGGTTCTCACGGAGGACCTGCCAGGGGCTCATTCTTCAGGTTCAAGACAGACTAGGAGTCTGGCCTCAGCCTCAAGAAACTCCAGCCTCCGTAGCGGCCCCTAGGGGGCACTCGGCCTTCATTTGGGGCTTTGGACTGAGGACCTAGCCTGGAATCTGGGGCCAAGGCCTCCCTGCCTGGCTCCTGGGTGGGGAGCAGGCGCACCCACCGGGTCTGCAGGCTCTTGATCCGACCCAGCATGTCCAGGTGCCCTGCCGAGTACTGCTCTATGACATCCTTCACGTCGTACGGTCGCAGCGTCTCCTTGAATTTCCTTTTGGCCACCAGGAACTTCAGGATCCTGTGGAAGGCGGGGGAGGGGGAAAGAGTGTCTCAGGGGGAATTCTTTTCCAGCCCCGTCACCGTCCCTTTGCTGCCTCCTTGTCCAGTATCAGAGCTCCTCCTGCTTGGACCCCGGTAAACAGCCAGCCTCTGCTGAGTTTCTCAGCCTCCCTCCCTCCCACCATGCCCGGGACCCATAGTTTGGTCTTCTTGAATGTGCCTATATGTGCAGTCACATTTGCCTGGAGGGGCAGGGACTGGACCTGATTGCTCCTTGCTAGATGTGACACTTTTGCTGATGACAGCTTGGACAAAGACTTTTTTTAAATATATATGTATTTTTATTGACTTCAAAGAAGAAGGGGAGACAGAGAGAGATGATGAGAGAGAGAGAATCACTGATCGGCTGCCTCTTGCTCCTGGGGATGGAGCCCGCAACCTTGGCATGTGCCCCTGCCTGGAGTTGAACCCGGGACCCTTTAGTCAGCAGGCTCACGCTCTATCGACTGAGCCAGACCAGCTAGGGCTGGACAAAGACATTTTTTGCATCGCTCAGCAAATGCTTGTTAGCGCAGCTGTGCTGGACCCTGAGCACCCAAAAGGGTGTCAGATCCAATTGCTGACCTCAGGAGCCCTGGTCTGAGGGGGGCGCCAGAGGACATAAACAATGATGGGCTGATGGGGCGATGTCAAGGAGTAGAGAAAGAGGGCTGGGGCCATGACAAGGGAGGCATTGGCTGGTGCCTCAGGGGACACGTCTTGGAAGGGGGACGGAGGGAGGCTTTCTGGACATAGGCAGGCAGGACCCTGTGTGAGTGAGTCAGGTCAAAGTAGCCGAAACAAGCTGGGAAGGAAAGAGAGGTGGGGTGGGGTGTATAAGAAGATGGAAAGGGATTGGCCTTGAAATAGAGGCCGAGGGGGTTACTCTGCAGAGATCCCTGAATCCCTGGCAGAGATTGGGCAATGGGATGTTGGGTGGTGGGGAAGGGTCTATTCTGCCAGCCTTGGAGGGAACCTGGGAACCTGGGGCTTATTCCCCCAAAAGAAATTTAGGCAGGAATGCCAGCTCCAAGGGATGGGCCTGAGCTGGAAGGGGGCAGTGGGGTGAGATACGACGGGACAACTGTAAGCAATTCAGGACTGAAAGACCCTAAGTCTGAGATAACTGCACTACGTTGACTCCCATGGCTGGGGCAACAGGGTGGGTGGTGGTACCACCGCCTGGAATGAAGACCAGGAAGAAGAACAGGTTTGAGGCATGCTGGGGGTAAGGAGTCTGTGGGGTGGCCTGGTAGTGTTGACCTGGGCCAGGTGGCAGCTCCGGCATTGTTTTCTGGAAGCTAGTCACTTGGAGGGGAGATGGGATGTGCAAAAAGAGGGTAAGAAGAGAACTCAGGTTCTCGGGGGTTGGAGAAGAATTCAGCTGACTCTGGTTTTTAAAGGAACCCAAAGGGACGAGGCTTGTGGGCAGGTGCATCAGCCAGGGAAGAGGAAGTATGTCTGGAAGGCCTGCGGGGGAGGCATTTCTGGAACTCGGGCTGGAGACAGAGACCACGCCAAGGAGCTGGGGAGGTGGGGTGTGGGGGACAGATCCATGCTGGGCTGGGACTAAAGGACTCTGGGCACCCCTTAAGTGTGGAGGCAAGGAGACAGTCAGTAGAGTCAGTAGGGCAGGGGTTTTCAAACTTTGGGACCTAGACTTACCATAAGAAATACAGTTTACTTCAGAAACCAGCACACACATACACACAGGCACATAACTAAAAACACAAGTTTCATACACATTATCTACCCTCCCTTCTAGGACGCACACTGATATCTTTTATTCTTTTCTTTTCTTTTTTCTTTTTTTATGCTGACCATGGCCCACTAAATGGACTTCACTCAGTTGACTTCAAATTGCTGTGACCTGTGGTTTGAAAACCATTGCTCAGCCCTGGGGGAACAGACAAGGTGAAGTCAAGACACAAAGAAGGCAGAGACCGTCTGAAACACCCGTGGAGGGAGAGAGCATATAAGACAGACACAGGGAGAGGCAGGCAGCTGCTGATGCACGCCAGGGAGCGAGAAACAAAGAGAAAAGAGGTAAACAAGCAAGAGGCTGGGAGAGAAGCAAAGAGGATGCTGCGGGCGTGAGGAGACAGACCATGATGGGCAGCTGAGCCAGCCGCCCCACCCCGCTAGCCCTCCCATCAGAAGAGTATGCGGAAACCCTGCTGGAAGCCATATGCCACCTCCGCACCCACCCACACAAGGGTGCCAGGCGGGCAGCAGCTGGTGTGCCCGGGATCTAGGCCAGGCCTGGCCATGAGGGCAGGCCCCAGATGGGGAGCAGCAATGGGTGGCAGATGAATGGGAGGAGGACCCGCCTTCGGCCTAAGTCTCACCTGACCGAGCGGATGACCGTCTTCACCGCAGGCATGACATCATCCACCGTGAGCTCACACTGGTAGCTCTTCTCCTCGGCCACTTCCTCGGAGGGGCCCTCTGGAAAGTCAGGGACCCAGGTGGTGCAGCAGAAGAGGCCACTCCCACCACATGCCAAATTATACTTAGACGTCTTAGCAGGGAGACCAAGGCCCAGAAAGGGCCCAGAACCTTCCTGGGGGCACAAGGCAGACCAGATTCCAGCCTCCCTCAAGGCCCTACCCAGAGTGGAAATCCCCAGTTTGTTGCACGGCATTTCCCTGTGGCCAGACAGGGTGGATGCTTCCCTGGAAGCACATGTGTCTGGCCTGGGGCGAATGGCACAGAGCCCTAGAGGAAGCCCCACTCGTTCCATCACCCAGAATGGGGAGTCCCAAAGAAAAGGGACTTGTGACCTCTGCTCACAACCGTGCACCCCATCTTATCCTTCAGCCAAGAGGGAGGAAATCAAGGGACTGGCTCCCCTGCCCGGCTCTGCCACTGGGAAAGGCCCCTAAATCAAGTCATTTCCTTCCGGATGAGAGAAATGGCTTCTCCAAGGCTGCTGCCCTGCCTCGCACAGGGGGGCCCTGACGGCACAGGGTGGTGGGAGGCCAGCTATGTTCTTGGGCCTGGGGAGGAGGCTCCAGGCACCAGCCTTGCCCAGACCCTCCTGGGTCAGCATGGGACTGGTTTGTGTGGATCCAGGAAAGACCTCTCTGAGTTGTCAGCCAGCAGCGCTTTAGGGGCTGACCCAGCACAGACAGAGGCAGCATGGCTGAATCCTCTCCCTCCAAGGTCAAAGGGGCTTCCTGTCCCCATCCTCCGTCCTTGTTCACCCACCCCCTCCTTTTCGCACCCCGGGGCCTGAAGCATGTCAAAGCTGGGAAAACTCTTCCGGGGAACTCAGCCCAGCCCTCTCGTTCAGAAGAGGACATTGGGTCACAGAAAGGGGCAGTATCTTGCCTATGTTACAGTGCAAGTTAGGAGCAGAGCTTGAACTCAAAAAAGGGACCTTTCTGGTTAAAAAGTGACCCCCACCAGGTCCACGCCTTGTGTCTCTGGCTGGGCTGGGTGAAGAGGGGCAGGGTATGAAGCCTGGGCTATGGCGTGGGACAGACCTGGTTGAGGATAACAGCTCTGCCACTAACCAGCTGAGAGATCTCAGCCTCCAGGTCCATGAAATGGGGACAGGAACAGAACCTATTTCCCAGAGCGGTTGGGAGAAGTGAAGCAGAGAATCCACTGTGGGGCTGTCCACAGTCCCAGCTCAGCAAGTATGGACGCCTGCTCCTTCCAACGCACGTTTGTACTTCAGCTAGACCAGCTTTTGATGGGCACTTGCTATATTCCCAACATCCTTCTGTTCATCTCCCAGGGATAATCTCCTCTAATCCTCACAATAACCCTGGGAAGTAGATACTGTTATCATCCCCATTTTAGAGAAGACGAGAATGAGTCCTAGGGAGTCTTTCTAGGACTTTCCTCCAGACAAAGGGTAAAGCCAGGATTCAAACTCAGGGAGCCTGGCCCCAAAGCCTGTGCCTTTAACCACTACCAGATGCCACCCTCCGCATCTTCATCTGATTCTCAGTCTGGAGCCCTGCGAAGCAGGTATCATGATGCCCATTTTACAGACCCGACGGCGCCCAAAGATAGTCAATCAGGTGCAGAGCCAGGACTGGAACCAAGTCTTCCCACCCCCAGCTCGGACTCTGTCCCCACCCTGCCACCCTCAGCAGGTCCGGGGCCCCAGACCCCCAAGGGCTCACCCTCAGCAGAAGAGCGGGGTTTGAGTCTCAGAGAGGCCCGGAAGCGGGTGCGGTCATTGAAGCTCCAGCTCTTCTGGACCTTGGTGGGGCTGGTGGCCTCACCCACCTGCTCGCTGCTTGGGGAAGTGGCCATTGACGGTGGTGCCAGGTGCTGCTTGGAGGGGCCTGTCCGCCGCTGGGCGCTGCCTATGCGGATGCGGTCCTTGATGCCCATTCGGCTGCTGGCAGGGCAAGTGGGGTGGGGGAGAGAGTCAAGTTAGCTGGAGGTGGGCTGGGCATGAGTAGAGACATAGCTGACTTTGGACTCAGGGGTGGCTGTTTGGTATGGATCTCCACCAAGTGGAGACTTCCTGGGATGGGACAAGGGTGTGGTAAGGGGTGGGGGGGGGGCCTACAAGAAGCTAATCCAGGGTCAGTCTGAACAGATCCACCCCCCACCCCCACCTCCCACCCCTCAGTGCCCAGACAGATAAGGGGTGCACAGAAGACAGATGTCAGAGTGGAGGGAGTGATAGAACCTAAGAAGGAAGTCAAAGACAGACAGGAGGACAGGGGAGCTGGCCTGGCCCAGATGGTGGGTGGGTGGAGGTGGTGACCAGCCTGGGCAGACTGGTTGTTAACGGAGGGAGACGCTCGCCTGGCCACACTCACCAAGGTGAACCTCCAGCCCCACCCTGTACCCAGGGGCAAGCTATGCGGAATTGAGGGTGTATGTGTGTGTTGGCATGCATGCATATGGCAGTGGGTACACATGTGTCAGTGTGTGTACATATGTTGGTGTGTATATACATGTGTCCATTTATATTTTCTCCTTTCCCCACTCTCTAATCCCACACTGGTCAAGTCATGGCTTTAGGACCTGTCCAGCTGCACAGGTAGCACTGCAAAATTCCCAAGGTCTCCCCCACACAGACTCCAGTGTAATGTGCCTGGAGGCCTGCAGTGGGTGGCTGCTGAGGACCTGGGCCCAATTTAGCTGCTGGGCCCACATGTATGCCCAGGGCAAACAGAGTATCTGCCCTCCCAGGGAAGGTCTGTAACCTGTTCTCCTGAGGTCTCCCTTGCTCATACTCTGCCCACCTGGGCTGATAATCTACCCATGTGGTCATGGGTCCTCCCTCCACAGCCCTACCCATCGCCTGTTCACTAAGCCCCCAGAGAACAGCACCTACACACATCTGTGCTAGTGTGAGCACACACACACATGTCTGCATGTACTCAAACTTCCCTTTCCACATCTCAGTTCCCCACCACATCCCCAAGCCATGAAGAAAGGCAGGTTGGGGGGCTCAGGTTCCTCAGAACAGGTCCTGGATAACCATTACCTGGTAGAGTAACTCTGTGTCCAAGAGGTTCAAGGACCATGTCATCGCTGTTGGAGCAGGACCTATGCAAACGTCCCCCAACCCATGTCCTGTGGCTCCCTCCCTGCTGTGGCTTGCCATTTGGAGGGCCCCTGGCAGATAGGTTTGGGGGCCCTTCTGCCTCAAATGTCTAGGGCCCTGGCTCAGAGAGCATCAGCCAGTCTCAGAGGAGCCTGAGGTGGGGCAGGAGTTGGGAGACAAGACTGTGTCACCTACTTTCCAATCAAGGGGATGGCAGAGGATAGATTCTGGTTTCAGGGTTGGGTGGAAGCCGGGGTCTCCCATGTCCAGGACATGGGGTCCAGAGTACAGAGTCAAGATACTGTGGTAAGAGAGATCTGAAACCAGAGGCAACTGCGGGAAGGCAGCCAGGATACAGAGCCATCCTTAAAGGTTGAGGCCTCTGCCCAGAAGGGAGAGGTTATAGGTCAAGGGTCTGGGCCCTGAAATCAGAAGGGAAGGACAGGGGTGGCTCCCACAATCTAGCATGCTGTTTTCTAGCCCAGTATCCCCTCAACACATCCCAAAAATTCCAACCGAAGTTTGAGGTCGGCTCTCCCAAACTTTCCTCTGCAGAGCCATTCCTTCGAGCTCTCCTCATGCTGGCAAGCACACCCGCCCGGCCCGTGCAACCCCTCCTCCTGTCCTCCACTCCTCCAAGCGGGAGAGGAGGAGAGGGAGCTGGAGAAGACCCTGACACTCAGCCAAGGGCCTGGAACTCCAGATCTCTGCACCCAACACATCACTCCAGTGGTATTGCGGGGGGAGGGGAGACCTCCCTGTCATGACAAGTATGCAAGCAAGACAGCTTGCACTCAGCAGGATTTATCGAGGGAAGGTCTGGGGGCTTGTACTAGAGGCCTTGAAAGGTCCCTTTCCAACTCTGATTCTGTGATGGTTGGTGGGTGGTGGGTTCTGTAACTTTCCAGCCAGCCAGAGGCCCTGGACTCTTCTTTGATGTAAGAAGGCTGTTTCCCCCGGGCAGGGAAGGGGGTGGCGCTAGATTCCAGCTCCTTGGACAGGGCCCAGAAAATGGCTCCTGTGAGCCTCTCTGGAGCCTAAAAGCTCAAAGAAAATGGAAAGAAACCTGGCACACGGTGGGCATGGAAAGAGCGCCTTCCTTTCCCAGGCTCCTTCGAACACGCAAGGTCCTGTCTCACTGCCTCAGCCCTCCAGCTCTCAGCCACTTCGTGTGGTGGGTTCCGTATTTTCCATCCCTGTTTCATAGATGCAGAGGGAGGTGAAATGACTTGCCCAAGGTGGCAGAGCTCCTGTGGATGGAGCAAGGACTGGAACCCAGTCTTCTCTGACTACACCCACTGTGTTCTTTCTCTGGGACAAGCAATCACCCACACTGAAGAATTGTGCTTGCTAGGGGAGACTTGGCAATGTCTGAGACATTTCTGGTTGTCACACTGGGGTGTGCTCCTGGTACCTATTGAGTAGAGGACAGGGATGCTGCTAAATATCCAACGATGCACGTGGCAGCTCCGGATAACAAAGAATTATTGGACCCAAAATGCCAATGTTGCCGAAATCAAGAAACTCTGATCTACGTGATCTGTTGGTGCCTGGGAGATGGACAGGGTGGGCTTAACTATGGCTGTCCTATTGGGGAAGAAGGGGGGCAAGCTCTGAGCACAGGCTGCCCTCTGATTGACTTGGACCCAACCCCTGTACATACTTCCACAAGGGATTTCTTTAAGAACTCACCATTTGCCTGTCCAAGGCCCAGGTCATGGGGAAAGAGAGGCAGCCTCCTCTTTCTGGTGCTGCAAACAGCACCTCTTTTCAGGACTGTGGAAACAGTCTCCCCACTGGCCCATCTGCCCTGGCCTTGACCTTCCTGACTCTCATGCCCACATGGCCAAAGTCATCTTGAAAAGGGACAAATCTGGAGACTCTCAGCTTAACCTTTCAGTGTGTGCCCACTTCCTACAGCCATGGTTTCCCAACTCTTTTTTAAAATAAGTCAGGTCTTGACTGCTCAACATGCCAAATCAAATGAGGCCAATATCCACGTAGCACTTCCTATGAGTCAGGAAGTCTGTGCAGAAGTAGAGCGTATTATCATCTACATTTTACATCGGAGGAAACTGAGGCACAGGGGGCTTATGTCCAAGGTCCCTGAGCGAGTGAGTGTCAGCCAGGTTCAGACCTAGAACCTATGTTCCTAAGAAACACCACCTCCAGCTCTGACACTCACCTCCTACTCATGGGCCCCCAGTCCACAAGGCTCCAGAGGCAACCCAGGACTCCAGGAGCCCAAGCTGCCAGGCAGTGCTAAGAGGATGAGGCCCACCCTGGGCTTTGGGGTTCTTCATGACCGTGCTCTGCCTCCAACCTCAGTTCCTGACCTCCCACTCTCAGATCTGGCCACGCTGGGCAACCTGGTCCTTTGCCATAGCTGTGTTCTCTCTGGCCTCCTCATCTCCTTGGCCTCTGAGGCCCTCCCTCACACCCACTGCTTTTGGGACCTCCTGGGGGTGAAGTGCCTGACCCAGGCTCCACAGGCCCTCTGCTTCCTCTTTTGCTTCACGTATCACACCAAATAGCAATTGCTCTGCAATTCTCCAGGCACCATGTTTTATTCCTCACAGTGTCCCTAGTGTGGGCCTGGCACGGGGCAGCTACCAAGGCATGTGGTGGTGATGTGGCTAAAAGAGCTGGGCTCTGGAGTTAGCAAGGGCAGTGCCAATCCCACTCCTTTAGGCATCTGCTAGGTCCCTACATGGGCTGTGGGGAAGCTAAACCCAAAGCCCAGCAAAAGTCAGAGTGGGAGGGACCCTCAGAGAGCCTCTAGTTCAATGTGCCCATTTCACAGGTGGGAAACCGAGGTCCAGAGAGGAAAAGCAATTTGGCCAAGATCACACAAGAGGTCAACAGCAGAGCCAGCACTCATCCCAAGCCTCCTGTAAGTGTCCCTCCTGGCAGACTGGGCACCAGGCCCATGCCCCAGACTTGGCAGAGGCATCCCCAGGAAGGCGAGGGGCTCATTGGGGCCCCAAGACAGATGGCAGGCGGCAGGCACATGCACCTTGTCCTTGGCCCATCCTGTCCCCCTCTTCAGCCCCCAAACTGGGTGGGGCAAGGAGGAGTAGGGACAGGAGGAGCAGGTAAGGGATACCTCGGTCTCCAGCTGGCGTGGATCCGAAAGAAACTCCGTTTATTACTAAACATCTGGCTGGAAAGTTGAGAACAAGACACAAACAGAGGTTAGTGGGACGGAGACAGGTGGGCAGAGCACGGAGAACTGCCAGGATGGGGCCAGCCTCCTGTTGCTGGTGAGAGAAGGCCCCCCACCCAAGCATCCTCTGGCCCACATTCCCAGGCGTTCTCAAGCTTTGCATGAGGATCTCCTGGGAGCAGGTTAAATATGCAGAACCTGTGTCTGTTCTCCAGAGGTTCTCCTCCTGGGGACCTGGGCAGAGATCCAGCTGTCTGCATTTTCAACAAATACCCCACCGGATGCTGATGCAAGAGGTCAGTGGACCAGGCTTTGAGAAACACTGCGTTAGCACCTCATCACGCAACCCCAAGAGAGAGAAGGCTCTGGCCCTAACGTTGGCTGCCCCAGGAAGTCCTGCTCCTGTAGTCCTGGGAATGTGCATGGCCTAGTCCATCCACAAGCAGCACGGAGGGTGTGAGCAGGTGTGTGTATGTGTATGTGTGTGCTCCCATCTGGGGCACCGCCCCTTCTCCCTCCCCCCGCACTCCCCCCTCCCACCCCTGAATAGGTCCCAGACAGCCAAGATGAAGGATATGGCCATTTAGCCTGAGGCTGGTGCCTGACTGCCTAGAAGTCACAGCTCAGTTCCGTGGAGTCCCTTAGTTGAAGGAACACCCCACCACCAGCACCATGAGTCCCAGCCATGCAGATCCTCCAGGGCAGACAGACCGAAGGCTTGGAGTAGTGACAGCCAAGCACTCACTAATAATCTGCTCCTAGGCCTTGGGGGGCCTAGAGACCCAGAGCAGCTGTGAGGGGTGGCACAGGTGCTGGTCACGGCTAATCTCCACCCCCAGAGCCATCCTATTTCCATAAGGTGAGGTCAGAGTGAAAGCTAACCCTGGCTTAGCAGGGCAGGGTTGCACCAATGCCAAAATCCTTTGAGTTTCTGCCTGGAGGCCGGGAAATAAGATGGCCTTTAGGCCATGACAGAGAATTTGAACGTGATGTACCTGGATACTCTTCCAGGGAGCTGCCAGCCTGGCCTGGCCCCTCCCTCCAGCTCCAGACTTGGAGGGCGGGCTCTGCCTCTCTGTCACTCTCTGTTAAGCACCCTCCCCCAAAGTGTTTGTACTCAGTACAGGGAAGAAATGCTGTAATGTGCCCTGCACTAAAACCACCTCCTCCCAGTTCCCCAAGCTTTTCTGTCCAGAAACCACGAGAACCAAGAGCTCCTTATCAGCTAAAGCATCACTGATTTTTCTGCCCAGGACCGAGAGGCCCAGAGAGACTTGATGGCTTTCTCAAGGACACACAGCATCAGGTGGCGTAGGTGAGCTTACACCGCACTTCCTCCTCCTGACCACAGAGTGGTTCACCTCTTCTCCCCTCCCTTGTTCTGGGCCACAGGCTCAGCACCACACCTGAGGCTCAAGGCCCAGATGCCCGGCTGGCTGACGCAGGGATGATGTGTGAAGATGAGACAAAACACAGACATGGGTAGAGGACAGGTGAGAAATGAGGGGGGTGGGATTGAATCCTTGACCTCATAGTTATACTTCTATGGGAGCAGCCACTTTCCCATACTGTGAGTTAGGGGGCTTCCCTTATCCAAATAGGTTTGAAAATCCATATCATGAACATTTATGTGTGTGTGTGTAGGAGTGGGAGGGGCAAACATTATTTCTTTGTTCTTTCAAGATGCAAAAGCTCCAGGCAAGTCAGGTCAAGGAGTAGAAGACTGCTGGAGTAGCAAACTATCCCTCAGAAAAGAAGAAAAGCATTGTGGGAGAATCCCAGGAGGATCCTCTGGGATTAGCAAAGCTGTGGACAAGGGTTACGCAAGACAAGAGCATTAGTCATTGGTTGAGTTTACGTAGGTCCTACAGCGGTTCTTAGTCACAGAGCTCTCTTTCCAGATGGCGTCTTGTTCCCGAGAGGCGAGTTCAGTGTCAAGCCCTTTCTAGAGGAACATGCTGGGGGAGGGGCCCCTGCCCTCACACCCCAAGATGGTGCCCACGATTACCTGAGCCGTAAGCACCTGTGGCCAGCGGCCTCCTCCTCTCTCCAGCTTCCCAGGAGGGATGGGGGTGCAGGGATGGAAGAGTGAGGGGGGGAGGGCATGGAAACAGAGAAAGAAAGAGGACAACGGAATGAATGGAGGAGATGATAGGAAAGGACGGTGGGGACAGATCCCCCACTCACCCACATGACAAAAAAGGTGAGTCCAGCCTGACCCCTCCAGAGAGGCTCTCAGTCTGTATCTGTCAGGCTGTTCGACAACTGCCCAGGCCTCATGACAAGGCCTCGGAGTCCCCAGAACAGGCCCAGACAGCCCTGTAGTGGCTGGGACGCAGCCTGAGAGAGGATGAGACAGAGAATGGAAGAGGAGGAGAAGCAAGAGGAGGCGGCGGCCCCAGAGGGCCCCTACCTTTCCCCAGGGCAGAAGGAGGCGCTGCCCGGCCGGTGGCAGGTGGCAACGGGGGGGTAACGGGAGGGCGCTCCGTCGGGTACTGGCGCCCGCCGCACCTCCAGGGGCCGTAGGCCCCCATTTCGGGCCCGTTGCACGTGCTCAAACAAGAGGGCCAGCTCTCTGCAGGAGAGGGTGCCATCAGCGGCAGGCAGGGCCCTGGCACCACCCCCTCACCCGGTGGGCACTGAGCTCCGGAGCTCACATCCAGCTGGGCCCTGCCTCTCTCCAGGGGGCTCAGCACTCACGCCGGGCCAGAGCAGGCAGGGCCTGCTGTGGGCGAGACGAGCCTCCCTCCCTCTCTTTCTACACTTAGTTCCTGGGAAGTCCTCAGGGATGCCAAGTATGGTTGTACAGGCTGGCACACTCCAGAGCACCCTCACCAGGGGGCAAGAGGGAGCTCAAATGCAGCTTACTCTGCTCATCAAGCTGTGCCCAGGGATCTGGAGCGGTGCCTACCCGGAGGCCAGCGGCAGCCCTGAAATCCTCAGCCTCCAGAGTTGACTCCGAATTTTAGGGGGAAACTAAGGCTGAAGAGGAAAACGTGATAGGGTGGCTCGTCAGCTCCTTCCCCTGAGGCTCAGGGTTCTTGGAGACCAGATTTGGGGCTCAGCTTCTTCATAATTCTCCAGGCACTGCCTGTTTGCATAACCCAAGGAAGACATCTCCCCTCTCTGCCTTTCCGTTATATAGATGAAGAAACTGCGGTCCAAGGAGTAGGAGACCTAGTGGACCCAGAATCTCCAACCCAAGCTCTGTTCCTCTCACCAGAGGACCCAAGACCACCCCAACCCAAAATCTCGCTCCGCCCCCTCCTCCACACACATCATATTTCTAACAAACCAGCCCCTGTGCCATTCTCCAAGGCCTGGTCTTGGGTCCTTAGGGCTCCTCCTAAACTAACTACCCCCCTGATCTCTGAGGCGGGAGCTTGCCTCTGCCAGGTGGAGAGATGGGGAGACCAGTGTGATTCTGGGAGCTCCCCTTCCCAGCCCCTTTTTTCCTGCTCCTCCCCTGGGAACCCCCTGTGGTTGAGAGGAAGTAGGGAGGGAGGCAGCCAGGTGTAGGGATGAGTGGGATCATGCAACAGCTGCTCTTGGAGAACTAATGAGGAAAAAAAAAAAGGCGCCAGCAGAAGTGCTGAGCACAGCAGCCCGGCCTGCCTTGACGCCCGCCTGCCCTCGGGACCAAGCTGTGCTCCATGGTCTTCATTCCTACCTAAGGGATTGGCCAGGCACCTGGCCACACAAACCTTGTGGATGCAACCCTGCACGGAGCCACCCTGTACAATCTTACCCCAACCGGGGTCAGTGGGTGAGCTCACTTCTGGGCCCTAAAGCTGCTGCCTAGCACAGTGAAAGTAGGTACGTATTTGCACACAGAGCTACTATGTGGGCCCTTGAACCCAACTCTAGCATGCCCATTCAGGCCCATCCCCCAGTTTCTCAATCCATTGCAATATGTCAAGCTGGCACGGGCTAACACTGTCCCCAACTCAGACCAAGGGGAGATGAGCTGGCTGTGCCACTGCCCTGGGTGGCATCGACTCTGGGGAAGCATGCAGAGTGCCAGCACTCTGGGGATCAGGGTTCATCCAGAGGGGCAGGCAGGGCTCCACTCCACACCCTGTGCTCAGTGTCCACAGTCTTCCCAGGGCACAGAGAGTGGGAGAGAAGACACTCCAGGCTCTGAGGAAGGCAGGATCTGCAGGGCCAGCCCCAGAGGGAGCCATCATCCCCTCCCCACTCTCCAGGGCTGAATCCCAGCCATTTGTCCTCACGGGTCATCACTGGAAGCCTCCTGCCCCGCCTTCCCCCTGCACCAGGGCCTACCTGAAGGATGGGAGAATACTGTCATAGTAGTACCAGGTGGCTGTCAGGTAAGCCCGGTTCCTGTCGGTGGAGTACAGGCGCCACGCAGCCTGGGGGTATGAGGGAAGGGAAACGGGAGACAAGGCATCAGTGCGGCCTCTCAGCCCCCCACCAGTCCTCTGCCCCTGGTACAAACCAGGCCTGGGCCAGCAGAAGGGCACCAGAACCATGAGCCAGTTTCAATTCCATAGCCACCAGCAGGGCCAGCCAAAGAAATGGTGGCCTAGAGGGAAATGACTTCCCCAGGGTGATGAGCAGATCAGCCTCAAAGCCAGGGTGGAGTACAGGCAGACGGGTTTCCAGTCCTAGCTGTGCCCCTTATGGGCAAGTTGAGTAAAGCTGCAGAGCCTCAGTTACCTCATCTGTAAAATGGGCGTGATACTACTTACCTAACTGGGTGTTGTGAGGATTAAATAGGTGAGTGTATGTCAAGTGTAGTACCTGGCATATAGTTGGCAATTAATGTCAAGTTCCCTGTTAAACCCTCCTTTTATCTCCCTTACCACCACTGATAGATATCTATTCATTGTGTATTTGATGAATGTCTTTCTCTCCTCCTAGAGTGTATGCTGTGTTTTGTTCACCACTGCATCTTCTGGCACATGGTGAGTATTCTGCAAATGTTCAAGGAATGAATGCTGACTGCGTGAATCATTATTACTAACAACAGCCCCAACCCCTCTCTCCCACTGCCTGCCACTGCCCAACGGCTGAGGAGGGGAAGACAGAGCATCGCCTCCCTCAGCATTCATGGCTTGCAGGAGGAATGAGGGTCAGACGAGAGGAAGGAGAAGAGCCAGGGAGGGACTGAGTGAGGCGATCAGTGAGGGCAGGGAGGCGTGGAAGCTGTTACACAGGACAAAGTTAACTGGCCCTGGATGCCCCCCCCCTGCTTTTGGGGCGCCTGTTGTCCTTAAGGGCCTGCCCACTGATGAACTCACCAGCCGGGCAACCTCCCAGGACAGGAATATTTTTACTTCCTGCTTGCCTAGGCCCCTGGCGTAGGGTGGGGAGCAGCTGCCAGACTGTCTCATTAATTATGGGCACCACAATACCAGCTGTCTCTCGGCCTGGAAGTGCCAGCTGCCTGCCCCTACAATGCCCCTCCAAAGGCCAGCTCCCAGGGGACAGTGTCCATTGTGCCCCAGGGGACACAGAAAAGGAAAGGCTAGGCTGGTGGCTGGGAGATAGTGGGGATAGGGAGGGGAATTCTACCCCGGGGGAGGAGAGATAAGGAGGGGTTGGGTCAAACTTGGGTTGGGGGTGGAGAGGGTCAGAGAGTGGCATGCTGGAGAGGACGCCAATGTGGGCTGTGCTTACATTCCCTGCAGGGGTGTCTCTTGCACACACACTTGACCAGGGAGAAGCCAAGGCTGCTGAGTCACAGAGTCACCCAAATCAGAGCCCTTGTCTCAGCCCGTGCGCCATCAGAATGCCTCAGCACAGTGCGGACACCGAGGCCACACACTGCTAGTTTTACCCGGCTCTTCTGGCTGCTGCTTCTGTCTCCTTGGCTGGCTCAACTTTGCCTGCCCAGCCACGAAATGTTGAGGCTCCAAAAAGCCCAGTTCTGGACCATCTTCTCTGCTCCCTCTTTACCCACAAGGTGAGCTCATCCAGGCTCATGGACATGAACAGCTATCCATTTCTGCCCCACCCATTTCTCTCCTCTCAGAGGCACATCTGCACATCCAGTTGCCTGCTCAACATCGCCTTCCAGGGGCTCAGAAGACCCTCAGACTCCACATGCTCCAGGCCCGTGGTCGGCAAACTGCGGCTCACGAGCCACATGCAGATCTTTGGCCCCTTGAGTGTGGCTCTCCCACAAAATACCACGGCCTGGACGAGTCTATTTTGAAGAAGTGGCATTAGAAGAAGTTTAAGTTTAAAAAATTTGGCTCTCAAAAGAAATTTCAGTCATTGTCCTGTTGATATTTGGCTCTGTTGACCTATGAATTTGCCGACCACTACTCCAGGCCAAATCACATTCTTCAGGCTCCCGCTGCTCCCACTCCAGAGAGCAGGTCCATCAACCATCCAGTTGAGCAAACCTAGAGATGTCACCCCACCTGGATCTCATCCTGCCATCTCCCTCACCCCCACTCCTGATGTCACTATTTTCACCTCCTAAATATGCAGAATCTGCTCATTTCTTTCCATGCCACCTATTTCACATCACCCAGCACCCTGACTCGCCCAGACTGTTGCCAGAGTCTCTTTTCTGGTCTCCCACACTTACCCAAGTCACTGTCCAATCCATTCACCACTTTTCAAAACATGTCACCCACTCCCCTCCTTCAGACCTGTCTACATGGCTCTTAGGGAAAAGTTACACCCCTCCCTATGGCCCCGCGTCTGGGCCTGGCCCACCTCTCCACTATCCACTCTTTCTTCAACTTTCTGTTAAGGCCCTGCTAGCTTTCTTCAAGTTGGTCAAACACACCAGGACCTATGCACATGCTCTCCCCTTACCCTGAGTCTACCCGCTTCACCTCTTCACCAATTAACACCTACCCATCATCCAGCTCTCTGCTCAAGGATCATTTTCCCAGGGTAGTCTTCCCTGAACCCCCCTTCAAGGTCCCCTATTAAAAGTTCTTCAGAGAACCATTTCTTTCTTTCAAGACATCGATCTCAGATTGTGGTTACAACATTCACTCACGTGAATGCGTGTAAAATGCATTAAAGGAATAAGGTGTTTGGAGTGGGACAAGCGCACTGCTAGCTGCACAGCTGATGGGTGTCTCTACCAAGCACCGAGGGCCCCTCAGCCTGGCTGTCTTCCACGTCGGGCCGTGTCGCGTTGGGACTGGAATCAGCCAGGGAGGCAGCTCTGGCTAATCCTAAACTGGGCACTCGGCACAGAGGGACATTTTCGACAATCTGAGTCAGCATCCCAGCTCTGTCCCTGACTTGGGATATGACCCAGAAGAGTCACACTTCCTCTCTGAGCTTCAAAGCGGAGTCACAGTTTGTGAAGCTGAGACACAAGAGGCAGCATACAGCGTTGTCACGCCAATTCAGTTCAGGGGCTTCCTAGGCACCCGGTACCTGAATGAGGTTGGCTGCTGGCATCCTGCGCTTCTCAAAGTGCTTCTGCCGATGCTGCTCCTGCACCTTCAGGGCAAAGCCAGAGCCGAGGATGCCCTAGGGGAAAGGCACGTTGGGGGGATGTGGATGTTGGGGAGAACAAAAGGCAGTCTCTGCCCATCTGAGAGGCTGTCCATGTGGGATAGGGACTCAGCAGGCTTTGCCCCCAGGACCCCCTCCCCAGGCTGGGCAATCCTAGACAGAGAGGGACTCACAGCAGGCAAGGCAAAGAAGGAGATGCCTAGTAAGGCGAAGCCGGCAGCCAGGACCCTGCCCAGCCACGTGTGAGGTGTCTTGTCACCATAGCCGATGGTTGTCAGGGTAATCTGGGAAAATAAATAGATCACACTCACACACACCCCCATAGGTCTGGTCACTGTGGCCAACCACAACAACTTGTTGGGGGCACACAGAGACGAAGGCCTGATCATGAGGGAAGGGCCCCCAGGGTGGCCCACTAGGGGCTAGTCACCAGGACTTGTCATGGGGATTGGCTAGGGGCACAGACAAATCCCGCCCCACCCCAGCCCCAGCCCCATGCAGGGATGTGGGCCACAGGGCTTGGCATCTGGGATTAAATGGGGGCACAAGCAGGTCCGCTGGGGCAAATTGGGGAGCTAGCATAGGTGTCCCAGCTGCAGCAGAGAGAACAGGGACAGGCCACCCAACCCTGGATCAGAGGCCACAATGGTCAGAGAGGGTCCTCAGGGGGCGGGAGGCCTCCCACAGACCCTCACGTACCGTTCCCCACCAAAGCGAGTCTGCGTAGGAGGAGAAGTCTGAGTTGGCGTCCTTCTCGGCCAGATAGACCAGGAAGGAGGCGAAGATGAGCACCAGGAACCCGATGTACCAGGCGGTGATCAGCTCCTGCGGGAGGAGCAGCAACAGGTGAGAAACCACGGGCGGGACCGAGGCGGGAGGGCGTGGGGAAGTGGGGGGCGCTGGGCCATCTGGGAGAGGTGGGGAGGCGGGAGGCCCCAGAAAGGCCCCTGAGAGGTGTTGGGAAGGGGATAAAGAGTACCCCACTCTTTGTGTTCCCAGGCGCCTTTCTCTACTCCTGCCCTCAGGGAGACTGCTCCTCCTTCCCCAAACGGCCAGGCCCTTCCAACCGCAGGGCACGCCTCGCCCCGCCCTGGACCCTCAGGTTCCACGCCCAGACCTCCGCCCCCAGACCCATCTTGCCCCGCCCCAAACCCCACTTTTAGGCTCCGATCTGACCCCACGTCTAGCCTCGCCCCGATCCCACCCTCGGACTCGCCCCAGCTCCCCGCTTTGCTGTGCACAGAGTCCTGCGACCAGAAGCCTCTAAATGAGACCCTTCCCCGCGGGCCCCGCCTCTTGGCCTGGCCCAGCCTCCTGGACCCACCCCTGGCCCAGCCACGGCCCCACCGGGTCCCGCCCCTGGGCGGTGGGTCCGGACTCCCAGGCCCCCTCCCGCCACGCCCCGTCCCGGGTTCCCCCCGGCCCCGCCTCCGGCCCCGCCAGCCCCGGCCGCACCTTGCTGTGCGCCATGACCACGGAGCCCAGCAGCTTCCAGGTGCCGCCGCGGCGGTCCATGCGCACCATGCGCAGGATCTGCAGGAAGCGCATGCTGCGCAGCGCGGACGTGGCGAAGATGTTGCCCTGCGTGCCCGCGGCGATGACGGCCACCGAGGCCACGAACACGATGAAATCTGCAGGGGCGGGGATGGTGCGGTCACGGCCACCGCCAACCACCCAGCCCACCCGCGTCAGAAGCCCGAGGATGGGGATTCCTGAGACAGTGGGGCCATGGTGTGTGTGTGTGTGTGTGTGTGTGTGTGTGTGTCCCTTGAGTCTGTGCCAGCAGCCAAGGGCAGGGTCAGATATGGGGTAAGGATGTCAGCCCTGGGATTTGGGGGTCACAGATCAGGTAAAGGGGTAGAGGTGGGGGACAGGCCTTATTACCTATGACACAGAAGGGTTTTCTGGCGAAGCGGAAGCGGCCCTGCCATCCTCGGTACCGGCAGCAGCATCCCGCGGACCAGACACGGATGATGTACTCCAGGCCAAACACCACGATCATCACAAATTCCTGTGGGGCCAGGGGCCTGAGCTCTCCCCAGTCTCCAGCCCTGAAACAGCCTGGAGTCCCTGGGTTAGGGGTACTAGGCTTTATTTCCTCAGCCCACTTCTCCTGGAGGTTCTTACACCTGAGTGAACCCAGGAGGATTCTCGAAGGCAGGTGGCCCCTTCCAAAGAGACTGAAAACCCACGTCTGTCCTCTCTGTCCCCAAGAGCTGTCAGGGGTTGACTCCTCACCCTACCCTCCCACTCCCAGTCATCCCAGACTCTAAAGCAGACTAAGTGACAGAAAGGCTGGCTGGCTGGCTGTCAGCTGTCCCCTCCAAGACGTTTCTGTTTGAGGGTTGAGTGAGTTAGCAGTTTGGGTCCTGAGGAGTGGGACCTACTCACCTCCTCTCGGCCCATAGAGGCAGGAGATCCCCATCACCTGCTATAAAGCAGGAAATGAAACACAGAGGTGGGCAGCCAGCAGCGCAGGGAACACAGCACAGCAAGCACTCTCTGGGCCATGGTATTAAAGGCCTCTCTCCCATACAGCCTCCCTCAGACAGGGACTCCAGCACTCACCAAGATGAGGAGACACTCATTGGCAAGTTCCTGGTGCTCCTGGATAGTGGACAGCACGGACAACACCAGGCAGGTGAACACCAGCAAAAATCTGCAACAGCAGCATGAAGGGAAGGGTTAGACAGCCAAGAAGCCTCAGCAGGGAGCTGTAGAGTCAGAGGAGGAAGAAGCCTTGTTTGAGGAGAGTTATCTGCAGAGCAGATAGAAGATTCGGAATCCGAGTTCCCTGGGATCGTGGTTTGTGCTGAGCACCAAAGGGAGAAGCCCCCAGGCTCCAGAGTCACAGGCCCCTGGAGGCAGGCTGCAGTTCAGAGAGGTGGTCACTCAGCTTGGAGAGGCAGGTTGATCTGGACTGGCCCAGGGCCCCACAGTCAGGAACACCTCCAGGCTCTGCCATTCACAACCTCAGCCCCTGGCTCAGAGGTTGTCTTGAGAGAAGTGCTCCAGAGATTGGGGGAGGGGAAAGGGAAGGTCAGCAGCTGAGGGAGGGAGGGAGGGAAGGACCCCCATTCCCTATGACACCTGAGGTGGCAGAAGCATGGCTTCATCTGCAGAATGGGGTCAATCGCCTCTACCTTTGTGAGCACTGAAGAAGTTAAATAATCTGATAGCTATGGAAGGAAAGGGGACGAGGGAGAACAGGCAGAGAGAGAAGAATACAGAGTGCAGAGGGGGAGAGCGTGTGAAGGGAATCAGGCATCAAGGAGCCCTGAGGTGGGGGCCTGGAACTCCCCTGGAGGAAGTGGGAAGCGACTGAGTGGCCCAGAACCAGATGTTTAGACAAGGAAGGAACTTTAGAACCCAACTCTCCCACCACTCCCTCAGCCCCAGTTTCACACATAACGGAACTGAGGCCCAGAGAACCAACAGCCAAAGGTTGCTCAGTGTGTCCAGGGTGAGGTTAGAACCGGGTTTCTAATGTTTCGGTGGATGGGCAGAAGGGAAAGGGCATGAGGACAGAAGCTGGTGGCCCCCGGAGGATGTGAGTACACGAGGGAGGCAAGGCTGCGGATACAGCAACAGGGAACGCTGGACTCCTGGAAGCTCTCCTTGTGGGGATGAAGGAGGGCGGGAGGAGGGTGTGGTTACAGGACATGCATGTGCCCTGGAAGGTACACCTGAGGGAATGGACTTCTCTGGAAACACATCCCTTGTGGATTGACCCACAAGCCTCCCCTAAATGTTCCCAGCACCTCCCCACCCGGGTCTGCTGATGCTGCATTCTGCCTAAAATACCTCACCATGGTAGCCTCCTGAGGCTGCTCCCTTCCCCCACACAACTCTCGCTGCTCCCAGGAACCCTCTGGATGCACCCCCTGCCCCCCAATGCTGGTCTCCCTATAGGGGCCCCAAATCACTTTCAACATAGCTTTGTGTTCATGTTTCATGGTGCCAGGGGCATGGGCTAGCAGTCAGAAAGACCTGGGTTTGAATTCCAGTCCTGCCAGGTGTGTGGCCCTGGGAAAGTCACCCACCTTCCCAAGACAGTCTCCTCATCTGTAAAGCAGGGACTGACAGGACAAAAACATGGAAAGGGTATGGCTATCCCCTGAGCCACTTACACCTCCTTGGACAGGGGCTCCCGGCCTGCTTGGAGGGCAGGTATGGGGCTGCATCCCAGCACATGCCCCTGGGTGGAGGAGGTGGGTGGCAGATGTCAGTAAAGAGTTTTCAATGAGTGAGGGAGGAGGAGGTCTCCTTAGCCAGTCCCAGACAAGAGCTAAGTCAGCGAAGACATAACGTGCCGGCTCCTCCTGTTCAATAATTAACCACTAAACACGCAGCAGCCACATCCACTGGGCAGAGAGACAGTCTCGGACACAGGGCAGAGGGTCCTCCCTGAGATCTTCTCATCCAGCCCCCTCCTCTGGGAAGGGCTGCAGCCAAATCTTGATGGGCCTTTACCCCACTGCTGGACAGTAATCCTTCAGTCCCATTGCTCATCCGCTCTAGGGGCTGCCTACTGGGTGTTTCAAAAAATTTTTTTCTCAACATTTTTCTTTCGATGCCAATAGGTACACATCTATAAATGTCCACTTCACAAGAGGTCCATTTTAAAAAGTAGCTTATAGAACCTTAAGGGTAGTGTGATCAAAATGTATAATATGCAGATGTCTTTTATATACTGTACTAGAGGTCTGGTGCATGAATTCGTGCACAGATGGGGTCTGGCTGGCCCGGTTGATTGGGGCCTAGCAAGCATGGGACACAGCGGGTTGCGGGAGGTCAACCAGCTGGCCTTGCCTCTGCATCAGGGTAAGGGGGCCAATTGGGGGCAGGGCTGGCCGGCCAACTGTCTGCACCCCCACTCCCTGTGGCCAGCCCTACCCCCTAATCAGGGGGAAGGGGCCTGATCGGAGCTGCAGTGCACATCAAAGCAACCAGTCGTTCCGGTTGCTTGGCTTCTGTATCTATAGATACCAAGAATCATTGGGAGTTACCTCTGGGTGGCAAAGTTAAGAGTGACTTAGTTTTTGTTTTGCATTTTGCTTCTTTGCATTTCTTAATATTTCTTAGAATAAACATGAGTATTCTCTTGTCTCTGTAACTTGTCTCCTGAGCCCATTTCTTCTCCAACTCACTTCTACCTCTATGACTTTCTAAATAAACTTTCTCTTATGGTTTGAGTCTTGGCTCTGAATTATTTCTTAGCCAGAACTCAAGTACTGAGGTCCAGTCTGACTCCAACAGTTTAACACCTAATACCGTTTCACCGCCAACACATACACATGGAGAATTCACATAAGCATGAAAATTCCAAAGACATAAAACAAAATGAGGTATAAATGTCATTCAGCGCTAAGGAGGTTGAAGTAATCCACAGGGAGACGAGAAGAGTTATTGTTGAGTACATTGAGCCATCGTGAAACAATTGGTCACAAAAAGGACTTGACCAAAGAGTCTTGCTAGGTTCTTCCCTGTCAATTACACCTAATATTTTAGATATTAAAATACAGTCATTCATCCAGGATGATGGCTCCCCTCCTGGAGCAAGATCATTGTCTAAATTCCTTTTAGGCAATAAGGTCAAGGTTCTTTCTGAGCCTTCTGGGCTTTTAATGTTTTTAGCGTGAAAGAACCTGCATACTAGAGTAGCACATCTTGGGGTGACTCTTCTGTAGCCCTACACTTAAAATGTAAACAACTTTATCAAGTTTTGAATTAATGTAAATTCAAAAACTGACAGTGTTCTAGCCATTAATTATTATGTGGACCCAGAGAAGAAACATTCCTTTGATGTGAGCCCTGAGAAGGAATTTATCTGCCGAAATGGACTTCCCATGGTCAGTGGAGGGCCTAAATTTCAAAAATAAGAGCCTTGCAGGGACTTGCTGACAGGGGCTCCTCACAAGAAGGAAGGAAGTAAGGAAGGAAGGAAGGAAGGAAGGAAGGAAGGGAAGAGGTAATCACAATCAAATATAAAATTTAAAATGCATTTCCTTAAAAATGGAGGAAAACCCACTGTGAATCCTGCCCCAGCCCTTTACAATAGTCTTCGCCATCAAGCAGGTGTGTGTGTGTGTGTGTGTATGTGAGCGGGGGGGAGGGCAGGGAGGCAACCTCTCCCCAGAGTCCAGCTCACATGCCCAACTGCCTACTCAACATTTTCCTAGGCTGTCTAATAGCTTCTTAAACCCAATGTGTCCAAAACACACTCTCAGTTTGCCCTCAAATCTTGCTCCTCTCCAGTCTCCCCATTTCAATAATGGCACCATCCAACGGCTCAGGCCTAAGATCTGAGTTAAGCCTTGATTGTCCTTTCCCTCACCCTCCACATCCTGTCCTTAGAAATTTTTATGGGCTCTACCTTCTGAATATATTCTTTAAAAAAAAAAAAATATATATATATATATATATATATAATTGATTTTCCACAGAGAGGAAGGGAGAGGGATAGAGAGTTAGAAACATCGATGAGAGAGAGACATCGATCAGCCGCCTCCTGCACGCCCCTCCTGCAACCAAGATACATGTCCTTAACCGGAATCGAACCTGTGACCCTTCAGTCCGCAGGCCAATGCTCTATCCACTGAGACACACCAGTTTCTGCCAGAATGTATTTTATAGAGGCCACAACTCGCCACCAGCCATCACCTCCTGGCCCCTGACTGTCTCCACACGGGCCCTATCATACCACTCTCTTCCCAGCAGCCTGAGTGATCTTCCTGGGAGACAAAGCCAGAAGCCATCATTCTCCTCAAGCTCTCCACTGACCTCCCCTGGCACTCACGGGCAAAGTCCACCCTCTCAGCATGCCCAGCAAGGCCCTCTGAGATCCGGCCTGCACCCCCACCTCTTCAAGTTGATCTCCCCTTTCAACCCTGGATCACTGGGCTCCAGCATTCTGCTGTCCTGGCCCTTCCGGGAACACGCCGAACGTAGTTCCACCTCCAGGCTTTGCACTTACTTAGCTGTTTTCTCTGCCTATTTATTGCTCCCTTACTCATCCAGCTCTCTGTTCAAACATCTCCTCCTTGGAGTCCCCACCCCTCCCCCCTCTCCAAAACAGCAATTCATCTGCACACTCTCTCCCTTTACCCCGCTTTATTTATTTTTCATAGCGTTGTTGAAAGACGGAGTAAATGAATAGCAGAATTGCACATTACACAAACATCAGGACACCATGTCACCAAAGCCTCCAGTTTGTACACACTGAAGAAGTACCCAAAGCTTTTAGCATATCCACTCTGAACTGTCAGTCTCCCCAATATCTTTATGAGAAAGGAAGCGAAGGCAGTCCTCTGACCCTGACCAGCTCCATTTGATAGATGCTGTTTAAAAAGCCCCTGCTGGCTAGTTTGGCTCAGTGGATAGAGCCTGTGGACTGAAGGGTCCCAGGTTCGATTCCAGTCAGGGGCACATGCCTGGGTTAAGGGCTCAATCCCCAGTAGGGGGCATGCAGAGGCAGCTGATCAATGATTTTCTCTTATCATTGATGTTCCTATCTCTCTTTCCCTCTCCCTTCCTTTCTGAAAGAAATAAAAATATTAAAAATAAATAAATAACAAATAAATAAATAGCCCTGACCTTCACCTCCCTCTGCCTTTATGCACTGGGTGGGAGCTTCCTCAACCTAGATGCTCAATACAGCCAAGCAGATGCATTTGGCCTGAGAGAGAACATCCTCAGACACCTGCATAACTGTTCCTACCTTCCAGCTGAGGAAACGGGGCCCAGGAAGGGACACACTTGCTCAAGATCACACAGTGAATCAGTGACCAAGCTGAAGCTAGAAGCCTAGCTCAGATTGACCTCCAACTTGCCTTGGCCTTCTTGAGGGGGTGCTTACACTCTTCAGACAGCAAAAGAGAAATCAATGTCTGGAGCTTAGGGAGGGAGAGATGAGGGAAGAAACCCTGAGCTGGGGTGTGATTGTGTCTGCCAGAACCAGAGTGTGACTTCATTTATGCAACAAATAAGGTCTGCAAGGATTGTCTCTGGCCCCTTTTGGTGCCTCAGTTTCTCCATCTATACAAGTGCAGATGGCACAGAGGAGCTGGCTGACTTGGGCCTCTATAACCGCCCCAGCAGAGGCCAAACTGGCAGCCACTTTCTGGAGCATCTTTGCTCATCATATCTGGCAAGGTATGATGAGCAAAGATGGGCCAGAGACAATCCTTGCAGACCTTATTTGTTGCATAAATGAAGTCACACTCTGGTTCTGGCAGACACAATCACACCCTTGCCCAGCCCACGAGGCAGAGCTGGGACAGGTGGGCGCTGCTGGGCTGGCTCTCCCTGCCTGGGGCTTAAAATGAGACTGATCACAGTCCCTCCTCCCTACCCCCAAACCCCACCATTCTGTGACTATCCCAGTCATTCAGGATGGCCGCAAGGAATAAGCGAAAGGTTTGCTTAGAACTGCTGTTCTCAAACTATAGCAGGCATCAGCATCACCTAGAGGGCTTGTTAAAATGCTGATGTGGGGGCCTCACTCCTAGAGTGTCTGCTTCAGTAAGTGTGAAGTGGGGCCTGAGAATTTGCTTTTCTACAAAGTTCCCCGGTGATGCTAACGTTGCTCCTCGGGGGACCACACTTTGAGAAATCACTGACTTGGCTAATGGGAGTGGTTATGGCTGACCAATTATTAGCTACCTCAAGGCTTTTTAAACAACTGTATTCATTACCTTTTCTGCCCCTCTTCCCCCAACACTCCCAGCCCAGCTCCAGTCATTGTCCAGAAGCAGCCACAGAGCAGGGGGGCGAGGGAAGCCGTGCTGGGGAGGCGGGTGTCATGCCAACATTGGCTTTTCCCTGATTCCTCTGTGATCCTGTAACCGCTCCTGCTGGCCTAGGGTTCCTGTTGGCCAGGCGCTGTGCCAGGCCCTCTGCATGCATATTCCTCATCACTCCGCACCACCCCACAAAGGCACACACACCCAAGGCAGACCCACGAGGACGGGGAGGCTCAGAATGGTGTGCTATGATGCTGTACAGCTCTGTGCATATACTAAAGCCATTGAATTATACACTGTAAAAGGGGGGTTATGGTAGGTTATTTCAAAGGCAAAAAGACAGGAAGAAAGTTATATTAGGTTGTCCAAAAAGTCATAAGGCTGGAACCTGAACCAAAGTCTACCAGGAGCACCAAGCCATACTACCTCTCTGGGCCTCAGTTCCCTGTCTGCAACACGAGGTGGGGGGTGTCAGTCTTATGACTCTCCAGCCATGGGGTAGAGGGAGAAGGTCAGCCCTGAGCTCAGTTCCAGATTCTCTGAGCTGTTCCCTGAAGAAACAGATGCCTGGAGGCCAGATGCTTGGGGATATGTGTTTGTGTGGGGAAGGGGAGAGGGGGGTGGGGAAGGGGGGACAGCAGAAAGAGATTGTCGCCTAGCCTCTCAGAGCCACATTCACTTAAGAAACTTTAATTACTATCTCTGCACAGCCAGGTTTATTGTGAAGCTAGAAACAAATAATCCAGGTCCCTCAAAAATTAACCAAGTCTCACACAACAGTGACATGATGGGCAAGGTGATGACAGTGTTCCCAGAGGGTGGGGGAACCCAAGGCAGCGTTAGCAGAGACAAAGTGGGGGGATCAGAGACTAGTTGGAGGAGGTGATGAGTTCAGGAGTGAGGGTGCCCCAAGCAGAGGAAGCAGTGCAAGCTCAAGGCAGCCCTCAGTCAGCAGTTCTGGATGGTGATGGGCCCAAATAAAGGGTCTCTGGGGAAACCAGACAGGGCCAGACCCAGGCCAGGGACCTTGACTGGCCCCCTTAGGCATTATGAACATTATCCTGAAGGCAATAGGAAGCCATTGAAGGATTTTAAGAGCGAGAAGGACAAGGTCTGATTTGTGTTTGGGGATCAACGCTCAGGGACAGTGCAGAGTGTGGGTTAGAGGAAAGGTTCTACAATAATTCAGATTATACAGAGAAGATGGTGGGAGCACTACAGAGAAGTGGGTGGTCTGGAGAATGTTTTTAGGAAGTAGAACTTTCGGGTGATTAATTGGGAGAAGGACTCATATTTGAGTGGGCACCAGGATGGTGAAGACACCATGAGCAAACTAGGATGGGAGACCCCAGTAGAGGAGCGGCGTGGAGGTGGCGAGTTCCATGGTGGACATGCTGAGATGGAGAGGACCATGGGACACTGAGCAGACACTCAGGAGGTACGAAGAGAGAGACCTGAGCCAGAAATGCAGACTTGGGGGGCATCAGGGTAAAGGTGGTGACAGGCCCAGCGAGCATGTGGTGAGTTTAGAGGAGGATCCAGTGGAACTCCAGATGGGAGGAGAGAGCCTCCACCCAGACTGGGAAGGAACAGCCAATAAGATGGGAGGGAACCAGGAGAGAGAGGTGCCAGGCCAGAGGAGAAAGTGTTTCCAGGAGGAGGGCATGGACAGCAGTGTCAAATGCTACCAAGAGGTCAAGCGAGATAAGCCTGAAAAATGTCCATGGAAGTTGGTCACTGGGTGCCTTGGCAAGGACAGCCTGGGAGGAGGAAAGGACCAGCGCAGGCCCTGTGGGTGGGGAAGGGAGAGAGGGGCAGTGCGGACTCTGAGACAGAGAGTGTAGGTGTAACTATTTTAAGAAGTTTGATGCAGAGAATGGTGGCTGCGATCGGTAAGATGGAGAAGGATACAGAGCACAAGGAATTTTTTTTTTTTCCTTTTACCATGAGAGAGGCAGATGGAAGGGAGAGAGGGAGAAGTTGAGAGGTGGAGAGAGCGGGAGTGTCAGTGTGTGGTACCCCGAGGGCCACAGAGAGACGAAGGGCTAGTGCCGAGCAGAAAGGACCCAGCCAGCTCCCCTGGGACAGGCGGGAACGGGGAGAGACTAAGTGGGAGAGGAGGGTGGAGAACAGGGGGTGCTCAGAGAGCTCCCACAGGGGTTCGACTTTCTCTGTGAAGAGGAGGTCGGGTCCACCTGTCAGAGGTGCAGAGCAGGGTGGGTGGCAGGGTCTGAAGAGGTTTGAGTCAGCCTGTGTCAAGGATGGGAGGGGAACTGACCAGGCCCTGGAGAGGGGTCCCTTGAGAACAAAGGACCATTATCCCCAACAGTGAAGGGGGAGGAAAGATCTAGAATATCGTAGGTGCTCCTCACATGCAGTTTTGGTGTTGTTCAGTTAGAGAATTTTGGGTTTTGTTTTTTAAGCCTTGATGGTCTCAAGGGGGAAGCAGACTGTGTAGGATGAGGGGATCTCTCCCTCCACCCCCAAATCAGGTTAAAGTGAATGCAGAACCAGACCTTGCTCCTTTCTTGCTCCCCTCTCTCCAGTGTCCCTCCTCCCAGACAGCCCTGCCCATGTCTGCCACTTGTTTGGACACCAGCTGGCACCCTCAGCTAGTCTTGGGAGAGGGTGGCCCCTTTCTCAGCCCCCAGGCCAGGACGCCAAAGGCAAGGTGCTGTCTTCCCTCCCGGGGAAGGTGGGTCCAATCTGTTCCATTCAGCCAAGGTTCCTGGAGGGCAGAGGCCATGCCCTCACCGCCTTCGGGTGGAAAATCGCTTCCTAAGCCCCAAACCAGAGCTGATAAGACAGAAAGGACCTCATCTGAATCTGAGAGGCAATTCCTGATGGGGTGCAGGGGACCTGGAGGGCCCGGGCTCCTCTGGGAAGAACAGGCTTTACTTTCTCTTGCAGGGGGGCCCAGGGGAGGGGCAGTCAGCCAGGCCTCGGAGCAAGGCTCTTTCCAAGAATCCTCAGGGGCTGGGACCAGAAGTTTCCCCTGATCCAGTGATTCTAAATATGGCCAAGGGAGCAAGAGCATGTGACCCAGGGCCGCTGTGCGGCCGTGGCTCCTCTGGGCCGGGGGCTGGCGTGGGGGCTCAGGGTCAGGGATGAGATCTCCCTGGAGCCTCAGTTTCCCTGGCTCAAACAGGAAGGTGAGGGACAACTCAATGCGGGATGAAGTCCCTTCAGCCTTATGACCCTCCCACTGTGGGGTGGAGGGGAGAGGACGGTCCCTCAGCTCAGTTCCAGATTCTTTGAGGATGTCCCTGGAGGGACAGCGGCCACCAGCACATAGCACAAACTATGAAAAAAATGCCCCTCTTGGAGGACCAACTGGAAAAAGGCATTCTGTTTCGCCTGAAAAATTACACAAAGTTGACTCCTCTCCATGGCCCCATTAGAAATGGCCCTGCCTCTGGGCTGGCCCAGCCCTGGGCGCCGTCTCGATTTCAGCACCACTGGCATCCTTTCGGCCAGGCCCCTGGCAGGTACAGGATGCCCGAGGACCAGGACAGCCCCGACAGCCACCACAGCCCTGAGCAAGCCAACTTCAGGTGGAACCACATGGCTCCACCCTCCTCTCCTGCTGCCACTGGGTCCTCTAGCACCGGACACTGACCCAAGAAAGGTGCCCCACAGTCAGGCTCGGCGAATCGTGTCACCTTTTAGAGAACCATAGAGGAAAGTTGGCAGGAGTGCCGAGAAGTAGAGCGGAGGCTGACGCTCCAGAACCATCACCCCTTCTCCTCTCCATGAAGCCCACATGTGCTCCTGCCCGGATGCTCCGAAAGCCTGCCCCTTCCGTGCAGCAGGCAGCTTCGCCGCCACATGCCCCTTTTCCATGGGTATGAATGGTCTCGGTCCCACTAAGTATGGAAGGCAGTGTCTTCTGGAGCAGGTGTTTAATGAGTCAGAGCCTGGTCCTTGCTCACCTGGACCTGCTCCAGCCCCTCCTACTTGTTCTCACTGCTTCCCTCTGCCATGCCAGCTAGACTACCTGGGGTATCAGGTAAGGGGACTGAGTAACACATCAACGGGAGCCAAGGGTGGGAGCCAGGGGGAGTAGGGGCCATCCCTCTGCTCAGGGCTGTCACACAGGGCTGACTCCTCAAATAAACGGAGCATGGAAAACCCAAGAAGGAGGCCAGCAAAGTACAAGTGAACTAAGGGGCAGAATACGGGCAGCTTGGGTTTTAGAAACTTCAACACGAGGGCTGATGGAAACCGCCCCTCCCCCCCACTCCCCTGGTTCCAACTGATCAGCTTCGTATGGATTTGGGTGACTCCGTTTTACATACTGAGCTGGGCGTAAGATTCCATTTGGACTAAGAGCTGAGCACATGTCATCAGTTTGGATCAAATAAACGCATAAAATTCCCCGTAGGTTTGGACGTTTCTTACATCGACAAAAATGTCAGATGGTGATGATGGAGAACAATTACATGGGAAGAAAGGATTGAGGAACATGGGTATGGGTGTCCAGGGAGGTCACTGTATAGAGAGTGGCCAGGGAAAACAGGTTTGAGAAGGTGACCTTTGAGCAGAGATCTGAAGGAAATGAGGGTGTGAGCCAGGTGAGTATCTGGGAGAAGAGGGAGAAGCAAGTATAAGAGACCTGAGCCAGAGGGTGCCTGGTGTATTTCTGAACCGTCGTGCTCCGGAGCGAGTAAGCAAGTAGGGAGTGGGAGGCCGTGAGGGCCGAGAGGCAGTGGAGGTGTGAAGCAGGTCATCCACCAGCTGCTGTGAGGATTCGGGCTTTTACTCCAGGTCACATGGGGAGTCTTGGGCAGGGGGGAAACACGATCTGACTTAGTTTGCAAAAAATCACACAGGTGTTGAGTGGGGCGAGGAGGGGATGAGGGAGGGGGCAATGATCTTTGTCAGGAACCTAATAGTATAAAGCAAGTAAGAGATGATGGTGACTTGTACCAGGGGAAAGTGGAGGTGGCAAGAGGTTACCAAATACCGACTATACGTTGGCACTGAAAAATCCCTTAGAGTCCATCAGCCACCTTGTTTACTATATACATGGGACACTGAGTCCCAAACAGGGACATGACCTACCAGTGATCAGAGACAGAGCTGGGCCTGGGCCCAGATTTCCCAGTTCCTGTGGTAATTTCTTTTGATTTTTTCCCCTCTTTCTGAAGAAGGACCCAGGCATGTGCCCCTCATCCCCACTTCAAAAATTCCTTCCCTCCCTGCTGCATGTGGCAGAGTGACACTGGGTTCGAGGATTGACCAGGCCTCCAGCTACTTGAGCCTTCCAGGGGTCAGGGTCACCTCTAAGGAGCCTTCTATGCTCTGAATCAGCAGAACCTGTGCAAAGGGGGGCAGAAGGAGGGAGGGAAGAGTCCAAACCAGGGAAAGAGCTTAGTCCCCACCTTGGTTCTTGGCACTCCAGGAGCAGAGAGGGCACACCAAGAGCTGACAAGGTGGAACAGGATCTGCAGGGAGGGCTGGGCCCCCAGGAGAGTGCGGGCCCTAAGACAGCTCAGCCTGGGAGTCCTGCAGACTCAGCCATTGAGGACCCCCCCACACAGTGGGAGGTTTAGTGGGCATGCTGGGAAAGGGGCATTTTGATGCCTGTGCTACTAATAAGCAAAGCAGCATGCAAATTCACAGGCCACACCTGGGGCAGTTGGTTAGAGCTGCCCTGAGAGCCTTGCTTCTCTTTGGAACCACAAGTCCAGGATCAGCCAGACTGAATCCAGCAAGACTGACTCCAAGGTGCTCTTTCAGCGGGGAGAGGCTTGCTGTGTGACCTTGGGCCAGGAGAGCAATTTCTCTGGGCCTGTTTCACAGCCAAGGTGGAAGGATGGTTAAGAGGGTCTGAGGCTGGACGCTGGGAGCACATCCGCAGGCCCTCTCCATTTCTTTGGCCTTTCAGGGGAGAGGCTGCCCAGACCGAGGCTCCCGCTGATTCAGATTCCTCTAAAAGGCAGCAGCCTGTGTGGCGGCTCTGGAGGAGGTGTCAGAGTTGGCGACAGCAGAAGGGGAGGCACAGGATGTGGGCAGAGCCAGGACTCTGAATCAATGGGCTCTCCAGCCTGACTCTGTCACCACTCAGCTGAGGAGCTGGGAAACTACAGTGGTGTCTCCGTTTATTCCTCAGCCTAAGGAAGGGATGAGAAAGGAAGGGCCCTGGTTTTCCCCCATCCCTCTGGGACTGGTGATTTCAGCTTCCCGAATGGGAAGATGCCCTGGGCAGCTCCTGAAGCTGCTTGTCCAGGGACTTCTCGAGTCTCCAGAGGAGGGTCTTTTACGTCTCACTTGTATGGTGCTCCTTGTGTGCCTGCAAAGTCTAGAGAGCCCTTTTACCTCCCAAACGAATACATAAATGATAGCAAGGAGGAGTCAGGGTAGACCCAAGCAGAACTTCCAATAGCTCATTAACCACAGAAAGGCGGCTGGGGGTCAGGGGAAGGGGACCTATTGCACCTCTGGTCCTGATGCGCCCCCCCTCCCCCCGCCTCTTCTGAGAAAGGCAGACCCCTGCATGTTTCAGAGCCAAAAGAACTGGCTTGAATTCAGCTCTGACCCTGACCCCTGCCAGGCTCAAGAATTCAGCCTAGGCTGCCTGACCCTGACTGAGCAAGTGAACGGGTCCCTCCTGGGGACTCAGTTTCTCCGTCGAGGGTGCGGATGAACCCTGGAGCGGCAGTCTGCAGGCAGGGGCCTGGCCCGGAAGCGCTCCCTTGCTCAGGGGTTGGGGAAAGGCTCGGGTTCACTTGGGGACGCAGAGGAGGCTGACACCAGGCGGGGCTCCTCGGGAGCGGGAGGGGATCCTGGAGAGGAGGGCTCCTGGGGACTCCTCCCCCGGCGGGGCCCGCGGCCTCCTTCTCCGCCGCGGCGCCGCGGCCGGCGCCCGGGTCTGCGCCCCCGGGGTCTGCCAGGCCGGCCCCAGGTTTGGGCGAGGGGCGGGGCCCCCGGGGAGGGGCGGGGCCCGGCGGGGGCGGGGCGCCGTGCTGGGCGGGGCTCCGGGCGGAGATGCGGCGACACCCGGCACCACGCGCTGGAGGGGCGGGCGGCGCCGCGGCTCCGGTTACCTGCCGCGCGCGGCCTCCCCAGCCCGCCGGCTTCTTTTTCCGTTTCCAAATTAACAATTGAAAACGCGGCGGCCTGAAAGGCGAGCAGCGGGCCAAGCGGAAAGTGTGAAGGTGCCGCCGCGTCCCGAGGACGGACGGGGGCGGGGAAGGGGGCGCTGTGCCCTTCTGCCCCCCCCCCCGGGCTCGCCCACCCACCCACTCCCGCGGGGAGCAGGACGGAGCGCCCCCGGGGTCAGTCGGGTCCTGGCCTGATCCGGCCCCTGGTGCCGCCCTGGCCAGTGTCGCAGCACCCAGTGCCCAGGCTCAGGATGGTGCCAGCCCCCCAAGAGGGTCTGGGAGGCAGTGCGGCTGGGTTACCACTCCGGGGAGGCTGCATGCCCAGGAGGGGCAGGTGCCAGGCAGCACCCTCACAGCACCGTCCTTAAGGGCTCCCAGAGTCGGGTAGCTTCGCGTGTCATTTCACCTCACTGAGCCAGTCATCGCACCCCAAGCCAGTCATTTTACCTCGCCCAGACTCAATTTCCTCGTCCCGAGAGCGGGGAGGGGAGGTGGTTGGCAGTTCATGAGCTGCTGGTGAGGAATAAAGTAAATGAGAAGATGCACGAGGCTGACCCACAGGGCACACAATAGGCAGCGGCTACCATTATCATATGCTGATGGTGATGATGATTCCCTGTCCCTGGCATCTCCACGCACAGAGGAGCTGTCCACCAGTGGGCAATACTGGCGCTGACTGCCTTTCCCTCACTTCCTTAGGGCTCCCCAAAGTCCCGCTTGGCAGAGAAACTGAGGCCGGGAAGGTAAGTAAGGGGCTTCAAGTACATGTGAGTGAAAAGAACCAGTAGGGCCTGAGCCCAGGCCTCTTCTTATCGAGACAGGTGGTGCCTAGGGTTCAGGCCCTGGGCCTTGGACCCCTGTCCTTAGTGCCCTGAGAGATGAGCTATGCCCTTCTGCCCGGGCAGCTGGAACTAATGAGTGAGTAACAGAGGGAGTCTCCACCCTCAGGCACCCAGGGGCATGGACCAGAAAGCCAGAGGGTGGATACTGCCCGGCCTGGGTCCCCCAGAATCTAAGTTTCTTGAATGTAGCCATGCATCTCTCTGGTTCACCACTCTCTCTCCCATACCTGGAATAGGGCTTGGTGCAGTGTAGGTTCTCAGTAAATATTTGTTAGGTACATGAAAGAATAAGTGAATGAACAGATTCTTTTAGACAGCTGTGGTCTCCCACTCCACCACCTATGTAGAATGGACTGCTTTGTTGGGGTGGGGTGCCCCTCTCCCCAGCCTGGAGACCCAGGCAATGGAATGAGGAAAGGAGACAAGAACCAAGACAGAGTAAGGGAGGAGGAGCTAGAAGATGCTCTAGAAGTTGAGGTCACCTCTTTCCTCCTAGACCCTTACTTCCCACTCCTGTCCAGCCATGGACTCACTCCATTCCCTCTTCCTCCAGCCACCTCTCACTGACCACGAGACTCCAGATCCACCTCCATCCCACCCCCAGTCCATTTTCCTTGCAGTCCGAGTGCCCCTGTCCTCGTTACAGTCCTACAGTGGCCCCTTGCTGTTTACAGCCTAAAAACCAAGCTCCTCAGCTCAGCATGAGGTGCACCCACACCAAGCCTCAGCCACACTGCACCCCCCATACCTTGTGCATGTCCACCTTGGTGACTCTCCTGGTCTCTCCTCTCCTTGGGCAGCCCCCCTTCCTGCCTGGCTCCGCCCCAATCTCTGATCTGCTTTGGGGAGAAGTGTGCTCTCAGTCTGGTTGAGATTCCTGGCCCTCTCTGGGCACCCCAGTCCCTCCTTAAGCTGAGGCTGTTTCTAACTCTGTCTGCCACCCACCACCATCTCATTAGGATCCATCCACCAAGGGCGAGGCCAACTCTGAATCCCTCCCATCCCCCAGGCTGCCTGGTGGGAGTATCTGGGAGGGAACAGAGAGACCCAGGGTGCGAGGGCCTTGAGTACTAGTGAGTTGGGTTCCTCCCACTGTCCTGTGAACCCCAAGAGTTCTGAGAAAGGGCATCTTGCTTAGGGTTGCTACAGAGGTGGGTGGGTGAAGGGAGGGCTGATGGGAGCCCACCCCAAACACTGGCAGAGCTGGGAAAGAATACAAATGTAAACCCATCCTATATAATAAAGAGGTGATATGCAAATTAACCCTCACATCCTCACAAGATGACTGCCTACCATCATGCTGGCAGGAGGTTAGTGAGGGACGACCAAATGATTAAATAGCAGGCTGCATGGAGTGAACAGGCTAGCAGAGGGGTCAATGAGGGATGACCAAACAACTGAACAAGCAGGCTGCGTGGGGTGACCAGGCCAGCAGGGGAGCTATGAGGGGCAACCAGGGCTATG
This sequence comes from Lasiurus cinereus, assembly GCA_011751065.1. Taxonomy (NCBI): domain Eukaryota; kingdom Metazoa; phylum Chordata; class Mammalia; order Chiroptera; family Vespertilionidae; genus Lasiurus; species Lasiurus cinereus. The sequence continues at coordinate 14,410,182 of JAAGEH010000030.1, forward strand.
GGGTAGGGTGGGCCAGTTGGGGGCAACCAGGCCAGCAAGGGGGGCTATGAGGGGTAACCAGGCTGGCAGAGAGGAACAGTTTGGGGGGGCGGGGGCGACCAGACTGGCGGAGGGGGGGGGTCAGTAAGGGGTGACCAAGCCGGCAGAGGAGGCAGTTGGGGGCAACCAGGCCAACAGGGAGGGGGTGACCTGACTGGCAGCAGGGGACAGTTAGGGGTGATCAGGCTGGCACACACAGGCAGTTAGGGATGATCAGGCCAGCAAGGGGGGGGGGCCAGTTAAGGGTGACCAGGCAGGCATGCAGGTGAGCGTTTAGGAGCCAGAAGTCCAGGATTGTGAGAGGGATGTCTGACTGCCAGTTTAGGCCCAATCTCGGGGCCTAAACCGGCAGTCGGACATCCCCCTAGGGGTCCTGGATTGGAGAGGGTGCAGGATGGGCTGAGGGGACCCCCCCACCAATGCATGAATTTTGTACACCGGGCCTCTAGTATACTATAAGTCTAAATATTCAAAAGTTTAAATCAAGCTAACAAGCTATTAAATAAAATTAGTCCTATCCTTCCTGACACATGTACCTTCGGAGGATCTGGAAGGCCAAGTTTGAATTTAAAACCTTGGATACCCTGGAGTCCCATGCTGGAAGCTGAGGTCAGCCTCATGGTATCCCTCTTCTGTTCTCATACTGGGCTCATCCTCACCAGGACGGGCCTTGGTTACACGCTGTGGCTGCCAGCCTGCTCTTCCAGGCTTTATCCACACTGGCTGCAAACAGCTGCCCTGAGCCGAGGAGTGCTTGCTCACAGCAGTGATCCTTGGGGTGATGAGACAGGAAAGAGGCCTGTGAAAGCCCTGGAAACAGGCATGGGATGTGGCCAGGGAACACCAGGGTTACCTGGAATGTGTTCTAGAATAAGAAGGGCCAGGTACAGGCTCCAGGTTGGTGGTATACGGGGCCACACAGGCTGAGTGGGCAGAATTCTGGGCCTGAGGGCCCTGGACTCCACCCAGAGAAGCCCTGCTTTGTTTTGTTTTGTTAGTGAATTCTCACCCAAGGATACTTTTTCCATAGATTTTTAGAGAGTGTAAGGGAGGGAGGACAGGGGAAAGAGAGAAAGAGAAACGTTGATGTGAGAAAGACATATGGATCAGTTGCCTCCTGCATGCACCCTGACTAGGGCAGGGAAATCAAACCTGCAACCCAGGTATGTGCTCTTGACCAGAAATTAAATCTGTGACCCTTTGGTGCATGGGCTGAGACTCTAACTGCTGAGCAACACCAGTCAGGGTGTTTTGGTCTGTTTTATACACTGTGCTCCCGTGTCACTTTTCATTTAAAGAACCAGATCTGCTGCTTAAAACAGTCTGCAAAGCACTGGTCTAGACCTTTCCCTCCTACTGAACACAGGGGTGCCAAGAACCACAGTCCTGGAGCCGATGACAGCATGTCCAGGGCTCAAGCGTCAGACTCCTGCCTGCTGCCCAGGCCTTGGCCTCTGCGAGCACATTTCTGATCCAGTGCCTCCTCCAGTGGACAGGCCATGGGGAGGTGGTGAGTGCCCAGTCCAGAGCAGGCCTGCTGCGGAGGCCTCCAGCCTTGACAGGGTTGCGTCCTCAACTCAGGTCGCCCAGCTGAGGAGTGGACTGAGAGGCCCAGACCAGGCCCAGAAGGAGAGGGAGTCCTGGTATAAATAACTGTGGGGGGCCGGGATGTTTGGGCTGTCTCCTGGGAGACGGCTGTGTGTTTACTGCCCAGCGAAGGGGGGCATGGCCCACACATTTGCCTCCCTGACTTGTAGCCAAATTTCTCCCAGAAGGGGTGGCCCAGGATAAGCCCCAAAGACTCCAGCTCTGCACCCCTCCCAGGTCTTCCCCCTGACTCTGCTCCAGCCTGGGCTCCAAACCTGCCTGACATTGCCCTCATTTTTCAGCCCAAATGCTGCACAGCGCTGCATTTCATCAGACCCAAAGGGCCCGGTGTTGCCCCCATCAGTCCCGATGCTGCTCACATCGTGGGAGGGTGCGGAGCACGAGCAGGGCAGGAGAAGGTCCCAAGCAGCGGAGCTGGGTGTGTGCCAGGGATCTGAGCTGGGGCTGCTGGGCTTGGGGGCAGGGACGAACCTCTCCCACGGCCTCAGCCAAGACAGAGGAGGGCTGCAGCCCCCAGATTAGGAGAGTGCCAATCCCTCTCCCCGCCTGGTGCCCACCCCGTGCCTGTCATGTGCAGGGTATTAGATGGCCAGGCACATCCTTGGTCACACCGCAGCCAGCTTCTCTCCCAGCCAGCCAAGCCAGGAGAAAAAAACCCTCAAAGCAGGACGGAAAGTGGGAAGGTCCCCTTCCTCTGGGGCAGCAGCTGCAGCCTCGCGAGCACCGAGGCTCAGGGGTTGATGTGAGCCTCGGGCCAGGTTGCTCACCCACAAACATCCTCTGAACAGCCAACTAATGGGTCTCGCTTGAGACATCGGCTCATTTTCGCTGAGAGCAGAGGCTTATAGGTGGGGCTGTGTTGGTCAAGGGTCTGAGGCAGGTGAATAGGCACCTGGGCTCCAGCCCCATATTGGTTGGTCATTTCTCAGCTGAATGACCTTGGGCAAGTCATTCCCCTTTTCTGATCCTCAGTGTAAAACAGTGTCATACTGTCTTCCTCTCAGGTAGTTATGAGAATTCAGCGGGATTCACTGAGCAAACAATTAAGCCCCATCCTGGGCCAGGCATGCCTTAAATGAGGTGCAGTATGGTGCAGGAGAGCAAGTAAGATCATAACCCCTACAGCTGGATTTCTGGAGTCGAATCCCTGGCCGCACTGTCTAAATCCAGACAAGTTACTCAACCTCTCTTTGCCTCAGTCTCTTCAACTGAAAAATGGGCATAACGCTAGTACCCACCTCATCGGGTTGATGAGAGGAAAGGTGAGAGAAGGCATGGCACGTTCTCAGAGCAGCGTCTGGCGCACTGTCAGGGCTTAATAAGCATTCGCTATTATCTTTGTTAGTGACAGTCACAGCAAGAGCGGGAGGGGAGGCTCAGAGAAGGAAGAGAGGGAGGTAACCCTGGAAGCCATCCAGCAGGACGGTGTCTTTGGCCTTCCCACCCCACCCACGTATACCTTGGGTGTCCCACACTATCTGAATCACCCGGTGGGAGGGGGACATCCTTCCCAGTATGCTGATGATGCTCAGAGTTGTGAAGAGACTGCCTGACAACACCCAGAGGGGCCAGTGAAAACCCCTATCTCCATGGAGGCGGGGTTTTCACTCTTGTTTACTGTTGTTGGGGACAACTGAGATTCTTGGGCTGAGCCTGGGTTCCAGTCTGGGCTCTGTCACCGGACCTTAGTCCATGCCCTGCCCTGGGCCTTGCTTTCTTCATCAGTAGAATGAGGGGGCTGGGTGAGACCGGTGACTTCTATTCCCTGTTGAGCTGTGAGAGAGGGCGGGAGAGGGAACTGAAGTAGGCTGAGCCACCTGGCCGCTGCCCAGGGCACCCCACCATTAGCTGAGCTCTGGGTGTCCTCATGGGGCAGTTCTAAGTCCACTATTCAGGCGATCCCCGTAGACCCCAGGCCTATGAGAGCAGAGGCTTATAGGTGGGGCTGTGTTGGTCAAGGGTCTTAGTAGGTGAATAGACACCTGGGCTCCAGCCCCATATCGGTCATTTCCCCTAGAGTTCCTCGGCAGGCAGCTTCTGTGCCTGTACCCACACCCTCTGCCTCCAAGGCCCCCTCAGCTCAGCCACACACACCTTCCCCGGGCTGGGCTTTGCATAAGCAGCTGTGCTTTCCCTATAGGCAAAGTCCTAGGGTTCCAGGCCAGGTCCAGCCAGACCTGGCAGGAGCTGCTCAGAAGGGTGGGCCTGGAGGGGAAGGGAGAGGGAAGAAGAGGCCAAGAGGATGGCATTCCCAGAGCTCCCTCCAGAGCCCCCTCCCTCTCTCCTTGCCAGACCCAGAAAGCTGTTCCTAAAACCCTAAAATGCCCACAGCACTCCCATCTCCCGTTCCTTTTCCTGAGCTCGCAGTCTTCCAGGAAGTCACTGCTGCTCGGCCGGGCCTTCTCAGCCTGGCCGTGCTCCTGTCCCGGCCTCTTCTTGGCATACCTCTTGCCCCTCTAGGCTCCCCATCTCCCGACTTCTTGAAAATCTTTCAAATGCCACATTCAGCCGCACCTCTGGGCTTGCCCATGCTGGTCTCTCCTCCTGGAATGCTGTTCCCTGCTCCTTTTTGCAGGGTCGACTCTACTCCTTCTTATTTTTCGGGTTTCAATTTAAACCACCTTCTTGGGGAAACCTTCCCAACCTTGCCCATCTGGGGGCTGGGGCTGGCCCCTCTGTGCGGGGCTCCTACAGGCCTCCACGGTGCCCTGACACTGCCAAACTCCCGGCCCATCTCTCCTCCCATCAGCAGGGAGCGTCTGATTAATGGCTCTGTCCCCAGCATCTGGGAGAGAGCTTGGATGGGAGTGAAGGCTTCACAAATGAGAGAGCACAAGAAGGGAAAAAAGGGCCCAGGAGGCGTCGCTCAGTGGTTGAGTGTTGACCTATGAACCAGGAGGTCACAGTTCAATTACCGTTCAGGGCACATGCCCGAGTTGCTGCTGCTTGCGGGCTCGATCTCCAGTGCGGGAGGCAGCCAATCAGTGATTCTCTTTCATCACTGATGTTTCTATCTCACTCTCCCTCTCCCTTCCTCTCTGAAATCAATAAAAAATATAATTTTTTTTAAAGGGAAAAGATGAGTCAATCTGGGGTGGCGGACAGGACCTTGAACTTTAAGCTTCAACTGGTCCTCATCTCAGCCCCCCAGTACGCAGGCCCATCAGGGCCAATAAGGTGCAGGATAGCAGGTTAGATCATAGCCCCTAGAGCTGGACTTCTGGAGTAGAAACCCTGGCCGCACTATCTAAACCCAGACAAGTTACTCAACCTCTCATTGCCTCGGTCTCCTCAACTGAAAAATGGGCATAACACTAGTACCCACTCATCGGATTGATGAGAGGAAAAGGTGAGAGAAGGCATGGCACGTTCTTAGAGCAGCGTCTGGCACACTGTCAGGGTTTAATAAGCATTCGCTATTTGTTATTGAGAGTCACAGCAAGAGGGGGAGGGGAGACTCAGAGAAGGAAGAGAGAGAGGTAACCCTGGAAGCCACTCAGCAGGACGGTGTCTTTGGCCTTCCCACCCCACATATATGGGTGCCCTCAGCTACCCGGCCTACTAAAGCCCT
>JAAGEH010000030.1:14415409-14426824 GCA_011751065.1 Lasiurus cinereus
TCCCTGCACACTCAGGCCCTCTCACACCACAGACTCCCTGCACACTCGGGCTTATTCACCACCTCCTGGCTGTGTGGCATCACACCGGCTGAACCTTTAGGTTTCAGTGTCCCCTTCTGTACAATGGCGTAATGACAGCGCCTACCTCCGAGGGCTCTTGCAAGAATTAAGTGAAGTGGCATGTGGAGAACACTTGGCACAATACCTGGTATAGATTGGACCATGAATCATTACTGCGCGAGGGCTCTGGGAGAACAGAGCCTTGCTCCCGGCAGGAGCATTGTGTGGCCTTGGAGGTCCCCAGGCCTCCAGTCTGTCTGGACTCCTGAGGAAAGGCATCGCCAGTCTGATCGATGTGCCCTTACAGGGCCTTGTACACCCACTCCCCACACCCATGCCCACAAAGTCCCTTCCTCAGGGCTCAAACCTCAGGCCAGGACCCACGAGAAGAGGAAGATACGAACAGCAAAAGCACAATAAGCCCTCTGTTCTTCACAGCACCTACTGCAGTTAAGGAAGCACTTGATGCAGGGCGCAGCCTGGTGAGAGGAGCAGGTAGAGATGATAATCATCATTCTACCTGGACAGAAGCTGGAGCCTCAGAAAGGTTCAGTCACCTGCCTGGGGTCACACAGCTTTTAGGAAGCAGAGTCGGGAACCAAACCCCAGCCCGATGACTCCCCGTCCAGTGCTCCTTTAACTGAGGGGTGAGCTCTGATTCTGGCTGACTCTACCCCCTTGACAAGAGTCCTGCCTAGGCTGGTCCTCAGTGCACCCCCAGGGGCAGGTAGGTCCCAAGGCTCAGACTCCAAGCCTTTAATCCCTCCATTCCCAGCCAGACTCCTCCCACTCTGGCCCCGCGCTCTGGAGGGAGGAGGCAGGAAGACGCCCAAACCCAGGGATTTCACGCACCGGTAAAATTTTCAAAAACACTTTGGGGACTGCGTAAGGTTGTCAACTTTTTATTTTGCCAAGTAAGGACATTTTTTTTAAAAAATCCCAGCCCCATCATTTTATAAAAGAAAGGACATAATCTCAGACGAAAAGACAGTCCTTTAAATGGAATAAATTTAGCTTTATGAGAGTCATCCTGTTGTCCTTATTTCCTTCGGTTTCGCCTTAGGCCACTGAAAACTGTCACGGGTCTGCTGACACCTCGGAGAACCACTTGGAGCTCGGGCTTGGGAGTGGAGTCCACTGACATGGATTCCACACCCAGCTGCATCTTGGACGAGCTGCCATTTGGGACACATTTCTCCTCTGAGTGTTTCCTATCTGCGAAATGGGAACAATACCAGTGCCTGCCACACAGAGGTGGTGGGAGAACCAAATGGCCTCGTGTTTGCAGACCATGAGCTCATTGGAAGTGATCCGTCAAGCTCTCCTTCCCAGCCAGGGGCCCGTCCCTGTTCTGACTCTGCAGATCCTGAAGCGAAGAGGGCAGGGGAAGAGAGTCCCACCCCAAAGCCGTTGTTCTAGCTGCTGCCTCCCCCTGGAGTGCACTCAGGACTAAAACCATGAGAGCTGCCAGCTCGGAGCCGGCACACCGAGGACCTAAGGGTCCTCTATCCGATTTCTCTCTCGTTGGCAAAACCCTTCTCATCCTAACAGCCGGCTTCAATGCCACCTTTATTTCCTGGCTCAGCAAACACTCGCTAATTACCAGCCATGTGCCAAGCACTGTGCTCAACCCCCACCACTCAGACCTCCTCATCTGATGGAGAGAGAGCGTAGAGGAGCACACAGGGGTGGCTGGGCAGAGCTCTGGGGACTCCAAAGGCTCCCATCCAGCCTAGAGTGGGCGTGGGCAGGGAGCGAATCCATGAAGAGGGGATGCTCAAATTGAGAGTTGGAGGTAAATAGGAGTTTGCTAGGTTTGCTAGATGATGGGGTGCGTGAGAGGGGCAGGAGTTTAAGGCAGAAGGAAACGTACCTGGAACATTAAGTAGCACATCTAGGGACACCACAAGTTGTTTCTTAGGTAAAGAGCAAAAAGTACTTGAGGGAGGGCATTCCTGACTTGGGCTCTGGGGGTGGAGGAATCACTGGGTGGGAGGTGTGGGGGAGGGTGTGGAAGGCGATGCTGATTTTGAGAAAGAGGGGGGAGAGGGGAGGAGGGGAGGTATCCACAGGCAGCTACACAGTAAAGCTCAGGGAGGAAACTGCAGAGAGGGAGGCTGTCGTCACAGAGGTGACCCCGGATGTCACAAGAGTGTGTGAGAACCCCCTCCATGGAAACTTCAGAGAGAGGAGGGCCTGGGAGAGAGGCCTGAGGAGCCCCAACATTCCTGGGGCAGAAAGAGCAGGCAGAGTTGCTGACAGAACTGAATGGAAAGAGCCAGAGAGACAGGTTGACTAGAGTCAAGGGGAAGAGCGTGCTCAAGAATGGGGAGCCCGGGGGACCCTGGGTTTGAATCCCTTCTGTACAACTATTGCTATGGTAACCCTGGGCCCTAATTTGTCTACCTGTAAACTAGGGCTAATATTTTTTAAAATATATGTATTGATTTCAGAGAGGGAGAGATAGAAACATCAATAATGAGAATCACTGATCGGCTACCTCCTGCACGCCCCCTACTGGGGATCGAGCCCAAAACCCAGGCACGTGCCCCTGGCTGGAATCGAACCTGGCACCCTTCAGTCCGCAGGCCGTCACTCTATCCACTGAGCCAAACCGGCTAGGTCAGGGGTAATATATATATATATTTTAAAGGAGGCTGAAGGGTGTGGGGGGAGGTGCTGGCACCCTCCGTGGGCCTTGACAGCATCCCCAGGCTGAGCCTACCTCCCTCTGCAATCCCTGGGCCACACGCTCCTCCCCGATCTGCGCTTCTCTCCGATCTGCTGTCTCTCCCAGCAGACTGCCACCAATCCCCAGAGGACAAGAACTGGATGAGTGAATGAAATCAGGGGGCTGCTCCTTCCCGCTGAGATCAGGGCGGAAGTGGGAGGCAGCTTTCCTGGGCTCTCGGCTACTCCAGCATGAGAAGGGGAGGTGGAGAAGCCCCATGTGCACTGTGTCCGTTCTTCTGGCCTCAGTTTCCCCATCTGTGAAATGAAGCTGTGGATCTGCTTTGGCGCTGAGGCCCCTCTGGCTCTGTGCTCTGCAGCAGTACGAATGGAAAGGGGGGTGAGGGTATTCCTGACCTGTGGTCCTGTCTGAGGAAGGAGGTCCCCATTGTGCCCAGGGACTGGTCCTCCGGAAGAGGGTGGCAGCCAGGCCAAGGAGGGCAAGAGCAGAGGCGCTGGGGATTGTGCTGACAAAGCTGTTCCTTCTCCCCTCCTTTTCTCCCTACCCCCTCCCCTCCCTGGGGACAGCCGAGCCCAGCAAAAAATAAACCCGAAGACGATGACCTGGACGGGCTGAGGCTCCCAGGGAGGAGGACAGGGGAGGAAGGATGGAGGGAAGGCAGCCTGTGCCCACCCACCCTCCAAAGCCAAGTGCTTGATCCGTTCCTCTCCCTGGGAGGCTCTATCTGCTCTCTGTCCTTCATAGTGTAAGGGCAGGGTGCCACTTACTTCACAGGGACAGTTATCAGAGTAACTCTTGTCCAGTTCTGCTAGACAGGAGCCCCTGAGTTTTGGAAAGATACCCCAGGGAATCTCACTCTGCCTCCTGGTTATTGGGCAGTCCCTCCTGCTGTCTGACCTCCATCCCTTTTGCTTCAGTGGGAACTCTGGTCCATTTATTTCCAGCAAGCTTTCCCCCTGTCCTACCAGCCTGCCCTAGATGTCCAAGGAGTCTCAGAATAAAGTGCCCCAGATTTTCCTGCAGGGATTGGGGTTGACCCCACTCCACCCACTGTCACCCAAATCTCCAGAAGGGAGGGAAGAGAGAAGGAATCGCTGAGCTCCCTGCTCCCTCTGCCTCCTTCCCTCCCTCAGGCGCTGCCCACGGATTCCCAGCCCAATTAGTCTGCTGCCTGGGGCTGCCCCTCCTTCCTTACCTCCCAGGTGCCAACCCCCAGGGCACACAGATCCTGCCCTGGGGACAGAGTTGCCCAGAAAGCCTGGAGTCTTGGGGGTTGGGAGATTATCTATAGGGGGGTCTCAGAGGTCTGACCTGCATCCTCTCCCCAAACCCTCAGAGCCGGGGCTGAGGAGCAGGCAGCCCTCTGGGTATTGCCCGGGTCTCTGAGAAAGCCAGAAGGAAGATGCTGAAAGAACTCCCTACCCCCAATCCTACCAGAGGGGCAGCATCTGCTCCCATTCATCCCGAGTCCCTCTGTGCCCGGCAGCCCTGAGTGTCCACTCCCCCATTTATCCCACTTGACAGAGGGGATAGTGAGGCTGGGGGGGGGCACCTTTTCAGTAAGATCTCTAAATCTCCTTTGGGGTTCCCTGACCCCATTCCCCAGGATGCTATGCTCAGGAGAGAGTGGGGATTGCCCTCTTCCCCCAGGGGTCCCTGGCTGTCCCTGAGCACCAAGGCTGCACTTCCACCTCCCTGGGGCCACGCTAGCCGCATAGTCTGACAGGGAGGCCCGCACCTTGGCCTCCCGGTGACACTCACATACGCGCTCCTCCCGAACACACAGGCCTGCTCACGCCCACGCCCGGACGCTCTGCAAGCGCCCAGGAGGGAAGGCAGGAGAGGCTGGCAGCCTCCTGGCTGTACCTCCTCCCGCCTCGCAGGCAGGGCCCACGCCTCCCCTTCCCAGGCAGGGCCCACGCATGGTCTACCTCCCTCTGCCTCCCCGGGCCTGGTACGCGGTGAACGCGCTTTAACTATATTTGTCACACGGAGGAAGGAGCACATGAATAGAGTCTTCGGGACCCAGGCTGGAGTCCTGGTGCCACCGTGCCCTGGTGGTGTGACCTCGGGCAGGGGGGTGAGGACCGCTCTCCGGCCTCGCTTTAGGCAAGGGTGAAAGCAGGGTAACCATCGCGCCCGCCTGATGTCGGGGGCGGCCCGTTCTCCCTGCTCCTCGGAAGTCCACACAGCCGCCTCCCCAGGCTTCCCACGGAGAGCTGCTCGCCCAGCGCCCAGCTCCTGCTCTCTCCCCACACCCAGACACTCGCCTCATTGTGCTGAGCCAAGGACACGGCAGACCTCGGCCGGCCGGGAAAGGGAATGAGAATCACAACCGCGATAACAATGGTGATGGTGAGGATGGCGAGCCTTTGTGTCAGGTGCTTTAACTCGTTTAGCTCTGACAATCCTAGCGGCAGCTATTATTACTCCCTTTTTTCAGGTGAGAACACAGGAGCTCAGAGAGGTTAAGTAACTTGTCCAAGGGCACATCACTACTGAGGGCAGAACCAGAAATGAACCCCAATCTTAAGCCCCTGCAGGACAGTCTCTGGAGGAATGGTGAGTCCCTCCGCTTCCTCCACTCCAGCCCCACAAATCCCACAGCAGGGGGGCATAATGAGGGGCTGCCCCCAGGTCAGACACACAGAATTCCCTGCTGGGTCCCTTAGCCCACCGAGAGCCAAAGACCCACCCACATGGGTGCAGGCGAGGAGGGGGGGGAGCTGAGAAAACTTCTAGCCAGGGACATTCCCAGCTCGGCCTCCCTGTGGGGGTGGGGACAGGGGCAGGGCCTCAGGGACCTGCAGAGCCTTCCTCTCTCCCTGCTCCCTGCCTTTTCTGCTCCCTTCACTGGCTCAGAGAACCTTCAATTAATCACCCACTCAAGGTGCTGCCATGGCCCAAGAATAATCACGTCTTGAAACATTCTTGGCTCCAACATTCGGAGAACAGAGGCTTCTGCAGCAATAGGATTGAAGTCAGACACCAGCAGGGCTTCCTCAATGAAAAGAATGAATGTACTATGGAGCTGGGGTGGGGTGACCCACGATGACTTAGTCTAACCTGCTCCAGTGATCCCCAAAGTAGAACTCAGGAAGCGGGGAGCAAAGGGGTGTAAGAGAGAGGGAAGGGGCTAGAAGGCTGGCAGGAGGGTCTCTTCACTCACACTTTCTTACAGAGACCAAACAAAAGGTCAGGGGCTGAGGAACAGCAGCACGAAACTGGAGTTTGGGTCTCCCTCTGAGACTTTCCCCATCTTGAGGCCGAGTTCTTGGAGCATTGGTCTTCATAGATGGGGGTGAGGAAACACCTTATCCAAAGTCCTGATCTGGGAGGCAGAAGGCCTAGTTCCTCGCACAGTTCTACCCTGACCACTAAGTGCGACCTTAGCTAAGTATCTGCCCCTCCCTGTGCCTGGACATAGCCACCAGGCCACACAGGGCTGGACAGAGGCTCTCAGAGGGCCCTTCGTGAGGAGCAAAGACCAGCAAAGTTCTAGGAAGCCAGCCACCCTGCTCCCACAGGGTCTGAGGTGGATGCATAAACATTTCCCAAGGTGAGTTTAACCACACCCACCCCAGCCCTGCTGAAGGATGCATGAAGTGGTTGATAGAGAGCACTTAGCACGGTGCCCAGCACAGAGCTGATGCTCCACACTCCATTAGAAACTGCTGTTCAAACTTCGAGAGCCAACCCAGGAGGTTACAGGGCAACCCTGCAAGTGTGGACAGGTGAAGGCAACACACCCAAGGAATGGGCCCGCTCTGTTCTCTCCTAAAAGTCTAGGTTAGGGTCACAGACCCAAGTATGTGTGTGGAGTCCGTGAAAATGTGGGAGCAGCCGTGCATTGGATTTCTGGGCCTTTGGGATATTCACGAGTACGAGTGTCGAAGTTGCAGTGCACGAGACAGACAGACGGGTGAGTTGGAGGGATATGTGTGTGTGCGTGCAAAGCGTTGCGCAGCAAAAGTGTGATTGCATTGGGTGAAGCCGGGCAGTTTTCACTCAATCCCACAAAATCCTGCCGCTACCTGCCTCCCGTGTGCTGGGGACAGAAGGAAGAAGGACGAAGGACACCCGAGTGCTGCTCCTGAGGAGCCTGGAGGTGGGGTGCTGCTGGAGCTGAGTTGTAGGAGAAAGACAGCTCCCCGTCAGCCCCAGCTCTGTGCTGGGCTCCGCCAAGTGCACCGGGAGACTTCGCCTGAGCCTCAGTTTCCTCGCCTGCAAATGAGGAGGATGACCACTCCCGCCTCAGCCCTGCTGAAGGCTGAGGGAGTGGTCTATAGGGAGCACTTAGCACAGTGCCCAGCACAGCCTGATGCTCCACACTCCATCCGAGATTGCAGTTCAAACATCAGGAGCCAACCCAGGCGGCGGCAGGGAGAGGGCAGGTCCTGGACAGGGAGAGTCAGGAGTTTTCGGGTCTGATCCTGTGTCTGCCACTGATTTACTGTGCGACTATGGTCTCCAGAGCCTCAGTCTTCTCAGAAGCACAATGGGGCTGTCACCTGAGGACCCACCTGGCAGGGATGCCTGAGGGCTGTGCGTACCTTTGCTGGGATTATTTCCAGCCCAGGTGATGTGCCTCTACAGATGGTCAGGGGGAGCTCTGGTGGGCAGGGATTAGGAGTCTGAGGGCCCAGGAGCAGCCACCACCCCCACTCCTCCCCATTCCCACAGCTTCTGACCCCAGGGACAAGGCTGACAGAGGATGTTTACAGAGCGTAAACCTTCACATAGAGAAAGTCTGCTGGGCCGCTGGGGGCTGGGCGCAGCAGAGTCTCACAGGGGCCCCGAGGAAGATGGGGTGCATGGGGCTGTGCTCCATCCCAGCTCCTTTCAGCCTCTGACTTCCAAAGGGAAGCCAGAGTGGCCCTTGACAGGGTGCAGCAAGGTGAGCCTTCCTCTGAGGGCTTGTGGGCAGCAATGTGCTATTGTTCAAAATTCAGAGAGAAAGTGGGCCAGGGGAGGGCTGAGGGCTTAAGTCAGGGACCAGGGTGCAGGGAGGAGGCAGGGCTTGGTGACAAGACTAAGGGTCTACCGAGAGGAAGAAGAGCTCAGAGAGGAGCCGGCAATCCCTTTTTCTAGACCTCACTCCGGACAGGAGTCAGTGGTTCCCGCTTCCCAGAGCCACAGCTGCTGGGAGGAGAGGTGGACTCAGGACTTGTCCCCTGGGCAATCTCCCGCACCTCGGTGCCAGAAAAGCTGCAGGTCTGTGGTGGCCCAGTGGGACCTGGCTAGCAGGTGTGAGGGAGGTGTCTCCTGGGGTGAAGGGACCCAGCTCATCCCAATCCCCTCCTTCCTCTGCCTTCTCTTCCAGGCTTTTCTGTTGGGCCCCTCCTACCAGGGCCAGAGGCTCTGGAAGAGGCTCAGCTAGCTGTGCTCACTGGACTCCCCTCACTTGGGCTGCCTCTGAGGGTCACTGGGGAAGGGGGACGGATTTGAGTAAAAGTGCCCCTGTAAGGACTAAAGTCCAACAGCAGGAAGTACTTCCTGGCTCACCCAAGACCCAGCCATGAGTGACCGAGAAACCCCACCTCTGAAACTCTTGAAGAACACTCATCCCTGGGGCTCCAACAGGCTCTTTCCCAGCTCTTTCCCACCCATTACCTCATCCAAGAGGGAGGCCACAAGGCTGGGGTTGCGACCTGCTTTGATGGCCTAGAGTTCAAAAGCTCAGAGAGGTCCAGTGATCAACCCAAGATCTAAGGCAGGTGACCAATTCCCCGAGACCTCAGTGCACTTCCTCCCCCAGAACTCCTAAGAGATGCCTCAGCTCTGGGCTCCTGGACACAAGTGGTCAGAACAAGCATGCCCCTGGCCAGGGCATTCCTGGCATCCAGTAAGGCAGGATGTGGGGCAAAGGTACCAGCAGATTTAGCTCCTAGAGAGGAAGGAGAAGCCCTTCCAGAGGAGGTGAAGACCGTGGCTGGCTGGGGGACATGAGGCAGTTCCTTTGCCTTCAGGGATCCTTGTGAGGGCTGAGAGACAAGGCCTGGAGACTAAGGACACTCCCCCGCCTGCTCCCCTCAGTCCCTATTGGCTTCCCCAGGCCCAGCCATGGCTCAGAAAAATGTCATCTCCCAAGAGGAGCTCACAGAAGGCGCAGCTGCTCCCTGTGGAGTATCTCACTTTCCTTGGGCATCCCGGGCTGCAGTGTGGGCAAGAGTACCAGAATGCAGCCACCCTTCCTAGCAGTCCCTGCCCCTCACCCCTAACCCCACCATCTCTCACATCCCAGCACAGAATCTCCATCACTCCAACAGCTCTCCTGGCAGCGAAGATAGTCATCTGAGGCCTCCCAGTGGGCACTGGGGGTCAGGTTATTCCTAACTGTGACCCTTAACCCTGAGTCTAATCTCAGGTCCTCCGCAATCTTAGCTCCCTGCCCGTGGCCTAGCCTAGCAGGGGTCGCTCCAAGGCTGCCAACCCAGGAGCTTATTGGCTGAAGGAAAGCTTCCTCTACCCTCCCTGTGGACAGGGCACTTCTCCCCTCCACCTTTGAAATTCTGTGAGCCCAGTTAGGGCTGAGCAGAGGCAGCAAGCAGGGACAGGAAGGAAGACAGACCAAAAGATGATGGGAACAGACAAGTAGAAGAAGGAGATAATCAGGTGGACAAGCAGATAGACAGATGGGCAGACAGGCACACAGGTAACTGGACAGGCCAACAGAGGGAGGGACACGGACGAGGAGAAGGACTGGCGCACGATTAGGTAGAGAGATGAATGGACAGGCCGGTTCGCACACAGGTGGAAACTTAGTCTGGCCGAGGGACACAGCCAGCAGGCAGAACTGTCAGAAGTCAGGAAGACAGGCAAAGATCCCACTCAGGAGACCCCAAGAACAACGAGTCCTTTCTGGGGGCAGTAAGAAGGGATTAACAGCAGCACATTTTCCAGGAACCGGAGGTCTCTTTCCGGCACCTCCCAGAGTCCCAGAGCCAGGCCTGGCCCTTCAACTGATATCGGTGGGGCCTCTCATGTTCCCGGCCAGCCAGGCCGTCCCCCAAGACTGTGCTCCGAGCTGCCAAAATTCACTCTTTACATCCAAGAGGGGTCAGTGTTTTTGAAAGTTGTAGGCGCTGGCGAGGGGGGAGGAGGGAGGCACAGCGTCAGTGTTTCCAAACCTACCCCTCTCCTCTTTCTTTTTCCCCTGGGTGCCCAGAGCCAGGCCTGGTGCAGCGGCCAGTGAGCTGGGCAGGCTGGCCAGCCAGGCCGCAGGCAGACAGGGCAGCCTGCTGCTGCTGCTGCTGCTGGAAAGTTGAGGGTCGGGGGGAGATTGAGCGAAGACTCGGATAAGTCAGACAGCACACATGAGTGTCAGGGCTGGCTCACCGGGACCCCCAAGCACCTATAACCAGGAGCCTGCCCTGGGATAGGGTGGACACCTTCCCTGGAGAGGGGTGTCTCCGAGGGGAGCCCAGGTGGGGGTCCTGGGTAGTGACAGAGCTGGGAGGAGGTGACAGACAGTGTGTGGGGGCCAAAGGGCCCTCTGTGTGTCTGGGACAGGGGGGACAGAGGTGAGGACGAGGGAAGGGCAGCCCCACTGTAGTGGCTTCGGACTGCTGAGAGGCTGTGGGACAGGAAAGTGCCTGTGGGAGCACCTGGGACGGAGGAGCAGGGGGTGGAGGTCAAGACGGAAATCAGGAGTTGCGGTGGGATGAGAGAGGTCGGAAGCGAGCTGAAGTGGGGATCGAGGCTTGGAGGTGGGGGGTGAGGGTCCGGCCGGCCTGCCGGGGGAATCAGCCCTGGAGCTCAGGCCCGGGGGCCGAGGTGAAAACGAGGGTCGGCCGCGGGGGTTGGGGACAGAAGGCGGGGCCGGCAGCGGCGGCGGCCCCAGGGGAGCCGGGTGGAGCGAGGGCGCGGGGCGAGGCCAGGGCGCGGGTCGGCAAACTCACATGAAGACGTGGTAGACGAAGGCCCAGCCGCGGGGTCGCTCCAGCACGTTGTAGACCCAGTTCTGCAGGCGGCGGTAGCGCTTCTGGGAGGCCGAGGAGCGCTGGCCGCAGGCGGAGCCCGAGCCGGAGCCCGGCCCCGGGAGGGGCGCACCGGGCGGCAGGGGGCTGCCCAGGAGGCCCAGGCGGCGCGGGGAGCCGCCCCCGCCCGCCTCGCCCTGCTCGCTCTGCACGGCGGTGAGGGCGACCAGCTCGGCGCGGGGGGCGTCCCCGGGCGGGGGGGCCAGGCCGAGGCGGCGCGGGGGGCCCTCGGCCATGGCAGGCGCCGGACGGGGGCCGGGGCCCGGGCCGGTCGGGGCGGGGGCGCGCGCGGGGCGCTTAGCGGCACATGGCTCGGACCCGAGGCCGGCGGGCGGCCCGGGGAGGGCGCAGGCAGCGGGGGGCTAGGGCCCGGGCCGGGGCCTCGCCGGGGCCGGGGGCGGGCGCTCGGAGCCTGGGGGCCGCCGGAGCCCGCACTGACCGCCCGCTTCCCCGGCGACTGGGGCGGCTCTTTCCGACTCCAACTCTCTTATTACGCGCTCCATGCCGCTCGCCTTTCCACCTGCCCGGGCGCGCTGCTCACATGTCACCCTCCCCGCCCCGCCCCCGCCCGCCTCGCGGCCGCCTTCCCAAATCGGGAGGGAGCGGGCGAGCCGGCGCGCGGGGCGGAGGCCGGGGACGCGCCGGAGGCGGCGGGCCGGGGCGCAGCGGCCGCGCGGGCCGCCC
>JAAGEH010000030.1:14427224-14632582 GCA_011751065.1 Lasiurus cinereus
GGGGCCGGGGCCGGGGGCCGGGGCCGGGGCCGGGGCCGGGGCGCGCACGCCGGCGAGGGCTGTGTGGACCCGCAGGCCGGGCCGAGCGCCCCCGGGTGATCGTGGGAAGAGCGGCGGCCGGCGCGGAGTTGCGGCCGCGGACGGCACACGTGTCGCGTGGAGTTTGGGCGCGAGTGGACTCAGCAGTGTCGGCTGTCTGTGCAGCAGGGGTGGCTGCGGGTCTGCGAGGCGGCGGAACCGAGTCCGGGGAGGCGGGGGTTGTGGGTCCGGTGTGGATGGGTGTGCATGGGTGTGGAAGGGTGTGGATGGGTGTGCAGAGTCCGCCTGCCCGGGTGTCGGCTGCGTTAGCCATTAGCTGTGTCCCCGCGGGGTGTGTGCCCTCACGCTCCGGGTGTGTGGAAAGTGTGCGGTGAGCGTGTGGCTCGCTGAGCAGCTCCGACCCGCCAGGCCCGATGCCCAAGCGCTGCCGAGCTGTCAGTGTGCGGGGCACAGTGGGGCTCCGTGTTCCCCCTCCCCCTCCTCCTCCTCCTCCCCCTCCTTCTTCCTGCGGGGGACGCGCCCAGGTAGGCCACTCAGCCCCAGGGAGAGGCGCCTCTGATGCAGGCTCGGTCTGAATGCTCCGCTGACCTGACCACAGGCCAGGGCACATGGGTGCTAGCAGGGGAACTCGGAGCCAGCGTGCAGTGGACAGCCCCCAGAGGCCCACGGAACCCACCCCGAAACGGGGACACTTTTCACCACCACTGCCTCTCCAGCAGAAAGTTCTAGGTGCCCGGCCTCCACGCTCGAGCTGGGAATAGGGGGCGGCCTGGCCCTCCCGCCCAGCACAGAGCGGTGATTTGGGTTTCACACCGGCCGCTCCCTCCGCAGGCCCTGCCCCAGGGTGGAGCTCCTCCGCAGCAAACTCTTCCCGTTCCTCCGGAGAATCTCGGGGGACAGAACAGCCGAGCGGGAGGGGCAGGAGAGGGGGCGGGAAGGCGAGCTCGATTCTCAGCTGTCAGCAAAGGCGGCATTGATCTGCTGAGCGCCAGTGGGGGAGGGAGGCCGGCAGAGCTGTCAGCGCTCCGAGAGGGGGCCTCAGGGACCTAGGGGTCCCCCAGCTGGGCTGGGCAACCTGTGCACACCCCTTCACCCTTTCCTTCTGCATAGCAGGGCGTGCCTTCTGGGGTCTGACCCGAATCTCTGCCGCTGCTCCTGGCTCCAGGTGCGCAGAGGACCAGAGCCCCAGGCCTGCATTGCTAACGGGGGTGGTTTCTGCACCCAGGGCCCAGCGAGGGGTGCAGGGGATCGCTGGCTCACCCATTTTCTCCCTGTGAGCTGAAGCTAGCTTCCCCTGAATGTATGGCACTGCTCTCCCAGGGTCTGGGCCTCATCAAGCAGGGTTCGTGGTGGTGGGACTAGGGTCTGGGGACCTGAGTGGTGGAAAGGAAAGCAGTGGCAAGGAATCTGGGGGTGTCCCACACCTCCCTTCCCATTTGGGGGACTGCAAAGTCCCTTCCTCTCCGTGTGAGGAACCCTCACTGTGGGGAGCGGGTCTCTCATCGTCTTTCCCAACTCCGTCTCCAGATTAACCCACCAAAGGCAGATGGAGGAGAGAGACTGTGGTTGCAGCTAGAGGAATAGGAGTTATGTCTCAGGAGGGACTCTCGTAGGGCACAGAGGCCCGTTTCTCCCGCAGGTATCTGTGCAGTGGAGGTCAGGCCCACTTTTTAAAGTGGAGACACATGGAAGTCTTCCTAGGGGGTGAGGGGATGGGGAAAACGGTTTTAGGAGGCTGTCAGCAGAGTTCAGTTGGTGTTTGTATGCATGGAGAAGCAGTGGAGACGGTCTGGTTCCCCGAGCACAAGCAGCCACTCACCCGGCTGCTGTCCTGCTCCATCCAGATTCCCAAGAGGTGACTGAGAGAGAGAACTTTCCCCACCACAGCCCTTAATGACAAAGATGCTTTTCTGAGCCAACAGCTGTCTAGGCTCTCTGGGCCAGCCTCTCTGCTGGAGGGAGCAGGGGAGGAGGGGGTGCTGTAGGTTCCCACCCTCCTCTGTTCTTTTCCCCCACCTGTTCCCTTCACCCCTCCCTCAGCAGCTTTCTCCTTCCCCCTCACCCCCCACCCCCGGCCCCAACTTCTCTTTCTGGTTAACACTGCTAAAATGTCCCTGTCGGGCCCACCTGGGCAAGTGCCTTCCTGGCTCTGGCTCCCATCTGTGCAACAAGAAGGGGGCAGGGCTGCAGAATCTCCTGTAATTCATCACTGTCACCATCATCCATCAATGGAGCGTGTATTGATTGAGGAGGAGGGTGCAGATGGAGAGGGCTCCCATTTGCAGGGCACCAACTGTGTACCAGGCTCTGCCCCTTCTGGGACCTAGAGCAATCCCTTTGTACACAAAGAAGCCGAGGCTGAGAGGTACGGGGACTCGCCTAAGGATAAGGGCCAGTGGGTGACCCTAGATCTGTCTATGACTTGTTCTCTCCCCTGGCTGGCACCTACCTACTGTGCATGGGGTCCTGGCATCAGTGCCATGGGCTGAGGGGAACCATAGATGGCCTGCTTCTGTTCTCTAGGGCTCACTCCGACCAGGGCAGACTCCCAGGCCTGAGAGGGTGGAGACCTGCAAGTGGTTGGGACCAGGGGCCAGGTCCAAGCCTGTCACTGACTCTCAGTATGACCTCAGGTCAACCAAGGGCTTTCTTGGGATGGGAAGGGGTGGTTGAAGACAGCGGTTTTCAGACTCTATTAGCCAAGAAATTCTTTTTTACAGACAGAATCATAAGGTAGCACCCCAATGTGCTCTGGTTAAATTGGGGTGAGAACCATCTTCCCCATCCCCACACCCCTTAGGGTTCCACTCACCAGACTTCCTCCTCTGCCCTCCCCACACCCCAGAAAACCCCTGGGTTTTCTTACAGCTCTTAGGGTTGCTAGAGGTCAGGCGAGGGAGACTACCGACAATGACAGGGGGTGCCTGGGGACAGAGGTAGGGAGAGCTTGGCGAGGCACCGAAAAGCACAACCAATACTGCCTGCAGCTCACATTGAGGAGGCCCATGCTATATGCTAAGCCTCATGCAAGAGCTTTCTCTGCATTGTCTATTCCACCATCCCAACAAGCCCCTGAGGTGATTCTGTTCACACCCCATTTTACAGGCAAGAAGACTGAGGCATGGTGAGGAGACTTGTCTAGTACAGCCCTTTACCCTTGTGCTAGTGTGTGTGAATGGGCAGGTGTGGTGTGAGGATGGGGAGGATGTTATAGAGCGGGGGGGAAAAAGAGCAAGCTTGGCAAAGGGGACACAGCAGGTCCTGAATACTATGCTGAAGGGTCCAGTTTGGCCTGATAGGAACCAAGGAGCTTGGCTAGGGCCTGATCCTCGGGCATGCCACAGAGGCTGGGGCTATATAGGAAAGAGCTCAGAGGGGTGGAGGTACCAGTCCCCAGGACAGCTGGCTGTGCCAGGTGCAGAAAGAGCACTGAATTATAAGTCACAGCTGGACTTCCTGGCTCTACCTTTGGACTAGCTGGTGAATTTGGGTTAAGTCATTCCACCTCTGCCCTACCTTCCCTGGCTAACAGGAGGATTGAAAGCAATAATGTAATGGCTCCGTGATTGAGCATTGGCCCATGAATCAGGAGGTCATGGTTCGATTCTGGTCAGGACAAATGCCTGGGTTGCAGTAGGGGGGAATACAGGAGGCAGCCAATCGATTATTCTCTCTTATCATTGATGTTTCTCTCTCTCCCTCTCCCTTCCTCTCTCTAAAATCAATAAAAACATACTTAAAGAAAATAATGCATGGAACAGTCACCATCATGCTGGGACCCATTGATCTTACTGCTCTTTAGGTGTCTCTTCGATGGAGAGGAGAGAGGCGGTGAGAATTCCCTACTCCTCCAGCTCTTCTCAGCTGGAGAAGGGGGTTAGAGTGGAGGGTGTTAAGGAGTGATGCCATCACAGGCATTATTTACTTTTAGGGCTCCACCTGCACTGAGAGCAGCAGGAGGTAGTATGAGAGCAAGATCAGGCCTGCTTCCTTTTCCCAAAGAGGCCTGAGAGGACAAGAGAATTAGGCCACCCAGCAGGTGAGAGGTGCAGTAGGGCAGCTGGGGAGTTTCTTTTACCCCTAGATCTGGACATGCCACTGAGCTCTCTCCAGCACAGACCATGGCCTGCCAGGCCAGTCTGAACCACAGGAAGTGAGGACAAAGTAGTGTCGCTGAGCTCAGCGAAAGTGAACCCCCATTGATCCTCTTGGCTGGAGGGGGGCCCACAAGAAGGAGACATTGAGGGAGAAGAGGATGGTGAAATGAAGGTCAAAGCCATCCTTCTTGCACTTTTTCCTCTGCTGCCTTCAGGGCTCTGCCTCCTTGATCCCAACTCCTGGAAGACCATGCAGAAGACAACACTACCGCAGTCTCTCTGGAAGGCTCCATGTTCTCAGTGACAGCCCTTGGCACAGTGGGAATGAGGAGGAAGGACTTTTCTGAGTTGCTGAGAGTGCAATGGACAAAAGCTTCCCTGCTCCCCACTCCCCTGGTGGATGAGGGCTCAGAATGGGAGATGATGTGAGTAGGAGGGGCTACAGATTGAGTGACAGGGCCAGGAAGCCCAGACAGTGGGACAGACTTCCAGATCAAACTTGATCACTTATTGAAGTCCCTTCTCCTTAAAATAGTAAATATACAAGATAAATGCTGGATAATTAAAAACAGCAACAACATATCCAAGCTCAAAAACAAGAATGAGAACTAAGCCAGAAATAAGAGGGAATTCCAGTGGTGAGTAGTATTCGAAGCTCTCCCTCTGAGGAGGGATTCAGGGAAGGTGGGTCAGAGGTGAAAGTATATTTGCAGACCCCACCAGTGGTACAGTAGGCTCCCTGCTTAAAGTGGGAACTGGGAGAGTGCTGTCTACCATAAACAGACTAAAAGAGCTCTATCTGCCGTAGCTCTGGATAGAAAGAGTGCCCAAGTGAGTACGTTACCTCAAGCCTGTCCACATGGGGGCTCAGGAGTTGGTATGCACACCATGAGAAAGCCCAAGCCAAGACAGTAAAATAAGAGCAAGTTTGGGGCTGGTGCACTTCCACATGGCTTGGGCAGACACAACTGAGATGTCATCCCTATAGTAGCCTCCGTATTCCATGGCACAGTCAGAAACAAATGTGCTGAAAGTATCTCAAGAATCAACTTCACAACATATAAGAAGTACAATATCTTGAGAGATATCTCTCTCATGGGAGAATTCATACTTAAAGACCTAGAGATAAAGAAGCAATATGGAAGTAAGTTTAATATCGTTAAAATCTCTAAGATAAAGAGATAGCATTTATAATACCAGAACAGAAAGCTCTCAAATAGGGACATGACAAAAACAAGACATTCTAGAAATGAAAACAAAAGTCACTGACCTTAAACAAGAAAAGCAGATGGGTTAATAGAGTAAATGCAGCTGAAGAGAGAATTAGTGAAAGAAAAGCTAAACCAGAGGAAATCCTCTGGAACAAATCACCGAACGACAGAGATTACTGAAAGAAAAAAGACATAAAAGATTGAATGAAAAAAAAAATCCAGCATATATATTATTAGTTCCAGGAAAAAATACTGGAAAGAATGACTAAACTCTTTCCAGAAATAGGATGTGAATTTCAAGATTTCAAAGGCCCACAGACTGCCTAGTAAGAGATCTTTAAAAACAAAAATACATCTAAACACCTTGTAGCCAAAGTGTAGAACATCAAGGATCAAAAGGAAATTCTAAAGCCAACAAGAGAAAAGATGGCTTATCTACAAAGGTCCAATAATTGAATTGACAGTAAGCTTCTCATGGCAACAACAGATGCCAAGACAATGGAATGGTATCTTCAGAATAATTGTGGACTCAGAATTCTATACATTGCCAAACCATCATTTAAATACAAAGCAAAATAAAGACATTTGACACATACAAGATCTTAGAAAGCTTCTGTTCCACAAACCATCACTGTAAGAGAGAGGCACAGTGGCTTGGGAGAGGGACTGGGAGCTGGAGAGGGGATGGGGCTTAGAAGAGGGCCTGGGCTGCAGAGGTTGGGGGAAGCTAGGTTCTGTTTCAGGTCTCTCCTCAGCACCAGCCAGCCAGAGAAGCCAGCCTAGCCTGGCCCTCCTGAAGCTGGGCTCAGGTTCTCCCCTTAAGTGCCAGCCTTGCAGTCCCCTATCTTCTCTTCCTGGGCTGTGGTAGTGTACAAGCTAGGGAGTAACGCTGCCAGGCCGATTCAGAGGGCCTTGAGGAGGATGCACTCAGGTTGCTCATGTGACCAGGCACTTGACCTCTACCCTAGAGCCCTCTCCACCTGGAGGTCAGATGCCATCCCACAGGGGCCTATGGATAGCTGAAGAGGTAGGACAAAGGCTAGCTCCGTACCCAAGAATTGAGGGTGAGGGTTCTGTAGGAAAGAGAAACATAAACTGCAGGGACAAGACCAATGGGGCTGAACTTGTGGGGACAGAAGGTTTCTTAGGCAATGGTCGGCAAACTCATTAGTCAACAGAGCCAAATATCAACAGTACAAAGACTGAAATTTCTTTTGAAAGCCAAATTTTTTTAACTTAAACTTCTTCTAACTCCACTTCTTCAAAATAGACTCACCCAGGCCGTGGTATTTTGTGGAAGAGCCACACTCAAGGGGCCAAAGAGCCGCATATGGCTCTCGACCCGCAGTTTGCCGACCACTGTCTTAGAGCATACGACTCTACTTAATCAGCTGGTGCCCTTAGGTAATTTCTTAACTTTTTTGAGCCTCAGTTTCTCACAAAATGGAGAATACTTATCTAATGAAGATGCAAAGATGAAATGGGATAATCTACTTAGGTACCAAGCTTTAGATATCTTTTCCTTCACAGAAATTTATTTTTTTCAACTTTTTAAAATTCTCCATTTAATACCCCTGTAGCATTTTATTAGTACTCAATAAAACACTAAGAAGAAAAAAGCAACAGTGAGAGCAGAGGTGGTATGTGTGCAGTGTTGAAGGCCATCTGTGAGGAAGGGTTCATGTTCGTTTACTTACTTACTAGTTGCTGTTTTTCTTTTGGTGTCAAGCCCTAGCCTACATGGGCTCGGAAGGCAAAGAGATGACCTTGAACTGGAGGAGAACCATAGGTAAGGAAGACAGTCCAAACCAGAAGACTCTAATAAAGTGAGGGGGGGTCTCTTCAGGGCCTAACTTGTATTTTTTGTCTATCTCTTCCATTTCCTCTCCCACCTCTGCCTCCAACCCAACATAAGCTCCATGACAGCATAATCCTTGCCTGGCTTGTTTTCATCTGTCTTCACAATGTCCAAAACAATGTCTGACACACAGAAAGTGCCAAAGAAATACTTGCTGAATGACTGTGTATTTGAGCACTAATAATAGAGACTGTACAAGTTGCTATGGGAGCATCGAAGAGGTCTTTGCTAACTCCGCTCCAGGAATTAGAGGTTTCTCAGTAAAGCCCATTAAATCGGGCCTTGATGGATGTATAGCAGATCAATAAGTGTAAAAGGACATTCCAGGCATTGGGGCCAGTACATTCTGAAAACATGGGAGTAAGTTCAGGGGCCAGCGAGTAATTGAATGTGGCAGGAGCAGACAGTGCAGGAAAGGGGAGTGGAAAGACACCAAACTGGGGCGTTGGGGCCTTGAATGAATTTAAACTGTTGGAAAGTCCTTATTAAAATCTGACCACCTACCTTGATGTACTATTCTGGAGATGGTAGTTTTCCAGCCCTCACTGTTGCCCTAGGAAGGTACCTTTCTTCAAAAGTTAAGGGTCTTCCCAGGAAGGGGCCAAGAATCGAGTACCCATTGGGAAAAGGGGCAGTCATAATCCAAAATTCCTAGTCTTGCCTCAAGTTGAATGAGGGTGAGACAAGGCATCTCCCAGAAACTTGGGTGAGTGCTACATGCTGCCCCCTTGTGGCCTCAGTAGAATCAAGCAGCAAGGAAACCAGCCAGGTGGTCTGTTGGTAATCCCAGGGGCCTCCAGTCTCCTGCATTCACCTCCAGGAAAATTATCCCACCCACCAGCTGTCCACAGATCAGATCCAATTGCTTCCTTTATTCCACATACACTCAAGGCTGGGCCAACGGTTTGAGGAAGCAAAAGGAGTCAGTTCACATTTAGTAAAACCTTATTCTCTTGGGTACACACACACACACACACACACACACACACACACACATCATTGGCCAGAAAGCAGCTATGTATACACAGGTCAGGAGACCAATGTTTTGGTTTCAGCTCCACCCCTATTCATGGAGTGACCTTGGGAAAGTCACTGTACTTCTGTGTGTCTCCCATGTCTCCATCTGCAACAAAGGGATCATGATCCCTCTTCCTGTCTCCCTTGCAGGGTCACTGTGAAGATCATCTGGAGGACGAATGCTGCAAGTGCTAGGAAAAATGTTCAAAGAGTGCTCCGGATGTAAGGGGATCGTGCTGGGTATTAGATAGGGGCTGTCTTGGGCTGCACTGAAGTGTTTGTTTACACCCAGATGGGCCCTGCTGGCGGGGGGTGGGGGAGGGACTTAAAGGGAACATGCTCAGCAAGGAAGCTGCTTGCCAATCACAACTGATCGAAACCTCCAAGTAAGAATGAAAATCTGTGGAGAAATGGGAACCCATTGGCTGGCCTGTTTCCAATTATGCTTGGATTTTCAGAATGAGTCAAAGAGCAGCAAGGTGGGACGGTTCAGTGGTCTTAATGTGGAAAGGCCAGTAACCCCTTGAGAGAAAAGTCAAGCTAGAATGAAGATAACTAGATAAAGAGGAGGGGCACTGGACTTGGGAGCCTGAGGAGCTGCCGTAGACTACTTAAGGGGGAAGACTTACTGCCTTCTCATGGTGATAAATCTGCTTCCCCTACCCTGATGGCACTGGAGGTGCCATGTATTCCAGACCTTAAAACTAGTAAAATCTCTGCTTTTGTAAAAGAATGTCTTTTTCCTTTCTTTTATGGTATGACTTTTTTTTTTTTTTAAATTTCAGAGAAGTGAGATAGAAACATCAATGATGAGAATCATTGATTGGCTGCCTCCTACATGCCTCCTACTGGGGATTAAGCCTGCAACCTGGGCATGTGCCCTTGACCAGAATGGAACCCAGGCCCCTTCGGTCTGCAGGCCGACGCTCTATCCACAGAGCAAACTGGCTAGGGCTGGTGTGACTCTTATGTGGTTTTGGCTTTTTGCTTTGGTGGCCCCAAAGCCCAGGATAAAGTGTGAAACCTAGTCCTAACAACTATGTAATCTTTACAGCCAGGCTATTTGTTTTCTATGATCCATTTCCTACTCAATTACATTCTTCCTAATTCTGATCTGTAATATTTTATTTAATTGTGTATGTTTTCATTGCAAACCATCCAAATTTGTATGCGTGGAGTAAGGTGAAGTACTCTTCGGTCAATGATTGAAAATAAAAGATGACACAGATGGCCAGGTTGCAGCAGGTATTTGGTGAGGAATTGTAAGGACATCAGGGTCAGACTTAAAATCATCTAATATTAAAGAATCTTCCCCATCCCCATCTTCCACCTTGAGACTGTCCCAAAGAGAAGGGAGTTGCCCAAGTTTTTATGGCATATTACTGTCAAAGAAGAAATTGATACCTACTTTTCCTGGCAATCAGTTCCCTGATCTTCCCAGACAACAGGCCTCATTCTAGTTGGAAGGATAGCATGGTGAAGGTAAGGAAGATGGCTTCCCATTGACCACTATGGTCAATGAAGTAGAATGCTTTTTATTCATTTCAATTAACAGAATACAGGCCCTGGCTGTTGACCTCTTGTGACCTGCTGGTTGACAAGGGGCTTAGGCTGTCCTCCATGGCAGGTGTTACTGGGTATGCCCATAGCAGGCAATTCAAAGTGCCAGCCCATGCCAAGACAAGAGAGGAGAGATTTACCTGGGTCCTAGTTTGAAGAATGGAGCTTTCTCTCTCAACCCTCAACCAAACAGGACACAACTGAATCTGGCCCATGTGTAATAGCCCAGGATGGAAGGAGGGCAGGGGCCTCTCAGGAGCAAATAGATCCTGCTTAAGTTTATCTTTAAAATTAGCTGAAGGCCTCAGTTTGAATTAGATATGCAGTGTAAGTTTCCCTTAGCTTTTTTTCAAAAGGGTCCCCCCTCATTCACAGACACCCAACCTGAAGGCAAACAAACCTTTCCAAGCCTTTCCCAAGCCAAGTGGCCCTATGAATGCTGCCAAATACAGAACTCAAGACTCTTAATTGTCTAAAATGAGGTTTATTTCATGTCATGCATTGATGTCCATGCAGCAAAGGAGACTAGCACAATTCTTAATGCATTTAAAAAATAAAAATGTGTGTATGCACAAAATTCTAGTCTCCTTGGGTCCTTTGGAGATTAGGGTCTGGGAATGAAACCATCCACTCTCCTCTCCATGGCCAATGAGTTTATCTCTTAGATGTAAGGATGTTCCCACGGCCTCTGGATGCAGGTGCACAGAGCTCCAGGGCAGGAGCAGGGACAAGGAGAGAAGACCACTAATGAAAAAGAAGCTACTCGCAGTAACCTAATTTAATTGGAGGATAGAAAAGATGGAAAACCCTGGGGGCAGCAGCTGTTGCAAGAGTCAGGAGATAACATACACCCATTAGGAGATTTGCTCCTAAAAAGAAGTAGAGGTAAACCCCAAAAAAGAAAAACAAAAGAAATATATCTTCAACCACACTCTTCAAGAAAATGCCATAAATATGTTATTTAATATTTTCATTTCATAGCATTGGACACATAGCTCAACATATTGAAATATTGATTCCTCGGTGGAAAAAAAAAGGAAAAAAGGAAATAAAAAATATTGCATTTTTCTGTTGGAGAATCTCGGCCCCCAGGTGTGGGGCGAAGCGCACCAGTGTCCTAGCCTGCAGGAGGCGCTGAGGTCGGCGGGGTCCTCTGGGGAGGGACGCTGTGCCCATTGCCTGGGGCTGTATGGCAAAAATTGTGTTGGGTGTCCTTGGCCTTGCCAGCTCAGGCCCTCAGTCTCCGGTCACCTGGGGGGCCTGCCCGTCGGAGGGCTGGTTAGCTGACTGGATGAACATGGGCTGGGCGAGGTCCTGGCCGGCAGGCATGGTGACTTGCTGGATCTGGTAGAGCTGCTGCGAGGGGTGGAGAGGAGAGAGTGAGGTCACCCCTGGGAGAGGGGCATGCAGCTCCCTATGGGCCTCGAGTTGGTTCGGGGCCCCAGATACTTCAACCACCACCCACTGCAAGGCGTCAGAGGGAGGAGGGGATGTGGAGCTCTGCTGGGGTTGGGAGCAGCAGACACAGGAGGCACCAGCACGGTGTGAGGGGGTGTGTGTAGTGGGCGGGGAAGAGGTGCAGGGAGTTGCATTTCCTGTGGCTTTCACTTCTCTGGGCTCTGCCTCTCCCGTTAGCTCAGAGCCTGGAGCTTGCTGCACGCTGTTCCTCTGTGACAAACACAAGCAATTCGAACCACTGTACCAGCAGCTTGGAAGTCAGCATTTCCCCAACTCTCAGTAATCCTCACTGGCAGGGGCAATAGGATTACCCCCTCCTCTTCCTCTTTTCCTCAGAATATCTGACTACACTGAACCTGCACTTTCAACATGGGCCCTGCTGAGGAGGTCACCTGTAATTAAACACTTCCTACAGCCAAGATCCGTGAGGGGTGAAGCAGATGCTCACATAGCCACTTTGGGTGGGAAGTTAGTGCCAACTGGTCATTTGGTTTCTCAGCTGCCCCTCCCCCCCAAAACCAGCCAAAACCCCTGCCACAGGACCCCTGGCATGTGAACCTAGCACCTGGTGCTGGCAGGAAACAGGTGGATGATGTGGCTCCTCTACTATGGGCAGCAGAGAATACAAGTTCGGGCACATCATCCATCATGTCCTCAGGGGTGATTTGGAGCATAGTCATAGTATGAGGGGATAGGCCGAGGGAAAAGTAAGATTCTTTCTTTGCACGGGTTTAGAATTACTGAATTCCAGGCACTGAGAGGTTGAGAGGTCACATGTTCTCTGCATTTCAACTAATCCATACCATTAAAGAGCAGCAGAGAAAAACTAGCCCTAGAGAGGGAAATGAGAGACCTGTGTTCTAGTCCTTATTCTACAATGAACAGCTGATTGATCATGGACAAAGCATTTCCCATTCCTAGGACTTAGTTTTACCCATCTGTAAAATGGGGATTTGGGCTATATAATGTCTATAATGCTAAAGGACAGGAAACCTGATTTAAAAACTGTACTTGTTTTAACAATTTCTGTCCACTCATTGTTAACAGAAAATGGGACAGCTGCCCTAATCATCCAAACCCATAGATGTCATCCACTAACCTTTACTCCCGCTCCCCCCTAACTCCTCACCCTCTGCCCCTGCTCGGACTGGGTGTCCTACCTGTCCATCTGTGAACTGGCTGAACTGCTGCTGTCCTTGCTGGACCTCTGTCTGTGTGATCTGCAGGAATCAAGATGGCAGAGTAGGCAGGTCAGCTGCAGGGTCTGGTCCACCAGCCCACCACCCAGGAGATGGTTGTGATCAAATGAAACAATACATATACAGTGACCAGAATAATGCCTGGCATAAAACAGATGCTTGACATGTAGCAGAAAAGCAAGGTCCCTCCCATTCCCTAGTCCTGAGAGCTACTCAGAGTTGGCACCATATAGAGCAGTGATCGCCAACTAGTGGTCCATGGACCATTGGTGGTCTGTGAGGTCCAAAAAGTTGGTAACCACTGATACAGAGGACCTTGGAACACACGACATTAACGGTCACTTACTACCTCCTCATCAAGGTCTTTTTTGGGACTCAAATCAAACAAACACCTAGCTCATTGGTGCTGACATGAATGAGCATAACATTTTCAGTTTAGTCAGAAACCCTAAGAGTCTTGCAGCCAGTGAAGACAACTTACAAAACACTGGGCAAAGGAGTGAGTGGTCCCTTTCATTCTTGGAAGGTGGGCTCCAAACCAAACCCGTATCACCCAGATTATCTGACTGGAATATGAAACACCCTGGCGAGCAGGTGGCCTTGGCCCTAGAAGCCCTTGTGGCAAACCTATAAAGAACTTTTTCCGATAGTGGCCACGTGCAGCCCTTTGGGCCAAGGATGGGGGTGGGGGGGTGGAGGGGGAGAGCAAGGAAAACATTTATCACAAGCACTTAAAATCTTAGGTGTGGATTTTAAAAGAAATTTACTGCCATGTAGAAATGCATCGTATAATGTCAACTGTTGGAAACAGCTTGGTAGACTAGAAAGAAGACTGAAGCATGCTTGTGTATATAGGTGTATCTATGGAACATTTGACTAGTGATGTCTTCTGTGCGCCATCTCTTGGAATCATTACAGCCAACCTGCAAGGTAAGGACGGTCCTCTCAAATGTCCTCACAATGGCCAAAAACAACCCATCAGGTCTAGGGGACACGTGTGAAAGAGCTTCATACTACTGTTCCTTGTTTTGGGTCTTTCTCCTCCTACCAGTCTATAAGCTTGAGGGTAGGCGCTACGTTTTGTCTTTGAATCTCCTAGTGCAAATCAAATATTCAAGAAATGTCTGCAGAATAAATGAACCCTGAGACAAATGGAAAATATTCCTCATAGATGAGATTAACTGTGTCATGGCCAGCAGTACTTCCTTTATATCAAAGAAAGCTTCGTTTATCTTTAAATTCCGTGTACACGCTATTTATTCAGCATTCATTAAACGAACATTTACTGAGCACCTACAATCTGTTATTTACGGACTGTGACTGCCCTCAGGTGCTCTCTTCTTGTTTCTTCCCCTGCTCTTTTGTAAACCCCCTGCCGCTCCTCCACCCCCCCCCCCCCCCCCAAGTCAAGCTTTCAGGCTTTAGTTTCTGGCTCCAAAACTGATATCTGAGAAACCAAGAACTCATCCTTCTCATTTCCTCCCACTTCTAGGCCATAAAAAGTTTTGGGGATCCCAGGTGAGAATCTTACAAAAGTTTATGGGCATTTTTGTTGTTGTTGTTCTGTTTGTTTTAAGCAGAGGATGAGGTACCCAAGGGTGTGACCAGTTTTGAGCTCTGATTCCATGTCAGTGAACCCCAAGGAAATTAGGGAAAAGCCCAAGTTCCATGTGAGTCTTTAATGATGATCCCAGAGACTATATGGAACTCAGAAGCCTTACTTCTGGCTCATTCCTCACATTTTCCAAATTAAATCTTTGGAGACTTGCTCTACAAACTCAGCTCTGTTACCACTGTCAATAGATACATCACCAGAAATGCAACTGGGCCAGACAGATCCAGCTCTTAAACGATTGCTGCTTTTTTTGGGTATGAGGCAAAAAAGAATCCATTAACAATGCCTCTCCTTGAGCAGCACCCCACCCTCTGCAATGATGCCCACATTCCCCAACCCCCAAGCCCAGGGAGGCACCTTCATCACCTGTGGCTCACAACCTCCAATATCCTAGAGCAAGAGGAGAAAGGGGAGCAATCTCTGGTTAGGTGTGCTTGAGGAGGTGAGGATAAAATCCAAGTAAGCTTTCCAAAAGGCACAGGAGGGCCAGAACACAACAGCTATTCAATTTTAAAGCTGCTAACAGCCTGACAAAAGAGGCAATCTGTCAAAATGCTTCTTCTGGTGAGACCTGCATACAGGTACATCAGGCTTTCTTTAAGTATACTTGAGACTTCCCTGCCTTGCACTTCAGAACAAAATGGCAAGAGACACACTTTGAATGCAATTCTCCATGAAACCCTACCGTGGGGTGTAGAATAGATATGCAGATGTGGAGGTGGCTCTTGCTGAAGAATAAGGTGGAAGCGAGAATAATAAGGAAGCTAGCTCCTGCTGGTCCCCAAGTCAAGCCCTGCATCCCTGGGACACATACCTGCTGAGCATTGGTGGCAAGCGTCTGAATCTGTCCCTGCACAACTTGGGTGCCTGATACAGGCTGGGCTAAACGAATGTACTGTAGCTGGCCGGTGTTCAGCTGCACCTAGGGCAGGACAGAGACAAACAGACCACAGGAGATTGAGTGCAACTTCAAACAGGCAAAGTTTTCATATGCCCTCCATGAGCCCTCCAGAAAAGCATGCCCAGAAAAGTTCCTTTGTAATAGACGTCAAAAGAGCAAAATCATAACTTCCCTATTCTGCAAGTCACACACACAAAAGAGAACAGTTCCCTGAATGGACCTTGAAAAAACTCCCTGAGGATAGTCATATATATGAAAAAGCATGGCTGCACCTTCAACAATCGCTGGCTCTCAGCTGTTTGCTCAGTTTATCTTAGGATTTTATCCTAAAGGCTGTCTAACATCATCAGAATATTTATACCTTAAGTGTGGGCCTCTCTTCCCTCCAGCTCCACACTACTCCACCCATTTCCCAGAATGGCTGATCTAATACTGTACTGAGAACAGCTCCAGCGTCTGCCAGGAGCACAAAGCAGATGGCCGTCACTCCGAACCACAGCCCTACAACTGCCTAACTCCATACTGCACATTTTGGAAGAAAAAGCTGGCCAGTTTTACTATCTCTGTCCCCAAGAGCCAGGACCAATGGGAGTCTGAGGGACTTTTAGGATCCTTGGTGTTCAGCACTAGCTTCTGGCCAAACACCTCCCAAGGGAAAGCTGAATCAATAAACCTTTCTCAGAAAACTCCATCATGGGAAACCAAACCTACAAAAATGCCCTTGGAGTCCCTCATGCTTAAGATTAAGTCTCAGATAATACAATAATACCACATACTGCATTTAATTGTGTGCTAAAAGACTTAACTCAGGCTCTTAACGCTCCAGTGTACCATGAAAGTTTTAGTGCTTTGAATGTGCAGATGAAGAAAAGGCCAAGGTGGTTACAACACAAGAAGCTGTGGCTCAGCAGAGAAGTCAGCAGAGGAGGGTTGCAGACATTCACACTTGGGATTTGGGGCACCCAGACATCACCTCTTTGGCTGCCAGCTGCCTTTGTTGTAAGGGTGAGCTTCTTGATGCTAACAGGCCTCTGTCCTGGAATAAACACTCCCCTGCCTTCAAGAGCTAATGTCACTGAAGGGAACTGTACTTCTATGAGGAAAATGCTGAAGTGGCTCTCCTGTGTGCAGTGTTAAATCAAACTGCTTCTCTGAAACTGCCAGCCTAGAAGAGGATTGGAACCAACTAGACAGACAAATTCTGAAGTTCTGGTAGATCATTCCAGAATTGTCTGCTTAAGGCAAGGAGGACCACAAAATCTAAACCTGTAAGAATCTAGTTCAAAAAGAGATAGGGCATAATACTGTGACCTACAGTCATTTATTTCCTGAGAATATGCTGAGAGGAGCAGCTGGGAAGCTATGATGCCAAACCTCCCTTCCCCATCTCAATCCCTTGATGCAGCTTTCCAGGCAACGATGTTAAGATGCTTATGGGGATGAAGGCATCTGGTTGGAGGCATAGGAGATCTCACTGCTGAAGACTTATGGTGTCTGGTCCCAGGAGTCAGAGAACTCTAGCCATGGTGCACAGGATAAAAGACTAAAGCCTTGATCCAGGAGTGGGGAAGGAGTACTGAGGCCATAGTGATTTTCAATTTTCTTGCTGGGAAGAGCTCTTTGCAGAAACTCAAATGTGATTGGAAAGCTGTGCACCAACTAGTTCCAAGCAGCTCCTAGAAGCTAGAAGCTCTTCTTTTAGGTTTAGACATCTGCTGATATACTTCAGTCCTCTATCACAGGATAAGTCTGGGGATCCTCCAGCTTTTTTATGTTAAATAAAGAGCAAGTAAGTCTACCCCTTGGGCTTTCAAAAGAGAAGCAGTTTCCTTCCTGAAGGCCATCACTACTGCAAGCATGCTGATGAGTTTAGAAATGCAAGCTCCTATCCAAAAACCGTGAAGACAAGGTCCTATATTCTATTCATCTGTGCTAAAGCTCTGTGTACCAGAGGGTTCAGACCACTCAAGCCTGTTACTCCTCTCTGGCTTAAATGAACTTATTTTGGTGCCTCCACATGAATGAAAACCATTCAAGAGAGAGATCTTGGGGTTGGTGGCTGAAATAGTGAAGCAAGGCATCTGCAACTGATGTGTGTGCGTGTGTGTGTGTGCATGTGTGTGTGAGAGAGAGAGAAAGAGAGAGAGAGAGAGAGAGAGAGAGAGAGAGAGAGAGAGAGAGAGACTGACCGACAGACAGAGACAGAGAGAAGACAGAGATAGGCACAGACACAAAGACACACACTCACTCCATTGGCCTAAACTTTCTCCTGGACTAATTAATACTCTGTTAACCTAGTAAGAACAGTTTCAAAACCAGAGTTGAGGATACTTTTTGAGCTTTTTTTTCCCAGAGAAAGTGGTTAATCAAGCCAAGTGAATTTCCAATTTTGCCTACATTTCATTTACAATAGGAAGAACAGGGATAGGAAATAGGACTACTCCATGTCACTCACTCACTTTCTACATTTTTTTGGTGACAAATGACCAATGTATAAATGGCAAGTGTTGAGACAGGAACATTTTAAACAAAAGAACAAGTACAAGTAAAAAAGTCAACAAATCTAAGAAATGAAATCCCTCAAGGCACACAGGAAGCAGTAGTCCACAGTGAAGGAATGGATGAGTTAAATGAAAGCCAAAAATACACTTTGCTGCAGGCTCCAGTGGGAACTGACTAATGAATATGCAACAAGTGTATTTATGATCTTCCCTATACACCTCCTTCTTATTCTTTGCTAATCAAAAGACAGGACTACCTCACAGGGCGTTTGGGCCTTGGCACAGAATGGTGGTTACAATGACTTCTCTACATAGGTGGAGTGAGGGGAAATTAAAGAGGAGCTGCCCCACAGTGGTGAACTTTAACTTAGGTTAAAGGAAAGCAGTGAGCATACAGTGAAGCAAGTTGTGTTGCAGGGAAGTGGTCGGCAAACTGCAGCTCGCAAGCCACATGCAGTTAGGGAGCCGCGGTTTGCTGTTCTGTTGACTAATGAGTTTGCCGACCACTGGACAAGACTGTTACCATGTAGTTGGAAGCTGTGAGGATTAGGCAATTGTAGCATATTGTGTGCAAAGAGGTAAAGGGTAGTATATGACAGTGGTCAGCAAACTCATTAGTCAACCAAGCGGCAAACCGTTTGCCGACCACGGGTCTAGGGTAATAGGAATATAGGTTTAAAAAATGTTTGTGTGTGTGTGTGTGTGTGTGTGAGATATACATAACCACGCAAAATATATACACATGCACACACACACAATTTTTTTTTTGTCTGTGTGTATATACAGATATAAAACCTTTATCTCTGTTATTATGTTGAAGAGTGCCATGCAGACTTGAGGCAAGGCAGGGCTTACCGGGATCTGCTGGATCTCTCCTGTGTTTGTGATGATCTGCTGCATCACCTGCATGGTCTGTCCAGTGCTGCTCTGGGCCTGCTGGGCTTGACCCTGCGGCTGGGCCTGGACAATCTGCACCTGCTGACCTTCTCCAACCTGCATGGTCACTGGGGTGGTCTGGAAAGAGTCATGAGAAAACTGATTTGAGTCTAGCTCAGAGTTGGTAGGCTTACCAAGGGGTTAATAACCAGTGGTTAACTAGAAGCAAATCCTCTCCATGAATGCCTGAAGTCATGTTAACACCAAATAATACTCAACTTAAGAGTCCTTTGGGCTTAGAGCACTGTGAAAGTTACTCACTAAAATAAAAGATGAAAAAAACAAAGATTTATTTTTAGGCTCATAGTACAAAATATTTGCCTAAGCCCAAAACATCTCTGTGCTTCAAATGCTGCAACTTTTCACAGCCACTTCGATAATCGTAAGGTACATATGGCACAAAAGAATCAAAAGCAACCACGACAATCCACTTGAGACATAGCCAAGTCAAGTCTAGAGGAGGTGAATTTGGAGGGCAAACTAAATGAAAAGTGGGGTCAGTATGAATTGTGAATTTACTAAATGTGGGATCATGGGCTCCTTTATAGGCCTGCAAGACATTGGGAGGGAAATAAAGTGCACACTGGTTTTCACCCCATTTAAACAGCAGAGCAACTCTAGCTCGCAGAGGCCAGCTGGCTGCTCTGGATAATAGCATAGCTGCCTATGGGGAAGTGAACATGTAAATGCACTGGACACCAAATATTGAATACCTGGATCTTAACTGAGGCCACCCTTAAGTAACAGGAGGATGGGGGAGACAGACAGAGGGACCTATGTAAAAATGCATGCAGTTGGTTAGGACAACAGGAAATATCTCCTGTTCTAACACTGCAATTTTTAACTCAGCCTATTCCTCAAGCTTCCAAGAATAAAAGTTTCCAATTTTATGATAGAAAATAAAGGATTCACTTTACCAAAATATGCTTTCCTTCAACTTTAGTATATATTCTGTATCTGCACTCAACCTCAAACAGCCATTACTACAGAGGTTCTGAGGTGTGTCACAGAACACAAGGCCACCCTGAACCAGTAACACAGTGAAACAATAGCTGGAAGATGCTGGGAGGGACCAACTTCACCATCCTCACAAGTCTTATCAGCTCTAGGCTGAGCAACTCCAGGGTGGCAGAAAAGAGGATACATGAAATTCTTGCTGACTGAAAAAAAAAAAAAAAGCATACTGCCAACTCATCACTGTACTCTATCAACTCAATTTTCCTGAGAGGATTTCCAAAGTATTTCTAAATCATTTCAGGAAAATGAGGGCTTGTGTTAGCATAGCAGCTGTCAAATCACGTATGGTGTGCCCTGCTGTCAGGGCACAACAACTAGGAGCTTCTTAGAAGATCAGCCAATCAGAGCCAGCCCTTAGCAGACTCCCTTGAAGTTCTCTCTATAAAGGGATAAAAAGCCTTTGGCAGACAAAGCTCTCACCACTGCAGACACACAGCAAGAGCTAAAGAAGGTCCCTTAGGCATCATAGTGCAGTGAACTCCTTAAGATAGGGATTGAGCTCCAATCATCTTTGAACCCCTCCTGCTAGCATGGTGTCTGGTAAAGATAAGCATTCAATAAATTTGTTACATGAATAAAAAAAAAACAAGCAGGGAATACATCCTAAAATCACAATTATATTTAAATCTACTGCCACTTCCATTTTTTTTCTTGTAGGCAAACCTAGCTTCTTAATAGAACACACAAGACCATCTAGAATGTGTCCTCCACCTAACTTCAGACTTGCTAGATGTTCCTTGTGCTGCAGCTTTTCCCCACTGCCTTGTGCTATTTCTCAACTCCCAGCCTTTGCTTGTGCTGAGTCCTATACTGGGAAGTCCCTCCTTGTCTGTTTTGATTCATTTCCATTATTCTAAAACTCCTATTATTCCCTTAAAGAGCCTCCTCTGATATCCTCTTCTACCACCTTCTCACATCTTTGTTAGGTACCCCTTTAGATGCATTCCCATAATACCCTCTACAAATCCTAAGAATATCTTATACTTTCCACATAGTGGTATAATCTTTAATTAATTGTAGCTCCAACTAGATTGCGAATTCTTAAAAACAGGAACTGTTTGACTCATGCTTGTGTCCCCAACACATGGCATAGGACTTTACCTACAGAGGATAACCAACGTTTGATGAATAAATAAACTGATGACTGATAGGGAGTTTGAATTAGTGGCTCAGAGAACAGAGTTCTTTGTAGCCTCTCATGATTCCCAACAAATGTGCATATTACTGCCTTCACAACTGTATTGGGGAGAGAAAGAATATTCTGGTTACTATTGTAAAAAGAGAAGGACACTTGACTCAAATATAGTAGGGACAGAGAAATGATGGGGAGAAAGGGAGGAGAGGTATGCATGCCTGATTTCTCCCTTAAGGATACAATCCTATTCTAGTGTAGACACACAGACAGCAGGCATGGAATCCACTTAAAACACCTCTACAGAGATGCCATTACTCTTCATGAGGGTATTATACTGTTTTTCCTTCTAAAACTTTTTAGCTCATAAGGGTCCTGAAGAATATCTTGTCTACTACACTTTCCCCATTTGACCCAAGAGAGATTCGGGTGACATGTCACCCCAGTAGCCGAGTCTGGGGAGAGCCCAGGTTTCCAGACTTCAAATCCAGTGCTCTCTGATGCTCTCAGTACCTGCCTTGCCCTGGTCAATCTTTCACCATCCCAAACTTAAGAAGTACTATCTTGCTGGGCAGGCACCCTCTGCATATCACAGACCTGACCCTGCTGAGGCTGCGCAATGATGATCTGCCCGGGCTGGATGGTGGTTGTGGAGCTGGTGGTCTGCTGGCCTTGCTGCTGCCCTTGGACTTGGACAGCGGTGGGCTGCTGAGCCAGCGTGAAGTAGTACTGAACAGGCTCGGCAGGAGTCACAGACTGGCGCACCTCCTCCTGTGGGGTAGAAGGAGAGGCAGGTAAGAGGAAAAGAACCGACTCAGCAGCCGCCAGAGTGAATTTCCATTCTTCCCCCAAACGGGCTCTGTGCCGTTGCCTGCTGAATGCTGAGCTCTCCACATTTGGAGCCAAGGGAAACCAGAATTCGAAGAGACCAGTTATGCTACATCAAACTAAAAATAACAGATTCCATAGGTTTCACCAAACTTACAGCCAATTTTCTGAAGTGGAGGTAGCACCCATTGCGTGATAAGTTGCAAATGGGCAAATAATTACTGCCACTAAAAGCAGCACACTAGCAGTGCTTGTGAGTAAATGCTACCGAGGCCTGTGATCTGAGGACAGTGCTAATTGTGAGCACTGGAAGATGCTACCCAAACGTCAGGCTCTCAGGCTGGTTCCCAATCTCCCAAAGAGGCAGCACTCTCCTTATTTTGTTCCCACCACCTCAGGAGGGACAGAGCAGGGGGAAAGGACATAGGGCTTTTCCTGGGTTGAAATTTCAGAATCAAATGTTAGGATCGAGAGCATCAGTAGGCAAGTGCTTAGTTTTTCACAGTACATTGAAAGCTCAGTGGTCACGGAGGGCCACATCTATCCAGTGTCACAGCTGGTTCTGGTTGTACTTAGCCACAGAAGAGCAACTCAGGGGGACTGAGGGACAGCTCTCCACTGGGTGCTGCCTTAGCTGACTAGGGAAGTCGCATTCTGTCCGATCTGCTGTGTGAAGAGACTGTTCCTTCTTCAGCTGACGTTTTCCATGGCAGAAGGAGTAAACAACCCTCTCCCAGCCACCTTGAGCTCACAGCTGAGAGTGTAGGATGTTTACACACACTACGGCATGGTTATAGCCTGAGGATCCAGGGTTGGTCGACCCCTGACCATTGACACAGAGATCGGCATCTGCTGCAGAGGGCCCTATGGCACACGGTAACCCTGCCTGGGACAACAAAAACAACAGAAACATACAACTTGGGCTGGCCGAGCAAAAAA
Source organism: Lasiurus cinereus (assembly GCA_011751065.1). NCBI lineage: Eukaryota > Metazoa > Chordata > Mammalia > Chiroptera > Vespertilionidae > Lasiurus > Lasiurus cinereus. The sequence continues at coordinate 14,449,533 of JAAGEH010000030.1, forward strand.
TTAACTAAATTTACTCACTCCCTTATTCTGGGCTAAGTTTGCCATGTTCAAGAGAAGAGAAAAAGACAATTCTTCAAAGTATAGAGAACCTGTGGACTTGCCTCAAAGCTTCCCAAAGTGACATTTACATAGTTGGCATTGATCCCATTATCCCCTCATTAGGTCAGGTGCTCTAGTCTGTGCTTCTAGTCCTTTGCTCACTGAACTTTTTTGTCCTTGCTTGTCAAGTTAACTACTTTCCCATGAGGGCAAAGCCTAGCTCTCTCCTGCTCTCCACTATCCCCACGATTCATTCCCTTGTAGGCACCTAATAAGCACTTGCTGAATGAGAATGGATTTATAGAGCCAGGCAGACAGAGATAAGAAAATACAGGCACACCATGTATTATTACACTTGGCTTTATTGCACTTCGATTTCTTTCTTTCTTTCTTTCTTCTTTTTTTTTTAACAAACTGAAGGCAAGACCCTCCATCAGCAAAAAGGTTACAACTCACTTTATTGTGATACTTGCTTTATTTCAGTGGTCTGTAACCAAAACAGCAGTATCTCCAAGGATGCCTGTACTTGCTTTATTGTAGTGGTCTTGAACTGAACCTACAATATCTCTGAGGTATATCTGTACTTTTTTTTTTAAAAAAAAAAACTAAGTTGGTAGTAGAATACATTTTCTTGAACACAACAGCTGTTACCAATAGAAGAGACACTAAACTCTCTTTGCTACCTCTAGGATTTTGTAGTCTAGTGGGAATAAATCCATGTCCCCTGTAGAACAGGGCTATGTATTATTTTGCTTGCCTGGTGACTGGGGGTCCCAGGATAGTAAAACTAGGACTGCTGATATATAGCCTATGAGACACTTGGGTCTCTGCAAGACCAGTATCCCAGATGGTCACCCACTCAGCCTAGGCAGACACTTGTGACATGCTGGGTTTCTGAGCTAGTCCTCAAACATGAACCAACTTTTTAGGTTAATGTATTCTGTGCTTCAGACCCACAAACAGTTTGAACACTGACTGTGATCATTCTGAGGCAGAAAAGAGGGGTCCCCTTTTATTTTCAGCTAGGTTTGTTTCCAGAACAATTTAACTGGGGCAATGTCACCTCCATTTCAACTCCAACTTCTATTATAAATTAAGGTCAGTCTTGTCAACTAGACCTTGGCTGTGGCAGGGATAAACTGATAACCTTCTTAGCCATGAAACTGATCTTTTTCAAGCTCTTGAAATGAGTTCAATGTATTCATTTTCCATTGAGATTTCCCTTCCTACTTTATGAAAAACATTAATCATAAAGTTCAGAACTAACTTGAAAAAGCTCTTGGTTGATGAGAAGGTATAGAGGACCAAGAGCCCCCCAGAACAAACCTACAGGAAGCCAGGAGGCAAGAAATTACTGGCATTTCCTACCCCTGACCTGTGATGGTTCTGTATTCAGTTATCCCTGACTGTAGCTGATCTACAAATGAACATGGTTTTTTTGCCAGAAAAAAGCAAACTCTTTAAATATCTCTTTCAGAAGCCAAACACCCCTTGCCAAAAGCTGACAGCGCAGGTGACGAGCTGCCCCTGCGCTGCCCACCGTAGCCTCCTAACTTGTTTACAAACCAGGCAGGGTCTAAGGCATTCCATCAAGTCCGCGTGCGCTGTGAGAAGGGCATGACTGTTCTCAGTTCACTGGAATGGAAGGAGGCATATATGAAGACTCATTCAGCCAATGGAGGTCAAGCTAGCAGGGGAATGATTATGCTTAGTTTAAAGAGATGGGTGAAGAGAAATGATATTTCAATGGGCAAGGAACTTTGAACTCATAGCTTTAGTGGGGTACAAGTCAAGCCTCAAGAACCCTCTACTTCCAAATAGTTTTCATTTGCCTTCCTGAAGAACAAGAGAAATTCCCAAGCATCTCTGAGAAGTCAAGGGCCTTAGATCCCCAACTCAGTATTTGTGGCTTTCCTTTCCCCAGTAGTGGAACATCATTGCAGATGCTAGAACAATCTCAGAATGAATGACTGGATCAATCCAGAATGGGGTACTTGCCCAGCTCTAGCTGTGGCCGCCCCAAACAGAGGTTTTACTCTTAGAATGTGTTCAGAAGTGGAGACTGACAGCCAGAGAATGAGCAGCATCACCTACCAGGGCCATCACCATAGTGCTGTGCTACCAGCCACAGACTGGAAAAAAGTACATTAGCTGCAGTAGTAAGAGCAAACTGCTGCCTCTTCAGAAAGGGTGAATTTTGGAGAGTAGGTGCTTTTACAGACTTAAAAAGGTGTCAGCCAATTTGGAGATTGGGAAAACTTCTTGTCTACAGAGGATTACAAATGCCACCTGAGAATTTCAGGCCAGCTTCCAGTAATCGCAATCTTTCAAAGACCAGCAGCAGGCAGCAGCTGTCCCAAACAGGATGCCAATTAATGGCTTGAACACTTACAAAGAATTGAGTCTAGGAGCTGTTTTAGCTAGACACATTTAAAAAAAAGAGAGAGAGAGAGATGGATCACAGCATTTAGAGTCAAGATGGAACAAGGAGCTGTCTGACACCCTAAGAGAGCCAAGCACTGAGGACTCTGGAGAAAGGGACAGGACATGACCCTTCTCTCCAGCCAATTGATTCAGCAGGCAGCCCACAGAACAAGCAAAAGTTAGCACAAGGAGCATGAGCAAGGCCTGATTTTCTGACAGATCTCACCACTTTGTTTTTAAAGAGGCCTGCTCAAACAAATTCCAACATGGAGAGCATGTGTGTCATATAATTTTTTTTTTTGAAAGAAGAGAAGTGGTCTGGGTTCTTGCAGTAGTGACTTCTCAGAGAGAAAGGAAGCACACGGGCATTAACCTGCATTGTCTCAAAGGCGATGCGCAACCAGGGACGACCGTGGCAGCCTGCCGCTGTAAACATCCGACTGAAAGCTCCTCTGAACACCTTACAGCTTCCAGTCAAGGATGTTTACAGTAGCAAAGACTGCCCAGAAAGAACGGAGACACAGTGAGGCTCCCTGTACTAGTAAAGGGTAACAGAGGGCTTGCTAATCCAAAGGCTCCCAGGAAAGGTCAGGATTACAAATGTCTTTTAAGACACCCACTTGTCTTACACCTTCTGACTGGTTAATAGAGACAGCATGAGAGTCATTGAATGACCCATTTTCAAAGATAATATACTATAAATTAATTCATTAAAACCACTTAAAATTGTGTTAAGGAAACAGAGCAAGCAGAACAAGGCACACCTTTGCACCCGCCAGACTCTGATACTATTCCCCAAGTGTCTCAATTACACCTGGTGAGTCATGAATTGGGTACCCGTACCAATGAGTTATAAAGGATAGGGGGCCTATTAAAACCACAATTAAGAAATTTATGCGGGAGCATTATCTCAATTCATTGAGGTTCTGCTTCCTGGCATATGTTGACAGATTGGCTCAAATAAACTCAAAAATTCTAAAAAGAGAGAGGGAGGGGGGGGAGAGATTTATGCACCCAAGGTGCTGGGAAAAAAAAATTGGTGTGACCTTTGGAGAGGGGCAGATAGAAAAGAGGGAAAGACAGGCAGGCAGACATTCACATTCTTTCTAGTGATTGCTTAGAAAACAGTTTTAGCAGTGGTTCTCAAATCTGATGGCATATTAAAAGCATCTGGGGAGCTTTAAAAGGTACTGATGCCTGGGCCTCTTCTCTCAGATTCTGATTCAACTTGGTGTGGGGTAAAGCCTGGACATTGGTATTTTTTAAAATTCTAGCAGGTGATTTAATATGTAACCAGAGCATTATATAGAGAACCACAATCAAGAGTAAGAGAAAACCAAAGTCCACTCACTCCAAATACACTGTGCACATAGACAGATGCTGTTTCTTGAAAATCTAAAATCTGTAACTCACTGGACATGTTCTCCCATCCCAGATTAAGAACTCTGGTAGAGTTCCTAGGATACCTTGAAATGAGCTTCACTTTTACTATTTATAACTAAAGTCTTTAACTTTATCTATTTTCACTGAAATACCACTTCAGCGGCACTGAGTTAAAAGTATCCATAAATGAGTAGCAGAAGGAGATGTTAAGGATGGATCTGGTCTAGAGAAGTAGCAAAAGAAATAGCAAATGGCTTGTGCTGAGAGAGGAAAGGGAGCATTAGACACCCATATGCAAGGTGCTTGGCAGCAGCAGCAGCAATGCCTTCCCAGCTCACCTGACGCTTTGGAGGTTTCAGTTCATCTCTTGGAACAATATCGATGAGAAAGTCAAACTGATCAAATTTTGTAATTGCCATGGCGATATCATTTCTCTGTAACAAAGAAAAGCGAGGTGAAAAATTAGCCTGGGGAGAAACTAGTTCATCTGGCTTTATAACTTCCAGGTTACAAGTAGGAGAAGATGATGACTTCTAAGCCAAACTAAGTATCCATGGCCAAGTCTATAGCTGAAATAAGCACAGCCAAACTCTTAGAAACTTCAAATGATCAGATCTGCTGGAAAGACATCTATAAATTGGACACACAAAAAAGCTACCTGTAGCTCATGTTCCACAAGCCGAGTATTTGAGACTCTAACTACACTACTGCCTCTGCTAGATTCTGTCCCCAGGTCCTTGCCATGACTGTTAAACAATGGTCCTCTAGTTAAAATTGTACAAATCTAGCAATCTCAGATAGATTTCTGGTCATTATGTGGTTAGCAAGGTTAGGCAATCATTTGATTTTATAACCTTTTTAAGACTCTAAATAGTATTTTGCCTCTTAGTTCAGCAGCAGTTAAAATCTATTTTGAATTTCCTGGGTGAAATCCTAATTCAATAACTTTTTGCAATATTTTCTAGTTACTGATCTGTATCTTAGTTTCCAAAATTTTTATTTTGGAATTCAAAATTGCAATGTTAATTAAACCCATGGTTTAAATCTTATTTAATGCGATATAAATATTGGAAGTCCGAAGTTACTAGAACAGAGGCTCAGGTGGGCTGAGGACACAAGAGTCAGTTGACTAATGATTCTGAAACCAAGGCCTGCTTTGAAGAAGTTCTTTCTAAGAGTAAACACTTCCTTTCTTTAAATTATAAAATGAAAGGATTTCTTCTTCTTCTTTTTTTTTAAGTAAAAGTCAACATACTAATGGTGTAAGAAAATTTTAAAGAAAAAGAGGAAAAGTGTGAACTAGTGAATGATATGCATGAATTTAGGGAAAAGTAAACTTTGAAATTCATTTAATAGATGATGATTAGATGGATAGAAAAATAGATATGGAGACAAAATAAGTAAACTTTTAATGGCAAGATTATACAGGTGTTCATTATAAACTTTGCTTATGTGTGAATTTTTTTCATAATAAAATGTTGGGGTGAAGGAAAAGTCAACCTTCTAACCAAAATCTCTAGCAACCTCTACATATCACATCTTAAGAAAAGGTGACTCATCAGACATAATAGGAGGGGATGGAAATTTTCTGTTTTTTCCTTCCCTTGTCTCTGGGATGGCCCAAAGCCATTGAAATGCAAAACTTCAGACCTCCATTCTTGCCAACCATCAGCTTGATAATAAACCCATCCTACCGAAGCAGGCACATTTTAAAGCAGCCAGGACTCATTTACGATTAGCAGGATATAGTATCACATTCTTGATGATGTCACCTACTCAAAGCTATCTAAACGGCTCATCAAAGCATGAAATGAGAGGAGGGGTGAGGAGAAAGAAATAATAACCACCATCAAACAAACACTAATGTGTTCTACAGTATTTTGAAAACATAGATATCCTTTAAATCAGTCTTTTTAACATTGTAATTTTTAAGTGCTAATATTTTACTGAACTATTATTCATATTCAATAAGATACATAAATCTTAAGTACTCAGCTGGATGAATTTTTATAAATATATACACCCAGGTAGCTATCACCTAAATAAGAATAGAAAGTTCCCTTCCATCACTTTCCAGCCAATTACCATGCCCTCCCTACCTCCAACCCTCAATCTGAGGTAACCACAACTTTTATTTCTATCACTACAGACAGTACATGGCACTATGTGCTATGTAATTTTTTTCTCTGCTTTCTTTTACTTAACATAGTATTTCTGTGATTCATCCATGTTGCTCTATGGATCAAGTTTGTTTCTTTTATTGTTGAATACTAATTCATTTTAAGAATATATCTATTTTTTTTATATATTCCTATCTTGATTTTTGTCATGTAGTGGGTATAAACTAGCATCTCACTGTGGTTTTACTTTAGATTTCCCAGATGACAAATGATGTTATGCACCTTTTCATATGTTTCCTAATCATTTAGAATCTTATTTTTGGAAGGGTCCATTCAAATGTTTTGACCATTTTATTTTATTTTTTCTTAACTGATCTTGAAGGTAACTTCAATTGGCTCTTTAGATCTACAGACTTCCTTCAAGGCAGCCATAAAGTAAGTTCTCAATGTCTAGCTGCACTAGAATGTAGGCTCCTCTGGGGTGGAGACTGTTGTCTGTTTTGTGTATCCAGAGCCTAGAACAGTGCTCAGCACATTGTGGGTGTTTAATAAATACTTGTAGAATAGATAGATAGACAGATAGATGCTTTTGCAACTTTTGAGGCAAAAAGAAAATGAGAAGACATAATATACACTCTTGGCTTTGTTGCTAAAATATTGTCACTCTCTTATATTTGTCACATCCTTACTCTATCTCTGAGAAATGTTTCTTCCAAGAGCTAGGCTCTGGCAATTGAGGGGAGAGCTTCTAGAATCAATGACCAAGAGGTCTTCATAGAATATGAATGTTGGGCCGAGACCGGTTTGGCTCAGTGGATAGAGCGTTGGCTTGCGGACTGAAAGGTCCCAGGTTCAATTCCAGTCGGGGGCATGTACTTTGCTTGCATGGCACATCTCCAGTGTGGGGCATGCAGGAGGCGGCTGATCGATGTCTCTCTCTCCCTTCCTCTCTGTAAAAAAATCAATAAAATATATATATTTTTAAAAAGAATATGAATGTTGGTTTGCTGGATTAAAATAGAGAGAGAACAAAAAAAGAAGAGGGAAAAAAGGCTAATGAGTTCAGTAAAACTGATTCTTCCTGGGACTGTCCATTCTTGGAGTCTCTCAAGGCTTCCAACCAGAAGTTGTTTATAACTGGAAACAGATAAATATAAGTTTAGCCTCCCTCTGTTTATAGTGAGGACTCACCAAGTGAAGAGTTCAGTCACTGAGTTGTAAAAACCATGGGAGAACCCCACAATCCAGTGGAGGAGGAAATTACAATTCTTGGTGGAGAAATACTATCATGGCTATAAGTTATGCCTGCCTCCCAACAATAGAGGAAGATTACACTCAGCTTGTCAGAGGCCTAAGGAAAAATAATCTTTGGTCTAAACTATGCAAGCGAAGCAGGCAGCTAGCTACTTGCCCAGTTTTCCCAATGTAGGTCTATAATATTACCTGTAGAGTCCGACGCTTGTTATCCTCTGTGTGGATCCAGGCTCGAAGAGTCAACTCTGTGATAAAAATCTGGGCTGCCTTGGCAAAAAGCACAGGGGCTTCTGCACTGATCATCTGTAACAGATGTAGGTCTGTCAATCACCAGTCATTCAAACCAGTTAATTTGCCCCTTATTTCATGTCCTGCCACTGGACTATGGGGCAAGTGTTGGAAAATGAGAAGGTGGTAATCTCTAGAGATCCCAAGGTAAAATAAACCCACAAGTAGGAACAAAACAGGTAGAAGGGAAGAGGAAAAAAGAACACTTATCTAGCACCTACCATGCACTTTCTTACTCTCATAATAGCCTTGTTAGAAAAGCTAGGTTTAAGAGAGGTGAAGTAACTTGCCCAGGGCCATAAAGTCAATAAGTGATATAATCCAAGGAGAGACAATGTGGGAAAATAATGAATTTGAGAGCCAATGGATTTAGGCAAAATCTCAAGCTTTCCATCCTTCTGGGCTTCATTTTTCACATACTGAAAAAGAGGATAACTTCCCAGTACTGTTGTGGGAATAAAATGAGAAGATATATGTACAAGCACCTAGCATAGGGTCCGGAACACAGTTAAGTACTCAAGTAATATAAGCTCTTGGTCAATAAGGCTCTGGATCCTTGGTGAGGTGGTTTGTATAGGATATAGGCCTTGGACAAGCTATGGACTTAAGGAAGCAGATGAGTATTGGGATCTTGGTTCTCCTACTCTAGGCAAGTAAATTTTCATTTTTATTTTTTGGTCTATCTTCATATCTAGGAAATTAAACTACTAATTCTTATCCTACCAAATCTCACAGGGTTACTATGAGGAGGAATTGAGCTAACAAAAAGGAAAATTGCTGTGACCTGTTAGCTTCCTATACAAATACAAGAGACTATTCATTTTGAGTGGTAAGGAGGGAACTGCTCTTTTTCTGAGAGAGTTGTAGTGGGTAGCAGACTCCTAAGAATACCTAAGTAATGGCCTCCTCCAAGTAAACCCTCTCACAAGTATTATTCATGTAAAACAACTCACAGATGTAATACTCACAGATACATGAGCATTATCAAACATTTCTTAGAACTCAAATCAACCAATTAAGAGACTGTAATAAGATACTAAGAAGATGGCACTGTCCTGATGATTAGATGTTACATGTTTACACTACATGCTGAAAAGAATTAGGTGTTTCCAAAAGTACTCAGCATTTTTTCAACATCTAGAAACAGGACACCCCTAATTTTCAGAGAAGCATCATGTAATAATTAAAATTGTTCAATTTCAGCTCACTTAACAATTTTAGGAGGAACTAAATAAAAAAGCAACAGGCAATATTTTCATTTTTATTTAATTAAATTTGAGCTCTAGAGAAATGAGCAATAACCCACCCATCATTTTGGCTTCAATATAAATAAAAACGAACATAAATTCACCTTCACATCTTCATCCAGTTTCATAATCTTCTTAATACGAGCCAGTGGCAGTTCCTGTACTCGGAAATCTTTCTAAAATGAGTAACAAAAGGTGCATAAATGGTAGGGACAATCAATAGGGCAAGAAAGGCATTAGGAAGCATACTGATTGGCTTAGTCCCTCTTTTTAGAAAATATGGCAGGTGAGGAGGTACAGATAAAATGAAAAAAATACAAGCTCCTAGCAAAATTCTTTTTTTTTCCCCCCCTATCAAAATTCTTAACTCATGTAGAGCTTTAAACAATTAAAGGGTTTCAGGATAAACTTATGATGGCTTTTAGCAGATTCAAATGTGATTTCTGCCTCAGGAGCAAAAATTCATTCCTCTAAGTTGCCAGTTCTTTCTTCTACTTGGGGATTGCAAGTGCCAGCATCACCTGACCACAGTGACCCATAGTTCTCTTCTTCTGACCTTTGCTCTAACCTGACACCAGAAATTGGGGGGAGCTCCCTTCCCATCATAGCAGCAAAGAGCTTGCTTCCAAAATTAGCTGAGGGGAGGTGGGGTGAGTTAGAAGATTATGGAAGAAGAGTGAGGGTAAATTTATCAGCTGGATTTTTAGAATAGCCCTTGGCCCTGGCACTTTCTTTCTTAAAAAACCAGACTAGGAGGGGGGAAAGGAGACTACATCAACTTTACTGTAGATAGGATTTAGGAAAGGGCTTTTTGATCAGCACTAGTCAATTATTTGTGATTAAGCCCTTTTTTATTTTAATACTACTAGTATTTCAAAACATGCTCAATGATGAATGCAATTCTAGAATTAAAAATCAATTCTGGGTTTCAGAGCTGCAATGAAAAAAAAGGTGCAAAGGCAGAGATTAGCTAAAATCAGCAAAATCCCTGCTGAGACTAGGTGTCAAATGATTGATTGTATAAGTGTTCTGAAATGTGACTCACACCAAATCCAATATGTTCACATGGTACTTAGCATCATCACATTATAGAAAGAGCAGCTACTATTTGAGATTTGGTATAACTAACAAAAACAAAGTAAACTTTCTTTTCTAAGACCAACAGCAAACCTCAACTATATGTTAAAGAAAGGGGTACTTGTGAAAAACATAAACAGCCTTCCCAGAACCCATTTTATAATTACAGAAGGGAAGAACAACTATTAGGATAAAATGTACACCAAGACATCTAATTTCCCCACACAAACTCAACAAGCTGCTTGGCTATTGGCTAACACTCACCTCTACAAACTTCCAACACCAATTTTTCATCTTTTCATTTTCCAAAGTAAGTGTCAGTATTTTCCATTTTCTACTAAAACTAACCCTCAAGTGGCAGAGGTTTAGAACTCCAGTTTATTAAATTTTTACCAAAAGGAGAGAGCAGGACACGTTCTTTCTATTCTTATTTTTTTTTCTCCTCATTCATGTAACTCAATTAATATGATACGTGCTACTATGTGAAAGATGCAAATCTATTCTTACTTTTGAACAGCTTATAGTTTGTTAGAGACGGTCACATAAAAACATTATAACGCCGTATATTATATTAGAATGGGGGTGTAAAACCCCACAGAAACAAAGAAGAAAATACCAGCTAGAAATGGGGGTTGGAGTGAGCAAGAGGAGTTGGCAAATGTTCCACAGAGAGGCGACAACTGAATTGTGTAGAAAGGATACTACAAATTTGCTTGTTGGAAAAACAGAGAATTCATATTCAGACAGAGAAAGCAGCATGCGCAGAAGCACAGAGACACACAAAACAGGGCCTATTTAAGTTTTAGATATATGACCTTAGTACAGAGGGCAGCAACACGAAAGAGAATGCTGGATTGAGGCCAGACCCTAAAAAGATTTAAAAAACAAAACATTTACCACAGAAATCACTCACTCATCTTCCTTCATGTGTGGCATATCACAGAATATGATGATGCTAAACAGAAATCCCACAGACAATGGGGATGATAATTCCTTTGAAAGGCCTCCCAGGATGACATATATGACACAAGATTAAGACCGTAAGATTCAGCACTCTTACAAGTGCACTCTTATTTGACTTGGTTAGTGAATATAATTTCCACAAGTTTGTTCCAAGATTACTTAATAAAAGCCCAAAACTGATTTAAGGAAAAAAAAAAAAGACCTTTTTCCCTAACTAGAAAGAGTAAAAATATCACTTTCAGAATTTCTATAAGACTAATCTTTAATCAAAAGCAAGAAGGGTCAAAGATAAAGAGATTGTATAATTCCCACCTTGGAGAAATATAAAGTGAGGCAGAAATTTACAAAAAGCTCTGTTCTAAGCCCACCCCAACCTTTTCTTTTGTAAGAAAGTTTCTCATAATCCCCAAACCTTGAGCTCTAAGGGAACAATGTGTGAAAAGTGGATCTTCAGATATATGTGTATGTGTGCCCCACCCGATTTGGCTCAGTGGACAGAGCATCGGCCTGTGGACTTCAGTGTCTTGGGTTCAATTCCGGCCAAGGGCACATGCCCGGGTTGCCAGCTCAATCCCCAGTAGGGAGGCATGCAGGAGGCAGCCGATCAATGATTCTCATCACTGATGTTTCTATCTCTCTCCCCCTCTCCCTTCTTCTCTGAAATCAATAAAAAAAATATCTGAAAATATATGTGTGTGTGTGTATGGTTCATTATTACTGATAATAGCCCAGTTTTCTATAATCTCATCCTAGCTTTCTAATCACATGTAAGAGTTTACAATAACCTTATTGGAGAGGGGAACCCTTAATTATCAGTAGACTGATGTCCACTAAATTGCCTTTCAATTCAATGTTCCCTCATCATTGACAACCATGCAACTCTTTTGCTAATTTCTCCTAATGCTGATACAAGTGAAAGATAACTGAGACAGACTGACTCTACTCTTGGTAGTGTTATCAGCAAGTAGAAAAGCAGATTCTCTCTCAGAATATTTCTGTGCTCTTGATCACAACAAAAGAACTCCATTAAAAATACTGCCATCCAAAGCTGCTGAATTTCAAGAAGTCTGAATTCATTCAATGAAAGTTCAGAGCCAAAGAAAACCCAATGGGGCTCAGGCTGCACTAAAGAACATCCAGAGTTTCAAATAATGATGAGAAATCTTTTCCAGGCCTATCCAGCCAGATACTCCAGCAAGACAGGATTGAATCCTCTCAAAAGCAATGATTTTCAAATCTTGGCTGTATGGTAGAATCACCTGGAGAGCTTTTGAAAAACAAGATGCCAGGGTTCTTTCCCAGGCTAACTGAATCCAGAATTTCTGGCATCATGAGTTTTGAAAACTCCCCTGGTGACTGGGATCCATAGTCAGTGATAGCTACTCAAAGTCAGCAATGGCTTTGCCTGGGAACTCAGAAGAAATGCAGAATCTCTGACTCTGCTCCAAACCTCCCATATAAAAATCTATTTTTTTAACAAGATACTCATGAAGTTTGAGAAACACTGCTCTACAAGGACTCCTGTGAACTGTTTTGTAATAATCCACAAATCTTCATACCTCCAAGTTTTTCTTTAAATGGTTATCTGATTTGACTATAATGTTAAAAATATCACTGTCCCATTTGGAGCCACTGAAGAATGAAAAGATGTAACTAGTAAATAAAAGAAAGTGACCTCAGCATTACATTGCAGCTAATTGGAGGCTGAATCATACTGAATAAGTTAGGGGAGGATTAGATTTTTCTTTTTCAAGATTCAATATTGTTGCCTCCCCATCTACTCCCCAAAAGACAAAGTTAGCTTTCTCTTGCCCACTTTCAAAGAAGTATAGAGGAATAAAACCCCATGCCTAAAAGTCTGTCAATTATTGTTTCCAGAGCTCTGTTGAGCAGGAAGATGGTATTTTACACAATCATTCTGGTGTACAAACATTTTGGTATGATTTTTGACCAACTTCAATTCCAGCTGAACACTACCTGGATTTATACACAATTATGGAGTAAAAAGAGCATGATGGCCACACTGAAAGGAAAGATAAAATGCTTTTGCAGAATTCAGACCAAATTGACTAGAGCCAGTATTTCCAATATATCAGGTAATATATATCACCTAGCAAATTTCAATTCGTTGTTTTAGAATAATCTTTGTCCCAGTTTTAGAAACCACAACAGCTTGTGAATATTCTCATACATTTTATTTATGTTTGAATAGTCTGAACATATGGATATTTTAAAAATCTGTTAAACATGTTGAGATATCAACCTAAGAGGCTCTGACATATCTGAGGAAGTCTGGTTATAAGTGCTAGTAAGTTCTGGATAGGCACAGACTAAATGTTAAAATATCTGACAACGTTAGACAGGCAGAGATGCAGTTAGAGAAGCAGATGCCTTCACGTACCATAGGGAGAGGCAGATAAATGGATAAATAAAAGGTAGCGAATACACATATATATGGAATATTATTTAGACTAAAGAAGGAAAGAAACCCAGTTACATGCAGAACATAGATGAATCTTGAGAACATTATGCTAACTGAAATAAGCCAATCACAAAGAGACAAATATTGTATAATCCCATGTATATGAGGCATTTAAGACTGGTAAAAATTCATAGGAACAGAAAGTAGAATGGTGGTTACCAGGGGCTGAGGAGAGGAGGAAAGGGTAGTTGATGGTTTAATGGGTATACAGCTTCAGAGTTCTGCAAGATGAAAAAGTCCTGGAGAGATGATCCACAACAATGTGAATATATTGAACACTACTGAACTGTACATTTTTAAAAGGTTAAGATGGTAAATTTTGTTCTGTGTTTTACCACAATTTAAAAACAATCAAAGCCCAACAAAATACAGAAAAGTTAAGTGCTGTGCTTGAACCTCCAAAGTTTCTCTGGCCACCTGCCTGATTTTGGATTTCTGGTTCTGTGCTCAGCTGGAATGTAGACTTGCTATACTGGCCTAATCTCACCACATTCTAGAAGGGCACTAGTTTTATACCAGGCAGACCCCAGCACTAAAACCTGATAAGCTTAAACATGAGATTATCACCTTAAAATATGAATAGACCCCCATATAAAATTTATAATTTCACTTTTCCTCCCTTCTCTTTCATATCTAAGAGAGTTTAGATAAAACCATCACCTTTAGACTGCAAAAGAGAAAGAGTGACTTTTCTGTGGAAAATCACATGTGAACATAGGCCACTCTGAGAAAGGCCAAGCCAAGTTCATCTTCTGAAAATCTACCATATAAAGAAACATGACCCACAGGTAGATCCAGAATATGAATTAGCTTTTTATTTTATTCATTGTTTATTTTATGCATTCATTACTTGTTTATAGTCTGTCTCTCCCACCAGAATATATGTTTTGTGAGTGCAGTGATCTTGTCTGTATGGTTTACTACTGGATCCACAGTATCTAACACAGTTACAGTAGGTGCATAATGAGTATTTACTGAGTGAACAAATGAACTGACTTTATATGCCAGAGGTTAAAAACTAATAACTCCAAGAAATTGCAATATTAGTTCTACATTGTAAGGAATCCAGTGTTTGTTCTACCAAGATGCTAATACCTTCAAGGTAGGAATGACTTATCTAACTGAAATGAAACCAAATGGAACATTCATTAAGAAGATGACACTATACTCTGAAAATATTCCAATTATAACTGTCTCACCTCCTGCTACCACTGTTATAATCCTACCCCACCCACTACTACCAACATAGTAACCTCCAGCCACTCTGAACTTCTTGCTGTTCCTCTACACATAAGGCCCTCCCCTCTAGGTCTCCATGCCTTTACGAATGCTGGTTGTCTCTATTGAGGATATACTCTCCCACCTTTTCCATCTAGTGAATGCTTACTAACATTTTAAGACTCAACAAAATGTCCCTTTAAATTAAAGCCTCCCTAACTCAACCAGGGAAAAACAAGCACTCTGTGCTACCATAGCACTTTCTCAGTGCTTCAGACTTATCACTGTGCCTGACTCAGTATTTAATAGGTATTTATTGAATAAATGATTCTAGTTATAATTACTAGATTGTAAGCTCCCCAAGGGCCAGAGTTATATTTGATTCATTTAAATCAGCAGTTCTCAAAAGGGGAGGATTTTAGTCCCCAAGAGACATTTGCCAATGTCTGGAGACATTTTTGGTACAACAGCCAGGACATGGGGAGCATGCTACAGGCATCTGCGGAGTAGAGGCCAAGGATTTTGCTAAACATCCTGCAATGCACAGGACAGCTCTCAGAATAAAGCATTATTCAGCCCCCAAATGTCAATAATGTTGCTGCTGAGAAACCCTAATCTAAGTATATCTTTTAAAACTTGGAAAGAGTGACTGCTTTAGAATAGATCTGTTGTTGAATAAATTGCCCAGTTGTTTTCACCAGGTTCTAGAAATTTGTCAGGGCCACTAAATTGGGCCTAAGAAATGAACTGAAGCGAATGAAGAAAAGTGAGAGCTCTACTTTTCTACATTCTCTAAAGATATGTCACACATTAAACTACCTCCAACTAAAAGTGCCCACTGCAAATCCACATGCCTAAGGAAAGTCACTAAGATAGTAAAAAATCCTTGTAGTTACTTCACGTAAGGTCAATTATATTTTCATTTCCCTACCCAGAGATCAGGAATAAATTATGCCTTTGTAAATGTGCTTGAGATTACACATATTTTAATCTATGTTTTGGTTATTCATGTCATAATTCTTTAGATTCTTAAAAGTTTCTCCTTTCTTACCACTGTTAAATTCCGGATTTCTTCCATGACACGAGGCCAGAAGGACTGTAGACTTTGCTGGGCATCACTGCTGCTGGTACCACCAAATCCTCCTTCTGTGGACATTTTGACAACTGAAAACAAATACATACATGAGACACATTAAAAACAATAATAAAGTCAGACTTTCTGTCCAGGTTATTTATATCTTTCCTTGTGGATGTTTACACTACTTCATTTAACTTTTCTTTTTCTAAATATATTTTTACTGATTTCAGGGAAAAAGGGAGAGGAAGAGAGATACATCAGTAAGAGAGAATCATTGATTGGCTGTCTCCTATATGCCCCACACTAGAGATGGTGCCCGCAACCTGACCGGGAATCGAACCATGACCTCCTGTTTCCTAGGTCAGTAGTCGGCAAACTCATTAGTCAACAGAGCAGCAAACTATGGCTCGCGAGCCGCAGTTTGCTGACCACTGTCCTAGGTCAATGCTCAACTACTGAGCCATGCAGGCTGGACTCATTTAACTTTGCAACAACGGGGAATTAAATTTAGAATAGAAAGAAGAGGGTCAGAACCTACATTCAGTCAACTGCTTTATGAAGGGTTCGAAAGAAGATCAGTTAGGATTCCCACTTCAACTATAACTGTAGATAATATTGTAATGTCTTAAAAGATTCCAGAGGGAAAGTAAAAAACCTCAGATGTCTTAAATGCTTACCTAGCAAATACTTAAATGCAAAAAAACAAAACACAGTTTAATCAAACACAAAGAACTAGAAACTTAGTGATGTCCTAAGAATTTCTATTCTGAGAAATTATTTGAAAAGGTTTAACAAAGCCAGTGACAAGATGCTGGTGGAGAGCTATGTAAATCATTAAGAACCTAATTCTGAAGGGCTGAAAGAAGAGCACCAAACATGTTATTTTCCAGGCTCCATGTGGATACATGCTGGGCAGATCATTCCAGCAGCAGAGTGGAATGAAGGCTGCTAACCTAAGTTTAGTCAGTGAGGATGTTTGATTGATTCAAATGTCTGAAATATTTTAGAGGTCTCTGATTTTTTTTTTCCTTCTAAAAGAAAATGATAAAAGAAAGAAATGGAAGAAAAACAAGAGTACAATCTTCAAAGCAGATTTCATTCTGATGTAGTGACATTAGTGGGTGATGATGTAATGGGAAATGGTTTGGAGCCAATTTCTAGTGCTAGAGGCCTACATGAGAAGATCTATAGATCAACAAGAACTCTAAGTACCAGGAAGCAATATGATCTTGGAGTTTCTGGAGAAAATTAAGTGAAGAGTGTTTACTCACAGTTGGAAATTACTAGATAAAATCCTGAGTCCTAAATAACCAATGAAGGTCCTCAACTCAGCCTCCATTATATTTTCACTTATTACCATATGTCAGTGGTCGGCAAAAAGCATGGCTTGTGAGCCGAGGTTTGCTGCTCTGTTGACTAATGAGTTTGCTGACCACTGCCATATGCGAATAACCTATATACTATTCTCTTAGGTGTACTGAGAACAAAGAAATCAAGATAATGTAGAGAAGTTTAATTATTTGTCATTAACAGAGTCTTATGAGATACTCATGACAATAAAGAGAGATCACTAACCTTTTCAAATGGGGCAAATAAAAAAGTCTTTCTGAAAATAAAAAATAATTCCTTAAAATTTTAAAATAAGAATCTAAACTTTTATTGTATGAATCTATGGGCAGGCCTATCTTAGCAAAATCTGCCATGCAAACTACTATAGTCACAATTGCCAGTATGATATCTTGTATTCTTGCTAATGATGAATGAGTTTAATTTGAGTGTACAGGTCTGTGAGATTTAGAAAATCAGTGACAACTTTTGGTGGTCCTCTGATCTCTCCCAACAATCATTACAAAGGTGAACAATTCAAGAAACACTTTTAAAATTACTTGTGCACAGTCTGATATTAAATTCTGCATTATCCCTACTAAGAATGTCTTTGGTTCAATCAATTCCCAAACATATAGGCAGTCCATAGATTGTGAATGTTCTCTTTGGCTGGCTCAGAGCCTCACACTGTTGAAGTGGAGATTTGGTACAAAATAGAAGTTAAATATTTCTGAAACTCAAAAATGAATTAAGTTTTTAAGTTTTTAACTTGAGAAGCCCATCTGAATTAGATAATCACAAAGGGATAATAGTATAAAATACATCAATAAAACTGTCCTTTATATTTTAGTGTATAACAGGATAGGACTGAAAAAGACATTAAGAGCCACCCAGGCCCACTTCTCTAAAAGATGCTCACAGCTGTACTTCAACCTTTGCCCAGCCCACTCAAAACCCACCCTAAGTAGTCATTTATTTTGAATATGAGCTTATCCCTTTCCAGTTCTGGGAAACTGGCTTACTGGTAAGGCATTCTGTTAAGCTTTGGACAGTTCTATTCTATACATTAAGTTGAATTTGCAAAGTTCCAATTGAGCTTTGGATTTAGAATTATAGCTTTTATGATTTTTCAATTTTACAAATTCCTAACTTTAAAAATACTCTCCTCATTAGAAACATAAGATCCTATATCCTGAAGAAAAAGACAAAGTTTGGAGCATATTTTCTAGCATCTTTGCACAGAAATAATTAGTAGTTACTCTTTTTAATACCAATTAGAAGAACATAAATTGTTACTGTAAATTCCTAGAAAATGTGAGTACTTTGATTCCAAAGGCTTTCCTTAAAGCAGATCCAATCTTTACATGGGGCTTTAAATAACAGACCCAATCTCAAGCAACAGATTTTATGAAAACAAATTGAGGTTCTTAGTATTTTCTGACGAAGGTACAACTTAACATTAAAATAACAAAACTTAGTCATAAACACAAACAACTTTTGTTCAGCAAGCATCCCAAAAAGTTAAAAAATATAAAGCAGGCTTAATCTTATTACTTATCTTTATAATTAATACATTAATTGCAACAAAACTGATTTTGTTGCAATTAATGTATTTATAACATCTACAGCCAATGGATAATATGCTAGGTTCATCTTCTAATATGATGAGAAAAAGTATGTATTTTAAAGTAAGAAGGAGATTTATATTCCATGACCCTTTTTATTCCATTTTTAAATTGCTATCTCTATCATGGGATAAAACTACTTATATATAGATGACAAGGACAAAACTGCCCTAAGACCAAGCCACATTATCTTAGCTTACTCTGATGAAAAATGCAGTATAGAATTTCCCAGATTTATTATTTATTGTAAATTTATCATTGTAGACCTATCATTCATGTTCATTAATTACTTTTTAAGTACTTGAATAAGACTCCCTGGCTATTTAGTAAAGACTTAAGGATCAGATGAAATATTGAATGGTTGCTGCTAGATGCAGTCTCAACTCCCAATATCTATTAATTTGTTTTTAAAAACTTTAAATTTATTTAAAGTCCTTTATAATATGCCTAAACTCACAAAAACAGTTTGCTTTCCAAAGCTAGAAAGGAAAGAATCAGAGTCCATCATGCAAAGGCTCTTGTTCCAATGTTCAACTCAATTGCCATCTCTCCACAAGTCTTCTCCAAATACCCCCTCTCTCTGGAAGTGATTACTCCTTCTTATGAACCTAGAGCCCTTGATCAGTAATATCCTTCTGCCCTCGCCACATTACCTTGTATGATCATTATTTATGAGTATGTCTTATCATTTCCTTTTCTGGTTTACAAGCTCCTTGTGGCTAGGACCTGATTAATTTTTGGATACTTCACAGCATCTAGCATATAGTCTGTTAAGTAATTATCTCAGATAAAAGGGAAAGAGAGTTGTAGGGTATGGCCTTTCTGAAAAAGAGGCTTCTTGGAAAGCTTGGTCCTGAAATAGACTTTTTGGGAATGTTTGAACAACCGAAGGAAGTGGTTATACAAAAGAAAGTTCCTGATGGATCTTTAAAGTAAGGATTATAATCAGAAATCCCATGATTGGGAGGATACAGATCCAGACACTCGGGTACGGACACCACACACACACACACACACACACACACACACACACACACACAGTCAGTCCTGAACTTTGCAAGGAAGACTGGAAGGCAGAAAACATGGCTGCCTACAATTCCCAAATATGAATTTTTTAAAAATATATACTTTATTAATTTTTTACAGGAGGAAGGGAGAGGGATACAGAGTTAGAAACATCGATGAGAGAGAAATATTGATCAGTTGCATCCTTCACATTCCCTTCTGGGTATGTACCCACAACCAAGGTACATGTCCTTGACCGGAATTGAACCTGGGACCCTTGAAATTGCAGGCTGATGATCTCTCTATTCATTGATCCAAACCGGTCAGGGCCCAAATATTAATCTTTTGAAAAGTCTGAACTTCCTAAGAAAGGACACCAGGATATAAGGTGGTGAAGGCCTGGGGTGCGGGATGGGGATGGGCTGGAGGGGGTCAATGAGAGTAAAAAGGGAACATATGTAATACTTAACAATAAAGAATTATTTTTAAAAAGAAAGAGAGAAACCAAGATGGTGGCATAGGTAAACACTTAAAACTGCTGCCTTGCACAACCATTTCAAAACTACAACTAAAAGCAAAACGGACATTATCCAGAACCACAGGAAGGCTGGCTGAGTGAAAATTCTACAACTAGAAGGAAAGAGAAAAGCACACCAAGACTCAGAGGAGCTGCAGAAGGCAGAGGTACGGAGGCGTGTGTGCAAAGAGGGCTGGCAACTGAGTGCATGGCTGGCTTTCTCAATCGGAAGAGAGACAAAAGCTCCCAATTGCTCTGAACTCCAGTTCCGGGAGAGACTCTGGGGACCCAGACTCATTTGGGGAGAAACTGGACTGTCTGGCAGCAGGCAGAACTCAAGGACGACATTCTCTCAGAGGTGCTTGCAGTGATTACCATGGGACACTGAGACCCAGGAGCCTCTTAAGGCAAGGCTGATGGGAGGCCATTGTTGTCTGCTCTGCCAAGACTCCGCCCCATCCAAGCTGAGCACAGAGGCTTTTTCAAAGTCTTGTTTCATAAGGGTGTCTCCAGCACAGAAGTTCTCCCATCAGCTGATTCTCCCAGTCAATTGACCTGGAGGTCAATTCTTCCTAGTGTACCAATAGCAATCAAGGTTTAACTACAACAGGACTGTGCACACAGCCCACAAAGGGGTGCACCAAGAGTGTCCACCTCAGGTTACTGGGGAGGCTGAGCCACTGGACCCTATAGGACACCTAGCACACACAGATACTCTATCAATTCAGGGAAGCAGCCAAAATGCAGAGACAAAGAAAAGGTCACAAATGAAAGAAATGGAGGAAAGCAAACAACTGGATACAGAGTTCAAAACCATGGTTATAAAGTTTTTCAAGAATTTTCTAGAAAAGGCTAATAAATTTAGCGAGATCCTCGAGAATATGAAAAAGGACCAACTATAAATTAAGCATACACTGACTGAAATAAAAAATAATATAGCAGAGACCCAATAGCACACTACAGCAATGGTCAGCAAACTGCAGCTCCAAAAATTACAGGCTGTTGTTATTCCTTGTGATTAAGCCCCTATCCCAGTGATCGGCAAACTCATTAGTCAACAGAGCAGAAGCCAGTGTGCCAACCACTAGACTAGAGAAACAGCAAGAATCAAGTCAAAGATTTTAAATACAAAGAAGCAAAAAAACACTCAACCAGAAAAACAAATAAAAAAAGAATCCAAAAATTTGAAGATAGTGTAAGGAGTCTCTGGGACAACTTCAAGCGTACCAACATCAGAATTATGGGGGTGCCAGAAGAAGAGAGCAAGACAATGAAAATCTATTTGAAGATATAATGACATAAAAATTTCCCCACCTGGTGAAATAGACTTACAAGTCTAGGAAACGCAGAGAACCCCTAAACAAAAGAAACCAAAGAGGACCATACCAAGACATATCATAATTAAAATACCAAGAGCAAAAGATAAAGAGAGAATATTAAAAGAAGCAAGAGAAAAACAATTAGTTACCTACAAGGGAGCACCCATATGATTGTCAGCTGACTTTTCAACAGAAACTATGCAGGCCAGATGGGAGTGGCAAAAAAACCAGGATAGATTTATGATAACAGGTAAGTAAGATAAGGAGGGCAAATACCTCTTTTGGCCACCCATTACCAGGACAATAAGGAGAAAACCATGGAGGAAATGAGTCAACCAGATCACTCAGTGATGGCCAATCTAGCTGTCATTTGAATATCCAGTTACCCCTCCCTCTCTTCCTCTCTCTCTCCCTCCCTCTCTCTCCACACACACATACACACTAGAGGTCTGGTGCATGAAATTCATGCACGGAGGGGGGGGGCGTGTATCCTTCAGCCCAGCATACTCCCTCTCCAATCTGGGACCCCTTGAGGGATGTCCAACTGCTCGTTTAGGCCCAATCCACATAGAAGATAAATAAATCCCAGATACCAGGGCCTCTGCTTGGGTCGCTGGGGGACGTGGCTGGCAGTTGGACATCCCTTTCACAATCCAGGACCGCTGGCTCCCAACTGCTCACCTGCCTGCCTTCCTCATTGCCCCTAACCCCTTCTGTCGGCCAGCCTGATCACCCCCTAATCACTACCCTGCCAGCCTGACTGATGCCTAACTCTGCCAGCCTGTTTGCCCCTAACTGCCCTCCCCTGTGGGCCTGGTCACCCCTATCCATCCTCCCTTGCAGCCTGGGTCCCCCCAACTGCCCTCCCCTGCAGGCCTGGGATCCCCCAAATTGCCCTCCACTGCTGGCTTGATCGCCCACAACTGCCCCCGCTTGCAGGCCTGGTCCCTGCCTACTGCCCTCCCCTGCTGGCCATCTCATGTCCACATGGGAGTAGGATGTTTTGACCACATGGGGGCAGTCATCTTGTGTGTTGGGAGTGATTGTCAATCTGCATATTACTCTTTTATTAGATAGGATAGAGGGCTGCTGCACGGGTGGGGGCCAGCTGTTTTTCCCTGAAGGGTGTCCTGGATCAGTGTGGGTGTTCCCTTGGGGCATAGGGTGGCATGGGGGAAGGGCCATGGTGGTTTGCAGGCCAGCCACGCCCCCCAGCAACCCAAGCGGAGGCCCTGGTATCTGGGATTTATTTATCTTCTACAATTGACACGTTGTAGCCTGGAGCAGAGCCAAGCCTTCTGCTTGCACAGCCATTGAAGCTTTGTTGCCTTAAGCAGAGGCCTGAGCCAGCCAGATGTGCAGAAAGCTTGGCTTCCTCCATCGCCAAGAGCAACCCAAGCCTTCCTCCTGCTCTTTCTGTGGCTGTAGCCATCTTGGTTGGGTTAATTTGCATACTCACTCTGATTGGCTGGTGGGTGTGGTTGGTGGGTGTAGTGGAGGTATGGTCAATTTGCATATTAATCTTTTATTATATAGGATATATAATTTATTTGTGTGTTTTTTTTCAGAGAGGAAGGGACAGGGAGAGATAGAAAGAAACATCAATGATGAGAGAGAATCATGACAGCAGCCTCCTGCTCACTCTCCATTGGGGACTGAGCCCACAACCTGGGCACGTGCCCTTGACTGGAATAGAACCCAGGACCCTTTAGTCCACAGGCTGACACTCCATGCACTGAGCCAAACCAGCCAGGACGAGTGCTCCTCTTTTAAGATTCTCTTAGAGGAGAATACAAGATGGCAGCATAGGTAAACACCTACACTGCTGCCTCGCACAACAATTTCAAAACTACAACTAAAAGACAGAACAGACATCATCCAGAACCACAGGAAAGCTGGCTGAGTGGAAATTCTACAACTAGAAGGAAAGAGAGAGGCTCACAGAGACCCAGAGGAGCTGCAAAAAGCTGAGGTGCAGAGACACGCGCGTGGAGAGAGCGGGTGCTGGAGAACCTGGCTGGCTTTCTCTGGCAGGAGGGAGACAGAGGCTCTCAACGGCATTGAACCCCTTATCCTATGACACTAAACCCCAGATCCATCTGAAACTCATACTAGGGCAGTTTGGACTGTGAAAAGGAAGAAGTGCACAGAAATTTAGGGGAGTCACAAAAGATCAGAAGTCTGGTGGTGTGCACGGCACTGCGCACAGAGGACCAACTGCTGATAGTGCCGCTGGCTTTCATGAGTGGGCGGGAGACAGACCCTCCCAACTGCATCACTTCTAACTCCACTGAACCTCAGTTTCTGGCAAAACTCTGGGGTCCCAGACTCATAAGGTTCCGGAGCCCAGGGGAGCCAGAGGAGCAGCAGCCTAGAGGCACTGCGAGAGAGAACACGCACACGTCGCGCAGGCACAGACAGGGACTGCTCCAGAGATTACCCAGTCACGTGAGACTCACCATGGAGGGCAGGGCCGACTGGAAGGCAAGGCGGTCCCTTAAGCCCTGAGACTCTACCCATCCCAAGCTCAACAGAGAGGCTTTTGCGGTTTTGCAAGTCTAGTATCATAAGGCTGAATACAACATAGAAGTTCTCCCAGCATAGTGAAAATGCCAAGACAAGGGAAGAGATCACAAACAAAAGAAATAGAGGAAAACAAACGACTGGATATAGAGTTCAAAACCACACTTATAAGGTTTTTCAAGAATATCCTAGAAAAGTTGGATAAAGTTAGCGAGAGCCAAGAGGAGATGAAAAAGAACCAACTAGAGATGGAAAAGGACCAACTAGAAATTAAATATACACTGACTGAAATAAAAAATATTATACAAAGTCCTAACAGCAGACTAAAGGAAGGCAAGAATCAAGTCAAAAATTTGAAATATAAAGAAGCAGAAAACACTCAACTGGAAAAGAAGAGAAAAGAATCCAAAAATGTGAAGATAATGTAAGGAGCCTCTGGGACAGCTTCAAGCGTACCAACATCAGAATTGTGGGGGTGCCAGAGGAAGAGAGAAAGCAAGGTACTGAAAACCTATTTAAAGAAATAATGACTGAAAACTTCCCACATCTGGTAAAAGAAATAGACTTACAAGTCCAAGAAGCACACAGAACCCCATTTAAAAGGAATCCAAAGAGGACTACACCAAAACACATCATAATTAAAATACCAAGAGCAAAAGACAAAGAGTGAATATTAAAAGCAGCAAGAGAAAAACAGTTCATTACCTACAAGGGAGCACCCATACGACTGTCAGCTGATTTCTCAACAGAAATGATGCAGGCCAGACGGGAGTGGCAAGAATTATTCAAGGTGATGAATAGCAAGAACCTACAACCAAGAATACTCTATTCAGCAAAACTATCATTCAGAATTGAAGGGCAGATAAAGAGCTTCACAGATAAGAAAAAGCTAAAGGAGTTCATCAACTCCAAACCAGTATTATATGAAATGCTGGAAGGAACTCTTTTAGAAGAGGAAGAAGAAAAAGGTAAAAGATAAACAATTATGAACAACAAATACACATCTGTCAACAAGTGAATCTAAAAATTAAGTGAATTAAAAATTTGATCAAAAGAATAAACTGGTGAATATAATAGAATCAGAAGCACAGAAAGGGAGTGGACTGAAAATTCTCAGGGGGAAAGGGGTAAGGGGAGTACAGGGAGAGACTGGACAAAAATCATACACCTATGAATGAGGTCAACGGGAGGGAGGTAAGGGTAGAGGGAAGGGTGGGAGCCGGGTGGAGGGGAGCTATGGAGGGGAAAAAAAGAGAAACAAATGTAATAATCTGAGTAATAAAGATTTAATTAAAAAAAAAAAGATTCTCTTAGAAATCTTGCAAACTTTTATTTTTGACCAGGTACCATACTTGCCAAATCCTCCTTGGTGATATGCGTGGACATGGAAAGGATGTATCAAAATGATCATCCTCATAAAAGACTATCAAATATAAGGTTTTAGTGGAATACTCCCTAATTTCTAAAACTATCTTTAGATTTTTAGCTCTCTTATATCTTAACATGTACTCCAATCTCTCTACAAAAATCATTTATAATATGCCTAAACCCACAATATAGCTCTTTGAACTAAAACCAAATTAAATGTTTTGGGGCAATAATACTTTAAAATCCTAATACACAACTACTCAAGAAGAAAAATAAAGACCACAGAAAGCTCTCCTAAAATAAATCCAATGCTGTTTCTATTGAAGTATAAGAACTGACTCTTCCCAGTCAAGTCTTACCTAAAAAATAATAATACTCTCATTGTCAAGCATAAACAGTATTGCTTAGCCCTGTTCAGAATAAAAAACAAATCTAAACAATGTTACCATCTCCTTAATGCCCCCCCTCATCCCATCGAACTTGCAGCTTTTTAGGCTGCTATGAGTGTCCTCAATTATTCCTGTCTTCAACTTAACATATTCCAACAAGTATCTCCCTATGTTCAAAGCACATTATCTTCTTCATTCCTTCTTTGACTTGCTTTTTAATAATGTTTTCCTCTGTCATGAGATGACAAGACTTTTATTTGAAAGCCCAGTCAGCAGTATCACATCATTTTATGTTTCAGTGCTGCTTCAGGTAGTTATCTAAGTTAGTTTCAGGTTTCTTTATTTGAATTAGCTAAACTATTGGGATGTTATATTTCAAATGATGAGTGAGAGTTTAAGATAAAGAAGAAATATTAATATGAATAGCTAGATGAATAAGAAAAGGGGTATGATTAAAGCTAATTTGTGTTGCTACTTTAGATATTCTTCCAAGCCACAAAGAAAAGTTAAAAATAAATTTGAGAACTAAGATTTTCAAAACAATAATTCTACTAACAGACAATTTGGTTCTCATATTTACACAGAGGACAGATGCCATTAACAATCATGGCTAAAAAACATTTCAAGCCTTAAGGAGGCATAACCTCTCTACAATAAAACCAACCTCAAATTGACAATTTCAGGAAAAGAAAAATAACACTGCACTGGAAATCAAAAGACCTATGTTTGTGAACTGGCCTGCTGCCCATTACTGGTGGTCTTAGACCAGTCAGTTAGTCCACTGAGCCACTCCAGGACTGATATATACTGAACACATAAATATGCTGATGGGTGGTCTGATATGGAAGGCCTATAAGTCACTAAATGAATAATACAAGGGAAGGCAGGATGAAAAGCCAGAAAAGAGAGTTCAACCATCTATTTAAGCTCATCTAAGGTTTCTACTTAAACAAGAAAGCACTAAGCTTAGTGCCAGAAATCTTACTACCTAAGTTCCAAACCCTTACATAACTGGATACAGATGACACCCATTACTATAAGAATGACTAATGTAGCCTTACTAGAGACCTCTTTCCTAATTAGTGCCAAGTTTTATGTTTGGGTGTGTGTCTGTCTCTAGCTCTCAGAGTCTAAGTATGAAGCTTTTCAAACCACCTACTGGAAAAAACATGCTTCCCAAAACACTAACATTGGAACTGGCTGCACACTACTCTTCCTAAAGACCTGCTCACACCAACACATTTTAGAACTAGCAGCAGAAACCCTTTTCCTTCAAAAACAAAAACATGTTTCTGTTTGCTATCTACTACAATGTAATCTTTTAAACAGTGGCTAGATCATAACATCATTATAAATGAAGGCACAGGAACTGGTATAAGCACTGAAACGGATAGGAAGCCGTGAACAATATATTTTAAAACCTGTTTCTGTGGAATAGAAATGGTATTAAACATCTTATTTCACATCTTATTTCAACATTAGAGTTGAAGTGTTACAACAGGAATCTTATCTGCAAGCTGAAAATATTATCTGGCCCTTTACAAAAAAGGGCCAGGTAACATTTAGAATGCAGTTCTAAAGAATATTTAAGAGTTTTATTTCATCGAATCCTCCAATGACAAAGGCAGTGTTATTCCCCATTTACTGATAGAGAATTGAGTGCCAGAGACTAAGAAACTTGCCCTAAATCAGTGGTAAGCAAACTGCGGCTCAGGAACCACATGAGACTCGTGAGCCGCGGTTTGCCGCTCTGTTGACTAATGAGTTTCCTGACCACTGCCTTAAGGAAAAACACTTAAAAAAATTTTAATAATGTACTAATGTCTTTAACCTGAAGTCAAAACTTCTGGGTAAGGGTAATGCCTTACAACAGTGGTCGGCAAACTCATTAGTCAACAGAGCGGCAAACCCGGGCTCGAGAGCCCCAGTTTGCTGACCATTGCCCTAAATCACACAACTGTTATATGGCTCCCTCACCTGTTCAGCCTCCATAAGGAATAAGCTGGGCTAATATTTGTTAATCTTTTTGACCCTCCAATCTAATAGGAATAAATAAATTCTTGCAGAAAGAATGACAAGTAACTGGTTTTTCAGGCCCTGAGCCTGAAAGAAAATTCTGACATGAGCTAGAAACAGAAAGAGTGCCTGTAGCCCAAGTCAAATTGTATCCTAAAACAAAGAGCCATTTTACTTACTGTGTAAGTCCTGTATAAGACTCAGAAACCCTGCGAACAACCTCTGTCCAGCTTCTGTAAGGATCCTGTGTTTGTGTATGCTCAGGGGAGGTGAGAAGTGTGATTCTGAAGAATGTTTCAAAGATGCCAACTTAAGAGCTTTAGAGTTAACAAACTACTTATCACACACAGTACCCTCAATTGGTTGTTACTCAGCTTAGTGATAAAGATATTATTCCAATTTTACAGATAAGAAAGCTGAGGATGGGCATTTAAGTTGCTTGCTCAAGGTACAATATAGTAAATGGTGGAGTCAAAACTGCAAAAGTCCTTAAATTCTGTTCTTGATTTAGAATAGCTGTTTATTTGCACTTTCTGCAGTTTTAAGGTATATGTCCTTTTAAACTGACAGATGAGCAGTCTCAGCTTTTGTAACTGATTTAAAATCCTTAACCCAAAGATTATTTTTACCCACCTATTCCCTGCTCCCATAATCTGTGGCAAGCATAAAAGAGAAGATGCTAATGGCATTACTGTCTTCTATTACATAAGCATCTTCCTTTTATTTCTCTTTTCACACCCTAAAACACTTTTTCTTTTCTATTTTATCCTTCCCCTTTTAATGTCTCTAGGTAAGTCAGTAGCACCTATGACATTCAGCTGCCAACAGTGGGGGGTAGTAAAGTACAAGAGTAAATAAAGAAAATGTACTGAACCTGGAAAGTCTTATTCTCTGGCCACTAATCTGCTATCTATCTCTCTATATAAAAGGCTAATATGCTAAGTGTCCTTCCCACCATCTGACCGGTCACTATGATGGCACACTGACCTCGCAGGGCCACACAATTCCACCTTCAGCTGTGGATTATGTTGTTGCTGGGGCACTGTCAGCCCTGAATCTGGTTTGCTGCACACTTTTGTGTTCCATACCCTATATGACAGCAACTTTGCAGAGTGCCCTCTCACACTCTGGGACTCCTTGGGGGATGTCGCAGAGCAGGTTTTGGTCTGATCCTCGAAGGCCAGGCCGAAGGACCACACCTGCCAGAGGGACCCCGCTCACTCCAGACGCAGATGCTGGGGAGGAACCTTGGGAGGTTGGCTCCAGGGCGTGTCCAGCCCCATCTTGCCCAGTCCTGCCCCGCCAACCACCTTCTAATTAATTTCCTTTCAATGTGCATGAATCTAGTATGTTTATGATCCTGGGTAAGTCACTTAAGTTCTTGGAGTCTCTGCTTACCTATAGCAACATCTCACAGGGCAGCTGCAGCAAACAAATGGGAAAATACATTAAAAGGTTGCAAAAAGTACTATCATCATACATAAGCCAGATGGCATATCATCACTCTCAGAGAATTCTCAATTAAAATCCCATGTGGTGTTAAAAAAATGTCAAGATGAGCCTGGCTGTATTAATTTGGCTATATGGATTCTGTTGATTCACAGAAACACTGAATTCTGCTCTCTGTGTAGTCTTTTATCATTGATTTAAATGTTTAAAGGGGGACAGGGAGGAGGAGGGAGGGCATGAGAAAATAAAAATCCAAGCCAGCCAAATCCTAAATCTCCCATCCCCATGCATACAGCTATCTGAGAATGTTAAGACCACTTCAAAGAGTGCAAAGTAACTGAGATGGTTAAGTTAATCTCTTACATTTGTACATGCTTTACACTTTGTATTTTTCTTTACATTATCTCATTTGTTTTTCACTGCAAACACAGCACAGGCACTGATTTCCCATCTGACAGATAAAGATACTTTACCAGATAGACTGAGGGGCTTGCCTTGGGTCCCAGGGCAAGTATATGCCAGAGCTGGAACTAAAACCCATATGCTCTGATCCTCAGTTCTATGCTCTTTCATTCATGTTCTCCCTCTAGAATTAACTCAATAGAGGACCAAAAACTTAAGAACCTATAGGTCTTCTCAGCCTGAAACGTAAGTCTACTAAGACTTTTACCTTTAGATTTCCTGATCCTTCTCCTGGAAAATGTACTCCAAAATACCAAGATGCCAGACTCTTAGACATTTCAAAGTAGAAAACTAAAGGTTTTCAAGCTTGTTAAAGGTGCAGTTGTCTAAAAAGACTGGGACTTGGAGATATCTGGTCACCAATCTAGAGTGGAGACAAAAAGTTATAGCAGATCAAACTCAAAGTCTACTCTCTCCAGGGGCCTAATGATGGGAAGTCAGTCACTCTATGTTTTCACTATACAATAGTTCAGAGGAATAGCCTTAGCCTATAGCACCTTTATTGGAGATGGTTCCATATCATCTCGCTAAATTTATGTAGTCCTTCAAAATTATAGCTATTGCTACATTGTGAACACGGTGGAGTTCCTTTGTTCTAAAGCAAAGAATATAAATCACAACTAAATCTATTAAGTAACTAATTATTTAAGAAAGACTCATCTAAAAATGCCAATCTCTGTGGCTCAAGGTAAGAATCCAAATCTTGAGGTGCCCAATACATACTACAAAGTGTGCATGTACAAACTATGGAACACCATTGGACAAACAACACAACTCTAACCTTCTATGTGGAAAAAGTCCTTCAACCACTCTATCTGACCTTAATGAACTTAATACTGATAAAAGACAATTTTCCATTGTAGTACTTATGCTTTGTTTTAAAAGAAAGGTGGCTGAGATCACCTAACTTGTTTGACAGAATCTTTAAAAATAATTCAATTTGATTCAATATTTGATCCCTTTATGATCAACTTGTTTAGTCCTATAACATAAGATTATATTTGAACTGAGAAAATTCCCCACCCCCTTTTTTAAAATGTGTGCCTTTTAGGGGAAGAGAAGCACAGGAAAAGGAGAGGTGGGAGGAGGAATTAACCCCATAAGATAGAACAGCTTTCATATACACTAAAAAGGTGCAGTGCAAAAAGCACAGGGCTCATGTGACTAGGTTCTGCCTATTGTTTCCTCATCCTAAAATGGGGTAGTAATCCTCTGTCCTACTACCTTAGGTAAATACCAAATGAGAGAATAAATATAAAATCACTCCATTAACTATGAAGTCTATGTAAACATTACGTAATATTACAATGCTTAACTACCTTAAAGGGTAACTTCTTGGGCTTTTGGTCATTTTATTACCAGGAAAGAAATAATCGTGGAGTTCAGGATATAAATAACCAAGTAAGATGGCTGGAAATTTACCACTATTTTTCTAGATTTAGGGTTATTATTGCCTTTATTTTAGATTGAAGAAAATTACAACACACCTAGCCTAGAAACTAAATATAGACACCGTATAGTAAAAATTCTGCTAAATCCTACAGATGTGGCTATCCTATTCCTGGCATCTTGTGTGTGCTACTCATCACTGTTATCATGATCATGTGGCTATAAATTACTTGCTAAGCAAATGTTGCCAAATTCCTACAAGTGCATTTATTGTTGGCTTCACGCAGAATTCTGCTATTTGAGACTTCAAAAGCTAACACTAGTAAGATTAAACCCAATGCAACTCAGAAATAAAATTACTTTAGTCTGTGCACTGGGTGGAGATGTGTGTGTATATACATTTAAAGTTTAAATAAGAAAGCTTCAGGTTATATACATACACACAAAAATACATATACATATATATAACTAATCTCAAGAAATTGCTGCATAACATTTCAAGGAAATACTTGTATATCTCAGAACAAGTGAAGCTGCCAGATTCTAGGGCAGTAAATATTTCTAATCTTTTCAAGGCACACACGGAAAATGTTAATATTAGCTTTTTGAATATTTAACCTATGGACTGTTACCAATGCCCTCAGTTTAATTTGTCACAAGATCATGCATGATGTTTGTTCTAAGTAGTCTGAGGAAAATGTGGGCTTTACTAAACAGGCTCACCTTTACTTGCTCATGTATGCTTAGATGGAGGACTATTTCTAGTTTCAACTAAACTAATAATTAAAAAAATGACCAAGTGACTTTTTAGAGTAAAGAATACTAATTCATACATAAGAGTTACATGCTCAGGTAATAAGAGTATTTAATTAAAAATCTTAGAGAACACTGACCCAGGGGACTCTGCCATGCTTATCTCTAGATGTCTCAACTTCCAGGTCCTCTGTTTTTGTTTCCATCTCTAACATGAAGCTTTATTCTTCTGGTTCTTCTGTCCATTCTCTCCCTCAATTCTCTCCCATCATTCCCCAAGTTCAGCTATAATATCTGAGCTTAAATTTCAAATAAACATGACCAATTCTGATATTTCTCCCAAGTTCCAATCCTTCAGAAAAGCCACCCAGAACTCATACTTCATATATCCAAAATCACATATTTCTCTTTCCCCAAACCTGCTCCTTCTAACTCTTCCAGGTACTCAGGCTTGAAATCTTAAGAGTCATCCTGAGTCTCTGTTCTTCATTTTGTGGAAGAAAGGGGCCACATGCTAACCTGACAAGCTCAGGGAATGCCTGCATGGCAGCCTTGCAAATTCAGAGACCTAAAGTAACCACAAAGGGTGGTCTGAAATTAAACTTTAACTAAAAGCAGTTATGGTGGATAGTTACGTCCTACCTTGGGGTACAGCTCCCCCGCTACCCCCTCCCGCCCCCCCCCCCCATTCTCTGTAGCACTATCTCAATTCATTGAGGTTCTGCTTCTGGGCATTGTCAACAGTTTAGCTCAAATAAACTCACAAAAATTCCTTACAAGTTGAATGTTTTTACGTTAATAATTTCTAATCAATTTCTAAATGCTGTCATAACATTGTCTATCTCCTAATTTTCTTCACACTACCACTAACTTTATTCAGGCCCTCATCACCTCCATACAGTAAAAATGATGATGATAATACCTAATATTCATTGAGTACTCACTGTATACCAGGGCTGATTTTAAGCTCTTGGCATTATTTTAACCTTCATAACAATCCAATAAAGGCTGTACATCTAGTATGTGAACTCACTGCATTGTTCACTGTTTCTAGTGTCTGCTACTCAAATTCTACTCATTTCTATATAATGATTAGCAAATCTTATAAAAGCATAGCTGTGGTAATACCACATCAACCTATTACCCCAAATCTTCAATAATTTACCAATGCCAAGTAGAGGCAGTTTGAATTTCTGAGCTAAGCAGTCAAAGCCCTCCAAAATCTGACCCAATTTACTTCTCCACTTTTCCCCACTTCCTTCTGCCCTTAACTCATCTCCTTATGCTGTAAACAGATTAGGCTACTTACTGCTCTCTTCAGCCCACACTGCACTTTTTGAACCATGACCTTGCTCCTCCTGTTCCCCATGCCTGGAATGCCCTTGTCCCTACCTCCCTGAGTCCAACGCCCAGTTAATCTACCCTCCTTCATTAAAGATTTCTTCTCCTCTAAATTCTGTGTCCTGTGTTTGTACTTTCCATTTCAGTTTCATATATTTGATATACAATGGCTATCTCCCCTACCAGATTGTTAAATCTTGGAGTAAAATTTTATTTGTATACATTTTTGAAGCCTCCATCCATGTATGGTGAATTAGTGAAAGAAAGTGTAAAGCATTCAACTTTAGAATTTTCTCAAAGGTAAGAATTATATATCTTAGATAAGTAAAGGAAAAATTCATATTTCCAGTAAAGCAGGTTTTCCATTTAGTTTTCTATTTAATTGAAACTACGGAGACAGATCAAATGATAGCACTTTCAAGAAAAAAAAAAAAAAAAAGATAAACCCGGGAAAAAAAAAAGCTGGTTACCCCGGTGAATCAGCACTGCTGTTTTCCCTTTGAACTAAGGAACACAAGGTCACAAGCTATGTTTTGCCTCTTAAAGTTAAACATTTACTAGGTGTGTTTTTTCTTTAGTTCTGTCTTTACACTGGAATTTATCTTATTTCTTATCCTTCAACTGCCCTTTTTCATTGCAGGGTGCAAAACATTTCATTTATAGTAAACACTCTTTGTCAATTACTTAACAGTGTGGGGTCTGGCTTTGGGATGTTCGGAATGGGAGACAGAAAGATAAGGGTGCTAATACAAATAGGCTCTAACAAGTTTTAAAGAGCTGGGCCCAATACTGAGGCAGCAGAAAGGACAGATTAAAAAGAAAACTAAGCTTCTAGGAAATACAGGTAAGAAGTATATACAATTTATCTGTGACTCCTATAATTTTCAGTCACAATATACCTCAGGACTTAAATATTACTAAGTTACACCATCTAAGCTCTCATTCTTTCCATAAACTGTAATTTCTGTTCAAATAAATGAAGGTGATGAAAATAAATCTAACTATAGTCTGGCCGGTTTGGCTCAGTGAATGCTAGAGGTCCCAGGTTTGATTCTGGTCGGGGTACATGCCTGGGTTTGGGACTCGATCCCCAGTAGGGGGCTTGCAGGAGGCAGGCGGGTCAGTGATTCTTTCCCATCATAGGTATTTTCTCCCTCTCCCTTTCTCTCTGAAATGTGTGTATACACACACACACACACACACACACACACGTATATATAAAGAAATCGAACTACAAAAAAGAAAAATTAAAAAATTCCAAGTATATTATGGTCTATCAGAGAATATGCAAAATAAGAACAAATCCACACCACACAAACACACATGTGCTGATAACACAATGCCACCTTGCTGGTGGTAAAGATTAACGTGGGCATGATTAAAATATTATTTGGGGAGTATACTTATGATTTCTTTTTAGACCTGTCAAATCCTTGAAATGATCCTTGAAATTTAATGTGTATTAAATACAGACTGGCTTTACAAAATCACTTGAAGAACCAGGCCCAAACTTGTTTGAGAATTATCTTGTTCTTGAGGAGTGTTAACAAAAACAAAATCAAACACAACTAAATGGTATGAAGGTGTTATATTTGTATACCTTCTTCCTTTGTAATGCATAAAAGTATCACTTTCTCTGGGACACCTCAGCCAGGTGGGCAACATTAGCTTCCTAGCTGATTCTCAGCTTTCTGAATAAGCAACTGGCTGAGGCAAGAGATCTTCAGATCTCAATGGGATGGGAAGTCTGCTGTCACAGCAGACTTTCTAACCAACAGATTCTACGTGGAGACTTCAGAACCTCTTTCATGGCCCATTTTTCTCTTTGTTCCTTTTGTGTTCAAACAGCAAATCTGTATAGATATATCAAAATGAAGAGAAATATGAAAAATAAAAAGGAAAAACAACCTAAAGGAATATAAGAAACATGGAAAAAACTGAGTAGGAGCTAAATCTCTGACCTTACACAAACCAGGCATTAAAAAGCTGAAAAATTGAAGCACCTAAGCTACCTGAGCCTCAACTTCCCCATTTTACAACAAGGGAACTCGACTAGATCCCTCAGTGACTTCCATGAACCTAATTTAAGAATATACAACCCTAGCCAGTTTGGCTCAGTGGATAGAGCACTGGCCCATGAACTGAAGGGTCCCAGGTTTGATTCCAGTCAAGGACATGTATCTCGGTTGCAGGCTCAATTCTGGGCCCTGGTTGGGGTACATGTGGGAGGCAACCAAACAATGTCTCTCTCAGACATCGATATTTATGTCTGTCTCTCCCCCCCCTCCCCAATTCTCTCTAAAAATCAATGGAAAAAAACATTCTCAGATGAGGATTAACAAAATTACACACACACACATACACTGTAGGCATGTATTATGAAGGCCAGGGAAGGGTAAATATAACTTCATTCATGAAGACCATCTATAAATGATTAGCTTTAAGAATGTTATTTGGGTAACTGAAGCCTCCACGAAAGTATGTATATGGCTTCTTTAAAGGAGATTTCACCTTATTTTAGGAACAAAAAGCCCACAGTGATCATGGCTGTTATTTTCAAACATATACATCCCTAGAACTGGAATTTTATTATTTTATTTAGAGAGGCAATGCCAATTTTGCCAGGCCTTATTCTGTCTGAATATGATTCTTTCTATGTACAGAACGGAGGCAGACATCAATGTTTACTGAACACGACTGAAAGGAAGTGACTTAATAGGACAGGAAATAAAACAGATCACAAAATATCCACCCTACTCCAAGGAGGGGGGAAAAAAAAAACAGTCCTAAAAATAGGGGCAGCAGGTATGTAAAATGGGTGAGAACCAGATCTCTCCCCATGGGTTTCCACCATTTATCTTGAAAATGTATCTCACAGTGGGCATCAACTGTGTGACATTTATGCTAATATTTATATTTTGGTGAAAGAGCTATTTTTTTTAAGTCTTCACCCCAACACTTATTTGCTTGCTACTACTGTGCAAGCTATTAACTGTCTTCCAAGCTTGAAAATAGACAGAAAGGAGATCACATGACCACAAAGCAAACAAAAAAATGGCTCCCAGTTTACTTTATAAATATTTGGTACATAAACTAAAAATGTAACTTCTGATAGTAAACAGCTGCAACTATTACAACATACCTTAATTATAATGCAAATCTCAATATCATATTGAAACCGGTTTCTATATTTTATCTGAGAGATTCCAAAATTTACTAAGGGTTTCCAAAAAACCAGTATTCCCATATCATCTTATTCTGGGGCCTATAATTTCTGAGAAAGGGGTTAAAATTATTTCATAGGAATCTTGTAATGGTCTTAGTACATTACATAGAGTCATGTCAACATAAATAGGAATATGCAAGTGACAGCATGTAGAATGAGTTTAAAAGAAATGTGTCGGGTTTAAATACTCTTCTGTAAACGTTAAAATAATGGCATTTTTTTCCTTGATGCCACACCTATCTTCATAAGCACTTACCCCCTAATAGTTTGAATTAATATCAACTAAGAGTATGTAGCACTTCAAAACTTGCAAAGCACTATGACATACGTGATCTCATTTGAGACTCACTACTAAATAGGAAGGTGCTATTTTTAGGACCCATTTTTACATGTGAGGAAGCTGACACTAAATGGCTGACTTGCCTAAGCTCATAAAGCTGGTGACAGCTGTGGAGGGACCTGGATACAAGTCTCCTGACTTTAAATAGTCTGTTTTTGCTACTGCACCATGCTACCTCAAATACTATAATCAGAGTAAATAAATGCCCAAATCTCAGACCCTATCTAAGCCTCCCCCACCCACCCACACACAACCACCCCTACTCTAAAATACAGTTAGTTACAGACGGTTTAGTTATAGACAGTCTTTGCTCTTTATGGAAGTTGAGTTTTAATTTCTTTGGGAAATATGTACTGATCTAGTTAAAGTGTAAATGCAGAGATCATATAAACACCGTTAACATCCATTGGAAAATATCCTACTGACCACAGATTTCGCACAGGCATGCCTATATGCACCTTCCAGGTAGTAGGTCAGATTTCAGAGTCCATGACCCTAAGAAGGTTAAGAATCCAGGCTAGAGATAGTTCTTAATATAAAAAGTTTTATTTAGGCCTCATACTGTGCTCCACTTACCTTCTGTCTCCCCTGCTCCAGGGCCAATAGAGTCAATCAGTATCTACAATTGTTTTTTAATAAAACCTAAAGCAACTGATAACATGTAAATCAATGAATTGTAAAAAAATTTTTAATTAAAATTGTTAAAATGTAATCCTTAATCATACTTTCTCTTAGACATAACTTCCCAGAATGACTGTTTTCTTACCATAAGCATTCCAATTCCCAAAAGAAGTTTGATAAACATTACTTTGAACTCCTGAAATACCATTCTTCACTAAGAACCCTCTAAATTACACAGAAGACAAGGTAGCATGCAAGGAATTCTGAAACGGTTAGGCAGTTCACTCAACAATCATACCAAAAGGATTTAGAATTTTTTTCCTGGGGGGAGGGAATGGATATGAGTGGGAGAGAATGAATACAGCCCTATTGTCTTATTGCTTGAAAACTCCTAATTTGAATCTATAACATATTCCTACTAACCACTCAACCTGACCATCACAAGTACAGTCTCTTCTCATCTTAAATAGAGCTTTTCAGTCCAAATCTGTATAAACAAACTTTGTCCTTCAATCTTTCAACTCCTCGGCAGTTTTTCAAGGTCACTTTTGCGAGCAACAACAGAAGCCTGCATCTAGCAACTTTGACTGCTATATCACTTCAGTTGTAAGAGTTCAAAATCTAATCCCCTATGGATCCTCTCGGGTAAATCCTTTACTTAACAGGAGGGCAAATCAACACCCTCTAAACTTCTCCTCTAAGAGGGCCTACACCCTATCCAGAGATAGTGCTGCTGGCTGCCACACTGCTCCACACTGAGTCTGCTGCAGAAATGTTCCAATGACCTTCATTCCGTTCTTGCAAATAAAGAGAAAACAAATTGCTTTTTAAAATCAAGTGCATCACAGATCTTTAGTACATGGGATGGAAGATTTCACTATTCACAGGAACTGGCTCCTTACTGATTAGCAACCTGCATTAGCTTCATAGGCTAAAGAGGAAAAAAATATTTCAAGGGCAAAAGACAGAGCGCCTATACTCTTAACTTTCCTATTCACAAAATGCAGATAAATTAGGACTTATATATTTCATACAGAAAATGAAAAGCATTTTGCTCACACCATTTTAAAGACCTAAACCAACACTTGACAAAATGTGTGAAATTGGTGGGAAAAGATTTGCTCTTGTCATTGGCAGTATAGTGGAGAAGTATGCTTCTAACCAGCATTCTATGTTAAAATGCACATTTTAAAACAAAGATCGTTACTTAATTAATTGGTACTTAAGACTCTAGAAGCACAGACAGGTAAATCAAGAAAGTTATGCGAGAATTTCACATTGGCATGTGGGCCTTCACCATTAGAACCTGCATCAGTGCAAATCATATTTTAACACAAATAGAGAATAGCAATAGTGTTGCTTCCACCTCTGAAATTACAGATGTCAATAAAGTGCATGGAAATAGAAAAGGTCTTACAACAACTCAGCTTATTCTGTAGAAAAGCTTCAGTGCACTTGAACAAAGGAAAATTATTTGGAAAACAGTTAAGTTTACCCAATGCAAAGAGAAAGTGCTTTACTTCTCTATGCCCCTGAAAAAATTATTAGCATTTTTTCATGTACCTGATTTTGTTGCTCAAACTAGGAAAAGAAATCCTAGTTGAAGGGCATGCAAAATCTAAACAGAGTAAGGTATTCTAGGTGCACCAAAAGGTATGCATGGAATGTAAAGTGGCCATTTTCTGAAACAGTGCAACTTGTCTACACTCTCTGAAGCTAAACAGTTTCTACCATTTTAACACAGAACAAAGAATTAAACTTACCGGGAACTGCATTAATTTTACATGTAGTTATTTATATCTCCTCGGACAGGGAGAATTTAAGTCACTCCTATCCCTCCCCCCAAAAAGGACGGAGGAAACAAAAGGCAGCAGGAGATGCAGAAACCTGAGTCTGGAATGTCCACTCCAGTGAAAACCCGAACAACTGTCCCCCCACCCCCCAGCAAACTATTCGCCATTTTTCTTTGTCTTTCAGCTGACCCCTGCCTCAGTGAAAAACTCCGAGGCTCCAATGAAGCCCTGCAACCTCCTTCCACTTTAACAGTCAAAGGCATTCAATCTAGCATGCTATTTGACACCAAACCTTGCCTCCAGAGTGGTCCCATTGGCTGAACTGTTTTATTGGCTAAGA
Source organism: Lasiurus cinereus (assembly GCA_011751065.1). Taxonomy (NCBI): domain Eukaryota; kingdom Metazoa; phylum Chordata; class Mammalia; order Chiroptera; family Vespertilionidae; genus Lasiurus; species Lasiurus cinereus. Next base: position 14,488,908 of record JAAGEH010000030.1, read on the forward strand.
ACACAAAGCCATGATTGGCTGTTCACGTCATCAGTTACCTCCTTTGCACACTTCCTGTTTTAAAGTTACCTTGAGAAGCAGAACAGGGGTCAGATCCAGACTCAAACTACAGGGAACTTAAAGCTTGGAAATCCCTAGCAAATACACACAGCAGATGCAGTAGGGCCTCAAATGCTTCCAAAATAGAGAATACTGCAAATTTAGAATTGTTTTTAAAATCACACGAAAAGGTTGTTACAGTTACCACCCAAAGGATTTCTTATTGGCTGTCAGAGTTCCATTTAAAAATTTAAGGTAATTTAACTGCTTCTGATTGGCCATCAAAGATGTCTGTAAGATATTGCTACAGTATCATATGGCAGTAAACCAGAGAAGCAATGTGCACAAGATCGGAAAGTTGTGACTTAACTATGTTCAGTTTTCTGTTGAACATTAACAGAAGAAAAAAAAATTTGGGTGGGGTACTCCAATAGCTCCAAAGAAAATACAGCTTCTTTAACAGTAACAAAGAGTGGTATCAATAGCCATACAATGGTTTTCAGGATTTTTTTCTTTTTAATATGTTTTTAATGACCTCAAAGGAAGAGAGAGGGAACACAGAAACACCAATGATGAGGAAGAATCACTTGATCAGCTGCCTCCTGCACACTGCCCCCACCCAGAGGGGATCAAGCTCACAACCCAGGAATGTGCTCTGATTAGGGATCAAACCATGACCTTCTAGTTCATAGGTCCAAGCAAGATTTCTAAAAAGCATTTGTCATTGTGTCCACAGTTATTTTAAAAGCACATATTAATACCAGGGCAAATCACTTTATTTTGAAACATAAACTAATCTAAAGAGGAAAATTCTGGGGCAATGTATGTAGTGACAGAAACAGTGGCATTTCCAAAAAGTCCACCAGGAACCCAAGAGGGAAATATAATAATAAAGGTGGGGAGGAGGGAAAGGCAAAGAAGATAGGAAAATCAGTGAATATAATGTTATAGCTTGATGGATTAATGAATTTATTTAGAGTGGATTAACTAAAGTATTTAGAATGGTCACAAAATGTTGATTAGTTTTTAGTATTTCACAGTTTGGTCCTGACCAGGTAGCTCAATTAGTTAGAGTGCTATCCTGATATGCCAAAGCTGCAGGTTTGATCTCCAGTCAGAGCAGATACAAGAATCAACTAATGATTCATAAATTAAGTGGAACAACAAACTGATGTGTCTCTCTCTCAAAACCAATCAATAAAAAAATACATTACAGAGTTTTGATGTAAAGGAGTGATTTACAACGCTTTTCATCTCATGGCATACAAACTAATTACTAAAATTCTGCGGTACACCAAAAAATATATTACACTTTTTGCTAATCTGACAAAAAAATAGTATAATTTTGATTTATTCACACTGGATGGTTATTGTTGTGTTGACTGTTGCCATTTTTTTATATGACAATCTAAGGGAAAAGAGGTTGGAGTCCCTGACTAAATAGTCAAGTATTGCATGTTTTAAAAATTCTTGTGGTCCATCAATGTGTCTCTTGCCCCTGGTAGAAAATTGCTGACACAGAGGGTAAATTTTTCTACCACATTTTCAAGAATAAACAGCAGGGATGATCTCAGCCTGAGCTATTGTAAATACAGGTATCCCCTGCTTTTCGAAAGTTCACTTTACACCACTTCATTTTACAAAAGACCTACATTAGTATCTGTTTTCACTAACCAAAAGAATCGAAGAGGATTTCTCTTTTACGAAGAAAAGCAAAAGTAGCAGTTGTCGTTTTGCTGCAAACACCCTAGCAGAGAGAGCATCAAGCTCCTTCCATAGGAACTATACTCATCATCTCAGTATCAACCAGTTTTAAACTGTTATCTGTAAGCATTTGTGCTTTATCTCAAGTTATATGGGACATCTATTATCAAGATGTGTCCTAAGGTGATTGCTTCTTCAGGTTACGCTATTATGGCTTACATAGAAATTATCTATTTTCAGATAGCAAGGGAAACCTGCAGTATTGTGGTTACTGAAGACATTCTGGGATCCTAAAGTTTAACAGTGTTAGTTGAAGATTTACTTAAGGATTTTAGGTCTAACTGTTTAGGTTTTAAGAGGAACATCCTACTATGATGAAAATCAGTTAACATAGCTTTTTTCTTCTTTTTTTTTATACAATATTCAAATAGAAACATCTCACTATTACCTAAGGCCTTTAACAATCTTCTTTTTTTTTAATATTTTATTGATTTTTTTACAGAGAGGAAGGGAGAGAGATAAAAAGTCAGAAACATCGATGAGAGAGACACATCAATCAGCCGCCTCCTGCACACCCCACAGTGGAGATGTGCCCGCAAGCAAGGTACATGCCCCCAACCGGAATCGAACCTGGGACCTTTCAGTCCACAAGCCAACGCTCTATCCACTGAGCCAAACCGGTCTCGGCAACAATTTTCTTAGATCTACTTTCTCCCATTAAAGCTAAGTAGCCCAGGACTAACCATCACATCTGTTTTACCACATAGACTAGATCTTTTCTAGAAATACCTCGGTTGATCTCATGTAAGTATTCATTATGGGCATATGCTGAGATTCGGCAGAGTCCTGAAATAGAAGCAAGGCTGCCTATCCTATCACTTTGCCATTTTAATGTCTCTACACACATTCTACTCATATCCCACACTGATAAGAAGTAATTCCTGAACACCAACTAGTGCCAGGTTCTGTGCTCAACACTTTAACCCTCTAATCCTCCAATCCCCTTTTATAAGTAAAAGAGTAAGGTTCAGATTACTCTGAACCTTAGCCATATATCTGCAGCTCACAAGCCGCAGTTTGCCGAAATGTTGACTGAGTATGCCAACCACTGATGGATATATAGTCCCTAGTCATATATCTAGGGTGCAAACTTAGGTCCCACCCAGAGAGAAACCTTTCCCCTGCACACACTGCTTATTAAAATATGGAGCACTTCAGGACACATTCAAAGAAATGCTCAGGTATCAAATGTAATAACTGGAACAAATTGATGTTTCTCTCCTTCCCTTCCTCTCTCTCTCCCTTCCTCCGTTAAAAAAAAATATAAAAATCAGGAGAACCAAGATGGCGGCATAAGGTATATACCTGTACCTGCTGCCTCTCACAATCACACCAAAACTACAACTAAACCATAATAAGCATAAACCATTATACCCAACTTCATTAATTCAATAATTTAAAAATCAGAAATATGACATTGAATTTGATCTGTTGGTTAGAAATCTAGCTAAGTATCTGAAAACACAGACCATATAAATTGCCACTTTTTTTTTTAATCCTCATCTGAGGACACTGTCATTGAATTCAGAAAGGGGAGGAGCAGAGAGAGGGAGAAACATTGATCAATTGCCTCCCGTATGCCCCAAATGGGGTCTGAACTCGCAGACTAGGTATGTGTCCTGACCAGAAATCAAACCCTCGACCTTTCAGTGTACCAGACAATGCTCTAACGAACTAGCCACAATGTCCAGAGTAAGTTGATATCAATTTTATTACTTAACTACCAGAGGCCCAATGCACAAAGATTCATGCAAGAATAGGCCTTCCTTACCCTGGCTGCCGGCACCATCTTCGCTCTGGCCGAAACAGCCTTTTTGCTCCAGCCCAAAGCTGCCTTTCCTCCTTCCCACACTGCCAGGAGGCCTGGAGCGGCTGGGGTGGTGCAGAACGCCTGCAATGACGCCAAGTGTCCCATCCCACCCCTGGCCATTCAGCACCTGCATATACAAATTAATCTACCATCTTTATTGGGTTAATTTGCATACACTCCTGATTGGCTAGTGGGCATTGTAAAGGTATGGTCAATTTGCACCTTTTATTAGTGTAGATTAGAAGTTTTTAGCCAGTAGCAAATCACATTTGTAACTTATAAGGACTTGAAATAACAACTAAATCATTAGAAGTAGTGTACACTAAAATATCAAGGGACTGCAGGCCTTGGCCAAGTAACTCAGTTGATTACAACATCATCCTGATGCATCAAGATTGTGGGTTCAATCCCCAGTCAGGATACATACAAGAATCAACCAATGAATGCACAAATAACTGGAACAAATTGATGTTTCTCTCCTTCTCTTCCTCTCTCCCTTCCTCCGTTAAAAAAAAAAAAGAAAAATCAGGAGAACCAAGATGGTGGCATAAGGTATATACTTGTACCAGCTGCCTCTCACAACCACACCAAAACTACAACTAAAAGACAAACAACTATGCCCCCAAACCATGGGAAAGCTGGCGGAGTGGAAGTTCTACAACTAAAAGGAAAGAAAAAAGTGCATTGAGACCTGGTAGGATGTGCAGAGGCTCAGAAAGGCAGAGGTACGGAGACATGCTTGAATCGGGCTGGTGTATGCTGTTTTTCAATTGGGAGGAAGTTACAAGTTCCCAACTGCTCGGAACTCCAGTTTCTGGCGAGATTCTGGGGGCCCAGACTCATATGGAAGAAATTAGACTGTCGGCCACTGGGTCAGAAAGAAAGGGTGGCCTTCTTGCAGAGGTGCACACAGGAATCAGTTTACTGCACTGGGATGTGGGACACAGAACAGAATGCGGCAGAGAGGGCTGACTGGCGGTCATCGCTGTTTGCCACACCCTAGCCTAGTGATTCCGAGACACTGCACCGCCCAATTTACAAACCCACTTAGCTGTGCGCAGCGACTTTTGCATATGAATGGCCTGCCCTCTAGCAGCTTAACCTAACAAATTGCAATTGGGTCAGACAACTCCAAAACTTCCAAACTCCAAGCAAAGAGGAGAAATCTGCACATCTCCCTGTAGCTCCTCCTGGGTGGCCTCAGACAATAGCTAACTTGCACCTCCGTGGAGATCCAGGAACCAGTATACCTAGAGGTCTGTGTGAGATGACGCCAGATTTCAACTTCTCACATTCATAAGTGACACACTCAAGAGGCAGACTCGGTGAACACCAAAGCCCCACTAAAGCAAGTCCTGCCCCATAGGGGTGTCTCCAGCACAGCTGTTCTTCCATTATAGACACAGCTAATCCTCACAGTCAATTGGCCTGGAGGTCAATTCCTCCCAGTATACCAATAGCAATCAAGGCTTGACTATATATCAAGACTATGTACCCAGCCCACAAAGGGGTGCACCAACAGTGTCCACCTCAAGTAATTGGAGAGGCGGAGCTACTGGGCCATAAAGAACAACTAGCACATAAAGACACTCCATCAACACAAGGAAAGCAGCCAAAACGCGGAGACAAACAAACATGTCACGAATGAAAGAAATGGAGGAAAACAAACAACTACCGGACATAGAGTTCAAAACCACATTTATAAGGTTACTCAAGAATCTTCTACAAACCGCCGAGAAACTTAGTGAGACCTTCAAGGATCTTAATGAGAATGCCAAAAAAATGGAAAAGGACCAGTCAGAAATTAAGCATGCACTTTCTGAAATAAAGAATAATATACAGAAATCCAACGGCAGACTAGAGGACCCCAAGAATCAAACCAAAGATTTAAAATATAAGGAAACAAGAAACACTCAACCAGAAAAAGAAAAAGAAAAAAAGAGTCCAAAATGTGAAAATAGTGTAAGGAGCCTCTGGGACAATTTCAAGCGTACCAATATCAGAATTATGGGGGTGCCAGAAGGAGAAAGAGATCAAGATACTGAAAATCTATTTGAAGAAATAACAGAAAACTTCCCCCACCTGGTGAAAGAAATAGACTTACAAGTCCAGAAAGCACACAGAACCCCAAACAGAAGGAATCCAAAGATGACCACACCAAGACACATCATAATTAAAATACCAAGAGCAAAAGACAAAGAGAGAATATTAAAAGCAGCAAGAGAAAAACAGTTAATTACCTACAAGAGAGCACCCATACTACTGTCAGCTGATTTCTCAACAGAAACTATGCAGGCCAGCCGAAACCGGTGTGGTTCCGTGGATAGAGCGTCGGCCTGTGGACTGAAGGGTCCCAGGTTCGATTCCGGTCAAGGGCATGTACCTTGGTTGCGGGCACATCCCCAGTAGGGGGCGTGCAGGAGGCAGCTGATCGATTTCTCTCTCTCCTTGATGTTTCTGACTCTCTATCCCTGTCCCTTCCTCTCTGTAAAAAATCAATAAAATATATTTTTTAAAAAAGAAAAAAGAAACTATGTAGGTCAGAAAGGAGTGGCAGGAAATATTCAAAGTGATGAATAGCAAGAACCTACAACCAAGATTACTCTACCCAGCAAAGATATCATTCAGAATTGAAGGTCAGATAAAGAGCTTCACAAACAAGAAAAAGCTAAAGGAGTTCACCACCACCAAACCATGATTATATGAAATGCTGAAGGGTATTCTTTAAGAGGAAGAAGAAGAAAGAGGTAAAGATAAAAATTACGAACAACAAAATGATAAATCCATAGCTAACAAGAGAATCTAAAAATCAAGTGAATAAAAAATCTGATAAACAGAATAAACTGGTGAATATAATAGAATCAGGGGCATAGAAAGGGAATGGACTGACAATTCTCGGGGGCAAGGGGTTGTGAGGGGTGCGGGAAGAGATTGGACAAAAATCTTACACCTATGGATGAGGACAGTGGTGGTAGGGGGTAAGAGGGGGGAATCAGGTGAGGGGAGCTATGGGGTGGGGGAGAGGGGAAGAGGAACATTTGTAATAAACTGAACAATAAAAATTTATTTTTAAAAGAGCAATCAGTACAAAAATATTAAGGGATTGCATGGCAATTTATCGCATCTAAACAATAGTTTAGCTAGGCAAAAGGTGTTTTGTGGAGCGATTTCTGAAGCTACACAGAGTTGCAGGTATTGAAATTCTTTTCTCAAAAGTTTAGATCACAGACACTGCATAACTACCAGCCTGAGAAGAGTAAGTGGAAGGTCAATAGGCCAGTTCTGTGCCTCATACACATCACATCCTCTTTTAACCCCAAAACAGTGGGGGTCAAGTCAGCTTCAAGGAAAGACATTTTTTTTTTTTATTACAGTGGATTTCTTTTTTTTCTTTTTTTAATATATTTTATTGATTTTTTACAGAGAGGAAGGGACAGGGATAGAGTCAGAAACATCAATGAGAGAGAGACATCGATCAGCTGCCTCCTGCATGCCCCCCACTGGGGATATGCCCGCAACCAAGATACATGCCCTTGACCGGAATTGAACCCGGGACCCTTCAGTTCACAGGCTGACACTCTATCCACCGAGTCAAACCGATTTCAGCAGGAAAGACATTTTTACATCACTGATTATTAATCAGTGTTACTATGGCAAAAATAACACTCAGGAGTCAGGCAGAACTGAATTCAAATTGATTCCTCTACTTATTAACTAGGGGCCCAGTGCACAAATTCATGCACCTTGAAAGGAACTGTGGGCTTCGAGGTGGTAGAGGGGCAGGTCTTGGCATCCTGCCACCTGACCCCTCCCATCATGGCCCCCAGTCCCCTGTCTGCCAGCAGCCCTGCTCCTACCACTCCCACCACCGTTGCTCTCACACACTGACAGCAGAGCAATTGGGGCTGGCACCAGCAGCGGATGCAAGCAGAGCTGATGCCTGCCATGATTTGAACATGCTCCTTGGTGGTCAGTGCACTTCATAGCGACTGGTTGTTCAGTTGTTTGGTTGTTCCATCATTTGGTCTATTAGCATATTAGGGATATAGATACATATACACAAATATGTGTGTGTGTGTATATGTATGTATGTTTGTGTGTGTGTGTGTATACATATACATATATTTTAAATATATATATTTTGTATGACATTGGACCAACCTTGAGCCTCGTTTTTCTAATCTGTAATATTTGGATACCCCTATTTATATCACAGAGCCAATTTAGGAATTAAATGAACTAATAACATACATAAAGTATACAGTACTAAATAAGCACTAAAAAAGCAAAACACAGTCCAAATTCCTTGTTTTATATACAACTTAAGGTCCTAAAGCTACTATGAGGGACTGTCTCTCCTTATCTCCAACATACTCTGTAACCCTGCAGAAAGCAACTCCTGAGCCATGAAGGGTAGTGTGGGAGGGCTACCAGCTGCTACTAAAAACCTTCCCCAGTTTTTATGTCAGAAATTCATGTCTTTCACTATCAATTCTGGCTTAGGTATGCCTCGTGTTCCAAAAGCCTACCCTTCGACTCTGCTTTTGATATACCAGATTAAACCAAGCATTTATGTTGATATTTTGTGAAGGTCTCATAGTTTTTACTAGTTCTTGGCAGTTCTCAAAAAACAAACAACACACACTTCAACCCCTATTTCTCATCAATAGCCATCTTAGTAGAATTCAAGTTGCTAGTGGGAAGAGAACTAAAATTATCCTAGAACTCCCATTTGGCAGGTTGATCTATTTGCTTACTATAGCTTTCCCTTCTCTAGCCTGGACAAAAAGCCTCTGGGATTCCAACTTACAGTCTTCCCTGGTCCTGGATCTCGGCAGCCCTTTATACCAGTTAAGTACACTGTCTTGCCCTAAAAAAAAAAAACCAGATCACTGAGATAAAATCAATGTCTCTGACTAAATGATTCAAACTTTAATGCTCTCAAAGAAGGCAGGGTGGGAACTGATGCTCTTGATCAGAAATTTGATTTTGAATTATAGCATCCTATACTTACTAGCTGTATGATCTTGGCCAAGAGACTTAACCATCTCTGAGCTCACTTCTTCATGTGTAGAGAGGAAAAAATAACACCAACTCACAAAAGATAAGTTAAAGCACTCAGCATTAATACCTGGTATGTTATAGGTGCTCAATTAATATCTAATTATATATTTGACTATAGCACTTATCACATATAATAATTATTTTACCATCTCTCTTTTATCAGAGAAGGGCTTTCTGAAGGCAACAACTATGTCTTATTTATATTCACATACATGCCCAGTGCTCAGAACAGATATATAAATCAAACCCAGCCTTAACCATAAAATAACAGGGAGTGAGGAGTGATGAGGAATTCAGAAAACTGGAGAGTGCATGTCCCATCTAAAGGGACAACTACTACTCAGCTCCAACTGACAAAGGGCATAGAACAATGCTGGTCACAAAAAGTGAGAAATGACTGAAGGACCAAAGTTATGGCAGAAGTTGGTCTCAACTACCATGCTAATTCCTGCCAAAACCAGGATCTTGCTCAGTACTACAGGTTACCTGATCTTGGAGGTTATACTGTTATCAAAACCAAAGTAAAAATAGCAGCGAAGAAACTGGGCTCTTCAGTGGCCTAAACATTTTATTGATGTATCCTTGATTAACCCCCTCAAGACTTAATAAGTAAACCTTGGGGTCCCAGGAAATATCAAAGAGATCCTCTAGAGAAAAATGAACTTTTCATATATTAGGATGAGGACACAAATCCATATTCACTCGAATATTAAATATATGTATACATTATTATATGCTAATGAGACAAATGTATCATAGCTGTTTGTTTTGCACTGATGTTATTATAGGTTAGGAGAATGAGGTATTTTTTTTACAAACATCTTTAATCCAACCACCCAGAATCAAGCATTGTTAGTATTTTAGGTTATGTACTTTTAGAGATTTTTTTTCTTATGCAAAAAAGATATGAGGCAGTCTCCTGCAATATTATACAAATTGTTTTGTAACATTTTTTCATTTAAAAAATTAATGTGAATAACTTGCCAGATCAAATATAGATCTTCATCACTTATAATTAAAACTAGAGGCCCAATGCATGAAGATTCATGCAAGAATGGGCCTTCCTTCCCCTGGATGCCAGCAGCACCTTCACTCTGGTCAGAGCCACCTTTCTGCTCCAGCCAGGAGCCGCCTTTCTGTTCCGGGCCAGAGCCACTTTCCCGCCTTCCCAAGCAGCCCAGAGTGGCTGGGGTGCTGCAGAATGCCTGCATCATCACCATGGCGACAATGCAAGTGTCCAGTCCTGTCCCCAGCCAGTCAGCGTCTATGTGTGCAAATTAATCTGCCATCTTTATTGGGTTAATTTGCATTCTCACTCTTGATTGGCTGGTGGGCATCGCAAAGGTACAGTCAAATAGCATGTTACTCTTTTATTAGGTAGATGTATTTCACTGAAGGATGTGTCATAATGTTTAACCATTTCCATATTAACAATTGCAATATTTTCCATTTTAAAATACTGTCAATAGCATCACAGAGAACATCCATTATACCCATTATTTGTACCACTACCCTCATTATCTCTTTCAGAATCATTATAACTTAAGTTCAAATTTTTTAAAAATTATAGGCAAGCCAAAGAAAACTGAGGACTGTCAGATTGAAACTTCTGAACCATATTTCACCTTGCTTGATCCTAAACAACTATTAGCTATTTCCCTAATCAAATCCATCTTCAAGATTTAAAAAAAAGTGTCAACACATTTTCATAAGAATCAGACAAAAGTCTGAAGACAATCCTCAAACATTTTAAAAAATGACATAATTAGAATAAGGAACCAACCTAACAATGGTGCTCAGTAAATGCTTGCTCTATAAATGAATGAATAAACTAATAAATGAGACCTTAAGTGGATTACAAATTAGGAATTATTTGCTTTTAGAAAAATAAATTATAGTCTCCAAAGCATAAATTAAGACCAGTGGATGGGAAATTATTCTAGAGGGACTTATTTCAGCCCTCAAAAGCTATCCACATATGACACAAGCTGTCCTAGAAGGTATGGATAAGGTTGTTAGCACAGGTTGTTGGAACACTTGACAGAAATATGTAAAGACAAGCTGAAAACGTGCAGCCATGCAGAGAAGCAAGAAAAAAATAAGCCCAGTCTTTGCAATTAGATAGGTCTGGATTCTATCTTTCCTTACCTTCTTTTAGGTTACTCAACCTTGGGCTAGTTACTTAACCTCACAAAGGCCAATTTCCTAAACCGTAAAACGTCTTGCAAGGTTGTGAGGATTAAGATACTTTCATTCACTCAATAAATCCTATCTAACAAAAGGATAATATTCAAATTAACCATCATTCCAACACAAAGATGGTGACACCCACAGCTACAAGATGGTGGCACCCAGTCCTCTCAGCCCTGCGGGAGTCCCCTAGTCCCAGGGGGGCGGCTGCTGAGAGTGGGCAGCATGGGCAGCCTGGTAGAATGCTTGCTTTGTCACCAGGGAGATGAGGCAAGTGTTCCGCACCCGGCCGCAGATGGGCCTCTGGCCCACATAAAGCCTCTGGGCAGCAGGCACAGAACTGCCAGGCCCCACAAGAGTTACTGGCACACAGTTTGTGCACAGGGCTACTAGTACTTATGAATGTAAGCATTGTGCTAAGATCTATGGATTCTAAACAAGACATAACACCTATTCACAAAGAGATTAAAGTATGTTAAAACTAGAAAATTAAAATAGAAAATTATACAGAGAAATCAAGATGGCGGCATTGGTGAACACCTAAACTGCTGTCTCGCACAACTATTTCAAAACTACAACTAAAAGACAGAATGGATATCATCCAGAACCACAGGAAAGCTGGCTGAGTGGAAATTCTACAATTAGAAAGAAAGGGGCTCACAGAGATTCAGAGGAGCTGCAAAAAGCTGAGATACAGAGACACGCGTGTGGAGAGGATGGGCAGTGGAGTGCCTGGCTGGCTTCCTCTTGTGGGAGGGAGACAGAAATTACAGATTGCACTGAACCCCAGTTCCAGGTGAGACTCATACGGGGGGAGTCTGGACTGTCGTGAAAAGGGAGGAATGCATGGAAACTTAGGGGAGCCATGAAAAGGCAGAAGTCTGGAGGCACACAGAGGGCTGACTGCTGATTGTGCCACTGGCTTTCTCTAGAGGGAGGGAGACAAAACCTCCTAATTGCGCTGAAATACACTTTCGACTGCACTAAACCCCAGTTTCGGGCAAGACCCTGGGGACCCAGACTCATACAGGGCCCCGGAGCGCACAGAAACTCAGGGGAGCCAGAAAGGCAGAGGTCTGGAGGTGCGTGCGCATGTGTGCACACAGAGAGGGCTGCAGCGATTACCAAGGGACACTGAGACCCAGGGGCCACGTAGGACAGGGCTGACAGGAAGCCAAGGCTGTCTCTGCTCAGCCCAGAGACTCTGCCCCATCCAAGCTGAACAGAAAGGCTTTTGCAATTTTGCAAGTCCTGTATCATAAGGCTGACTCCAACACAGAAGTTCTCCCAGCAGCGTAGACATAGCTGATACTCACAACCAATTGGCTTGGAGGTCAACTCCCCCTAGTGATACCAACAACAATCAAGACTTAACTACAACAAGGCTGTACACACAGTCCACAAAGGGGTGCACCAAGAGAGTCCACCTCAGGTAACTGGGGAGGTGGAGCTACTGGGCCATATAGGACACCTAGCATACAAAGCTAGTTTACCAACTCAGGGAAGCAGCAAAAATGCAGAGACAAAGAACAGATCACAAATGAAAGAAATAGAGGAAAACAAACAATTGGATATACAGTTCAAAACCCATGGTTATAAGGTTTTTCAAGAATTTCCTAGAAAAGATGGTTAAATTTAGCAAGACCCAAGAGGAGATGAAAAAGAACCAACTAGAAATTAAACGTACACTGACAGAAATATAAAATATTATACAGAGACCTAACAGCAGACTAGAGGAACGGAAGAATCAAGTCAAGGATTTGAAATGCAAAGAACAAGAAAACACTCAACTGGAAAGGCAAAAAGAAAAAAGAATCCAAAAATGTGAAGATAGTGTAAGGAGCCTCTGGGACAACTTCAAGCATGCCAACATCAGAATTATGAGAGTGCCAGAAGAGAGAGAGAGAGCAAGATACTGAAAACCTATTTAAAGAAATAATGACTGAAAACTTCCCACATCTGGTGAGAGAAATAGACTTACAAGTCCAGGAAGCACACAGAACCCCAAACAGAAGGAATCCAAAGAGGACCACACCAAGACACATCATAATTAAAATACCAAGAACAAAATACAAAGAGAGAATGTTAAAAGCAGCAAGAGAAAAACAGTTAATTAGCTACAAGAGAGCACCCATACTATTGTCAGCTGATTTCTCAACAGAAACTATGCAGGCCAGACGGGAGTGGCAAGAATTATTCAAAGTGATGAATAGCAAGAACCTACAACTAAGATTACTCTACCCAGTAAAGCTATCATTCAGAATTGAAGGGCAAATAAAGAGCATCACAGATAAGAAAAAGCTAAAGGAGTTCATCAAATCCAAACCAGTATTATATGAAATGCTGAAAGGTACTCTTTAAGAAGAGGAGGAAGATGAAAAAGGTAAAGATAAAGATTATGAACAACAAATACGTCTATCAACAAGTGAATCTAAAAATCAAGTGAATTAACAATCTGATGAACAGAATAAGCTGGTGAATATAATAGAATCAGGGGCATAGAAAAGAAGTGGACTGACAATTCTCAGGGGGAAAAGGGTGAGGGGGTGCAGGGAGAGACTGGACAAAAATCATACACCTGTGGATGAGGACAATGCAAGGGGAGGTAAGGGCAGAGGGAGGGGTGGGAACTGGGTGGAGGGGAGCTATGGGGGGAAAAAGAGGAACAAATGTAATAATCTGAACAATAAAGTTTAAACAACAAAAGAATAAAAAGAATAAAATAGACAATTACAGCACCACTTGTTCAGAGTTACAATAGGGTCAAATGCACAGTTCATATAGGACCTAATCCAGGACCTAACTCAATTTCAGGATGGTCAGAGAAGGCTTCTTGGGAGATTCAAAATCTAAAGATAGGAACCTACTGAGATAGATAAGCAAATTGCATGTGCACAGGACTGGAGCTGACAGAGCACTATATTCCTGAAAGGGCTATAGTTTAGTATGGCAGCAGCCCAAGGGCAAGAGGCTAGAAATTAGAAAAGTAAATAGATATGGACAAAGCTAAGATTCTGAGGATAACAGTGAGCCACTGAAGAGTTTTAAGCACAATTAATACTCTTTTATAAGATCATTTTGGATACAATGTGGAGAAGATGACAAGGTGGGAGGATGGCAGCACTCTATAGACAGAGAAGGAAAACAGAACATTGCAATTATCTAGTTACTGCAAAATGTAGTAGTGGAGATGTTAAAAAGTAGGAGAATGCAAAATATTACGATAAAAAAACATTAAAGTTCATGGTTAATAAAAGCATATAAAATAACAACACTGTGTCTGATAAACAGCAAGTGCTCCTAAAAATGGCAGCTGTTACTATTATTGTTACTAGAGGCCCAGTGCATGAAATTTGTGCACTGACGGGAGCGGGCATCCCTATGGGAACACACTGACCACTAGGGGGCAGCTCTTGTTTTGAGCATCTGCCCCCTGGTGGTCAGTCAGCATCATAGCAACTGGTTGATTTGCATGTCAGCCTTTTATTATATAGGACTAGAGGCCTGGTGCACGAAATTCATGCATGGTGATGGAGGGGTCCCTCAGCCTGGCCTGCACTCTCTTCAATCCAGGACTCCTTGGGGGATTTCTGGACTGCTGGTTTAGGCCCAATCCAGCAGTCAGACATCTCTCTCGCAATCTGGGACTACTGGCTCCTAACTGCTCACCTATCTGCCTGATCGCCTCTAATGACTCTGCCTGCCTGCCTGCTTTCCCCTAACCACTCTGCCTGCCAGCCTGATCGTCCCTAACTGCCTTTGCCTGCTGGCCTGATCACCCCTGACTGCCCCCCCATGGCAAGCCTGATAGCCCTCAACTCACTCCTCCCAGCTCCCCTTCCCCCCAGCTGCTGGCCTGATCACTCCCAACTCCCTCCCCGCCCCCCGCCAGCCTGACACCCCCAATTCCCCCCTACACCAGCCTGATCGCTTCCAACTGCTCTCCCCTGCCGGCCTGATTTCCCCTAACTGCCTCTGCCTCAGCCCCGCCACCCTGGCTTTGTCCAGAAGGACATCCGGAAGGTCTCTTGAAGATCTCCTGGTCTAATTACCACATTATTCTTTTATTAGTATAGATAGGATTGGCAATTGGATTAGATAACCTTTGAAATTACATTCATCCCTAAGTCTGTGTTACTTTAAACATTTTTTTTTATTATTATTTCAGAGAGAAAGGGAGAGGGGAAAGACAGAAACATCAATGAAAGAGAATCATCAATCAGCTGCCTCCTACATGCCCCCTACTGGGGATCAAACCTGCAACTCGGGCATGTGCCCTTGACCAACACACTCTATTCAACTGAACCAAACCAGCTAGGGCAGTTTGTGTTACCTTAGAGACATATTTTACATATTTACAGAAAAGTCCTTTTCCACTACTAGTCAAGCTATCCTATAAAAAAGGATTCCTTTTTTTTTTTTTTTTTAATTCACAAACTCACTATGCCACAACTGCTCAACTGGGCTCAACTATACACACCTGTCATAACATGAAATGCTTATTAGGCATTCTCAACAAACAGGATTCTACGGCCAAATAAGTTTGAGAAATAATACATAATGTATCTTTTTTTCTTTTGAGGGTCATAGGTTCATGAGTACAAATACCGTGAATACTAATTCTTCAGCAAAGAAATGCGTATCACTTTGGCCATTATTTTGTCAAGAATCCTTTTTTCATCCCCATACGATACTTATTCACATTGTATAAGAACTAATAATGTTCAATTAAACAGCCTAGAAAATGCTGCTCTAAGCCAACTTACAAATTGCAGTGGAATGAAAAGAAGACTAAAGGTGACGCTATTCTCACCATCTTCCAGAAGGGTTAGTTTAACATGCCTAATGGTATTTACCTTTTTTATTTAATCCTTCTGAAAATGGCATTAAATATCATCATAAATAGCATTCATCATAAATAGCATTCTCCTGCCTCCCAAATTATTGCCAACCAAGTATGCTTGCTTCTTTAAAAGCCCTTTCTTTGTCATATGATAATGAGCAAATTCTAAACTACTTACCTTCCTGTTACAGTATTAATTTTTAAGACAGTTAAAAAGGACAAAAATGTTCAACTGTTTGTACATGCAAATAGTTTGTACATTTTTTTCTCTTAAATGAACAGATAGTAGCCCTGGTGAGGTGAGTACACCCAGTAGGGGGGTGTGCAGGAGGCAGCTAATTGATGCTTCTCTCATCAATGTTTCTAACTTTCTATCCTTCTTCCCTTCCTCACTGTAAAAAAAAAAAAATCAATAAAAGATTTTTTTTTAAATTTCACTTCATATTGATCACTGGATAATTTGCAGGTCCTCAGGACAGGGTTAACAGTAATTAGAAATTGTGAAAACCTTCAGTAACACTAATAGATTTTAACCAATGAAATTATACAAAATATTCTATAATCCAATGCAAGTCCTATGAGTCCAAGAAGCATTTACTGAATAAGCAATGCTCAAGATCACTATTTATAAATCATACCCATGAATGTAATTCTTGAGCCTTATTTATAACGACATGCTGTTGATGTAAAGGGTATTTACTTATATGATACCTTATATACCTTAGACATGCAGATTTGAACCTTTAATTTAAAGCTATTCTACTGGAAACATTCAAATGCAAAGGTTAAACTAGTCCTTCTCTCTAAACTGAAGTTTATCCATTAGAAAGCTTTCCTGTATAAAAGAAAATACTGTATTTAGAACTTCAACCAAAATGGAAAATACAACTCAAATAACTGACAATGAGCAGTGGTGCCTCACTGCTATCAGGTACATCACTACTAAAACATGGGAAGTATATGGGAAGGGTACAAATATTGCAACCTAGGAAAAATTTCTGCAGGGAGAGAGATTTTTTTCCTGAATCATTCTACAATTGTCTTCCTGCTTACATCAACGAAAATGTTACCCCGGTAACTATAAAACAAACTTGCAGTCCTTACTTCAACCACAATTTCTACATTTAAAAAAACATATTTATTTATTTATTTATTTATTTATTTATTTATTTATTTATTTTATTGATTTCAGAGAGGAAGGGAAAGAGAGAGATAGAAACATCAATGATGACAGAGAATCATTGATTGGCTGTCTCCTGCACAACCCTTATTGGGGATTGAACCCACAACCCAGGCATGTGCCCTTGACCAGATTTGAACCCGAGACCCTTCAGTCTATAGGCTGACATTCTATCCACTGAGTCAAACCAGCTAGGGCAACATTTAAAAAAAAACTTTTAATGAAAATTTCTTTCTGGACAGAAGGATAAAACTGGTTGTTCTGATTTTAATAATGGTTGCTATTTGCAAATATAGAAGTTTTCATCAGAATCACTACTACTAGGCAACTGGGGATTAACAGAGGTGATCAGGAGACAATTTAAGCCTAAAACAAGCTCCTAAACCATAACAACACAACTAAATTAGGTTATTTCTTTCATGTGAAGTGATTGTTCCCCCATGTAGAAATCTTACTGCACAAAACAGAGTAATTACAAAGGACTCTTCCATCAAGGGAAGCTATGGAACAGATTTTATGCTACTCTAAAAAGAAAGGTCTACTCAGTGAGTCACCTATTATATGTTATTGTATTCATTTCTCAAAATTACTCTGTAAGATAGCTATTATTACCACTACCTTCCACAGTAAGAAACTAAAGCTCAGACAGGTTAAGAATCTGACCACCAGTTAACACAAGGTAAATGATTACAGAAACAGAATTCTTTCCCGGTCTGACTCTAACACCAGCAGCTACATTTGCCCCCTTCAAAAGGCACTTTCTTGCCAAAAACTTTTAAATGCATTTCCTTCTATAATTAATCTACTTGCATTATTATGTTAGTTACTTGAGCCTCTGTGGGAAAACACTAAAATGACCTTGTAGCCTTTCTAACTAGTCACAGTGCACGCATGAAAAACTGAATAAACAAAATGAAAAGAGACTGTAAGGCATCAGATAACTCAGTTTGCTTTGAGCACAAGAAATAGAATGGAAAAGAACAACTTGCTAGCTAAGGAATGTTCTTCCTAGGTTGTATGCCTGAGGCTGGAATGAATCTCAAGAAGGTCACTTGTTAACCTAATACTGTCTTCTGCCATTCTTCCTCCTGTAAATGAGGCAAACTTGTCAAAACACAAAAGGTGCCTTAGTTATATCTCTGCCATCAAGTCAATGCTTCCACAGGAAAAGCGATGCTCTCCAACAGAATGAGCAGTGGTTTGGGAATCCTGTACTGACCTAGACTTGGCTCTGCCCTTGTCAAGATCATCACAGTATTTAGAGCTTCACTACAAAGGACAATTTTGAAAGAATTAAAGGTCACTTCCTGACGTAAGATGCAAGGATTTTTCTTTTCTCACAATATATTGTGGGAAAACAACATAGAACACAGTATTTAAGAGTAAGGGCTCTACAAGTTGTATAAGAATTAGGAGTACAGACGTACGTTTGAATCTGGGCTCTGACACTTAGGGGCTATGTGACCTTGAGCAAATTACTTAACTCCTCAGTTTCCGCACATGTTAAGAATGAGGGTGGCAATTGTGTCTACTTCATACTGTGTTAGGAAGATATATATGTTTTTATCCCTGTAAGCACTCAATAAAGGACAGTAACTATATTATTCCTGAGTATCTTTAGTGGCTCAGTACTTCTGAACTCAAAGATAAGGGATATGAATTTCAAAATTGTCTCAAAAAAACATTAGAATGCCCCTAATGCTTCCATTTCTCTGTTAAGGGGGATAATAAAAAAATAAAACTTGTATCTTTTCTAGCACAATGAATCAGTTTTGATCAAAGGGAAAATGTGTATGTCTATGTTCCTACCTCTGCATTTCTCCACTTCATGGTTACTACGATTTATCTAAGTCTCAGAACTCACCCAGGAAGCCAAGTTTATGGCCTGTCAAGTTAGAATAGGGCTTCTAAAGTAGAATGTTGGAAGCAGTTAAAATTGCTTAGAAAATGGAGATAAAGCTAAAGGATGGGTGGGACTTAACTGGTAAAAAGGGACTCTCTAGAGAGGATGTAAATATTATGCACGCATAGATGTAGAACCAAGACAGATGAGAACAGGAGTGACTTCTGTTTGGCTGACAAAGTTCATTTATAAAAGACCAGAGGCCCAGTACACGAATTCATGCATGGGTGGGGTCCAGCTACCTCGGGGGAGAGGACATGGGAGGTTGGTTAGCTGGCCCCGCCCCCCTGTTTGAACTCCAGGTTAAGGGGACAATTTGCAAATTAGCCTTTTATAGCAGTGGTTCTCAATCTGTGGGTCAAGACACCTTTGGGGGTTGAACGACCCTTTCATAGGGGTCGCCTAAGTCCATGGGAAAATGCAGATATTTACATCATGATGCATAACAGTAGCAAAATTTCATGGTTGGGGGTCACCACCACATAAGGAACTGTATGCAAGGGTTGCGGCCTTAGGAAGATTGAGAATCACTGTTTTATAGGATATAGGATAATGGGGAACACTTCTGGAAAATGGGTTGTCTTCTGGCCTCAGAATATTTCTTATCAGAGCCTAGGGCCCCTGGGCCCCTTCACTCAGTACTTGGTGAACTATCATCACACCTTTCTATATAATGGGTATGGAGTGCCTGGCTGATTCACGTGGGAGAGTCCATGTATGCCATGGTATTGTGCAAGTCTAAAGGCATCAGGAATGGTTGGGCTCAACTATTCTAGTTCTTACAGACTTTCCTCTTTGGGATAACCTTCCTTTCCATATTGATTGTTTACAGACCAAAATGCCAAAACAAATTTTAAGATATCCAAAATTTTCTCTACACTTTCACATACAACTTCATTTTATCGGGGAATGGTGTGTTTCCTCTACCTTTTTGTTTTCTGGACAGTTTCGGCCCTCTAGTTATTCATTATTTCATATTCTCTGGTTGGGCTTCAGTAGATAATAGGAAAAGGTTTTAGCTTTCCAATTCTGCAGACTAACCTACTTGACAGAGCACTTCCAGCTACCTTCTCGAAGGCCTTGGCTGTGATGGTGCTCTCTCCCTATCATCTGGTTTAAGCCATATATTAAAATTCGCTTGTTAGTATACTTGTGCTCCCACCTACTGCCTAAAACACCTATCCACACCACCTCCATCTTAGCTGACTTGGGGTTGCTCTTTTGGTAAGGTACAATATTTTAGAATTAATCGATGGAAATCCAACTCAGATTTTTTAAAAGCATGGTCCTCTCTAAGGGAAATCATGACAATAGTATTAATGGTTCCAGAAACAATAGAGTGCATTATGGAATGAAATGGATTAATGACTAAAATGTTGTGAATTGTCTCTCCAAAAGAAAAAGAAAGAAAATGTGTAAGTATAAATGAGGTATTAGAATTATTTGTGATAAGAATTAAATAACATGAACAGTCTGTAAAGTATAAAGCATTGATATGATTTTTTCTTAGAAGACAAAGGTGATGTTCCCAAGTTTTTAATATAAACTCTGACCTCAGAATTCCTGGGAGTTAAATATTTCTAGGGTGGTCAATTCAAAATGATAAAAAGGCCCAGCAAGTGGCTATGTGTGTAAGGAGCTAATGTGGGATGAAAGTGGTCACTAGTGTTAAAGAACAGGTAGTCAAGAAATACTTGCTAAATAAAATGTATATGTGCATATGCATGTTATTATAGCCTGTCCAGACTTACTAAAAAGAAACTAAGTTACAGATGCCATGACATTCTTCTTATTTGGTTAACTTAATGACTGAGCCAAATGAAGCTAAAATGAGCAATGTACAAAGTGTATGGCAAGCTCTAATGCCCCTCCTTACTTTGACTCTTGTCTTCTACACTGCAGTGTAATTGCAAATAAAAGGGAGGAGACTCACCTAATCACATCAAGAAACGAAGCAATTAAAACCTGATTTAAAGAATTTCATGCAATATTGGAATTGCAAATATTGTATCAGTTTTAATTTTATACACCATTCAGGATAAGTATATATTAGAATCAGTTTGGAAAAGGCACTAGGCTTTTGGATAGGTCCCAAGTGTTTGGAGACAAACTTCCTAAAGAACTGGTGATGTTTGAAAAAGCTCCCAACTGAGCTTTTACACTAAATACTTCAGTTTCTCACTGCTTAGCATTAACCACTTCCATAAATAAACTATGTCAGCAATATCTGAAGCCCAGTTCTAAAGTATGCAGATTCTTAACTTTTTGTACATATGTTTTAACCATGATCTCCCTGGGTTCAGGAAAATTTCAACAATTTACTTTGTAAATCTTTCCCTTTACATTAAAAACCAAGGGGTAAGATTTAAATGCCTAGTTGAAGAACCTATATTAAATGGTTATCATTCTGTGGTCTGAATCTTTGAAATAGTACTACTAATTCTTTTTTTTTTTTTAGTACTACAAATTCTTATTAAATTCTCCCATTCAATACAATTCTAACACCCAGAAATCAAAGAAAGATGATAAAATTATCTGGAAGTTTGACTAGTCAGGTTTATGTTGACAGCATGATATAGCAGATAAAACTATAGGCTTTGGCATCTGGAAACTTAGATTTGAATCCCAGTTCAATCACTGAGTAACACTGGACAAGCTACTTAACCTCTCTCTCTCTGATCCTCAACTTTCTCATCTGCATTATGGAAATGATAATGCCCTACCTAACAAGAATGTTGTATTAAATATGCCTCAAAATGTAAATACCCTCCTTTACCACTGGAAAATACTATTTAACTCAAAAATATAGTTGCATTCACATAAAACTGACCAAAACTGAAAAACCACAAGAATTTCTTTGAAATTGAGATGAAAACAGAAGTGTAACATCTATTTAAGGCTAGAAAAAGAACCACTTAACATAGACAAAGGAAAACACAGAGGTTTAAATAAATGTGTTTCCATGACCCCCAAATCTTGGAAGACACTAATGTAAAACAAGCCAAGTCATTACCACTTAATGGAAAAGGAATGTACCCTCAACAAGATGACTCTTAACTCTCAATTACAACAAAAGCTTTTTGAAACATAAACCAGAAAATGCTGACAAGTCCTGTTACTTAAGACAAGATGCCCAGCCAGCGCAGCTCAATAGTTGAGCATCGATCTATGAACCAAGAGGTCACAGGTTCGACTCCCAGCCAGGGCACGTACCTAGGTTGCGGCTCAATCCCCAGTAGGGGACGTTCAGAAGGCAGCCGATCAGTGATTCTCATCACTGATGTTTATACCTCTCTCCCCCTCTCTCTTCCTCTCTGAAATTAATATATATATGTATATATATATTTCTTAAGACAAAATGCAAGAAACTATGCACTAGTTTATTTTCATTCTGGGTTGCTTATTTTTCAAATAATTTTTTTAAATGCATTTAACAGCCTGGCCAGTGTGGTTCAATGGTTGAGTGTGAACCTAAGAACCAGGAGGTCATGGTTTGATTCCGCTCAGGGCACATGCCTGAGTTGCTGACATGATCCCCATAGAAGACATGCAGGAGGCAGCTGATCAATGATTCTATCACTGATGTTTCTCTCCCTCTTCCTTCCTCTCTGATACCATAAAAATGTATTTTTTAAAAATGGACATGAGAATGGGTGTATTTTAGGCACATATAAAAGGAAATTAATGAGCCAACGTCCAGAATCTCTTTGAAGAGAATCTCTGCCAAGCTCTCTTCCACTACAGAGGAACCTAACTCTACCCATTCAAATAATTGCCAAGTATATATCTCATATTTACTATAAAGTGTAGCTCTGGAAACTCAGCCCTGACCTGTACCCTTCCTAGAACAGAAAAACTTCACAGAGAATTAGCTGCATGATCATGAGCCCCAATCACCAATAATTGCTCTTTATTACTAATCCCAAGTGTAAAAATGTTCCCAAAATGCTTCATGCAGGACAACTCTATCTTAAAATGAGTTTCGAGAAGGCACTAGGCTCCTCCCTCTTCTAGATAGATGTTTCACTACTTAATGCCTTGCCTTGTCGGCTTGCCATCCGGCAATTAAGACTGGCAAATCTGTTCAACAGGATCCTCTCCCTCAGGCTGGGTCTCTTTGCTCACAGCACCTCCCAGGTCGGTAACTCTGGACTCCAGGGCTCCATCTGAACTCCGGTGTTTCAAAGCTGGCCCTGCCGAGCAAAACCCCTGACCTGCTCCTCCTCTCTTCCCGCTAGCTGCCTGGGGCTCTGGTGCCCTTTCCTCCTACACCATGCTCTCAGAACTGGCATCCTTGCACCCTACGATCACTTCCAAACCGTGTTAAACTGCAAGTGTGGCACCCCTGGATTCCGAAGGTTCTCTACAAACGAGGGTTTCGGCGTTTCCAAGCCTGGCACCCTGGGGGCCTAAGCCTCCCACTCCCGGTCACGCACAGGCTACTCCAAAATACCTGCCAGACCACCATCTCCCTCTTCCCCCTTAAGGCCTTTGGGCTCGCCCCAACCTCCACCCCACGCCTGCGCCGTAGGGGGTCACCACCCGGCCGCCCGAGCCCGAGACACGAGCATCCCGGCAGCCTCCGATTCCTTCCTCACCCCCAGGGCCGGAGCCAGCACGACCAATAAGGTGCCAGGTCCGCGGCCTCCTCGCCACCAACCAATCACGAGCGAGCCCCCCCGCCGCCGCCGCCTTCCGCCAATGGGAGAAAGCCCGCGGGCCGGACCGACGAGGCACACGGACCTCACGAGCGCGGCGGCGGCAACAGCAGCGAGCCCGGAGGAAGGAAACACAACATGGCGGCGGCAGGCCGGACCGAACTACAGCGGCGGCCGCGCGAGGGAAGTGAGGTCTCCGCCTGAGGCGGGAAGCGCCGCCCCTCCCCCCGCCGTCGCCGTCGCCGCGCCCCCTCCCCCTCCCGTCCACACGGGTCCCGCACACTTACACACCTCTGCTCCGGAGAGCCCGGAAGAGCCAGAGCTGCCCCCGCGCTCCAGCGGAATAGGGGCAATTCAGAGGCCTGGGCGCCGCGGAGGGGAGGGGAAGCGTGCGTCACGGAGAGCCGAGCGCGCGCGAAACGGGGGTACAAACAAGATGGCGGCCGCACCGTCCCCCGGCCTTCCCCTCCCTTTTCCTTGGCGCCTCGACTCTCCGTAACTTCCAATGCGCAGAAGCTGAGTGGCCTGAAGTCTCGCGAGAATTGGGAAGGGGCGACGACTTGAAGCGGAAAAAGATCAGAGAGCCTTCTGGCTCCGCCCTTTTCAGCGGATGGGGGCGTGGCCTGGTGACCTCTGTAGGGCGTTTGAAACTTGGGGCTCGCTGCCGGGGTAGGCACACTTGAGTTTTAAGGAACTAAATTGTGGGTGCATGGTTTTTTTTTGGGGGGGAGGAAAGAGTTGGGGGACGAAGGGCGATTTGGGGGTGCCAGATTAATTGCGCTGTTGAAAAAGACAGGTACCAGTCCCGAGAAAGGGAATTTAACGCCAAAACTGTAAAAGTGATAGGATCTAGAATAAAGAACAGCATTTTTCATGAATCAGCTTGTATCCTTACAAATGACATAGACATTGTTTTTTATCGTCTCCCAAGGAGTGAAGATACTCTTCCATTGGTTGTTAGAGTGGAAGGAAGAGGGAGGACATCGATCTGAGAGACAAGAGTCCTGCAGGCGCCCCTGACCTGGGTGGGTGGGGAATGGAACCTGCAACCCAGGTATGTGCCCTTGGCAGGGAATGGAACCTGTGCGCAGGCCGGTGCTCTAACCACTGAACTACCTGGCCAGGTCCATACTTTATCTCAAATCTCCACAACTATTTAGCCCTAGGACATGAGTATTATTTTTACTTTACAGATGACAACAAGCTCAAAGGGCTAAGTAACTTGATCAGGTAACACAGCTAATAGGGGTCAAAACTCAATTTTAAGAGCTTCAAAACCTGTAGATAAATTCATCAAATAGATATTGAATGGAATTATCTATAGTGAGATTATTAGTACATTAGATAGCAAGCACAGCAAGAAATGAGATTGCTTCTGCTAGTGGTTACCTTGAATTTTACAAATGACCTTGGAGCCTTTCTGAGACTTGTGTTGTAGGAGTTCTCAACAATAACATCAGCAGTCTGTCATTATTTCTTCCCTTTGAATTCATGACCCTGGTGATAACATAATTGTGAATAGTGGAGTAAACCCTTGACTTGAATTCAGGAAAATTGTTTTCAAAATCTAATCTTAATAAGTCTAACTTTAGCACTCAAATATTTGATGAATGAATGAATGAAATCTAGTTGTAAAGATTTGACTTCACTGAATGATTTCATCAGCTGTAAAATGATCTAATTCTGTTCAGCCAGTGTGACTCAGAAGTTGAGCATTGACTTATGAGCCACGAGGTCATGGTTTGATTCCAGAGTTGGGGCACAGGTCCAGGTTTCAGGCTCCATCTCCAGTGGAGGGCGTGCAGAAGGCAGCCGATCAGAGATTCTTTCTCATCATTGATGTTTCTATCTCCTTCCCCCTTGCTCTCTCAAATCAGTAAAAAAAAGAAAAGAAAAGAAAAGAAAGAAAGAAAGAAATTTTTAAATGATCTAATTCATACCTCCTGGGAGAGTTGGAGACATTGAATGAAATAAGGGAGAGTGCTTTGTAAATTGCAAATGTGTTATAAAGAAGTTATTAGTAAAAAATAAAAGGAGTGATAATACTTTATAGACATGAGAAATGGCATAAAAAATTAAAATTGGATATTCAAAATAAGTAGTATATTTAGATAGAGAGGTAAACTTAGCTAATGGGGGAAAGTTATGAAAGTCCACAAATATTGAGCATTTATTGCATATACTATGTTTGCAAAAGATGCCAAAATGTGTAGAAAGCAATACAAATTATTATTATTATTGCTATAATTAAATATCAACAGTACATAGGAGCCACAGTCAATTTCTCTCCAAGAGCCTAGAAATCAAGTTGCACTCAGAATTAAACTAATAAAAATTTGCATAATAGAGGAGAGTAGGCAAGGGTGGTTCTAACATATTTAACAACAGGTAGTGCTCCAGCACGATATAGCAGATTTGAAGTCCTGGAACTACTCTTCTGTGTTAGGTGTAAACCCCTCACTGTGTGACTAGCAGGTCCCAAGGGATCCCAGGTGATAGGAGTTGTCAGGAGGCTTGGGATAGCAGCTATTTACCAGCTAGTGTGAAGTTATTTCAATATTTTAATACTTTGTTATAATATTGACTGATATACACAGGGAATATTAGTCCTTACTGTATCTTATTATCAATATTCTTTGTCCCTCTCTCTCTTAAACCCTCCTCATCAGGACTTTGCCTAGGAGATTAGACTGCTCACCCTAAAGTCATCAAGCTTAGCCTTGTTTTAACCAATGAATTGTGAGTATAAATGGCATGAGCCCCTCTGAGTAGAAATGATTAGGCCATCTCATGATTCTGCCTTTTTTTTTCTGTCATGAGAGCAGCATGTCCCAAATAGAGATACTTCAGCTTTGGTCCCAGAATGATGTGCATAGTCACAGCTCACACACGTGACATGTAATGTTCTCATAAGAAATAAACTTCGGCTGAAACCAGTTTGGCTCAGTGGATAAAGCATCAGCCTGCGGATTGAAAGGTCCCAGGTTCTATTCCGGTCAAGGGCATGTATCTTGGTTGCAGGCACATCCCCAGTAGGAGGCGGCTGATCGATGTCTCTCTTTCATCAATGTTTCTAACTATCACTCTCCCTTCCTCTCTGTAAAAAATCAATAAAATATATTTTTAAAAAAAGAAACTTTGTTGTAAGCTATTGATATTGTTTTAGTTGTTTGTTACTGCAGCATAACTTAGCTAATCTAAACTGACTAATACAGCTCTAAATTAGCTATCTATGGGGGTAAGCCAACAGCATATATACAAATGTGATAAAAAAAAAAAAACAGCCAGCTGGTGTGGCTTAGTGGTTGAGTGTTGACCCATGCACCAAGAAATTACTTGTTCTATTGCCATTCTGGGCACATGCTTTAGTTTCAGGCTTAATTCCCTGTGGGGGTGTACAGGAGGCAGCCAATCAATGTTTCTCCTCTCATCAATGTTTCTATCTCTTCCTCTCCCTTCCTCTCTCTATAAAAGTCAATACAAAAACATCTTTAAAAAGAAAAAACCTCTGCCTGAACCAATTTGGCTCAGTGGATAGAATGTCGGCCTGCAGACTGAAGGGTCCTAGCTTCAATTCTGGTCAAGGGCATGTACTTTGGTTGCAAGCACATCCCCAGTGGGGAGTGTGCAGGAGGCAGCTGATCAATGTTTTTCATCAAGGTTTCTGACTCTCTTCCCTCTCCCCTCCTCTCTGTAAAAAAATCAATTAAAAAAAAATTCCTACCTAATAAAGAGGGAATATGTTAACTGACCATCACTTCATCACAAAGATGGCTGCACCCACAGCTGAGGCCAAGTTCCCTTAAGGAGCCTTAATGAGCAATCAGCAGGAACCTGAGGCTGCACTCTCCCCCACCCCATGGGGATTGACAGGGGACCTCAGGCCTCAACCTCCTCTCCAGTGCCAGGCCTGGGGACCTCAGGCCACGCCTCATACTCAGCGGGGCTTGACAGGGGACCTCAAGGTGCACTTCTGGTGCTGAGCTAGGGGACCTCAGCCTGCTCTTCCCGCCCCAGTGACAGGCAGGGGGACCTCAGACTGTACCTCCCACCAGGTAGGGCTTGACAGGGGACTTCAGGCCACTTCTCTTATCCCAGCACCGAGCCAAGAGGCCTGAGGCTGCGCCCCCTGCCTGGCAGGGCTTAATGGGGGACCTCAGGCCATGCCCCAACCCAGCGGGGCTTGACAGGCTCTCAGGCCATGTCCCCCACCTGGTAGGGCTTGATGGGGGACCTCAAGGCATGCTCCCTGCGCCATCTGGGGGACCTCAGGCCACACCCCCTGTCCTAGAGCCAGGCCAGGGGAGCTGAGGCTAGATGCCTGCCCAGCGGGGTTTGACAAGAGTGGGACTGGCTGGGTGTGGATCTAGCCCAATGTGGGGGGGAGGGGCAAGGGGGTCTGAGTCTCATTTGATTTTGAGGCGCATGTGGGTGGGTGGGGACTTGACTCTGGGTCTACCTTTTAATGTTCATGAATTTCGTGCACCGGGCCACTAGTGTATATATATAAAGAAAAATCTTTGATACAAGTCATATAGGAGGAATCAAGAAGGCACATGTGATTGTGATTTAATAAAAGAAACTGTAACCAATCTTGTCAACCAGTCGTTCTGTATTCAATTCAGAGTCTGTGAATCAAAGAGTTTAATTAGCCATGACAGCCCAAAACAAGGCAATCACAGAGGCAAGCACTAGCATTTCCCCTCTAAGCCCCGTCTCCAGCAAGCAAACCTGAGCATTCAGATTTCCTTGTCCATGTCATCCCTGTAGTGCAGCAGTCAGCAACCAGTGGTCCACGAACCACTGGTGGTCTGTGAGGTCTGAAAAGTTGGCAACCGCTGCAGTGGGTGAAAGTATTTCAGACTGCCTCAGCTAAGATATGCTTCAACATGCTTTCCTGGTGTGATGCTAAGCTCATGCAGCAAATGTCTTGCCCATAGGGACAGAATTCAGTGATCTGCCTCCTAGATGATTCCAGTTCTTTTGATAACTTGAATTCTTTTCATATAAATTAGCCTATTGGATTCTGTATTTTTTAAATATATTTTACTGATTTTCTACAGAGAGGAAGGGAGAGGGATAGTGATTGAGAGAGAAATATTGATCAGCTGCCTCCTGCACACCCTTGACCGGATTCAAACCTGGGACGCTTCAGTCCACAGGCCGACGCTCTATCCACTGAGCCAACCGGGCAGGGCTGGAACTTGTTTTATATAACTATCAGAGTAGCCAAAAGATGGAAACATACATACCTGTGAATTTAGTGAACTTAGAGATGGTTCCACTCTGAGTCACCACTTCTGAGTTTGCAAGGCTGAAGACCAGTTCTGGGATGAGGTAAATTCCTTAGGTTATAGTACTGTAAAGGGACCTATCAAGAGGGCCAGCTGAGTAGCCTTAAGCTCTACCCCTCTTTCTCATTAAGTGTTTTCTTGGATCTAAATTAAAAGCAGTAAGTGCTAAAGAAACATGATTCACATGCTGTAGGAGTTCAAAAAGGGGAGAGATTACTTCCACTTAGTATAAAATGGAGGAGTTCAGGAAAGATTTGCAAGGATGTCATTTGAACTGGTTCTTGAAAAATGAGTAGAATTAGGGGAAGAGCATAGAGCATGCCATGTGTAGAGCAAATACGGAAATCAGGGATCAACTGAGGAAAGACAGAATAAGAGGAAAAGAAGAATCATCTGGAAAAATATATTAAAGTCAGGTAGTCAGGTTAAGGCTCTTGGGTTTTATTTTTCTGCTATAGAGAGAGAATGGTGGAACTTCTTTGTTTTGTTTTGTTTTGGTTTTGTTTTTTATCATTTTAACATTTTTAAGTGTACAGTTCAGGGACATTAAGTACACTCACATTGTTGTGCAACCCTCTCCACCATCCATCTCCAGAATTTTAAAAAAAAATTTTTTTAGCAGACTTAAATCACTTTATTTTTCTTGTATAAAATTATGTGATAGCCACAGTTGGAGCCTGGGTCCTCTGCACAGAAACTCTGGTGTGGGTCTTTACAAGATGGTCAATGAATTCCTGATAGGGAGACTTGGTGAACACAGTCTTTTTCCAGAGATCCGGGGTGAGATAGCTGTAGATCTTAGAGATACCATCAAAGGTGGCCTTGGCAAAGTTGCCCAGGGTGGCAGTCCAGCCCCTGTTTGAGGTGTAGCAGTCATCAATACCAGCCATCATCAGCAACTTCTTAGGCACAGGGGCCGAGACAATGCCCGTACCCCTGGGGGCAAGGATGAGACACACCAGTACAGAGCCACAGCAGCCAGTCACCTTGCAAAGAACCATGTGGGGCTTGCCAATCTTGTTTCCCCAGTAGCCTCGCCACTCAGGCATAATAGAAAACTTGGATAATGGCTCCACGGATGGCAGTGGCTACTTCCTTTGAGCACTTAACACCCAGACCAACATGTCCATTGTAGTCCCCAATGGCAACAAATGCCTTGAACTGGGTCCTCTGGCCAACATGTGTCTGCTTTTGCACAGGCATGATCTTTAACACCTCATCCTTGAGGGATACTCCCAAGAAAAAGTCAATGATCTCAGATTCTTTGATGGGCAAGGAGAATAGATAGATTTCCTCTAGGGATTTGATCTTCATGTCCTTGACCAGGCGGCCCAGCTTGGTGACATGGATCCACTCCTTGTCCTCAGCCTTGTCTCCATGAGCTCCGTGGCCTCGGCCCCTGCCCCAACCCCAGCTGCGACCCCAACCCCGGATGCCACTACTAAATCCTCCACGGAAGCCCCACGACCTCCTATTCTGGGGCCTCCAGGCCCTCTCGCAGCACTGGCATCATCCGCCATTTGATGTTTCATCAGAAAAGAAACCAGAATTTTTTATTGTCTCCAACTGAAACACTGTACCATCCTATCTAATAAATATGCAAATTGACCATACCTCCGCTATACCCACAAGCCATGCCCACCAGCCCATCAGAGCAAGTATGCAAATTAGCCCAACCAAGATGGCTACAGCCACAGAGAGAGCAGGAGGGAGGCTTGGGTTACCCCTGGCAATGGAGGAAGCCAAGCTTTCTGCACACCCTGGCCCACCCAGACCTTTGCTTAAGGCAACAAAGTTTCAATGGCTGTGCAAGCAGAAGGCTTAGCTCTGCTCCAGGCTTTATAGGAGATAAATAAATCCCAGATACCAGGGCCTCCACTTTGGGTTGCCAGGGGGCATGGCAGGTCTGCAAACCACCATAGGCCCCTCGCCCAGGCCACCCCATACCCCAAGGGAACACCCACCTTGATCTGGGACACCCTTCAGGGCAAACAGCTGACTCCCACCCATGCAGCAGGCCTCTATCCTATTTAATAAAAGAGTAATATGCAGATTGACCATCACTCCAACACACAAGATGACTGCCTCCATGTGGTCAAAAGACCCTGCCCCCATGTGGACATAAGATGGCCACCACAAGATGGCCAGCAGGGGAGGGTAGTTGGGGGTGATCAAGCCTGCAGAGGAGGGCAGTTAGGAGTGACCAGGCCAGCAGAGGAGGGAAGTTGGGGGTGATTGGGTCTGTAGGGGAGGGCAGTTAGGGGTGACCAGGCCCACAGGGGAGGGCAGTTAGGCATTAATCAGGCTGGCAGGGGAGTGGTTAGGGGATTATCAGGCTGACAGGCAGAAGGAGTTAAGGGCAATCAGGAAGGAGGCAGGTGAGCAGTTGGGAGCCAGCAGCCCTGGATTGTGAGAGGGATGTCCGACTGCCCATTTAGGCCCAATCCTACCTGGATCAGGCCTAAACAATCAGTTGGACATCCCGCAATGTGTCCCAGATTGGAGAGGGAGCAGGGTGGGTTGAAGGACACCCCACACCTCTGTGCACAAATTTCATGCACCCGGCCTCTAGTAAAACAATAACTCTCTCCTCCTCTCCCTCTTGGTAACCACTGTCCTATTTTCTGTCTCTATGAATTTGATTATTCTAGGTATCTCACAGAATCATGCAATATTTGTCTTTTTGTGTCTGGCTTATTTCACTTAGCATAATATGTTCAAGATTCATCCATGTCATAGCATATACCAAAATTTCATCTTTTTACAGTTGAATAAAGTATTCCATTGAGTGTCTATAGCATATTTGGTTTATCTATTCATCTATGGATGGATATGGATGTTTTCATCTTTTGGCTACTCTGAATAATACTGCTCTGAGTATTGGTGTACAAATACCTGTTTGAGAACCTACTTTCAGTTCTTTTGTGTGATGAAATTGTGCCCAGAAGTGAAATTGCTGGATCATATGGTAATTCTATATTGAATTTTTCTATGATTTTATACAACACTATAGTAAGAAATCACTATACTCTTTCACAGCAGCTACACCATTTTCCCAATGATAGTTTTTACAAAGAAGGGTGATATGATCAAAACTGTGTTTAAAGACAGTCTTGCAGAGAAAGTAGGATGGAATAGGTTTGCAGAATAAGCAACTGGAGACTTCCACAATAATTCAGGTAAATTGGAATGAAGGCCTGAACACATCAATAGCAATGAGAATGGAAGGAAGAGGATACAAATGCATAAGTGGTGACTTTTGATTGGCTGTTGTGGGGATGTGGGTCAAGAGGTGTTTAATATGATTGGCAGGTTTCATACCTGGGAGGATGGTAGTTCCAGCTGAATACTTCTTAGCTTCTCCAGATCATAGAGAAGACATGAGTTCAGATTTGGACATGTAGAGTTTGAATTTTAAGAGGGACATTGTAAGCTATGGGATAAACATTTGTTGTCGTGCCTGCTCAACACCCTTGCTCTTTCAACTGATAATGACATTGTGTGTGTGTGTGTGTGTGTGTGTGTGTGTGTGTGTGTGTACATACATATACATATATATAGTAGAATCATCCTTCTTCTCTCTCTGTAGTACTAGCCCACATGGGCATGTGGCCATGATTGTAGTTTCCACGTCTCTAACTGGGGAAAGTATGATCCACCAACAGCCCAGCTGCTAAGTTCTGAAATCCGTGCTAAGCTTTGAAATCCATCACCCTTCACTCTTAAGCCTCACTTCCCACAGGCTGATTCTGGCCTATGACTGAGCACAGCATGGGTTTTAGGACAAGCTTTTTCCTGGGATAAATTATACTCTTTTGATGGATGACTTTGTCTCAAGGACTCCTCAAAGACCTGGTCAAACTTTCCTTAGAGCTGCACTGCAGTCTAAGATTCTTCCACCTAGAACTCCCTCCTTCTCTCTCTCCTTCACTTAGGGTCAGATTGGCATTACCACCTGATGGTTCCCTCTGAGTCACCCCCAGTTCCTGCCCACTTTTCTCTCATAAGTGATTTCCATAGTAAATTTCTTACATTCAACCCTGTCTTGGTGTCTGACTTTCTGAGGATCTGAACTGACATGAGAGAAAAGAGGATGGGATACCTCCTATCATTATAGCTTTTCCATACCGCCCCAGCCACAGGAGTAGGCATACAACCCAGTCTGACCAATAACAACAATCACCACGCCTTGGCCCTATGCCTCCTCAGAATCTCCCAGTGTCATTTGGCTCCCACACCATAAGCTACTTGGTCCACCTGAACCACAGACATGGCCGGCCCATTCTGTGTGAGGCCTCACTGTCCTGCTGCCCAAGGCCAACTAGTTGCAAACAAGCCTGAACATGAAGGAATCACAGGGGAAGGCAGAGCTCACAAGAAGTGAGGGAGACAGAATCTTTACATCCTTGGAGCTCCTGGATGTGTAACTTTGTCATTTTTTTAATCTCTTGAAGACAAATTTTTCCCATCAAAACAAAACATGGGCGCATGAATCCCAGGTCACCTCCATTCAATAGATCAGCCAGGTAACTAGATTTCTAGGCTCAGTTTTGAATTTCTGGGGGAAAGCTGCTGCTTGGGCTAGATTTGGCCAAGTGTTTGCTCCTGAACCAATCAACACTGTTGTGGAGTGGGACACAAAGTCATGTGTAAATATGGCGGCATCCATTGTAACCTTGTGAATAAAGGTGTGTAATAGCAAGGTGCAGGATAGAGTAACACTTCCCAGAAAAGTAGAACTAGAGAGTTGGACAAACCAAACAATGGCTGCCTGTTCCCTTCGAATAAATAAGGGGAAAGAGAATAAAGAGAAGAGCTCAGAAGACAGACACTATCCAACCAAATGCTATTCCACACTTTCTCTAAACCAATGCTATTTAATAGAAATTTCTGCAATGATGGAAATGTTTTATATCTGTGCTGTTCGGTATAGTAACCACCAGCTACATATGACTATTTAGCACTTGAAGACAGAACAACTGAAAAACTGAATTTTTTCCTTTTTTTAGAAACCGAATTTTCATTTTATTTTATTTTTATTTTAATAGCTATGTGTAGTTAATGACTACATAATGGACATCACAGATCTAGACTGTTGGTCTAAACCATGGGATAGCAGCATGGAGTAATGGCTATAGCATGTCTTTGGAGTCAGCCTTATCTGGGTTCAAGTCCCAACTCTACTGCCTAGTAGTATAGATTAAACAGGTTACTTAATCCCTCAGATGAAATATGCAAAGAACAGTAATGGACAGGTGACACCAAAAAGAGAGGAAGAGACAAAATATCTGCAAAGGGACAGAGTATTTTTGATTTGGCAATTAGGAGACTCTGAATTAAGACAGAGAAATGTTGAAAGTGTAACTAGCAATTACCTGTCTTTTAGACATATGCTGTTTTTTTTTCCCCTCTGGAGGAGCATCTCAAGCAGTGAGAGATAAGGAATATAAAAATTTTCTCTTAGTCCCGGTGGCCACATGGGGAATTGAGAATTCAAAGGCATGTCCTGAAGGTAGGGTTCCAAGTTTGAGCCAGAAAATCAAACATTGTCAGTTGTGGGATCTGGATACAAAGACCAAGGAAGCCACAAGGAAAGAGCATCCCACATATATATCCTTATTACATAGCACTTACTTTGTGACTAGATTGTAAGTTCGTCAAGGTTTCAGGGTTTTGTTCATCTTGGGTTGAATCCCTAGTAGGGGTGTGTGGTATTCCCAGTGTCTAGGAAGTTCCTGGCACCGTAATAAGTGTTTACTTAACATCTGCAGAATGAATGGGTGCAAGTAAGTCAGTTCACTCTCTGATTCATGGTATTCACTTATAAATGTTAATTAGGTAATCAGAGGGAGAAAATTCTGCCGTGTGAAGGTGACAGGGAATTCTTCTTGGCTTGGAAATGGTAAGGTCCTTAACATACTGCCTGGCAGAGAAATTGCTCAATAAGTGGTCACCATGCTAATTATTATTACTGGGGGAATAAGATTCTGTACAAGGATGGGGAAGGCCTTGATAATAAGAGCTAACTGTGATGACTTTATTTAATGCTTAAGTTAACTTGATGAAATAGACTTTATTACACTAATTTTACAGATGAGAAAACTTAAAGAAATGTGTTTTATCTAAAGTTAACCAGCCCCCCTCTAAAAAAAAGTAAATAATAATAAAGTTAACCAGCTCAGAAATGGCAAGCCAGTATTGAACTTACCTAACACTAAAGTCTAGTTTCCTGCAAAAAAGATTTAGGATCCGGGATTCTCAAAAGGGGAGTTTAAGAAGGAAAATAGTTTTAGGATCAAAATTCACTTCTGATTTCTATCTAGCCACACAAATCTCAATGCCATCTTCTCCCTTCCTTGCCCACTACTTGCCTTCTTGTCAAAATCCTCATCTGATCTACTGAGCTCACCTCAGGGCCACCCTTCTGCTTCCTGTCTCATTCAACCATGATTACTCTGGTTTGGCCCAAGGAACTGGGAGTTGAAATGGGGTCAAAGAAAGCTTTGTGATTTTTGGTTTTTGTTTTTAAGAAGAGAGACTCTAAAGCAATTTTGTAAACTAAGTATTTCAGTAGATAAGCAGAATTTGACAATGCAGAAAAGAGAGAATATCTGTAGATGTAAGTTCTCAGGGTCCTCAGCACAGGTTGGGCAGAGTTTGGCCTTGGGTAGGAGCTGGGACACTGTGACTTTCCTTCAGAACTAAGGAAGATAGAGAATATGCTTTGTACAGAATAGGAAAATTAGTAAAGGTTAGGATACTTAAAATCAAGAGTTAAGTTTTATGGCAATCAATGATGGCATGGTGTATATACAGGACAGGATTTTTCAAATTAAAAGTCATAACATATTAGTAGATTATTAAATTAGAACTTTGCAATCAGCTTTATTTTAAAAAGAATAGAATAGAGTTGAAAATTTGAATTAATTGCATATAACAAGGGTAAATACTAGGAAAGCTATTGTGAAACTTTTGTTTCAGTTATATATACAGCTATGTATGTATTTGTCACACTGTACAATTCATTTTTTATTGAGGGTACGGTAAAAAAAAAAATATTAAAACCCACTGTCCTAGGATATGACCATGGGAAAAGTGGCTGATTCCTAGAACTTTCTCTTCCAGAGTTTTGTTGTTATTATTATTATTGTTATTATTATTATTATTATTATTATTATTATTATATTTTTATTTATTTCAGAGGGTAAGGGAGAGGAAGAGATAGAAACAAATGATAGGAGAGAATCAGTGATCAGTTGCTTCCTGCACACACCACTATTAGGGTTCAAGCCCGCAACCCAGGCATGTACCCTGACCAGAATCAAACCATGACCTCCTGATTCATAGGTCATTGCTCAACCACTGAGCCATGCCAGCTGGGCTCTTTCAGAGTTTTCCATGATGCTTATAAATCGGTCTTGCTTTGTGACAGATAATAGGAACCCTAAAAGTATGAGCCAGATCAACTAAGCCAGAGCTTCCTAAGCAGTGGCTATAGCTTGCGGGTTCCATACGTGCCCCACATTAATCTCCTAGTCTTCAGGACTACTTTTTCTTCCCGGTTTCTGCTCCCCTACTGCCCTAAGATGACTGCCATCAAATGCCAGGGGCTGCATACTTCCTCATTCGTGGTTAGTGAGGAAGAGAGTCTATGTGCCAGTCTTCTCAGCAAAAATCCTGAAATTCACTCTGATGGGGCTGGCTGAGTCCATATGACCCTGAACCTATTGTTCTGGCCAGTGAGATGAACTGATTCAGCCCTGCTCTACCTTGATGGAGTTGCTTCTTAGAAACACATGGATCCTGAAAGGAACTCAAAGGCTGTTGGAAAGGGCGAAGTGGAAAAATGAGGTTATCAACTAATGTTCAATTCATATGGCTTTTAAAGTGCCAAAACTAGCCCTGGCTGGTTTGGCTCAATGGATAGAGCGTATGCATATGGACTGAAGAGTCCTGGGTTCGATTCCTATCAAGGGCATATGCCTGGGTTGTGGGACTGATCCCCAGTAGGGGATATGCAGGAGACAGCTGGTCAATGATTCTCTCTCATCATGATATTTCTATCTCTTTTCTCCCTCTCCCTTCTTCTATGAAATCAATAGAAATATATATATATGTATATATATTTATTTATTTAAATGCCAAAATTAGTTGAAAGTTCTAATAGCATTTATGCTGTCATTTGTCTGTTTATTCTAGCCTTTCCAGGCTCTGCGTTGTACTGAAGAGTTCTGGGTCCTGAAAACTACATTTCCCAGACTCTGGTTGCCAGCTTCCTGTCAATAGATTCAGCCAATGGGAAGTACAGGTGGGAATCTGGCTGGAGATGGGCTGGTGGGAGGAGAGACGAAGCCATTGTTCTCTCTGCATCTGCTTGAGACTCTGGCAGCAGCTGGTAGTTGTGGGCTCAGAGACCTTCAGTGTTTTTGACAGTGGTGGGCTACTGCCACAGGCTGCAGCAGTGTCAGTGGTACTGGAGGGGCAGCAATAGGTAGCTGTTGGCTCCAGTGAGCTCTGTCAATTCTGTCAGCAGCAGCTTTTCAAAAACATTGCTCCAGTATTGTCAGCAGCAAGTGTACTTCAGGGTCTAGTAACACCCTTCCAGTTGACCGTCCAGCCCTAGGGCTGATAGAAGCTTCCTACAGCTACTAATCTCTTGAGTGCCTACCTTACCATTTTGCACCTTCAAGCTGACATGTTTCTAACCAGTTCTCTGAAATAAATTCCCTCTGTTTGAAATTCCAAGCACATTTTCTGTTTTCTTGTCTTCAACCCGACTGACACAGTGTTGCCCTGACCATTGAATAGGCTGACTGCCGTGACTAATGTCCTAGTTATGCTGTTTGCAGTTGTTGGGCTGGGTGATGCCACAAGAGAAGCATGCTAAGCTCTCCACTGGGGCATTGGGAAAGAAGCAGGGAGGGGCCTGAAGAAAGCACAAATGAAGCCTCCTAATCATTTTCTTTCCTCGCCTATCCTTAACTATTAGAACTGTGTGATGGAGAACTTATTGTTTACATCCCAAGATAACTTGAGAGATAGGCTCTGGAATGACTGGGTGGGAGTGAAGCAATGAGTACAGTTGGCAAGGGGTCCCAAAACAGAGGGGCTGGGAAAGGTGGTCCTTGCTGTAGAGTAGAGTTTAGGAAAGGCGGAGGGACAAGTACTATTACTTCTGCTTCCTTTTTTTTTAGAGATGCTTATGACGGGAATGATTAGTGGTTCTCAACCTTTCCTGTCTTACCTCCCACCAAGCACTCTTTAATAAAACAAAAAACACTGACTCTTCCAATGGCATTTATCCTTGCCAATACCTGAAGACCTGTTACAAATCCTTATATCTAACCTGGCTTATTTCTGTGGGCTCCTGGTGCTACCCAAACCATTATGGGGTAGCCACATCTTTGTAGGGACTGACGGGGTAAGATTGTGAATGACGGGTAAGATTGTGAAAGTCTCAATGGGACAGCAGTGCCAAGAATACCACTTCTATCAGAGACCCCTTGTCATGGCTAGTCGTGTTTTGCAAGGTGGTCTTAGGCAAGTCTTGCTTAAGTGTGATCCATGAGTAGAAACCTTCTAGTTCCAACTCAGACATTAACTTGCTCTGTGATGTTGGGCAAGTCACTTCATCAAGCTCAGTCTCAATATTTCCATCAAATTAAAAAGGAGCTGAAGGGTAATTTCTCTAAATTCTTTCAAAATAAATTGTTTTAAGGAGGTGAATGGGATAGAAGAAATGATAGGTATTATCCTATATCCCTCCTTCTTGCCTATTTCTTCTGGTTTCTGTAGCAAATAAGATAATATGCATTAAAATGCTCTGAAAAGTACAAAGCACTATACAAAAGCAAGGAAGTATTATTATAAACATAGTTGTTAGCTTAGAAGGATGAAAGCAGGGTACAGGCCCAGAGCCAAAAAGCTGGAAGGCAGGACAGCTTAACACCAAAGAAGGAAACTTTCTTTGTTCAAATTCTACCTGGAGGGGCACTTTCTTTGGAGCAGACCTGGCACTGAAATCCTCTGAAATGCGGAAGTGGGTCCAGGAAAGCGTTAAGAAGGTAGGTAGGGCACTCAGCAGCTAAAAGACACTGGACAAACACCAGCTCTGGTTCTTCAGTTCCTTTGTGATTCAACAAAAGATGCAATGGAAGGGGAAGGTGGATTGTACCAGCAGGGCTCAGGTTCAAAGCCAGACGTTTGTTGGATACTCCCATAGGCTCTTTAACCAGCCACCGAGCTATTTTTGGAGCCTGGATGTTGTGACACTCTGTAACTAATACTGAATTTAGTTGCCAACAACCTAAAAACCATGACCTCTACATGGTGTTCAGAGAGAAGACCTCAGAGATGGTCTGGTCAAACTGAGGCCCGGAGAAAGGCAGAGACTTGCCAAGGTATCTAGTAGAGTCAATCTCATTGAGCTGCAAGGAACAGAAGCCAACTCAATCTAGCTCAATATAAAGGAGTTTCTTGCAAGGACTGAAGCTGAAATGCCACCTGGAACAAGGCAGGGCTAGGATTCACTTCAATCTCCCTCTCCTCTCACCCTCCCCATCTCTGCACAGGGCTGCTCCTTTCTTCTCTACTCACCAAGACCTCTGCTTACTTTTAGTCTCTGCCCCCTCTTATCTCGATTTGCACATGGCTTTATTGGCTAAGGCTCACTTGTTTCTGACCTCCCTATTTTAATTCCCTCTGCCACCATAATTTCTTTCTGTTTCTTTGTTGAAAGAGCCTCTTATTGGCCCACCTCAGATGATTGTGCTAGGCCAGTGGTCAGCAAACTGTGGCTCAAGAGCCACATGCGGCTCGCCAGCCACGGTTTGCCGCTCTATTGATTAATGAGTTTGCCAACTACTGACCTAGACTCTCGATTCCAATAATCACAGGCTGTTCCTTATGATTAAGCCCCTATCACAGTGGTCGGCAAACTCATTAGTCAACAGAGCGGCAAACCGTGGCTCTCGAACTGCCCTTTGCCGACCACTGCCCTAGGCCATTAGTTAAAGGTCACCAGCTAATACATGAAATGATAACACTTGGCTCTGGTGCTAGCCCCATCCATCTGCTCAAATCTAGAGACCAGAGGCGCCAAGTGGTCTCAAGCATGGCCCCAACAGAGTTTGTGGTCTGGACAGCTTTTCTTCAAAGTGGTGTGAATCAGGCAGGCACTGTGCTGTCACTGGGACCATATGCCTGAAGGCCAAGGCTTCAGATTTTCTGCCCAGAACTTTTTCCCCTTGAACTTATCCATTTCTTTTCTTTGTTTATGCAGCAGACATGTCTTAATGCCCACTAAATGTCATTCATAAAGATCTTCTTCCTCCTCTCCTCTTCCTCCTCCTCCTTGCCCGGAGGAACTTACAGTATAGTGAAGATAAAGGCAGGAAAATAATTAGAATATATGAGTACTTTAGAAGCAGTATAAATAAAGTAATAATACCTACCACTTATTGAGTATCCTGTGTCAATCATTGCTGGTCACTTTGCATACATTTTCTCATTTAATCTTTATGGCTCCCCTGTGAAGTCAGCCCCACATTTTACACATGTGAAAACAGGCTCAGAGAGTGGTGCACTGATAATAAACAACACAGCTGAACCGTGATGCCAGAACTGTGGTTCCATTAACCACTGTGCTATGCAGCCTTTATCATGTTGTTAGAGCACGGAGGGCCAACTCGGCCTAGGGAGGAGCAGGAATAACTGGGAAGAGCAGTAGACTTCCAGGAAGAAGTGATAACTGAGCTGGTCCCTTGAACAGTGCCAGCTTTTATCAGGCAAATGTGGGGAGGGACTGAACAGCAATGTGTAAGCACCGAGGAGCACCTGGAGGGCTGGAGTGGGGATGTGAGCAGGGAGCAGGGCTGGGAACATGTTGCATGCCCCTGAGAATGAGAGCTTCTCTAAATTTGTGCCCTCAGTGCCTCATTTGCTCCATCCTCATCCAAGGCCTGGCAGAGAGTATGGAGGTCATGAGGATCGAAGAGGACAAGGATCTAAGAGAAGACAGATTCAGTAGTGCTTAATTCAACTACTATTTGTTTGGGAACTTTGTTCTGAAATGGACTCAAGGTGCATGAAGGGAGTCCAGAGTGAAATTTTTGCCCAGCCAGTATGGCTCAGTGAGTGAGTGTCAACTCAGGAATCAAGAAGTCACGGTTCAGTTCCCAGTCAGGGCACACGCCTGGGTTTCAGGCTTGATTCCCAGTTGAGGGTGTGCAGGAGGCAGCCAATCAATGATGTTCCTCTCTCATCGATTTTTCTTTTTTTCCTCTTTCATTGATTTTTCTAACATGATGTTCCTCTCTTATCGATGTTTCTATCTCTCTATTCCTCTCCCTTCCTCTCTCTCTAAAAATCAATAAAAATACATTTAAAAAAATTTTTAAGAGGCCCAGATTCCTCACACAGCTTTCTTCTGCCAGACTTTCAGGTCTTGTATCTGATGTCACTTCCCCTACTGTGATGTCTTCAGAGTACATTGATGTAAATGCTTTTTACAAGGACATAGGTCCACAGGAGCCATCTTAACAAGTGTTAAGTGCCACTGCCACTTTCTGTGGTAAAAGCTTTCTGTGGTAGTGTAGAGCCAGCATTCTGACCTTCCCTGTACTTTGGAAATATTTTCAGGTTGTAATGATATAAAGCAGCGATTTTCAGCCCTTTTCATCTCATGGCACACATAAACTAGAATTCTGTGGCACACCAAAAAAAAAATACATTTTTTTTGCTGATCTGACAAAAAATAGGTATAATTTTGATCGGTTTACAAAAATAATAATAGTAATTACCTATCCTTTTTGCTCTGAAGTTACTTTTAAAAAATCAGGTGCCTATACTACACATAAATAGAATTTCTGGTACCAAGAATTAACCAATCAGTGCTGGCCAGTGTGGCTCAGTAGGTTGGAGCATTGTCCCTTGCATCAAAGGATTGCCGGTTCACTTCCCAGTTGGGGCATATGCCTGGGTTGCAGGTTCAATCCCCAGATGGGAGGTGGCCTATTTATGTTTCTCTCTCTCCCCTTAACCCCTCTATCCTCTTTCCCTTCTCTCTAAAATCAGTAAAACATATCCTCAGATGAGGATAAAGAGAATTAAGCCATCAGAAGTAACCTTATTATGTGACCAATAAAATGCAACTCTATTATATGATCTATATATTTATGGTTCAAGACAGTGCATTCACATCGGATGGCTATTGTT
The DNA here is from genome assembly GCA_011751065.1 of Lasiurus cinereus. Classification (NCBI taxonomy): domain Eukaryota; kingdom Metazoa; phylum Chordata; class Mammalia; order Chiroptera; family Vespertilionidae; genus Lasiurus; species Lasiurus cinereus. The sequence continues at coordinate 14,530,868 of JAAGEH010000030.1, forward strand.
GTATTGGCTGGTGTCGTTTTTTAATTTGACAATCTAAGAGGAAAGTTCCCCTGACTAAATAGTAGGTATTATGTGTTTTAAAAATTCTTACAGCACACGGATTGAAAATCGCTGATAAAAAGCATAGGTAAGTTTTATTTCTCCCCACAATTCAAAGCCAGTGAATGCCCTTTGTGCCAGATAGGATTAAGGAACCCAAAACAAACTCTGAAGTCAAAATATTGAGTCCTCAGTTCTACACCCTCTTTATGTAAAACACAATCTAGCTCAAATACAAATGAGTGGGAGTTTTCCCCAGGAATGCCACAAAGTTTCTTTTTTTGAACCGATTTTAAAATTGATTTTTAGAGAGAGAGGAAGGGAGAGGGAAAGGGAAACATCGATGTGAGAAACATAGATTGGCTGCCTCCTGCACAGCCCCTACTGGGAATTGAGCTAGCAACCCGGGCATGTGTCCTGACCAGGAACTGAACCAGCAACATTTCAGTGTATAAGGAGATGCCCAACCAATTGAACCACACTTGCCAGGGTTACCAGAAAGTTCCTTAATCTGGAAATTGCTCCAGTAGGTAATAGCCAAAGCCACATTGCCATGACAACCCTCTCTGCTCCTTTATTGCTGTATCTTGATTTCTTATTCCTCCTGATCCTCAGGCCACCGTTCACTCCCTCCTGACCGTCACTGTTATGATCTATGCTTTACCCAGCCAGTTGCTCCTCCTGGTATTTGCAATCAATCCAGCCCACAACCCTGTTCTGGGAGCAGCATTGACAGCTTTAATGTTCCATTTCTGACCCTGTCGGAAGGAAGCAGTGGAGGCTTTGGGGACAGTGTTTGTAAAGTCTACAGCAGTGCACAGTAATGTACTAGGCCTTCACATTCGCTCACCACTGACTCACTGACTAACCCAAAGCAACTTCCAGGCCTGTAAGCTCCATGCACAGGCGTGCCATTTTTTATATTTTATCCCGTATTTTCACTGTAACTTTTCTATGTTTAAATATACTTAGGTACACGAATACTTATCACTGTGTTACAGTTTTCTACAGTATTCTGTACAGGTTTGTAGCCTAGGACAATAGTTTACACCGGATAGTCCAGATGTGTAATAGGCTATACCATCTAGGTTTATGTAAGTGCACTCTGTGATGCTCCTATAATGACAAAATCACCTAATGAAGCATTTTCAGAGCAGATCCCATCATTAAGTGGCACATGACTGTGCTTTGTAATTGCTCTTTTTCTTGTCTGTCTTCCCACCTAACTGCAGGAGCTGGGTCTTATTCATCCTTCCATCCCTAGTACAGCAAGTGGCTCATAGTAGCTGCTCAGTGAAAGACAATCAGATGAAGGAATGACAAATAGCCTCTAAGGAGCCTCTATCAAGTTTTTCAGATCACATGTTTTTGTTTTTTTGTCTTTCTGTCTCTGGGGTCCTACCAACTTCAACACTTGGGCTCCTTCCCATGCCAGAGGCAGGAGAAACCTTAAAAATTACCTTGCTGGTTGAAACCGGTTTGGCTCAGTGGATAGAGCGTCGGCCTGCAGATTGAAAGGTCCCAGGTTCGATTCCTGTCAAGGGCATGTACCTTAGTTGTGGGCACATCCCCAGTGGAGGGCGTGCAGGAGGCAGCTGATCGATGTTTCTCTCTCATCAATGTTTCTTACTCTCTATCCCTCTCCCTTCCTCTATGTAAAAAAATCAATAAAATATATTTTAAAAAATTATCTTGCTATCTCCTTTCTCCTACCATTTCACAGATGGAATGATTGAGGTCCATTTTGTATGTATTTGCCAACAATCTCAATTTAATGTCTCTGACCATAATTTCTCCTCTGAACTTCAGACCCAGTCAGCTGCTTCTGCAGGCCCTCATCCAGGAAGCCCCACAGTTCCTGAATCTGATCATGTTCCAAACTGAACTCAGCATCCCCCTCAGACCTGGTCCTCCTCCAGGCCTCCCTGACCTGGTGAAGAACATCAGTACCCACCCTGCTGCTTGGGCTGAAATGTTGGAAGTCCCCTTGCATCTCCGACAGCTTCTCACCATCAATCATACCCCAAAGCCAGAAGTTTCTACCACCTAAATCACAAACTCTCTTTCAGTGCTCTCTGCCTCCTGAGTGTAAATGCCCCACTGCTCTCAATGGACCCCTGCAAAAGTCTCCTCCTTAGTTCCCCTAAATATAGTCTTTCCTTATTCCAACCCATGCTCCCCACTGCAGCCAAAACGACTTTTTAAAAATGCTACTTTCTCATTTAACTTCTTTGCTGAAAGACCTTCAATGGCTCTCTAAAAAATAATAACACTTATTATTATCATTATTATCATGATCGTGTTGCTATAGCTAACACTTGTGGAAAATTTTATTATGTCCCAGGACCTGTTCTAAGGACTATATACCTATTAACTCATTTAATCCTCACAATTCTAAATGTCCCCATTATACAGAAGAGGAAAATGAGACTCAGAAAGCAACTTCAGGGCTGTTAACAACAACTCTTACCCCACCCTTAACTCTTTGATCTGATTGATTGTTATTCACACTTCAGGTGGGATACATTGGGACTTCCCTTACCAGGTCAGGCCCTCCTCTGGCAAGTCTCCCAGTTTGTAATTACATATTATTTTGGGAGGGGGTCATTTGATTGATATCTGCCACTCCAACAGGCTTTAAAGCCTATGCTTTGCTCATCAATACTCAACCTGAAACAAGTGCTTGCTCAATATTTGTTGAATGAAAAGGGTTGAAACAGGACAGGAATTGTGGTCAAATTTGCTGGAGGAGGATGTCTTTTGTATGAAAGTCTGGAGGTGGTGAGACCAAGTCACTGTCAGCAACTGGATTCAGGAGGGAAAGGAAGGCAGTCTGGGTGGGCAAGTGGCCATGGGGATGGAGAGCAGTGAATGAACCCCAGGGGATATTTAGGAGGTGGACTGGGCAGACCCTGACCATTAACAGGGTAGCGGTGAGGAGAGGGAGGAGTCAAAGGTGAGTGGCTTAGTGGAACATCTGGAAAGAAAGAGGCAGGTTGGGGTGGTAGCACCGTTGGTCCCTAGACCAAGTGAACTGAAACATGGAAAAGTCCTCAGAATCTTTATGCTCCAACTTCTCCGTGTCCCAACTCTAACTTGATCCTGGTGTGCTTGGCCAGCTCATCTCCCACTGACTCCAGCCATACGGCCCGTAAGTAAGTAGACCACTGCTCCTCCCCAACGTCCCTCTTCCTCATCCCAGGCTTGTGAGTGCTGCCCACTCCTTCATCCCTCCCTCAAACCCCACAAGACTCAGCTTCCAGGACACCACTGGGATTCGCCCCACTGCCCCTACCCTTTCCTGGGGTTAACGTGTCCTCTACTGCCTCCATGATTCACTCTGTCAGAAATGTTTCTCTCTACCTCTGTTCCCTAACGGCTGTTTCTCTGGCTTCTGGGACAAGGCTTGGATCAAAATGAACCTCAAAAACTTTTCTTGAATTTCCCCAAGGACTTGGCTTTCTTGCATTAAGAGTGGGGCCAGGTGTCAGACATTGAATCCTGAGGCCACCGCTGTTTTCAAATTTGGTTTCCTCACCTGTCAAATGGACATGAAAATACAGTGGGCCCGCCTAGAAGAGTTGTTGTGAGAATCAAATGAAATACACTCTGTTACGTGTTTAGCATAAAGCCTGAAACATTGTTCGCTCCCTCAAAATTTTAAACGTTACTTATTTTAAGAAAAAAAATTCCCACCAGGAAGCTGCATGAACTGGAATGGAAGATTGCAGTTCCCAGGATGGCCACACGAGAGAAGTGGCGAGCAGCCTGGGGCGAACTGTGGCTCTGCTGTGCTAAGGCACCTGCTGTGGACCCAGATGGCCTGGCGGGGATTTCTGGGACTTCCCGGCCCCTGAACAGGTGGGCACTGGCCAGGGTGCCGGGGGAGGAGCCTCAGAGATGTGCTCGGTCTCAGTCCTCACAATCGTCTCTCTAGCCTGACCCTTTTCTTGGTTTGCGGGGAGGGACTGGTAGGCTTGAGGGGCAAGAGCAGAGCTCAGTAGGGATTTATCCTCCACGTTTGTCATTTGTCTTTCAATCTTGAGTATGATCACTTCTTCTCTCTAGAAGCTTTTATAGTAAAATTTATTGATGTTTTCCCTTTGGCTACTACCTTTCATTATGCTTAGAAAGTATTTTATTTCCAAGATTATTAAAACATTGAGTATGTTTTCTTCTGGTACATTATGGTGTTATTTAAATATGCACTCTACCTGAAATTTATTTCTGTGTAGGAAAAAGATGCTGCTTTCTTTTATTTCCACAAATGACGTGCCAGTTATTTCACCCATTTGTTGAAAGGACTATATTTCCCCCCATTTACCTGAAGTGCCATCTTTATCATACGTGAAACTCCCTTGTATGGTTGGCCATTTCTGTACTCCATTATGTCCCACTGATTCCTCTAGGTCTGCTTCAACATCATACTGCTTTAAATGTACTAACTTTATCGTATATTTTAATATTAGGTAGGGTAAACCCTTGTCAATTACTTTTTTCCTAGCTTTTTATTATTATTATTATTATTCCTGCATGTTATTCTTCTGTGTGCACTGAAGAATCAACCTCTACCCTTATCCCCCTAACCCTTCTGGAAGCCAATATAGAGTTTTGGAGCCCCTGAGATTATATGGAAAGTCTACATCTGCACATTTCTCCATTTGGAAAGTCCAAGTGTTCATCAGATGTGCCAGGGGGTCATTATTCCAAAGGGAGCCCCTGGGTTACATGTCTCTGTGACGGGATGCCAGAGAGGAGCACAGAGGATTCCTGGTTCTGCTCCTCTCCTACAGCTTCACAGTTCTGCTCTCCACATCCTTCTTCTCCACCATTGTCCCAGCCACTTCCCTGGTCCCTGTTTTGTCCCAGATAATCTAATCCCCCTTTCTACAACACAGGCCTTAGTTCTAGGCCTGATGGAGATTAGATAATAATGAAAGTTTCATTAATAAGTGAATAGAATTGCCCTAGCCAGTTAGGCTCGGAGGATAGAGCATTAGCCTGGGGACTTAAAGGTCCAAGGTTCAAATCCAGTCAAGGGCAAAAGCCTAGGTTGTAGCTCAATCCCCAGTAGGAGGCATGCAGCCAATCAATGATTCTCTCTCATCATTGATGTTTCTATCTCTCTCTTCCTCTCCCTCTCTGAAGTAAACACACACACACACATATATAATTGTGAGTCCCAGCACCACTGCTGGCCAGTTGTGGGACCCAGCTTTGGCCTCTCCACATTGTTGAGTCTCAGTTTACCCTTCTCACGGACCAAAGGAGAAGGGATGAGAGGGGGAGATGTATGTAGAAGATATAGCTAGCTATCTCAGGACGGTCATTTAATTCCAATCATTTTCCTTTCCCTGCCCCTTTCCACTCTCCATTCTCATTTTAATCCATGCCCTCAGCAAAACGCTTATTTTGCCTGCCTCCACCAAACACTAATAATATCAGGAAGACATACACTAATAATATCCCCTCTGTAAATGAGTGGGATTAAGAACACTGGAGCTCAGAAGGGGACACGGCCAGATGGAGGCAGGCATGCCCCTCGGAGACACTTTACACAGCACGCTCCTCAGGTCCCCGGCTGCCAAGGAACCCAGGACTCCGGGAGCCGGCCTGCAAGTTCATTTAGACGACACCAGGTTCGGGAGCAGGGCTTCTCAGCCTTGGCCCAGTTGACGTTTTGGCTTGATAATTCTTTGGCAGGGCGCTGTCATGTGCATTGGACGATGGTTAGCAGCATGCCTCGTCTCTTCTCCCTGGCCAGTAGCAGACCCCAGTTTTGAAAACCAAAGATATCTCTCCAGTCACTGCCAACTGTTCCTGGAAATGGAGGTGGGGGCAAAATCACCTCGAGGGGAAAAACACTGCTCCAGGAGAAGAGAGGGCAGGGGCGGGAGGTTAACTGGGGTCTCAGAGGAGGAAACCCTACAACTTACCCTCTGTCTGAAAGGGACACCATAAAGTCTCCTCCCTCAGAGCAGGCACTTGGGCCCGTCTTCTCCTCCTCTTCGGGCTTCAGTTTTTCCACCCGTGAATGGGATCTGATGCTGGTAGGCCATTTCATCGCCTCTCATCATCTGATGTTACTGGGTCTGGTTCAGGGTGCGACAGCGGTACTGCGGTGCCATTGGGGTGACTCAAAGAAAGGAAGGTTGAGGAAGAGGTTGTGGTGGAGAGGAGGGGAAGGCATGAGGACGGAGTATCCCAGGGATGTAGAGAGGCGTGAGGCCTCTTCATCTTCTATACCCGCCCCCTTAGAGGCCTTACTAGCCTCGTTGGCCTTCCACCTGGCGAACCCAGACTCCCTTGGATTCCACTAGGCCCCGCCCCACATTAACTCCGGCCCGCTTGGCCCCGCCCTCCCCGTGGCCCCACCCGCCTTCTGCCCCGCCCCCAACAGACCCCGCCTCCTTCTTCGCCTCCCGCCAGCCCGGGCTCGGGCTTTGCCCCCAGCGGCTGCTGAGAACCTCGGTGGCTGCGGAGCCGGCAGCGCAGGCAGACGGAGCAGAGCTGCCCGGCCCGGTGGCGGGCGATGCCCCCGTGAGCGTCCCTCGCCGCCCCTCCCCGCCCCGCTCCCCTACCCCAGCTGAGTCCTCCGCCCGCCTGGGACCGGGCCGCGCCTACCGCCGGGTCCGCGGGGCGGGGTCCCAGGGCAGCACCTGCCCCGCCTTCAGAGCCTTCGGGGCCACCGGAGACCCCTCCCTGTGTGGACCCCAGCCCCACCCCAGGTAAGTCGGTAGGCCTTGTTCGCCTGGAAGTGGAGGTGGGGAGAGGGCTGCGGAGGTCTGAGGGACCACCCGGGGAAGGGGGGGGGGGCGCTCCGGCCGGGAGGCGCCACGTAGGGATGTGAGCTCGCAGGGTCTGGGGGGGCGAAAGCCGGGGCGGAGGTGGGATAAGCACAGTGTGGGTGATGGCTCTGGGCTGGGGCTAAGGTAGAAGAGGGGAGCATAGGGCATTTGGGGAAGCCTGGAAATGGAGTAGGGGGCTCCACAGTCTTGAGTTTTTTTTTTTTTTTTGCTGAAGCTCAGAGCATCTGGGGCCCTGGTCTTCCACAGCATTGCCTCGCATGGCATTTTTGGAAAGTGTTTAAAATTCCTCCTGGAAAGGGAGCTGGAAGGCAGCCTGCCTTCCTCCCGCCTGCCTTCCTCCCGCCTGCCTGTGCCCTGGTTGAGAAGCGGCCACTCTTTCCTCCCAATGAAACACCATTGTGGTGCCTAGAGGACCCCCCCGACTCTATGAAAAAGAAAGGGTGGTGCTCACCCCAGTCCTAGGGTAGAAGGGAGGGCTTTTGGGAAGCTGGGAAAGGCAGTTGGTCAATCCACGGTGGGCAGTCCAGGGTTCGGGGAAGCTTGGCAAAACCCTCGGTGAGCAACCTGGGCACTCTCTCACTCAGGGGAAGGCATCTTCACTGGCTGGCCTCTGGGCTACCTGGGCCCAGGCCCACACACTCTCTCTGGACAACCCAACCCTGAGGCGTGGGTTGCTTCCCAGGATCCTGGGCCTGGAAACCCAGGAAGGACCCCTAGCTCCCGTGGTCCTGGATGGGGTGAGCAAGGCCATACCCAGGGCCAGAGAACAAGGGGTGGTGGCTGGCACTGCCACCTGGGGGCTGTTTGGAGGTGGTCCTATGGGCTGGGGTGTTGTCTGGGTGTGGAGAGGAAGACTGCTGCCCCTTTCTTCTGCCCATGACGATGTAAGTCTAGGGTCCTTGGGTTTAGAGCCTGGAGTGTTGGGGAGAGGGCCTTTCTGGGCTAGGCCTGGTCACCAAGGGGTTAACTGGCCAGTCCCACAGTTGCTAGCAGCCACCAATTAGTCTGTAATCAGGCAGCTGCCAACTGCCCCTGGGGGTATGTGGGCAACCTAATGGGGCATTCTCTTGGGGGGATTGGGGGGGTTGAGGAAGGGGTCTGTAAAACCTGTTTTTAAACCAAACACCATGGCTTTCAGAGCCTATTTAGGACCCACCGACCCCTTCCCTGCCCTCTGTGCCAGGCTACCTGGTTAGGGATCTCCAGCCCTGGGGTTTGAAACTGACCGCTCTCTGCAAGATAGGAAGCCCAGAGTTGGGCAAACTTGGCTTCAAACCCAGGCTGTGCCACTTTCTGGCTGTGTGCTATTCAGGAAATCACTTCCTTTCTCTAAGTCTCCTTCAGTAAAACAGACCCACCTTCCAGGTCCGCTGGGAGGAGTAAATAAAATGGTGGATTTAAGCTGCTTAGCACAGTGCCTGGAACTCGGGGAAGCTTGGTAAGATAACTGCTGAACTCAGGAGTAACTCTTGTGCCAAGGACTTGACAGGACAGGCAAGCAGGAGTCAGGTGCTGAGGACCCAGCAGGGACCAAGGTCCCTGCCTCAGGGCATGTGTTCTCCTGGGAGCACTGTCTCTGTCTTATTATCTTTGCCTCCCGGTCTTGCTCACAGACACTTCTGGCCTCTGGACATTAATTGGATTTTATTCTGCAGAACCCAGGGCTGAGCTGCTCCTTTCTGGGCTTCCCTTATCCCGAACCGGGTGCTAAGCTCTGTGGGGTCTGACAAGGGTCAGGGTGATGTCTGCTGCTGCACCAGCAGCTGGCCCTTTAAAGAGGGAAGAAAACAATTATTGGGCCTGGGCATTGCATCAGCTGGAGCATGGAGGGTCCCTGGGGAGCAGGGGCAGAGGTAGAGGAGGGGCAGACTGGTGGTTGATTTCATTAGTGCCATGTGAGAACGCTCGTCCCCAGCCGCAGCCTTCTCCCCCATCCCCATCTCCGCCCCCCTCAGGCAACAGTAGCAGCCCCAGCAATACTGCTTTCCCCCACCCCAGAAGCACCACCTCAGAGGACTCTACCTGTGTACCCCAAGCCTATGTTGTGGGCCCAGGCAGAGGTGGGTATAGGGAAGTGTCTCTCACACTGGCTTTTTGCTGACTGAGGGTGCAGGATGTGCTTCCTGTACCTGCACTTTGCTGACATTGGGGGTGTCCTCCCCCATTAAGGTTTGGCTGACCTGGGGTGGGTATTTCTCCCACAGTGGCATTTTGTTGACCCAGGGGAGTCGTGATTTCTACACTGGCCGCTACACTGGTGTTTTGCTGACCCAACAGAGGAGCTTTGCTGCCTGGGGTGTGTGTGTGAACCGAGGGCATGGGTGAGGAACGATGGCTCTGTGGTGGGAGGTGAGCTAGCTGGGAACAGTAAGTCACAGGGGCAGAAAGGACACCGGATACTTAGACAGTCCTGGGTTCAAGTGTGGCATCCTCCCCTCCCAGGTTCTGTTACCATTCCAGGCAAATGGTCTCAACCACTTAGTGAGCAACCTGGGAAATGGGAATAATTGGCACCCAGACTGTCCCACCCCCAAATGGAAGATTCTTGAGGGATTAAATGTACTAACTGGATGCACAGCATTCAGCCCAGAGCTGGCAGGTGGGGGCTGCATACTGTATGATGATTCTCTTCCCTTTGCAAGTTTGGGCTCCTCACACTTTGGGCTCAAGATGCCTGAACAAGAAAAGGATGGTTGGGGAGAGTGGAGAGCAGGGAAGAGAGTGCTGAGCCCCTTCCTCCCCCTGCCTCTGTTGCAGAGGGTCACATTCAGATACCTGATGTACCAAGCCCTGTGAGCCAGGCAGGCCCTGCCTCCGGGCGCCTACATTCTATTCAGGGAACAGCCCAGAGCAGGTGTCATGTGTTGAAAGGAGGGATTCAGGAATCCTAGAGTGACAGGAGTTGAGGACACAAAGAAGTGATGAGGAAAGGGAATGTTGTATGCTATGGCCTTGGGGTGGCTGGGGGATGACATCCTAACACCCCCTCTCTCCCCACTCGCACACACACACAGAGTAGAGACTGGGAGGGCGGCAACACAGCCAGGCCAGAACTCCCGGGTCTAGCAGGATACTAAAGACTTGGGAACTGTCCTGAGGCCAATGACAGTCCCTGGACAGTTTTAAGCAGAGGAGGCAGGGTCTGATTTCCAGAGAGTGTGGGCTCGGTCTCTGGCCCTCAGGCACAACCTTCTCAGGAGTGACCTTTTGCCTTCTCCTACCCCTTTCCCTGCAGCAGCCCTGGTGCCCAGGGAGCTGGCTGTTTATGTGGCTCATCCCAGGAGGGAGCGGGGCAGTCCCAGTCCCTCCAGCTCCCTCCCTCTGGGCCTTGTTGACGAAGTTCATCCCTCTGGGTCAGGTTCTCCTGACCTCCCTGTGGAGCCAGAGGGCACCAGGCAGGGCTTTGGAGGCAACTACCCCATGTTCACATTCCAGCTGGAAGGCACACCCAGTGTGTCTCTGAAATTCAATGTCCTCGACTCTAAAAGGGGATTGATGTTATCTCTCTGTGGGAAGGATGCACTGAAATTCCAGATGAAAATCACAAAACCATTTCAGTTGTCAGCTGGCATTTTTACTGAATTGCATAAAGGTTGACACCTACTTGGGCCGGGCCCAGGCCCGGGGCTGGCTGGGTGCAAGGACAGGCCTGGTTTCATGAAACTGTGGTTGTAAAGAAGGATCCCACACTTGCCTTGATATCCTGCTGTCTTAATAATTTTTAGTAATTTTGAACAAAGAGTCCTGCCTTTTGATTTAGCACTGGGCCCTGTGTTATACAGCCCCACGAGTTGGGTAGGAAGAGGCAGGGAGGGACACAGGCCCTGCAAACAGTTCCCAAGTGGAGGAGGTATAGGGTGGAGGGCATGACTAACTGTCCCAAAGTGGGTGTGAGGTTAATAATAGTGATGTTTATTTAGTGCTGACTGGGTGCTAGGTTCTCTGCTAAGCACTTCACATGCTCATCTTCAAGCAGCCCTATGAGGGAGGCACTACTGTTATTTCTGTTGTGTCGATGAGGACAGTGAGGTTACGTTTGCTGGCCAACACAGCCATCCAGAGGGAGAGCTTGGATTCAAACCCAGGTTGTTGGGCTGCAGAGCACATGCCTAGATCGGGGAAGTCTTCAACTAGGAAGAGGGGCTCCCCTGAATACGTCTGAAGGAGAACCTGGACTTTGCCAAGGAGGAAGATGCGGTGGGGAAGGGAGGGCTGTCTCAGCTGGGAAGTGCCTATGCCGAGGCGTCATACTTGGCCAGGAAAGGTGAGACACAAGCCAGATGCCTCACAGGCCTGAGCAAAGTACCCCTTGGACTTCATGGTTCTGATTTTCTAAGCCCAGAGCTCCTGGTCACTCTGCCCCCCGGCCCTGCTGCTGCCATGACTTCTCAGAGCTACTCAGGCCCCTTTTCTTACTCGATTGCACACGCTCCCCCACCACCAGGGAATCTCACTTACTCTCTTGACTTTATCTCTTCTGGGCTCAGGACCTGCAGCTATAACTGCTTCCTGGGCCACATTTAGATGTGACACAATCAACCTCAGGTCCCAAGCTAGGTCCACAGCTCCATCTGCAGGCACCTGCTCTCCCTTCAATGTCCCCAACTCTTCTCTGCCACCACCTCCCACCCACTTGCTCAAGCTGGAAAGCTGGAAGTTATCCTGGACACCTCACCCCCACATCCCACAGCCAGTCCTCAGCAAGTCCTATTGGTTCTGAGTATCTTATGAATCTCATCCCTCTGCCTGTCCTGCTCCTCCCACCCCTGCCGCCGCTCCTTCCAGACCACCATTAACCCTCACCTGGACCACCGTGCCAGCCTCCTGTGCTGCTCACCTGAGGTTTCTGTTCTTGCCTCACTTCATTTCACTTTTCACACTGATCTCCTAAACAGAAATGTTTATGTCATTTCCCTGCTTAAGACCCTTCCAAGACTTCTTGGAATAAAAGCTAATCTCTGACGTCATTTACAAGGCCCTGTGTGATCTGGCCCTTGCCTATCTTTTTGTATCATCTTGCACCATCATCCCTCTCCCTCAGCTGCAGGACTTCACACATGTTCCCTCACCCTGAAATGCACTCCTCCTCCTGGTGCCCTGCTTACACCTACTTATCCTGTAGATGCCAGCTCAAACATCATTTCTGCAGCAAAGCCTGAAAACCAGAAACTGAACACCGTCCCTCTCCATAGGACCTCCTTCTTCTTCATGACACTCATTACACTTGAATTGCTTTTTCCTTGTCTCTCTTTCTGGCTAGACTGTGAACTCCATGGGGTCAGGAGTCCTGATTTGCCTAGCCCCGGCACATAGTAGGTTTGCAGTGTGTTGTTCAGTGAATGAAGGAATAGATGAATCATTGCTTAGCAAACTCACTGACCTCTCAGCATCACGCCTGGCCTGCCTTCTGCAGTCCTTTCTCATTACAGCCACAGAGCCATCTTTCTAAAACACAGATCTGACCCTGTCACCCCCTGCTACTTAAAATACTTCCGGTAGCTCCCCATCCCGGTAGCTTCTTGGCATGGTGTTCAAAGCCCTTTGTGATCCGCGAGACTCCAGCCTCATCTCCCCTGCTCCCCCACCACACTTTGAACTCCTGGCAGTTCCTCTAACACAGCAGGCTGTTCTATGCCTCTGTGCCTCAGGACTTGCTGTTCCTCTGCCTGTAATGCCTCCCCACCCCTGTGTTGTCTCCCTGGAGAAAGTCCTTTATTCTTCAAAACCAGCTCAGCTGCCACCTTTGCTGTGAAGCCTCTGAAGAACCCTCCCGGCCCTCCCCAGGCAGACTTAGCCCACCTCCCTCGGCCTCATCTGTGCTGTGTCTACATCTCTTCCTCCTGTCTCCTGTTAAACCGAGCTCCCCCCATGCAGGCACCATGATTATTTTTCTCCAGGATTGATCATCTTTGATTCTCTAGCTCCCAGCTTCTTTCCCATCTTACTTAGGTCTTTGCTTGTATATAGAAACTCACTCAAGCCAGCTTTCAGTCAGACAGAAGGGTTTATTATGAGGATATAAGGAATTCCTGGGAACCGAGGGCTAGAAAAAGCATTAGCCTTTGGGAAGTGCGGCCTGTAGGCCAGGAAAAATGGAAGCAACCTTATTGGCTGCCTTTACCTTTCTGTCTCCACAGACTAGGTTTTTGCTGCTTTTCCCAACACCTATAGTTCCTTATTGTGCCCCTCGGTTCTAGCCACATTCAGGACTTGACAGATATAAGCTTAAACTTCCAGAAGATCAGATTGGCTCTGAGTGGATCAGGCGCCCACCCTGGTCCAATCAATGGCAGCCTGCTAGGAAGCATCACAAAGTCAGATATGCAAACATGTCTCTTAACTTCCTCAGAGATAGTGGGGGTCTTTGCTATCAGGGAAAGTGTTTCTGCTAGAATTCTTAGAGTGCCAGAGTGGGCCTGGGCCCCAGCCTTCTATCTGAACAGCACCTGGAGGAAACAGATTGGGCATTGAGACTGAAAGGAGAGTCTTTACCTGGGGCAGCAGTGCCCAGCAGGCTCTGAAGAACATGTCAAAGGCCTGAGCAGAGACAGAGGGAGTTGAGATCTTGAATTTTGGAGTGGTGACAGGGGAGGAGGAGGGAATGAGCAGTCAGACTGTTCTTCTACCAAAGTCACATTTATCCTCTAAAACTTAGGTCATTTTCTTTCCTCAGTGAAGAACCATGCCATGTCTGCTCCCTCTTCCCCAATCAGTTATTCTTTGCCTGCATTCATTCTATTCTTTGTATTTCTCTAGTAATAAATACTTTTGAGGACTTTGTGCCAGACTTATTTATGCACATGCATTATTTCATTTAATCTTCATGCCCTATAATGGGTATTATTAAACCCATTTTGTAGACAACGGAACTGAGGTTCAGAGAGGTGACATTTGCAGGCTAGAGACACACAGCAGTGAAACTCTTACTGTCTCTTAACTTCAGCTGCTTATTCACTTGCCTGTTTGCCTTTTGGGGTTGTGAGAGCCTCAGATACCAGGCAGACACCAGGATCCATCCTCCCTCTATGCCCAGCATTGGTCAGTTCAGAGCCAGGGCTCCTGCATGTGGGACAGATGGATGCAGGTAGAGCAGAAAAGATGTCTGGGTAGAAGTTGAGAGTCTCCTACTCATAGACCTACCCCGTCTGTGTGACTCTGGATAAGTCTCTTAACCTTTTGGAGCCTCAACTTTCTCATTAAAAAATGGGCATGGTAATTCCTGCTGCAAGTCTTGTATTGGGAGTTAGGTGTAAGGACAGTTTGTAAATAGGAAGGAACTGAGCAATTTCTAAGGATTGTCATTACCACAATTGACTGTGGCAATGAGTGCCAGCTGGTCACTGTGCCCAAACTCCTGCAGGAGGCAGACAAGGCTAGAGCTTGCCAATGTGGGGAAGTGGGACCTGATATGACTTTCCGTGGCTCGTGGGCCTGCCATGCCATAGCATTGGCTCACATAGTGAGAAAGTTGGTTCCCTTTCAACTCTATCAAGTCCAAGGTTGTCGCCAGTGGAACGTGTCATGTAGTACTAGTGTGTCTTTACCAACTTTCCAATGCATGCTGCCCTCCGCTTTGTAACAAAGAGATCTTGACTGGCAGCTCAATTAGCTAAAACTTAATAATATCACTTTGTTAATACTGTATTTATTTTACTGCCATTTTCTAGTTATTGAAAGTGATATTGGCTCTCTATTTATAGTGGTAACACTAAGTTTCCTAATGAAAGTAAATGCTTTTTAGTTAAAAGTGTAAATTTGAAGAAAATGATGAACACCTCAGGAGTATGCAGATTCGACAGATACCATGGAGTGGGGGGCACACAGTGTTATGTAGATATTGCAAAATGGAGATGTGGTGCAGGGATGGGCAGAGTTGAGGACCATTGGCTTAGATAATCTGGAAAGTCCCTGCCACCTCTCCCTCACCCCTGCTGTGCCAGCCTGCATCCCTCTCCTCGCCCTGTGCTCCGGCTTGGCTTTCTTTCAGAGAATCCTGCCGTGATTGTGCCTGCAGACAGGAGAATTTGTGCCATTGCTCCCTCCGCCTGCTTGGGGCTCTTGTTGTTGAGGTATCTGGATGGGGGTGGAATGCCCCCTCATCTGAATTGGGCCTTGGGCACTCCTGGAGGAACAGGAGTTGCAGGCTTAACAGTCTCCTGGTCTCCATGCACAACACAGGTCTCAGGACTTCCCAGAGGCTGGAGTCCCAGGGAGCACCAAGCTGTCCCCAGAGCTTTGTGCCCCAGAACTTGGTGTCTAGGGACAGAGAGGTCAGGAGGATTTGGAATCTCAAAGGTCCTCGTTCACCTGCCCCACCTCCGTGCTGCTGACTGCCTGCTTCTGAGGATTGGGCATTGACCCCAGGAGGCCCCAGGGTTTATCTACAGGGCCCAACAGCTGCCTGTCCCCACCCCAGTCCCCTGTTCGCAGCGAGAGGGCAGGCCTGGGCTCCAGGAGGCGGGGGGCCTGGTAGTGCAGGGTATGTGCTTACTAGTATATATTCAAGGTGAATGTCTGAGGGTCTCTGTGAAGGCATATTGTATGTGCATGTGTATGTGTGTGAGAGTTTAATTTTGTATGTATATGTGCGTGTGATTTGTGTGTCTGTGGTGAATGTAGCTCTGGATGACCTGTCTGGGGGTCTCTGTGGCAGATGTTGTATGTGTGTGCGTGTGTGCATGGCTGTGTGTGGGGGCTGTGTGATGTGTGCGTCTGTGGTAAAGGCATCTTTGCGTCCTATGTCTGAGGTTCTCTGTGCATGAGTTTTTGTGCAGTGTGTGTGGCAGAGTGTCTCATGTGTCTGTGTGTGATGGGCACATGGGTCTTTGGCAAATGCATCTCCGTGTAGTGTGTCTGTGAGACATATTTGTGTGTGTGTGTGTGTGTGTGTGTGTGTGTGTGTGTAGGTTGGTTGCTTGCTGAGTGTGGGGTGTGCCTGTTGTTTTGTGTATGTCGTCGTCTTTCTACAGTGTGTGTCTGGCTGTGTGGTGTATCTGAATGGCTGCTTGCAGGTGTGTGCTGTCCACGTGGGTCTTTGTGCCCTGGAAAGGGACGTGGTGGGAGGGAGTAGAGAGGTGTTGGGAAAACGGGAGTGCGTTGAGGGCGGTGTCTGCTTGGCTGGGTCTGCGGGTGTGCTGAGTTCCCAAGCAGGGTCCCCAGAGCTGGTGGCAGGCGCAGGCGGCGCCTTCCAGCTTGGCGCGAAGCTAGTAATCCGAACCCCTATCCCCATGAAATATTGATCAGGCCTAGCGGCGCCCCAGCAATTAAAAAAAAAAAAAAAAAAAGGCGGGGAGCGGGGAGTGAGACAGGGCTGGCTGCTGTCCTTGGTGCTGCTGTGTCTTCCCGACGGGGACTTGGGAGCTCAGACTGGGGCGGGGCTGGGAGGCAGAGAAACTTCCCCATCCACTGACGCCCCAGGAGCCTGCCTGGAGGATGAGCTAGCCTGTCTGTTAGTCCCACCCCCTCACCTAGGAGGAGCAGGGACCAAAAGGGTGTTGTGTTGAGATCCAGGATTCCCCAGGGCTAGGGTGACCATCCAGCTGGATTTGCTTGGGATAGTCCTAATTTACACCTGTGGTCCTTGTCGGATTGCTGGTAGTGTCTCTGCTCACTCTCCCAGTGGAGTGATAAAGAAACTATGTGCTCCTGGAATAAGGCTTTGTTCCGAAGGTCTCTTCCACCACCTTCTCTTCTCTGCCCTCCCCCCTGGGGGAAGGGGTTCTGTAGCTGCCTGGGTGTGACTCTGTGGTTTGTGTGTGCATTTGTCCTCCTGAGTTTGGGCTGTGCCAGAATAAGTGCTTGGGGGCCCCAGGACTCTTGGGATCCTCCTGCAGCCTGGTCCTCCCCAGGGGACCTAGCCCTCTTCGGTACCCATCCAAAGTCTTCCTCATTTTCAGGCCTGCACTTCCGCTGCTCCTAGGAGAGACTAAGGGTCCTCCGGGGCCTCCCTCCTGCATTCTGGGCTAGACTGGGCAGGCCTTGGTCCCAGTGTCAGGGTGCAGTTCAGAGACTGGGGTCTCCAGATTGGCCATCTGTGTACTCATGCATCTTCTCCGAGTTCTCTCACTTTTAATCACTGATTCTCCACCTTTCAATGATTTCATTTCCCTCCTAACCCCAGGCATTATCTCTGGGCCTTTCTTCACTCTTCTTTAGGCCTTCTCCTTCCTTCCCATATCCCAGTTTTCCTCTGGGGAACATACCCAAACCTGCCCACGCACAGTGCCCTTCTGAGCTCCAGTGCATCTGCTTGCCTGCCCAGTGTCTCCCTGTGGGAGTTGCAGTATTATCTCAGACGTATCATATCTAAAATGAGGACTCATCTTCCCTTAAGCCAACTTTTTCCTCTGCTGATAGCATCTCTCAGTCCCCATTCTTCTAGTAAATCATTTTGGATTCTGTTTTTTTCCCTCTCCCCAACCTTGCCCCATCACTAACTCTAGGTAGCCCCCAAGCCCTCCCGTGGCTCCTGGTCACCTTTCCCTCGACACCTGCACTAGGTGAAGCAGAGCAGCCCTTCTTACCGGCAGCCTCCTGACTGCTCTTCCCGCTGTCAGGCTTTCTTCTGATTCTGCACTCAGTGTCAGATTGATTTCTGTAAGACACTGCGTCTAAGTCATGTCAGATTTCACTCCCTCCAGGATTAAAGCCAAGCCTCTCAGCCCTCACTCAGAGCCCTTCATTGGCTGTTCCCAGCCTACCTTTCCAGCCCTCTCTTCACAGTTGTACTTACCTCCCACGCCAACCGCACCAGTCTCTGAACCTAAAGTTTTCTCTCTGGACCTTCCCAAGTAGTTCCTATCTCTTTCCTGCCACCTCTACCTCTCCAGATCCCCCACTGTTTTTTGAGGTGCTCTGCAGTGCTTTGCCCCATGATGCCTTTTCTGGTCTTCCCATCCGGAAGAGTTTGCTCCTTCTGCAGAACAACCAGAGAATGTTATCTTTATCTCTTAGTGCCGTGAGAGCTTGTAAGAAATGCAGAATCCCACGTTCCACCTGGGACCCATGGAACCAGAATCTGTATTTCAACAACACGGCCAGGTGATTGGTGTGCACATTTAAGTTTGAAAGGCATTGGCCATGCATTCATTGAGGGAAGGAGCTTGCTTTTGTTTGGGAGTGTCTTTGGCTAGGGCTGGTGGTGTTAACAAGTGACAAGTCTAGCAGCCCTGTCAGGTGACAGGTGCCACATCTGGCCCGATCCCACCAGCTCTGAGAGGCAGAGGGTAACAGAGATGGTGAGAAGCATGCATAGTCTGCCTGGATCCTTTCCGCCTGGAACCCGTGTTTCACAAGTCCCCAGAGCTTGAACTCTGTAAATCTGACGCCGGAAAGCACTCTGGTGACATAAGGAAGAATCAATTAATCAATAAAAAGGCAGTTATCGAGCATAGAGCAGAACTTTTCCCTCTTAACAAAATGCACAGTGGCATAAATGTCTGTTATTTTAATGTACATTTTGCAAATAAAAATACGTACTTAGTTTTTTCTTGATGAAAACATTAATACTATTTCTAGAGAGGTAACTTTAAAAAACATAGTATGTCACATGAAGGAAATAAAAATAAGTCAAAATTCTACTACCCAGTTATAAATACAGTTAATTTCATATTTATTTTAGGTCACCATTCATTCATTCGTCAAAAATTTACAGAGTCCTATTAAATGCCAGATCTGTGCCTGGCATTGGGGGTTTAGGATGGAGAAGATGAAGTGGTTCCTATTTCTAAGCAGCTCACAGCCAGGAGGTGGGGGTGTGGGGTGGGAGGCAGGCACAGAACAAGTTAAGAATGACAGTGTGTTAGTTTCCTAGGACAGCTGTAACAAAGTCCAGTGGACTAGATGGCTTAAACAACCTACATTTATTTTCTCACAATCCTGGAGACTAGAGTCCAAAATCAAGGTGTTGGCCAGGTTGGCTTCTGAGCGCTCTGAGGGAGACTCTGTTTCATGGGTCTCTCCAGGATTTGGGTGACAGCTGGCCATTTTTGGTGAGCCTTGGCTTGTTGCTGTATCACTCTAATCTCTGCCTCCATTGTCAATGCATTCTCCCTAAGTATCTCTGATTTCACATGGCCTTCTCCTCCTCCTTCTCTTCCTCCTTTTCCTCCTCCTCCTCCTCCTCCTCCTCCTGCTCCTTCTCCTCCTCTTCTTTTTCCTCCTTCTTCTTTTTCTCCTTCTCCTTTTGTATAATATGTATTTATTGATTTCAGAGAGAGGAAGGGATAGGGAGAAAGAGATAGAAACATTGATGTGAGAGAGAAACATCTATCGGCTGCCTCCTGCAGGCCCCGCTACTGGGGATCAAGCCTGCAACCGGGCATGAGCCCTGACCGGGAATCAAACTGGCGGTACATGGGACAATGCTCAACCAACTGAGCCACGCTGGCTGGGCCATGGCTAGCTTCTTATAAGGACATTGATCATATTGGATTACAGATCCACTCTACTCCAGAATGACCTCAACCTAACTAATCAGATCTGCAATGACTCTATTCTGAGGTCATACGCTGAGATACCAGGGTGAGGACCTCAACATACCTTTTGTGTGGGGACACAATGCAACCCACAACAGGCAGAGTCTAGGGGAGCATGACATGAGACTCACCTCATCTGGGAAGTCTCTCCTAGGAAATGGCATTCAAAGTGGGACTGAGCAATGCGGAGGGATCAGCCAGGCCCAGGCAGTGCAGCAGACATTGGGGCCTCGGAGCAGGAGGGTGGAGGCAGGCTGGAGAAGAGCACTCCAGGCAGACTGCTGACAAAGGCATGAAAAGAAGGCCAGTGTGACTGGAATACAGAGGAGGGGCCAGAGCACAGGGTGAGTTGGGTCACTTGGCTCATAGGCTGTGGTGAGGGGTTTTTACTTTCTCCTGAAGGCAGTGAGGAGCTACGGGAGGCTGTCACACAGGAGTGACTCATTCTGCTTTGTGAGCTGTTGCTTCACAAGACTGAGCTGTCTGAGGGCTTGTTATTCCTCTCTGTCCCCGTCTCTGAGGGAAGAGGCATGGCCATGCCCCAGCAGCCCCTGGCCTGAGGCGGGCAGGCAAGCCCTGCCTTTAGCAACCTCATTCCCAACAGGACACAAGGCTCACCCCGCTCTGAGTTTGCCTCACCCTGTATGTCCAGAGTCCTTGGTGTCTGGGGGACACAGGTTTGGGCCTGGCCCTTCCACACCCTGCCCTGCTGTGAGAACTGTGTCTGAGAATGTGTCCAGGGCAAGGGCATGACCCATGTGGGTCCCTGAGGCCAGAAACCCTGATGCTAGGGGAGACCAGGGGTTAGGTCTCTCAGGGGCCATCTCTTCAGCACCCTGCTCTCCTCAAGGGATGTCTGGATATAGCCTTCCCATGCAGGGCGCAGCCTATTTGATGCTCAATCCATCCCTTACCACACCCTCAGAGGGCTGCCCCTTTACGGTGTGTGATGGGGTGGGCCAGGCTAGGTGGAGAAGAAGTGGGTCAGTTCGGTAGCCATGGTGACAGCGCTGCTCCCTGCCAGCCTTCTCATCTCCTCACCACAGACTTCACCGATGAGCTCCTTTGTCCAGCCTGCTGGGATGGGGGCCAGGTGAGTGAGATTGGGCTGGAGCATGTGTGTGAGCCTGTGTGTGTGTGTGTGTGTGTGTGTGTGTGTGTGTGTGTTCAAGCTCACACAAGCACCAGCTCAGAGCTGGTGTGTGTGCTTTGACCAAGGGAACCCACAGTCCAGGTAAGATACTTCAGGGGACTTGCCCGCTAAAAGGATAGGGCTCTTCCTGCCTCTTTGGGCTGGAAAGGGCCAAAGGGAGGGTGTGTGTGTGAGTAGATGTGGTTGTGTGAAGGCCTGTGGCTATCTGTGTGGCTGCTTCTGTGTGTGTGTGTGTGTGTGTGTGTGTGTTAAATATATTTTTATTGATTTCAGAGAGGAAGGGAGAGAGAGAGCTAAGTAGAAGCATCAATGTTGAGAGTAAATCATTGATCGGCTGCCTCCTGTACTGGGGATCAAACCACAACCTAGCATGTGCCCCAACCAGGAATCGAACTGTGACCTTCTGATTCAAAGGTCAGTGCTCAACCACTGAACCCTGCTGGCTGGGCTCTGTGCCTTTTTGTGGCTGAGTATCTTAAAGGTATGTGTGCATATCTGTGTATGCATGTGATTGTGTCTTTAATCTGTGTAGGCCTGTATAGCCTGTGATCACAAGTTTGAAACTCTGTGCCCTGTGTCCCTCCCTGTGTGTGTAGCGTGTGTGAGAGCCTGCTTTGGGGGAGATAACAGTGATACAATCAGAAGAGCTGGCACATGTTCCCCATTCAGGCTGGGTGGCTGCTTCAGCCCAGCCTTCCTCTCCCACCACGCACCAGCCCTCTCACCCACCAACATGTCCCTGAGGGGGAAAGGAAATTCTAGAAAGGAGGGAACTCCTCTCCCCTTCTGTGGATGCAGGCACTGGCCTCTGGCATGGGTGATGTGGTGGGCAGCCCTGGACCTGGATTGGGGTTAGGGTAGGGGCTCTCAAATGCCAGGTCCAGCACCCAGCGAGGGCCCAGGCACGAAGATGCTGGCAAAAGAGAGCACAGCCTCACGTGGCAGCTCCCACTCCAACTGAGAGGCCCAGGGACCCAGTGCTTCCACACTCAGGAAGCACCCAGAGCTGGAGTGGGAGGCGACCCTGTTGGTCTCTGAGCCTCCTCGTGAAGTGGCTGCATCTGGTGTGTAATTCAGACCCATAAGCACTAACACCTGTGCTGTTCATTACCGTTTACAAAAGCACCCTTAGGAGTAGTAACAATGTAACTGCCCAAGTGAGCATTTAACACGTACCAATCCTTATTTTATAATATTTCACCTAAGAATCCTAAGGCTGTCATTATTATTCCCATTTTAGAGATGAGGAAGGGTAGGCACAGGAGGTTTGTTAAGGAAATGTCCCTGTGTCATACAGCTTATAAGCGGCAGTTCTGTTTTATCTGCCTCCAAAGTCTGGGTTTTTTTGTTTTTGTTTTGTTGTTGGTGGTAGTTTTTGTTCTTTGATATATTTTTTATTGATTTCTAAGAGGAAGGGACAGGGAGCGAGAGAAACATCAACGATGAGAGAGAATCATTGATTGGCTATCTCCTGCACACCCACTACTGGGGATTGAGCCCGCAACCTGGGCATGTGCCCTTGACCGGAATCGAACCCACGACCCTTCAATCTGCAGGTCGATACTCTATCCACTGAGCCAAACCAGCTAGGGCAGTGGTCGGCAAACTGCAGCTTGGGAACCACATGTGGATCTTTGGCCCCTTGGGTGTGGCTCTTCTACCAAATATCACGGCCTGGGCGAGTCTATTTTGAAGAAGTGGCGTTAGAAGAAGTTTACGTTAAAAAAAATTGGCTCTCAAAAGAAATTTCAGTTGTTGCACTATTGGTATTTGGCTCTGTTGAATAATGAGTTTGCCAACCACTGAGCTAGGGTAAAGCCTGGGTTTTTAATCACTATACTTTCCTGCTCCTCATGATCTCACCTGCTCCCCAGTCCAGCCTGGAGAGTCCAGCTGGGTCCAGGTGACCAGTAGGTGCATTTTATAGAAGAGGAGATGGAGGTTCAGAGAAGCTGAGTGACTTGCTTAGGGTCACATGGCTGGGGGTAGAGTCAGAGTGCCCCCTGCTCCCCACCCCACCTACCCTCAACATTCCTGACTGCTGGGCATGTTACAGAGTGTCTGGGGGAGGAACACAGACCCCACTAGTCAGGGGGAGGACAGAGGAAGGGAGAATAGAGTTTAGAATTAATTAGCATTTGGACCTGGATGAGTCCTCCAAGTGTTAAAAGTCTTAAAGTTGTGGGTGGAGCTTCAGCTCCAGTAGGTTAACATTAAAGGTTTCTAAAGGCCTTGTGGGGGCGGGGGTGGGGTAGGGGGGATGGGTGGTGAGGGATGGGAGGACCCAGAAGTTTGGGCAGTTTTATGAAGGAGGAAACAGAACGAGAGTTGAAATGGTTTGCTCGAGGTCATACAGCTATGTCCAAAGTCTGTCTTTTTACTCCATGAGCTACTGGAAGCCCTTGAAGACAGATGTCTTTTCTAGTCTCTCCTCTAAGCTCTCTTCCCTTCCAGAGTCTTATCACATCACCTCCTCCTGGGAGCTACCTTGATTGCCTTCACCTCCTTTTGTGAAAACTGGTGTCCCAGAAGAAGTTAACAGAAGCCTCCTGTCAGTGCCCTAGGGGAGTGCTATTGGGAGGGGCGCAGCCCCCTGTGATGTGGAACACCGTGCTCAGAGTCATCAGTTTGGTGAGTTTGGGTTTTCTTCAAAGTGAGCGGTGAGGAGGGCATCTGACAGGAGTTAGAGGAGAATCTGGGAATTAGGAGACTTGGGCTGGAGCTCTGATTCGTCACCAACTTTCTGGGACTGGGTGTGTCTCCAATTCTGGACCTGGATTTCCAAACTTTGCCAAATGAAAGGCTCAGGGTGGAAAGGGATGGCAAATCAGTTTCAACTCCTGAGCCTGTTCTCATCAGCTGGGTACTCAGACCTCCAGCCAAACATCGAGGGCTGGGAAGAAAGCAAGGCTTGTTCCGTGGGGAGCTGGGCTGGCATTTGCTTCCTCCAGAGTAACCGTCTCCGCCGGCTGAGCTCCGAAAGGTTGACCAGCCCTGCTGCAGAAGATGAGTCTGAGCTGTAGTTGTAGATGCTGCTGTAGCCACAGAGGAGGGTCCGCAGGGAGAACTTGACAGTAAGGCCCCCTTGATCCAATGAGATCCGGGGACGACACCCCTTCTTGGGGTGCCGTAAACTGGGCTGGGAAAGGAGTGCTGCTTAGCGGTGGGAATTGTTGGAGTGATTACTGTGGAAAGGATGTCATTCAATCAGCAGTCTTTTAAACCACCAGAATGTGAGGCTCTGTGTTCTGTGCCTGCCGGCCCCCTCTCCCTGCTGCCCTTTTCCTGTCCCTGTGGCCTGATGGCTCAGGGGTTGCTATGCAGTAGGACTTCCTTTTGTATAGGGGTCAGGTCGCCAGCTCTGTCTGTCCTTCTTTCTGTCTTGTCCTTCTTGAGCTGGACTGATTGCCATAGAAGCAACTAGAGCCCGGTCCTGAGCCTGCCACTACCTGTGTGCTCAGACTCTGCCCTCTTAGGCACTCATCAGCTCTCAGGCCCCTGGGCGGTTAAAGATGAGAATGTGGCTCTGGAGGGTGCAGAGTCCTGGATGTCAAGCCATCTGCTTGTCGGTGCCATTGATTATTCATGAGGAAATATGAGTCCCTGGGTTGGCAGGGTCAGGAATTTTGTCCCTTACCCTCTTACCTCCTCGTCCCCTGGGAGTGGTGTACTTGAATGTCCTGTGGTCTGGCTGCTCTGTGGCAGTTTTTTTTTCAAAGAGCCCAGAGACTCAGGGCAAAGCCCATATCTTGGGGTGGGTTCTGGGTTGAAAGGGCAGGGGCTGCAGAGTATGTCTAACTCTTTGTGGAAACTGGAGACCTGGGTTCAAGCGCAGGCCTTGCCACTTCTTAGGCGAGTCAGATGAGCTAGGCCTGGACATCTCTGAGAGCCAGTTTTCTCATCTGCGACATGGAGATAACCACACACCTCACAAATACTGTCAAGAGCAAGTTAGGCTTATGCTGTAGCAGCTTCCAAGCATCAGATCAGCACTCCCTCCATCCACCAAAAGGCCGTGCAGATGCTCCAAAACACACCCCAACTGGCACTAGAATTGGAAAGTAAAGAGAAGAGATCATCATAGGCCCAAGTCCAGGGGACTTTCCATCAGCTGCAACGTTGATGGGGGATGGATGGAGAAATACAACCCGGGGCTCTGCACACATCACAGGGTGAGTGAGAACAGTCCCGATAGCCACAAATAAGGCACGACACGGCTTTGCTCACCTCTACTGGCAGCCCTAATTCCCGGCCCACAGAAGCCACATGGACTTGGGGGACCAGGCAGCCATCAGCCAGGCAGCCATCAGCCATTGTCAGCCCTCTGGAATCTGTCTTCCTCGTTAGCTGGAGGGGTGCCTTCCCTTTCCCACCCCTTTCTTTGTGCTTTTGAAAAGTTGGGTTTCCTCAGAGTGACAGACCTGAGGACAGAGGGCCAAGCAAAGTGCCCCTGAGCCCTGGGATGGGGGGCTGCCCTGGGAAAAACACTGCAGGCCGGGACACAGCCTGGAAGGACTGGGCGCAGAGCATGCTAGAACAGCCTCCTCTCCAATACTCTGCCTGAGCATCGGCCAAGTCCTAGGGCTGATCCCAGAGATCCCACCTCTGTACAACACAGAGCCAAAGATGCCTGCCACCTGGCTCCCAGAGTCCTCTCCCCTCCACTCATCTCCCCTTAAGTGCTTAATTGCATTGTTAGTTATTTACTATCTATCTCCTGCAGTGGAGGCTCTAGGAGGGCAGGATGAAGTTGGCTGGGCTCACTACTGTATCTTTGGCACTCAACATAGGCCTTGGGATTTTAAGGGCTTAGATATTTGTTGAATGCAGCTAATGGGAGTCCATTTGTATACTTTGGAAAGGAATTTAGCAATATATTCCAAGAATCAAAAAATGTTTATGCCCTTAGAATCAGGTAGGATGCTTTTGGATGTAATAGAGAACCCTGATTCAAACTGACGTAAGCAAAGGAAAATACATGATCTCACATAACAGAAAGGCCAGAGAAAGTCCGGCTCAGGGTGGCCCAAAGCCTTTCTGTCTTTGTGCTGTGCTTCCCTTAGCACTCTGGCTTCATCCTACGGCTGGTCCTTCTCTAGGGGAAGCAGGAGGGAGAAAGGGAGAGAGAGAGAGAGAGAGAGAGAGAGAGAGAGAGAGAGAGAGAGAGAGAGACACCTCCACCTCTCTTGTAATCATGGAAACCAAATCTTTCCCTTCAGTCAGATTAGGCCAACTTTGTCACAGGGACCAGTAAGAGTTACCAAGGTGACTGACACTCATTGACTAGCTTAAACTAATCAAGGCCGGGAGGTGGGGTGGTACTGGATAAAACCAGTGTGTTAGGAAGCAAGGAGAGAGAATGGATGTTGGGGAAGCTACCAGGAGTGTCCACACCCCTTTAAACTAGTCACTCCATTTCTGGGAATCAATCCTAAGGAAATAAGCAGAAAAAAATCAATGTAGAAAGATGTTTATTGTTGTGTTGTTTAAAAGATAGGAGGGAAGGAGAAACAGAGCGAGAAAGAAGAAAATCGGAACTGATCTAAGAAGTAACTGTATTGAAATATTTCAGTTCATTATGCTACCTCCATACAATGGGATATTATGGGCATCAAAATATTTAAGCATTAAGCCCTCCGGTCAGTGTTGCTTGGTGGTTGAGCATCAACCTATGAATCAGGTCACAGTTTGATTCTAGTCAGGGCACTGGGTTGTGGTCTTGATCCCCAGTAAGGGGTGTGCAGGAGGCAGGAGGCAGGAGGCAGCCAATCAATGATTCTCTCTCATCATTGATGTTTCTATCTCTTGCTCCCTCTCTCCTCCTCGCTAAAATCAATGAATATATATATATATATATATATATATATATATATATTATTGATTTTTTACAGAGAGGAAGGGAGAGGGATAGAGGATTAGAAATATCGATGAGAGAGAGAGACATCTATCAGCTGCCTCCTCCACACCCCTACTGGGGATGTGCCCGCAACCAAGGTACATGCCCTTGACTGGAATTGAACCTGGGACCTTTCAGTCTGCAGGCTGACGCTTTAGCCACTGAGCCAAACCGGTTTTGGCGAAAATATATTTTTTTAAAACATTTAAAAAAAAAACATGTATATAAAGTGTTAATGACATTGGGAAATATTTGTGATATAAAGATAAATTGTGTTTGTAATATGAATTCAATTATTTTTGTAGATGCATAGAAAAGAGATTGGGAGGAGATAGGTTAAAGAGCTGACAGTGGCTGCCTCTCAGTCATGCAGTTAGGGGGGCCTCTTGCCTGCTTCTTTACATCCCTCTCTGCCCTCCCTTTCCAGCAGGAGGACTTCCTTGCAGCCCGCAGAGACTGGAGCCGGTTTTGCTCTCCCTGTTGTTATTATTGGCTGTGAATTAACAATCACTAACACTTACTGAATGTTTACTCTATGCCTGATGCTGTTCCAGGCACTTTCACAGGCACCGATGTAATCCTTAGGACAATCCTATGAGGTAAGTGCTTGTACTTCTTGTTTTGCTGAAGAGTTCACCGAAACCCAAGGATGTTGGTCCCAAGGTCACACAGCTAGTGTGGAGAGGCCTTTGGAATTCAAGAATGGGCCATTTAACTCCACAGCCTTCGCCTTTACCACCAAACGGTAGCCATGTGCTAATAAGAGTAGTTTCATTTATTGAGCCAGACTCTGTGAACACTCTTTACATTTGTTTGCTCATTGACTCCTCACAACCTCAGAGAGGCCGAGTGATTTGCCCGAGGTCACGCAGCTCAGTAGAGGGCCCGAGAGTCTGATGTGGGACCCCCTTTGTCTCTTTATCTCCCCATAGAGTTGCCTGAGGTTCTGTGGCCCCTGGGACCATGTTTAACGGGGAGCAAAGTCCAGCCTCAGCTGCAGGCTCCAGGAATGTGGTTCGGAGCTCCAGCATCAGCAGTGAAATCTGCGGATCTCAGCAGGCCGGGCCGGGGACTGGGACCACCACTGCTAAGAAGCGGCGTAGCAGCCTCGGTGCCAAGATGGTGGCCATTGTGGGCCTGACCCAGTGGAGCAAGAGCACACTCCAGCTCCCCCAGCCTGGTGAGGGGGTGTGGGGCACCAGGGTGGGGCGGGTCAGCTTGCATCCAGGGATGAACACTTACGTAGCACTGACCGTATACCAGGTGCTATTCTAGGTCCAGTATATGTCCTGACTCAATGAATCCTCATAGAACTTTGTGAGGCAAGTACTGAAGCACCGAGAAAGGAAGTAAGATGCCCCAGTAAGTAAGATAGTTGGTAGGAGCATTCAGACCCCAGCATTGGGCTACTGAGTTCTTGCTCCTAACCATTACCCTGTGCTGCCTCCATGTACAAACTTAGACATTATTTGTTCATTAAGCAGCTGCCAGGTTCCTGGCCCTCTGATAAGTGTCACAACTTCACAGGCACACACATCCCCAGGATTCAGCCTCACGGGTAATCTCCAAGTTTCCCAAGTCCAAAGAGCCACACAAATGTAGTTGCACAGTCACACACATACAAAGTCACATGAGAGAGAGACACATGCCTTGCCTGGTTACACCTGGTTATGTGAATAGTGTGTTCAGTTGCTTAAGTAAGCCACTACCCTACTGCCAGGAAAGGACAATATAGTCATTCACACTGTACATGGTCACACATAAAGCCAGTTACCATGCAATTCACACAAACACAGACCCAGGTCACTGAAACACGCTCTCTCTCTCTCTCTCTCTCTCTCTCTCTCCCCCACTCACACCTCTCCCCCCCTCCCCACACACACACAGTGCCCATGGTCACAGAAACATGCCACACATGTGTACGCTCATATCTCACAACACCCCATATTCACACACTTTATCAGCTACATTCCAACAAATGTATTATACTTGCTTGGCATCTAGTTATGGAATCCCAGTTATGCTCAGAGAGTTGGGTGACCTACCTTGTCACACACAGTCACACCTGGACTCTACATCACAGAGGAACCAGCCCTTCCGTCCAAGACCTCCTCACTGTGTGGCACCAGCCCAGACACCAGCTGATTGTGTATTAAAATCTCTTCCTGCTTATTTTTCTCAGAGTAACAACTTCCCTGAGAAACCTTTAAATAGGCAGCTGGATGGGGGCGGTGAGGGGGCGGGGGTGCCGGAGCATCCGGGGAGAATGCTCATCGAGAGTCCCAGTTGGGGCTGGGGGTG
This sequence comes from Lasiurus cinereus, assembly GCA_011751065.1. NCBI lineage: Eukaryota > Metazoa > Chordata > Mammalia > Chiroptera > Vespertilionidae > Lasiurus > Lasiurus cinereus. Next base: position 14,559,542 of record JAAGEH010000030.1, read on the forward strand.
GGGGACTTTTCCAGGCCTTAAAATAGCTTTTTATAAAGCCCTCCACAGGAGGATGTTGGATGGTCTTTTCCAGCACACAGGCTGTGCTGTGGTTTCTGGCTCAAGGGAAATGCTAAGTGAGGAGGGGGCTCGCAGTTATCAATGCCCCACGGCGGGCATGGCCCCTGTGAACGACCACAGTGTAGGCCTGACACGAGGGTGCCAGGAAGAGGAGGCCTGGAAATCCAGGAGTTGGCCTGGGGCAGGACCAACGGGGGCATGTTAAGGTTAGGAGGTTGAAGAGGTGTTGGGCCCCAGGAGTCTGGCTTGTGAAGACCAAGTCCTGCTGATCTCCAACTGAGACAGCTTCCGACCCAAAGTTTCCTTTGTGCCAAAGCGATTTGGAGGAATGATCTTCCAGGGCCAGGGCAGGGCCGAGTCACTAGGAGACAGTCCAGTGATCTGCTTGGGACTGTCCACCTACCTCGACTACCAGTCAGCAGGCAGGGATTAGAGTGGCCACCAAGGAGACCTCCAGCTTCGCTGGGAGATGAGTGATGGTGGGGCTTCTGAATCACTGGTCCCTGTGGTAGGCCAGGGCAAGGCTGAAGGTCTGGGGCCTGAGCCAGAGGAATACACAGATGCCCTTCTAACTGAAGGTCTCTTGGAATCATCCCATCACCAAATGTTAGAGCAGGAAGGGCCCCTTGAGTTCATCTAGTCCAAGGCACTCATTTTATTGATGAAGTGCTGGAGTCTGAAGAAGGGATTCAAGGTGGCCTTCAGAGCCTGAGTCCCCAGCTAGTCACAACTTCACAGGCACACACATCCCCAGGCAAGTGACTTCACCTCTCTGAGTTTGCCACTTCCTTTGTAGAATAAGGACAATATATGTGCCTTGCAGAGTTGTCCAAGGGATTAAATGACATAGGAGATGTAAAAGCAACAATCTTGTGCGTAGTAGACACTTGATACATTGTCAGTGTTATTATTATTTCCCATGGTCAAAACGTGGGGCCAAAAAACAAGTGACATCTCTGGCTTTTATAGCCCCTTGTTTGTGGCATACCCCTCTCCCATCTATAATTCCATGTCCCATTATTTTTTCTCCCAAGCCTTGGAGTTGTCAGTGTCCTATCGTGGGTGGGACAGTCTGGCTCCAGAGGGATGTATGGGGCTGACTCACCTTAGGAATCAGCTCTGGAAACTCTTCTGGACAAAGATCCCAGCAGGGTATCTCCGGTTGCCCCAGGTGGGATGGCTCAGTTCCCTGCAGGGCTAAGCTGTGTGAAGCAGGGAAGAACTCCTGTCCTGGACCCAGTCTTCTGGGCTCTGGGTCTGCCTTCCCAGGGGCCTCCTTCCTCCTAGTTTATCCATGCCCTGCATTGGCTCAAGCTCCACCCACTCCCTCCTCTTTGCTTCAAAGCCTGGACTATCACACTAGCCTTCCCTCTAGTTTCTCGCCTCCTGTCCACCCCTTCCAGTTTATTCCTCACTTGCCATAGAGTAGCTTCTGAAACTAATCCTGGCTTCAACCCTTCATATGAGACCCTGGGAAAGACACTTTCCCTTTGGGCCTGTTACCTCTGGGAAATGGAGCTAGAAGGGACTCTCTCCAAGCTTTCTTCTAGCTCTAACATTCTCTATGTTGTGGGAGCAGTGAATAGGTAGGATGAGAGCTTTGGGATCCCAGGACACAGGTGACTTCTGGCCTAGCCTTAGGCTGGTTCCACACAGGCTATCCTGGGCTGTCCCAGCTCCCGCCCACAATGAGCTCTTCTTTTCAGCACCGAGGACAGCAGCTCCTCATGGGCTCTGGGCTCTGAGTCAGGTGGGGAGAAAGCTCAGCATCATTATGTATGTATGATTAAACCCTGAAGTACCTTTTGTGACTGTTGTATGAACATACACATAACCTTGTATATGAGATCACCGTCTTCATAAATGTTATTGTCAGCACTTGTTTGTGTCTGTTTATGCCGGTCAGTATGAAAGAAGTATGGATGAGCTAACATGACTGTGTGTAAGGCAAGCAGACAGACAGACAGTTGATGGTTTCATTGATTCCTAGATAGTTAGCTATTCCAATATCCCAGAAGCTTGGATGGTTTGAAAGGAAACATTTCTCCTTACCACCTCCCACTCCCAGCGCCCCCAACCCCCTTCCATCTGTCTGCCAGTGACGCTAACCCTTTTAGGCTTTCCTCTCCCAGTGGGACTTCCTGAAAGATAAGTAGGACAAAGCAAGAGGAATAAAGCACCCCTCTTCTCAGGGCAGGACTTGAATATCCTTGCCATTGGATATGGATATGTTGCTAGGGTAACCAGCTACCCTTTCCCCCATTGTTTTTAAGGGGGCTGCAGTGCCTGCTCCACTCCCACCCCCACCCCTAGCCCACCTCTCCCCACTCCTATAGTCAACTTCATTCTTTTAAAAAAAAATTTTATTGATTTTTACAGAGAGGGATAGTTAGAAACATCAATGAAAGGGAATCATGGCTTGGTTGCCTCCTGCACACCTCCCAATGGGGATGTGCCTGCAACCAAGGTACATACTCTTGACCAGAATCGAACCTGGGACCCTTCAGTCCGCAGGCTGATGCTCTATCCACCGAGCCAAACCAGCTTGGGCCCAACTTCATTCTTAATTTGCCTGGGTCTCTAACCAGTGATAGCAAAGGTGCAGTCCCCATCTGAGCAGCACTTCCCTCCCATCAAGCTTCTCAGGCAGCCAGGCTTTAGCAGGGGAAGTCCATGTAAACCCTCAAACTGGCTTCTGTGACCCTGCCTGCCTCAGGAGGGGACGGTGTCTGGAGGGACCACATTGCAATGCTGAGTAGGTTGCCATGGAAACCCAGACAGGATGGTGTGCTGCTAGGAGAGGCAAAGTGCCCCATGTTCCCTGCAAGGCTGAGCCATGGGGCAGGATGAGGGCAGAGGGCCCTGTGAACAGGAGGCACAGAGACACAGAGGTGGGGAGGGGCGAGTTCTCACTGCTCACCTCCTAGGGGTCTTTTACAGACCTCTTCAAAGCCATTGTCAATGCAGGCCGACCCAGCCATCCCCTCTTACTCTTGCTTCCCTATTGACCTCTTCATGTTCAGACCCACCTGGAGAAGGCATGTTAGTCTTGGAGTGCCCAGGCCTCCCATCGGGGTTGTTATAGGGCCTGCGAAGATATCAGAGAGGTGGCTGTGAGGTCTGAGTGAGACAGGTACATGAGGGAGAGAAGATCCAGCAAAAGGCAAACTTCCCAGAAGAGAGAGGCATGAACACAACCCTTTGGAGTAAAGCTGAAATTGAGTGGGAAGGTAGCTGTCAGGGGAGTCTGGCAAGAATGAAGGCAAGGACCCAAGAGCTGCAGAGGTATGGGGCTCTACCTGCTAACTCCATACACTCCCAGCTTCATCATCCCAATTCTGCCTCCAGCCATCTTTCTAACCTGCTTTGTCTGTGTCACTGCCCTGAGCAAGGCCAGGGGTCAGCTGCAAACCAGCTCCAGAGGTCATCTCAGCAATCCCCCTGTCTCCAGTCACAGCCCTGCCCACCACGCCCCCCCTCTCCCAAGAGGGTGACTTAGAGCAGCGTTCTCAGAGAGGCCTCCCTGGTGATCTGACCTTGTTCCCTTTCTGTGCTTGGTGTGCGGGACCGGTCACAGAAGGGACCACCAAGAAGCTGCGCAGCAACATCCGGAGGAGCACGGAGACAGGCATCGCCGTGGAGATGCGCAGTCGGGTCACACGCCAGGGCAGCCGGGAGTCCACCGATGGGAGCACCAACAGCAACAGCTCCGAGGGCACGTGCGTGCAGCCCACTCCACCCTGGACCCTCCCTCCTCGGTCCTCTAGTCATAGAGCCAGAGCAGAGGGGGAAAGATCTCCAGTTAGTTTTCCCAACTGGAGAACATCCACCCAGATGTCTGTGTTCCTGTGCCCCTACCTCCCCCCATCCCCTCCCCTGGACATCCAATGCTGGGGACCCCAGTCTGCCCATTGCTGTTTCTCGCATCCGAATACCCCAGTGGCCTAGGAGTGGTTCCTCCCTTCTGTATATTTCATGCCTCCCACCTCCCAGCACCTACACGTGGCCCCACTCCAGAGCAGAGGGTTTGAAAGGAAAACCCTTTAAATATAGAACCATTGTTATGTCTCAAATAAATGGAGGTCTCACAAGTGGCCTTGCTCGGAGCTCAGGGAAGGAGATGGAACTGGCTCAGAGTTTTTCCAAACTGTGGGTGGTAACTTGTAGGCAGGAAGTAAAATCAGTTCAGTGGGTAAAACCAGCATTAGAGAAAGAAGTAGAGATTCAGTTGTATCCTATTGAGTGTGGATGAATTACCTTGTGGACTTCTGTGTCAGCTGTTTTACTGTATGGGTGCACATAGGTCTGGGACATTAAATGTATTTCTTACATTTGACTGCCTGTGAGCTGCAGTCAAAAATTTGAAAGTCCCTCAGGTCTCCCCTAAATTATGAAACTACAGTATACAACTAAGATGTTCTGATTTGGCCTCATTAAGTCACAATGATTTCAGGATTACTTAAGATTCTATGCTCATGTATCTCACTGCTATGCCGACAGCCATGAATGCAAGTCACCACTAGCATGTATTGTGTCCTACTATATGCAGGGTTGTCACTGGGCCCTTCAGATCAGTACTTCTTATTCTAGGATCTAATGAGCACTATCAGGCCAAACACTGTCTCTTTATCACTCGCTACGACACTGAGAGAGGTCAGTACGACCCGCGAAACAGACCAATGAGAGTGGGTGAGCCCGAAACCCCTTCCTAGGGCATGGAGGACAGACACGTGGCCTCTCTGACGAGCACACACACAGCCTGTCTTCCTCCCTGCCTGTCCCTGGCCCCGGGGGACTCCAGGCCAAACCGTCCAGCAGGGGATTTGTTCTGGGACAACCTTTAATCTCTCTAATCTGAATGGTTTCAGACCTTAGGGCTTTCTTTGGTCCACTGTAGCTCATGAGTGGACCTGGGCCAGCCCCCGCTCACCTGTCCTTTCTCTGCTGGCACACACAGGACACCTTAAAGACATGCACAAGTAGCACTTTTCCCTCAGTGATGATGGCAACAACAACTACCACATTGTCTTCTGTTTGTCTGGAACTTTCCATGCACCATCGATCTCAATTCTCACCATAAACCCACAGGAGTTGGGCATCACCTCTGTTTTGTAGGCAAGTCCCTTAGATCTGACGCCTCTGTTTTCTCCTCTGTAAAATCGGGTAATAGTTGCTGCCACACAGAGTAATTGCGAGGATTTAATTACATGAGGCACATGGGGCACTCAGTGCACTGACACATGGTCACATGGTCAACTTTCAGTCACTGTTAGTTTTTCTTGTTTCTGCTTTCCAGCACATCCCTTCCCCCATTTCCCCCCCACCCCAGCCCCCAACACACACAACCACAGTGCACCTACCATCACTTGTCATTAATCTGAACCCTATAATTGTGTTAGTTTGGATTCAGTGGCTGTTTTGGGCACCACCTCATTTGCTGATTTGATTTCAAACTGTCCCCAGCCAAAGTAGTTCCCTACACTATGGAGAGCGGAAACTGAGGCCAGAGCGGAGTGCCCGGTGCCTTGGAGGTAGAGCCGCTGCGTCCCACCAGCCAGATGCCCTCACATGCCCCTCTGCCTCCCTCCCAGGTTCATCTTCCCCACCACCCGGCTTGGGGCCGAAAGCCAGTTCAGCGATTTCCTGGACGGGCTGGGACCAGCCCAGATTGTGGGGCGACAGACGCTGGCAACTCCTCCAATGGGTGAGTCTTTGTGAGGGTAGGGCGAGTGGGGTGATGGCAGAGCGGGTGAGATCAGCAAGGCCCGGCATGACCCGAGCCTCACTCAGGCGTCCCTGCTGGTGCAGAGTGAGCACAGCACTCAGCATTCTCCCTCCTCCGAGGGGAAGGCCACCGCAGCAGCTCTCTCGAACATCCCTCCTTGACCCACCACACTCTCCCAGCATCCCTCCTCACCCACCACCCTCTCCCAGCATCCCTCCTCACCCACCACACTCTCCCAGCATCCCTCCTCACCCCACCACACTCTCCCAGCATCCCTCCTCGCTCCACCACACTCTCCCAGCATCCCTCCTTACCCATCACACTCTCCCAGCATCCCTCCTAACCCACCACACTCTCCCAGCATCCCTCCTCACCCCACCACCCCCCCCCACATCCCTCCTCACTCCACTACATTCTGGCTTTGCTAAGTGCCGAATAGAAAAAGGTGAACAGATCAGCATGGCTTTGGTTTTCACGGGGCCTGCTCCATCACCAGTTCTCTGAGTGGCCTTGGGGAAGTCTCTTCTCTGAGCCTGTTCCCTCATCTATAAAATGAGAATAAAAACACCTGTCTTCACTACCACAATTTATTGAGAGTGAGGGGTAGGGAGGTTCATGCTTTGCATGCAGTATTTCATTTGATCCTAGGAACTGCGTCTTATGTGACTTCTAATAGTGTCTGGCGCCTAGAAGCCTGTAGTCGTTTTTCACCCCCTTTCCTGTAGCCAGGAGTAGCTCCTGAAGTCTGCGCTGCAGTTCTGGCTCCTTCCTCCCTCTCCCTGAGCTCGTGGATATGTTGGCTCCAAGCGGCTGCTCCCAGGACTAGTCTCCCCACGGACACCTCCTGGCCACCCTCTTCCCCACAGTCTGATTCAAGCAGTGTCTGGCCCCGACCTCTGCACTGACCTCAAGCACACGAGGAAGCTGAGTGCAGACAGAGCCCTGCTGTGAGCCACACAGTGAGCTGGGATTGCATTCCCGCCAGGGCTCTTCCCACTGCACTGCCCTGTCTTCCTCCGCCTGCACGCACAGGAGCTTCTGTCTGCGGGGAAGAGGGGTGTGCCCAAAGGGTGAGCGGCAGCTCTTAGCTGGCTCTTGGGTTGGACTGGCTAATTCTCAGTACTTGCTTTCAGACTCTTAGGGGCCCTGGGAGTCTGCTTTTCTCAGCAGCCCCGAGCCTAGCCAAGAGCTGGGAGGCTGTGAGTGGAGCAGCCGCTTCCTGGTTAGGCAAAGGCACCATCACAGCTAGAACTGTGTGTGTGGTGCCCTCTGGTGTCCCAAACTGGGAATGACAGGTTTGTGGTTGCTCATCTTGGGGATGTTAATATATAGTGAGACAAGGAGATTAATTCCTGGGACATCCCCCTCCACTTCCCCGTGGGGAGGTCAGGAAGAGTTGGAGGAAGGGGGACGAATTCCAGAATGTCTTTGTTTGTATTTGCATCTTCCCAAGTATGCAAATGCAAACAATTGCATAATGGCTCAGAAAACCTAAAATGGGTACCGAGCCCATAGTCAGCTCTATTTTAGTTTCTCTACTTCAGGCTTCTGCACTGCTTGAAAGGATGTTCCAAGTGACTAATGCTAAGAGTTCTAGAAATCAGATAACTGGCACGATTCCACACACAGAACCTGCCCCAGCTGGGTAATCCGTTTTGTGGGAGCACAGTGAGGAGTTCTCAGTTCTCTGCTCCCAGGAAATCAGCCGGCCTTCCCTTCATCCTTTGGCGGTGATGCAAGCAAGCCCTGGTTTCCAGGGAGTACCTCCTGTCCTGGGCAGGCTCATATCTCAGCATCTCTTCAAGCTGATAGTTCTTTGAATATTTGACATGTATTTAGGGGAGTGGCTGAGGGCTGCTGGGTAGAAGGTGAATAAGAGCCACTGAGCCCACAGCCTCCCTCTGTGTTCCTGACTCAGGAAGCTCTGGTCACCAAACTTGCCTATTCTGCTCAGTGACACAGGAGCGTCTCAGTTAACCAGACTTAGAGGAGAGTTTAACAGCCACTTTTGGTCCCCAAGCATGTCCCTTGAGGGTCGTGCCCCTACCCCAAGGGACCTATTATTGTGTTTCCTCAGCTGCTTTAATGTGTCTCCGAAGGCCGGTTCTCCCATGTGCAGTTTTCTTCATCTCATGCCCTTTCCAGGTGGCAGGGCCCCTGCAGGCTGGCATTCTGCCCGGCGGCTAGTCTGGCTCTGCCTGGACTGTCCCTCTTCTCCCTTGCAGGGGACGTGCATGTTGCCATCATGGACCGGAGTGGCCAGCTGGAAGTGGAAGTGATCGAGGCTCGGGGTCTGACCCCCAAACCTGGCTCCAAATCTCTCCCAGGTGAGGCTGAGCAGCTGGGAGAAGGGTTTTGGAAATGGGGTCCTGCCAATAAGGAGGATGCTCCTGAGGTCTGGGTGAAATGAGTCCTTAGTTCCCCATTGGCCTAAATCAGTATCCTCAACACTGGACTCTCACCACTTGCCCAAAAAGGCCATGAAATAGCCGGGGAAAGGAAGGAGAGGAGAGGATGGAGGAGCCAGTGTTTGAGTCAGTCTCTTTGACCTGCTGTCCACTGGCCAGCTCATCCTATTCACCCTGTTCACCTGCAGGGTCACCTGGGGTTGGGGATGGGACACACCATTGCAGTCTCTCCTAACCCATCCCCATCATGCTTTCTCCCATCCCTTAGCCACCTATATCAAGGTTTACCTGCTTGAGAATGGGGCCTGCTTGGCCAAGAAGAAGACCAAGGTGGCCAAGAAGACCTGTGACCCCCTGTACCAGCAGGCTCTGCTCTTTGACGAGGGGCCCCAGGGCAAGGTGCTACAGGTGAGTGTGAGAGGGCAGCATTCAAAGAATGCATGACATCATTTGAAATCTGTTTCATTTATGACACTTCCTGTGCCAGGCGCCAACGCCGGATGCATTCATATGTGTGGCCCATTCATTTTCACGGCCCAGTGAGGTGTGATTGACCCCAGCTGATTCATAAGGAAACCAAGGTTTGGAGGGTAGCTCAACTGCCAAGGTTGCACCCGGCACTGGCTCCTTGTGCATCGGCTCCACACCAGGCTGTGAGCTGCTTGCTGATGTGACCTCACTCGATCCTGCAGATGAACCTGTGTGTCAGGGCCACTCTGCCATTTCACAAGTGAGGGAAAGAAAGAGGAAGTGGCTGGCATGAGGTGTCAGCGGGGGACTTGCTGAGCCAAGTCGAGCCCGGGTCAAGATGACTCCCACCCCTTGAGAGTGACAAAAGCGTCATTACGGTCCTGGGAGGGAGAGATCATCATGCCTGTTTCATGGATGAAGTGCCTGAGGCGTCCAGGAGGTTCCCAGGGATAGAGCACAGTGGTGGTGGGCCTCTGGATTCTGCCTCTGAGTTCAAGTTCTAGCTTGATCACTTATAGCTGCAGGACGTGGTGAAGATCAAATGAGAGAGGCCTTAGAGTGCCTCACACAGTGCCTGTCACACAGAAGGCTACTCGCTGACTCTGAACAGTGGTGGCAGTGGCAGTGGGCTGTCGGCCTTGCCCGAGGTCATGGGTGACGGAGGAGAGGCTTGAGCCAGGGGCTGTCTGAACTGTGGGACTTCTCAGCGACTGCTGTTCCCCTGGGTGGAGGTGGTTCCATAGCAAAGGCTCTTGGAACTGCAAACAGTAAGAGCTGATGAGCCATGGGGTTCTGTGGGGGGAAGTTCGGTCTTGCTTGTCCATTTATATATATATTTATTGGAATTCCCTTTTGAAAAAGGAATTCACCAATAAAAACACAAGTTTGAAAATGAGTGAGCTGATCTATCCCCCTCTCCCAGTTTTATGGATGGATGGGAACACAGAGGTCCCTGGAGGGCAAAGGGCTTGCCCAGGCCCCACCCTGAGCTGCTGCCGAGCGGGACCTGGAGTCTCCATCTGCTCCCTCCCGGAGAAGGCTGTCATTTGGCATGCTGGGAGCTCCAGAAGTCAAACCCAGGGTCCACGCCCAGCTCTGCCACCAATTGCTGTGCATCTTTGGGTTCGTTCCCTCTTTGTGGAAGTAACACACAGCACCTCCACCCGGACGGTTGCAGCCATGGAGATGCTATAGTTAAAGTCCGCAGGAGCCTGTGTTAAGTGTGCGGCAGGTTGTCTGAAGTCGGTCCAAGTTTCAGCTCTCTGGGTCCCATCCATTTGTGCCCTGGTGGAATCTGTAGGTTCCTGGGCCCCCTGCCCAGGCCTGGAGTCGGGGAGGTGGCTCAGCTCCTCTTTCTTCTCCCACCGGTAGGTGATCGTCTGGGGAGACTACGGCCGCATGGACCACAAGTGCTTCATGGGCATGGCCCAGATCATGCTGGACGAGCTGGACCTGAGTGCCGCCGTCACCGGCTGGTACAAACTCTTCCCCACCTCCTCCGTGGCAGACTCCACCCTCGGATCCCTCACCCGGCGCTTGTCCCAGTCCTCCCTGGAGAGTGCCACCAGCCCCTCGTGCACCTAAGGACCCTCAGGAAGAGGCTGGATGTGGTGTGGGAAGGGGTGCCCGCCGGCCCCCTCCTCCCCTGTGTACATAGTCTTCACGACTTTCTGGCCCCTCGCCCTGCTGCATGCCTGTTGGCTACTGGGCTCGTCCCAGCTGGCGGTGGAGAGTGTAGTGTGGTGTGTGTGTGTGTGTGTGTGTGTGTGTGTGTGTGTGTGTTTCTGTCTGTGTGTGATCATGTTATATCTGTTCATTTGTCTGGGTATCGTACGTCTTGGTGACTACATGGGCTGAAATCCATGTCCTTCTGTGTCTCGTTGAAAAGAAACCCAAATGAGAGCTGTGTGGACACAACACCCCCTCGGTCCGGGGATGGAATGGCGGGTGGCCATTGGTCCATCCGGCCTGGCCCTGTGCCCGGGTCAGAGCCCAGGTGTCCCCCAGCCTGTTCCTCTTCTTGGTGGTCCCTGCTGAGTTTCCTGTCTCGTTCTTTGTTCCACCTTTGCCTCTCCCAGCACTGCTACCTTTTCTGAGGAATGTAGCATCCACTGCGGCTGGCCACACGAGGCCCCTCTGGGAACCCCGACACCCCTCCTCCGGCAGCTTTGCTCACTGAATGCGTCTCCAGCATGTAGCATGCCGGCGAGCGCCGTGGCCAGGGCCTGGGAAGCAAAGATGCGTGGGGAGCTGCGGCTGGGAGTGTGCTTCCTCCCTCGGGCTGGCGCCACCTCCTTCCTACAAGCAAAACACCCGAGGTCTTAGTTTCCGGGTTGCTGGCCAGACACGGCAGTGGGAAATGCATGTGGTAGCTCCCTTAGCACTGCTCTTCACCTCCTGTCTCCCTCCAAGCCACCGCACCTCAGACATGCCAAAGGAGCTCTCCAGGGGACCCCAGCAGGTGTGGTTGGGGGTGTGGCCATCCAGGAGGCTGCCGCAGAGGCATGTAATCTGCCGAAGCAGACAGTCCCCGGAGGCACCTGTGTCCTCCCCAGGCTCGGAGGGTGGCCCTGTCCCCACAGGGCTCATCCTGGTGGGGCCTGGCCTGGGAGGAGATGCTGCGGGTGGGGCTGTTTGCTGGGCTAAGGAGGGCAGGGCTGACTTGCTCTAAGCCACCTCGGAGAATCCTGTCTGGGGATTAGCTGCCTGAAGTTCACTGGGGGCTCTATTCTGCTCATTTCTAGACCAGGGTCTATCGGGGTCCTCCTGGCTCCACAGACAACCTGGCTCTGGACTCTAGTCTGCCACCGCCACCAGCTTGGTACAAGCAATACTCATGCTCGGCCTCCCTGCCTCCCCGAGTTCTCCCACTGCCCGCTGCCCGCTGCCTGCTGCCCACATCTGCTGCCCGCTGGAGAGTGGCCTGGCCTGCTCCTGTCACCTACCCACTCTGCTTTCATCCCACCCATCTGGCTGGAGCTTCCCAAAGCTGCTCACACTCTGACTTGGTCTGCAGGCTAGGTCCTGTGGGTGGGACCAGTGCTTGGACTGAAGTCTGGCTCAGGAATGCCCAAATCTGTCCTCAGGTCGAGGTGAAAGGTGAGAGGTTGCCCAGGAGCCAGACATAGCAGCTCTTGGATCAGGGTCTGGGGAGGAAAGAGTGGAGTGGCGGGGCGGGGGAGGGTGGGGGTGCTCGGGGAGGTCACAGTGGGGCAAGCTCTCTCTTCCCCAGACTCATCCCCAATGCTGCGGTGACTCCAACCCTGTGCCGGGAGGCAGTGCAGGCTCAGAGCCCCAGTGCTTGGTGTCCATCTGTAAGCAAAGCGGGGCGGGCATGGAGGTGCGTTCTGCGGAGGCGGAGGGAAGCTCTCTGGAGATACTGCCATCTCCACCAAGGGCCTCCTTTTTGGGCAGGATCCACCTTTTCTCCCAAAAAACAAGAGGAGGAAACCAGGACCCGTCAGTCCTGCCCACAGACAAAGAATAGGTTACACGGGCAGTAAAGGAACAAACACGACAAGCGCCTGGGCCCGGGCCTGCATTCTTGTGTGGGCAGGAGCGGGAGGGCAGCGGGGTCCCTCTCCCTTTCTGCAGAAATCCTCTCCCATCTTCAGGGCTGGGTGATACCCGGCTCTGTGCTCTTTGATCCGAGGGTGGGGAGAGGGAGGACCCTTGCTCACGCAGTTACTTCATGTCCCTTCTGTGATGTGCTCACCTCCAGAGAGCTCACCCTCAGGACGGTGTGAAGACACAGGAGGGTGGTGGACTTCTGGGTGAACGTGTAGACATCCGCCGATGTAGCACCGAATGGCCATCCTCAGACCGTGCAGCCACTCCCAGGGAAGGGGGGAGGTCACCCTCATTCCTCAAAGGGCCCAGAAAGAAGGTGGGAGGCTGCCCCTGACCTCGGGGACAGGTGAATGGATGGGTTCGCACAGGGGAAGTGCCAGCCAGAGGTGGGGCCTGGCCTGCTGATAGAGCTGCCTGCCATCCCCAGCTGCCAAAGCCGCCAGGGTTGGCCCACCCCACAGTTCCATCTCTAATGGGCAGGGATCTCCACCCTGAGTTGGCCTTGGGAGTGATTCTTTTTAACCTTTTGTACCAAATAAGTGACCAATCCCACCTAGATTTGCCCCCAGGAGGGTGAAGTCGTGTGAGGCTGGTGTGTGTGTGTTGGTGACTGGCTCAGTGCCCTGTGGGGGTGGGGGCCTGTCTGAGCAGCAGCTCTGGAACTAGCCGGTCTCAGGAGAGGAGGGAGCTCAAGTGTGACTCCAGACGTCCCTGGGCAGGAGCGTGTGTTCTTTCAGAGGGCATGGTGGGGGAGGAAGGAACAAGAACCCCCAGAGTTCTCTCCAACCTGGGACCAACTCACTGCTGGGGACAGTATCCTGGCCCCCCAACCCCCTCTAGCCCAGGTGAAGCCCGGAGCTGATCTCAGAGAGGGCTCTGTCACCCCATCCTCCTCCACTCGGGCGGGCTGGTGGAAGACGTGGCAGACAGAATGGCCCTGCAGCCATGCTGGGCTGTGGGCAGGAACCGTGAGAGAGACTCAGAGCGCTGTCTTCACACTTCTGCTCAGTTGAGTCCGTCCCACTCCCTTCGAGGATGGCTTCCCTCCAGGGAAGTCTGTGATGGGCCTTCGGGATGAAGGAGGCTCCACTGAAGGGTCACGTCTTGGTTTGAACAGGGGGGTGTGACCCCGCGGGAAAGAACTGTCTCCAGAACGACTGCCCATCCAGGCAGTTCCACCACCAGCTCTTCTGGGAGAGGCACACGTGGGAGGCTGCCGTGCGCAGCCCGTCCCAGGCCCCGCCAGGACTGGCCGGGGCAGAACCTGGGGGCTTCAGAGAGAGGGGCCCGAGCCGCTCATCACCTGTGGGATCACTGCCCCTATGGCACTGAGGTCAAGCCAGTCCTCCCGGGGACATGGCACCCACCGGGGCAAGCCCGCCCCAGCTCTTCTTTACTGCCAGCCTTGAGGAGAGCACCCCTTTAAAGACAATAGAACCCTCCAAGAGTACTTCTTTGGAAATGAAATGTAGCACAATCTTAGACTGCGTTACGAGGAGCCCTGACACCCGACCAGGGGTCTTGCTCTTCACCTTGCTGCCCGGGAGACCTGTGCTCCTCCCCTGGGGCTCCAGAGCTCCCAATACCTCTGACCCCCCGCCCCCCCCATCTCCCTCGGCCCAGAAAGCAGCACGGCTTCAGTGAGGCTGCTGTTCTGTTTCTCTGATTGCTCCCTGCACTGTGCAAACTCTGCAAGAAACTGCTGCCTTTGCTTGACATTGTAATGAGTTGTCCTCCACCTGGGGGGAGGGAGATGGCGCATCGTTCCGGGGCAAGGGGTGGTCCTGCAGTGGCTTCCAGGCGACAAATAAGAGGCCCGCTGCCCTGCTGACCCCTCCCTCTCTCATCCCCTCCCCCGCATTCTCTTCTCCAGTATCCTGACACGCAAAGAGGGTCTTTAGGATGCTGCTTCCTGTACTGCGGTAACTAACTTTCACTGGATGGTCAGGGAGGAGATGGGAATGCGGATTCATTGTCCCTCCCTCAAGTCTGCTTTCACTCAGGTCAGAAGAGATTGAGGCAAAACCGAACAATCATGATGGAAGGGCAGGAGAGCCCTGCCCCTGATCGGGGGTGCATTGACCTGGTCTGGCTGGGAAAGGGTCATTTTGAAAGAGTGCCTGAGCATCTCAGAGCAATGTCAGTGACGCCAAAGAGAGCAACTTGGCCTCCTTGGGCACCAGCTCCGTGTTGGTCTGCCTGATGGCGGGACCTTGTTCTCTGACAAAAGGGCTTAATCTTTCCATGTAGCAAAGCAACTCCCCCACCCTTCCCCCTCCCCTAGCTTGGGCTTTTGTGGGCCCAGCACGGCTGTGCCTGTGAGGGAAACCACAGCAGAGAGAGAAATTGCATTGTCTTAGGGGCCTAGACTGCTCATCGAGAAGCAGAAGTGCTTTGGCAAAACCTTCCCGCGCTCTGGTTGGAAGCTTGGCCAGTAAGGACAGGGGCTTGGGGCCTACCAAGGAGTTCACCCCAAAGCCAGGAAGGATCTGTGAGACTGGGTTCCAGAAAGGTTGGCTAACAAATGAGCCCTGAGAATTCCAGGGGCAATGGAGGATCTACCCCATTGGTCAATGGCCCGGACAGCTGGCTGTAGAGCATCAAAGGCTGTTCTAGAAAGTTTGCCAGGAACAGCAACCATGTGCAGACTCCTCATTTTTCTGGACCTCAGCTTTCTCATCTGCAAAATCAGAGCATTTGCTAGCTGCTGCACGGTTCCCTCCAGGTTTTGAAAGTCTGATCTGGAGCTGATGAGGGTTGAGCCTGGTGCATGTGGTTCCACGGACTGGTTTTCTCCAGCCCTGGGTGCCCAAGCCGGGTGCAGGTCCTCATCCGTCCACGCCCAGATGCTGCTTCTGACTAGAACTCTGGGAACCCTAACAGACTGCTCCCACCTCTTTGTGGTCCATTCTCTCTTATTCTTGTGTAATGATGAGACATAATTAAGAGGTGTCCAATGGACAATTTTCAAGGTGCTGATGTGATGTTACAACCTCAGCTGCATCCTGTGTACGTTAGTCTCCCCACCAGCAGTTGGTCCTCATAGCTGCTTCTAGAAGGACGTCTGTGGGAGTTGAACATGGGAGAATTTTAAAGGGAATGCTCTCTGATGGGAGGAGAGAGGGGACTTCCTGTCCAAGTATCTGGCTTCTTAAAAGCACTCCTCTCTCCAGAATGTCTTTTACCAGGTGACATCTCCGCAGGCTGAGTGGCTGCTTCCTTAGGAAAAGTTGGCCTGATTGTTCTATCTGCTCCTTTAAAATGTAAATTCATAGGAGGAAGGAACCCCCCTTTTTTTTTTAGAATCTCCAAGTGCATCCTTCAAAGAAAGAGATAGCCGATAGGGACTGACAAGCACACTGTTTAGATAAGAAGCAATTAGCCTTTTATATCTGTGCTCTATACATTTTCTATGTGCAGCATCTTTCCAACCTGGTTGTGGCTCCCGGGTGGCAGGTGGACGGCTGGGAAGGACTTGCCAGCCGTTCGTACAACGTTCTTGCCAATCCCCTTGAGGAGAAAATTCTTCACATGGCTTCTGCATGTACAGTATTTGGGCAGCAAAAAATGATTAAAGTTGGTTTGAAACTGGTTTCGTGTGTTGCTTTTTGAAGATGGTTCTTAATGCTAGGAGAAAACAGGGTTCCAGGTGACTAAAACAAGGAGGAGAGGGGCGCCTTGGCTAAGAGGCAGGAAAGAGCAGAACATCTTAGGAAAAAGGCCTTGAAAACATACGACCTGGGCTGCTAACTCCCCCTGGGGACCCCTGTTGCCTCAGTGATGTCCTTGAGCCATAGAATTTAACTGGAACTCTGCCTCCAGGGTCCCTGTGTACAGGCCCACAAAGCCTTCAGTTCCCACAGACTTCACAAGGGATGCCCAGAGCCAAATAGAGGAGAAGTTAAGATGGAGCTAGGGGCACTGCCTACCACCCACTGTTCATTCCTTTCTGAGCTCTTGTGTCAGGCAGCTCTGCTCCAGCATGTGGCTGGGGCAGCCTTGCTTATTTCAGCCACAGTTGATATAAGCAGTAAACAGCAGCTGACCTCCATTGCTGTGAACTATATCAATTCTTGATCCCAGGAGCACCCCTACTCCATCACAAGTGGTGGGGGGGAGGAGGATGCATCTTAAAAACGATGGGGAAAATGAATTGTTTAAAATATGTATTAGGAAAACTGGCTCACTATCTGGCCAAAGAAATACCTACTTAAACCAAGATACCAAGATAAATCCTAGGTGATTTATTAGACTCAAAAAGGAAAGGTAAAATGTAAAATTAATAAAAGAAAAATGTAAGAGAAATATTTTTGTGAACTAAAGGCAAGAAAAAAAATTTAATTTTTTGAAACCATACATTAAAAATTATATAATGTGATTTCAATAAAGGTAGGGATTTATATTTAATGAATAGCATCATGGACAAAATTTAAACAGATTATAGAATACCAAAAATCGACACAGGATTAATAGCTACATTAAACAAGGAAGTACTGCAAATCCTATATAATTAAAGGCTAATATGCAAATTGTCCCCTCAGAGTTAGACTGACCAGTTCAACTGCTCACTATGATGTGCACTGACCACCTGGGGGAAACACAGAACAAAGAAAGGCCCTAGTCAGCCTTTATGGCTGGCCAGGCCCAGAGACCCTACCTGTGCATGAAGTTCATGTACTGGATCTCTATCAACAATAAAAAACCAACTTCAATGAGAAAATGGGCAAAGGAAATGAGCAAACTTCAAAAGCTAATAAGCATATGAATATAGCTTCAGAATCATTATAATCGGAGATGCAAATTAAAACAATAACCTATCACTTTATGCCTGTAATAGACTGGCATAAATTAGAAAACTGAATAATGCTAGATGATGGCAGGGATATGGAGATACAGTTTGTCATTAAATCTGATGTTACCTGGTTCAGTTATAGGCAGACCCTGTGCACTGTGGCAGGAATGTAAATTGGTGCATCCATTGTGGAAAACAATATGGAGGTTCCTCAAAAAAAAAGAAAAAAGCCAAAACCGGTTTGGCTCAGTGGATAGAGCGTCAGCCTGCGGACTGAGAGCTCCCAGGTTCAATTCCAGTCAAGGGCATGTACCTTGGTTGTGAGCACATCCCCAGTGGGGAGTGCGCAGGAGGCAGCTGATCAATGTTTCTCTCTCATCAGTGTTTCTGGCTCTCTATCCCTCTCCCTTCCTCTCTGTACAAAATCAATAAAATCTTTTAAAATAAATAAATAAAATTACTGTATGATTCAGCAATTCCACTTCTGGGTAGTTAGCTAAAGAAAAAACAAACAAACCACTAATTTGAAAAGATATATGCACCCTATCCCCATGTCCATTGTAGCATTATTTCCAGAAGCCAAGATAAGTGTCCATCGATGAATGAGTGGATAAAGAAGATGATATATAGAATAGTATATACAGTGTAATACTACTAAAAAAAAAAGGGTCTTGCTATTTGTGATAATATAGGTGGACCTTGAGCACATTATGTTAAGTGAATTAAGTCAGACAGAAAGACAAATATTATATGATCTTACTTATATGAGGGATCTAAAAAACAAACAAAAGACAAAAACCAAGACCATAGATACAGAGAACATATTGATAGTTGCCAAAGGGACTGTGATGGAAAGTTGGGGAGTCAGGGTAGCAAAATGGGTGAAGGGAGTAAAAAATTACAGTTATAAAACTAATAATTGTAGAGTGACTATGATTAATAATACTATATTGTATATTTGAAAGTTGCTAAGAGAGTAAATCTTAAAGGTCCACATCACAAGAGAAAATAATTTTTGTAACCGTATGGTGATGGATGGTAACTAGATTTATTGTGGTGATCAGTAAGCATGTATATAAATATGTACACCTAAAATTAATGTACTGTTGTATGGCAATTAAACCTCAATAAAAAGTACTAACCCTAAAATAAGAAGGGGAATTGGACTTCATCCAAATTAAAATTTCTTTTTGAAAAAACCCCCACACATAACTCATAATAAGATGACAATTTAATTAGATAATCCAAGTAAAAATTTGAATAGATATATCACAAAAGGAGATACATAATTGCCAATAAGCACATGAAAAGATGCTCATTCTCCAGTTTAAGAGGGAATACATAACCAGAGAATGCGTAAAATTAAAGACTGGTAATATCAAATGCTGTTGGGTTTTTATGCATTCATAGTTATGCCCCTGCAAGTGTTATTTTTTTAGCATTAAAATTTCCTTGGTTAAATTACTGTGTGGTTTCTGTATTCTGATGGACACGTTAGACACTTGTATTGCTTCCAATTGGGGCAATTTATGAGTAAAGCTGTCATGAACATTCTGGTCTTTGGGTAGACATATGTTTTCATTTTTCCTGATAAAGGAGTGGAATTACTGGGTCATGCGATAAGTGTAAAAAAATAACACTTGCAGGGGCATAACTATGAAGGTGTAGAGCGGACTGGAGAATGTTCAAGAAAGGAACAAAATGAAAGGGGCCCCTCTCCCTGAAGCAGGGAATCAAATCTTGTTGGAATACATGTAATGTGATGTGAACTGCGTTAGGAGCCCAGGCCCGTCCCGGTCCAGGCTCCAGGTCAGCAGGAAACATCTCTCAGGGGAGCTGATGGGCCAAGGTTAGCAGGCTGGCTAATTGGCAGGTTGGCAGGTTGGTGCCCAGGGGAGTCAGTAGCCTGCTCACCATTATTTAGAGAATGCAAGCCTGAAGTGTGCAGAGTCCGCGATGGGAGTGAGGCGGGCACTGGGCCAGGCTGGGGCTGTGAGCTCACAGACATTGCGTGTTCTGGACGCACCGGGGAGGAACGCTAATGGACACGTGCCTCTGGCAGCAGTGCGGTCGGTCGGATAAAAAGCCAAGCAGAAGCCCACTGGACCAGCAGTTTCTTTCTTCTCTAGCCGTGTCACTCTAGCGCCATCTACCGACAAAGCTCAATACTGTTCTCACTGCAAAGGAGAAATGTTTCAAGTGACTATGCCACTATCACAGGTAATGGAAGGTAGATTTGGAGTTTGAGAGGCAACAAGTTGATAACTGTCATATCTACCAATAGGCCCCATGCGAGAACAGTTTGTGGTACATTAGTACAATGGGACACCTCGCGGCACTAAGTAGAACGCACTACTGATGTATGCAAAAGCAAAGATAGACTGCAAAATCAGCATGCTGAATGGAGAAAAAAAAAAGACACAAAGGGTAAATACTGTTATATGAAATTCTAGAATACAAGACCAATCCATACAGACAAAAATGTCATTCGGTATTGTCCAAGGATTGGGGGTGGGTATTGATTGCAAAAGATCACATGGGAATTTGGGAGGAGGGAGAAAATATGCCAAATCTGGATTGCGGTAGTGGTCACATGAGTGTATACATTTATTAAATGGATGCATTTTATATAAATTATAGTAGTGTCTATTTTTAAAATATCATCTGTAAATGAGATGCTTATGATTGTGTGGGCTCTGAACTACCAAGATCCTGGTGCCCTTTAAATTCTAGGCCAAGGGCCAATTGAGAGGGCACGTGTTCAATAGGACCACTGGAAAACTTCGGTCGTCCTGTGGGAGATTGATTCTCTGAGCTGGAAAGCCTCGGTGGTCATGCAGGATTGTTCTAGATTATTCCCGAGATACAGATGAGATGGTGCACCTGGAAGTATGGTGAAGAGGAGGTTGAATTTCTGCATGGGTCTCAGTTGAGATATGAGGGTCAGTGTGTTGGGGTCAGTGTTCTGCATTCTTTCTTTGCTTGATTCCATTATGACTCAGATTCCATTAAAAGAGAGTCTAAGATTCTACAGCATTTTGACTTGGAAGATACCTTTAAGCTCCTCGAAGACAGGTTTTTCCATCTTATAATTAAGGAGCAAAGACCCACAGGTTGTCCAAGGTCATCCAATAGTTCAGTAGGGACACAGTTGGGACAGAATCCAGCCCAGTGCTCATAAACACACACACACACACACACACACACACACACACACACACAAAACATCAGGCTGACAGGCAGTGGATTAAAATGCAGACTCTTCAGGGAGTGAAGGGGGCCCTCTGACCATCAGGGCTCACCCTAGATAGAGGCAATGACCACTCTCTATCATCCTAAAAGGAGCCTTGAAAAGCATCCTTGCATGGGAAAGCCCACTGCGTATACTCATGAAAAAGACTGAACATGAAGAAGGAAAGACCAATACTGACTTGCTCACCAAGCAATAACTGAGTTCAAATCCAGGCCTAGGGCATGGGACTTAGGGAAGAAGGTCGTAGAGCAGGAAAGCAGTCAAAGAGAGTTCCGAGATTCCCTCGAGGGGTGGCATTAGACACACCCTCAGCTTTCTCCCTGTCTCACCAGCAGTTCAGGGAACAGGGATGTTATCTCCATTTTAAGGAAAAAGAAACTATGCCCAGATAGGGGTAGACATTTGCCCAAGGCCAATCAGCCTTGGAATAATAATACCAGGCCCAGAATTCCTGGCACCTAGCTCTTTCCATTAAATCACTACATTGGGACATGGAGTGGGAATATAAGGATGTAATCACAGAGGCCACAACCAACCCTTTAACCTCAAGTATCCTCTGAGTCTATAAGAATCTCATCACTAACATACCACCCTCCCGGCCCTATCCTGGTCCCAGGTATATCTGCCATCCACCTCCATCACCTGAAGCTCTCCAACAGCAGCGTCTATAGATAGAGAGGCATATTTGTCAGAATGGGCAGGTCATGCTGCTATAGGAAACCCTGAAATCTCAGAGGCTTTGTATAATAGAGGCTTATGTACATTCATGTCCCATTTGGGTGAGGGTCTGGTCCAAGGTCACCAAGAAAGGGATAAAAGAACTGGAGGAGATCACCTGGGATCTTAGTTCCATATTCTTCTTCCAGATATTCTAAAATATCTCTTAATCAACAGAAATTTGAACTTACCAATACATGTTAGTCATGTCTTGGTTTACTATTGCTTTGGGTATTCAGCTTCTTCCTCTTAGAATAATTTTTTTCCACATCCCTAAGAAATGTGTTAAGGGAGAGTCTGTGGTAAAGAATGTGTATTTTTGCCTCCATTCTGGAATGAGAATTTGATTGAATCAGACTGAAATTCTACATTATTTTCTCTTAGAAAATGGAAGCTACTGCTTCGCCGCATTTCTGCACTCGGTGCTACGGATGGAAAGTGTGAAGTCAAACTGACAAATATTCCGTTGACACATTTCTTTGTGAATGCTTTTAGGATTTTTTTTTCCTTAATCCTTGGTTTCTGAAATTTCCCAACATTCCCTCTTTTTGTTTGTTTGTTTATTCTGCTGTTTATTATCTTACTTTCATATTATTGGACATTTTAAATTTTTCCAGATTTTTTATTATGGGCATGCTGAAATAAAAATTGTTTTATATGAATTTTGCCTGTGTATTCAAGAAATATTTTTAAGCACCTTTTTGCTGCCAAGCACTGTTCTATGCCTAGGTGATAGGCAGAAAACAAAACAGATAAAACCCCATATGACTATGGAACAAGCATTCTAGTGGATAACTAGGTTACTTACTGAGCCCTTACTACACATCAGGCATTTTGCTAACTCATTTAATCCTCATAGCAACCTTATTCAGGAGGAACTATTCTTATTCCCATTTTGAACATGAAGAAGAGGAGCCACGAGGCGTTAAACGTTCCCCACCCCCAAAGGGCACACAACCAGTAAGTGGCACAGCAGGGGTCTGAACTCAGGCAACCCAACTCCAGAGCATGCGCTTCAGCCCTCACTACGCTGGACTGTCTCTTCCGGTTGTTCAGAGGTAACACCTGTGTTGGTTGAGCTAAAGAGTTTTCCCAAAAGGCAATGCTGGCATAGGAGTCCACCAATGCTTCAGTGTTGCTACTTTTGCAAGGCAGAGAGGTTCTGATGCTTTTAAGGAGGAAGACATGTTTAATTTGTGCTTTATTTTTATTTTTGTAAATATATTTTTATAGATTTCAGAGAAGAGAGAGGGAAAGAGAGACAGAAACATAAATGATGAGAGAGAATCATTGATCAGCTGCCTCCTGCATGCTCCCAGTTAGGGATTGAGCCCACAACCCGGGCATGTACCCTTGATCAAAACCAAACCTGGGACCCTTCAATCTGGAGGCTGATGCTGTAGCCATTGAGTCAAACCAGCTAGGGCTGGTTTGTGTTTTAGAAATACTATGCCAACTTAGTGTGTGGGAGAGACTGGAGGAAGAAACAGGGAGTTCAGTTCAGAAGCTGCTGCACTGAATCATGAAAGGAACGTCATAGAGTAGCCTCAACTGGGCCAGGGCATGGGCAGGGTGGACAATTGGAGATAAATTAAGAAGGCAGAATGGGCAGAACTTGCTAACTTGTTGGGAGCGAGACATCAGGAGAGATGAGCTCAACACTCAAGTGTGTGGCTTAGGAAACAGGGTCGATGGGGGATTACTAGAAGGGCATGTTTGTTTAGGGGGAAGGAGTGAGACAGTAACGGGTCCTGGTTTTGACCTATTAAGAATCCAGTTCATTGTAGGACATCAGTTGGCGTTTGAGTTGCCTGCCACAAGTTCAGGGGAGAGCTCTGGACTGTGGATGCTGATCTGAGGAGCATCTGCAGGAATATACTCTTCAAAAGGGGTGTCGAGTGAGAAGGGACAGCACCTAAGACCAAGGCACAGCATTTGTGGCCCAAGATAGACTGAGGCGCCCACAGAGGAGACTGGAAGGAAGCAGCCCTCAAGGCAGGAGGAAACCCGGGAACTCCCAAGAGGGAAGGGAGCAATCAGAGAGGTGGAAGGGGAGAGCAATTTCAGTGCGGAAAGGCGCGGTGGTTCGGATGGGACTGCAGGCCTGGTGCGGTGAGCGCGGCAGAGGATGCGCACGGCGCCGTCTCGCACCGGGCAGATCCTGGACTTGCCCGTCCCGACCCGCTACAAACCTGCCGCCAATCATGCATGGGGGCAGCACTGACTAGGAGAAGGGAAAGAAGGAAGATGGGAAGGGAGTGCGGGCCCACAGAGGCCAGGTGCTAGCCTGGCTCCGCGCCGCCTTGGAGAAACAGCAGCCTTAGCGCAGGGAGGACCTGGCTGGCCTCGCCCTGCAGCCGGTGCTGCCCCCGACGGAATCGTGTGTGAAATAGCTGTTCGGGTTGTACAAGGGCCCCCCAAAACTCATGGAAGCTGAAGGCAGAGTACCGGCATTATCCGGCAGCAGCCAAAGCTGGGGAGAGGGAGCTGGCCTTCGCCCCGGGGAGGCAGCGCCACCGAAAGGCATAACTGGGGGGGAACCAGCCTTCTTCTCCTCGCCTCCTGCAAGTCTACGTTTGAGTTCGTTTTCCTTTCCACGATTCAGGAGACAATATGCGGGTGACAACCTTCCAACACCAACCCTGAGGTGGTGAGGCGATTCGTTGGAAGGGGGAGGGGACTACCTATTTTTTTTTTTTAAGTATTCATTTTAGATTGTAAAACGGGGAAATAAAATAGAGGCAAAATGAGAAAACATGGTCTTTCTTTTCGTTCCTTGAAGTTCTCAGTTTGTTAATCCTCTCGTGAAATAGCTGCAGAGTCACCACGGATAAAGTCACTGGAGAATCCCCACTCCTGTTGGCCAATCCCCAGCTCACGTGTATCAGCACCAACGTTGGCCTTTGCGCCCCCCCCCCCCCCCCCCCTGCCTTTCTGTGTTCCGTTCTCTGTTTTGTTTGTTTGTTTTTGTCTTTTGCTGGGGAAGTCTTCTCATATAGGTCAAGTCTTCCAAGTCCGTGTTTGGGTTCATTCTTCTTTGAATAACACAAGCAATCATAAATCATGCCAAAGCCACTTGACACCACCACAATGTGTCCTGAGTCCAACACAAAGGTGGCACTTGGTGTAATCTTGTACATTTAGGCTAGGTTTCCCCAAATGCTGTCTTGGGTAGAGTTACCCTCCCAGGGTGTAAAACGTCAATGACCATTTGTTCCCACTGGAGATGTCTGTTGGACATGAACTTCCCCATCTGCATAGTTACTGTGTCCTTCATCCCGATCTGCATAGTTATTGTGTCCTTCATGATAGCCTCCGATCTGCAAGCAGCCAAGGAGGAAAAGATGAGAAGATATTTTCTGGAGACTGTTTGCCTTTGCTGTATGCTCCCAGAGTTCTGCTAATCGAAGTGAAAACACAGGAGTAGCACAGCCAGGAACAAACAGAAATGTCACAAGGATCTCTGGACTGGTGTGGGCCCAGGTGGGGCTTTGTGGGCCCAGGTGGGGCTTTGTGGGACATACATGGGCAGGTGGGATAATTGTGTGTGTGTGTGGGGGGAGGAACCAAAGTTCTAACATTCTAAAATTACTGAACAACAATGTTCTTTTTTAAATGCTTAAAATGTGTCACCTTTTCATATGTAGATACATTCATGAAAAAAAAATTAAGAGAGTGAGGTCATTAAAACTTGCCAGATAACAGGCTGGGGAGGACGGTATCTGGTCAATCAATGGCTACAGGCTAGATTAAAGACCCTTTCCTTTTCTTTGAGTTATGCGAATTTATCTTACATTTGGATCCCCAATTGTTGCCTAAAATCTCTTTTGAAGAGATTCTACTCTGGCAACAAGCACTGAGATAAAATTTTACACTCACAATAGCAACAACAACAACAATAATAATGGCTAACCTTTATGTGCTCGCTGTACACTAGATGCTGTGTACACTAGATTTGTAGGGGATGACATCATTTATTAGATAATTTACTAGATAATTTTTTTTTCTCCGAAACACACAAGGGAGATGTGGATTCTCTCTTCTGCTCTCCCATCCCATCCTTCAAAGGCTGCAAAAAATGAGGGATTGAAGAAAGGTTTGGGTTTTTACTCTTTTAAAAAATATGTCTAGCCCCAGCTGGTTTGGCTCAGTGGATAGAGCACTGGCCTGGGGACTGGAGGGTCCCAGGTTCTATTCTGGCCAAGGGCACATGCTTGGGTTGCGGGCTTGATCCCCAGTAAGGGGTATGCAAGAGGCAGCCAATCAGTGATTCTCTCTCATCATTGAAGTTTCTATCTCTATCTCCCTCTCCCTTCCTCTCTGAAATCAATAAAAATATATTTTAAAAAAGATTACAAGATGTCTACATGCAGTCAACCAGGGAAACCAATGATACTGGAAATAGGGGAAGTCAGTGGAGTCCTTGAAGGCAAGCGGGCTGGGGTCTTTAGCCAGTTGGTGTAGAGGAGTTGGTAAAGGTATTTTTCACAAGGAGAGGACAGAAAAAAGGAATTAGTACAGAGGCAGGCAGGCTGGTAGATTTGGTAGCAGGAAGAAGAGGGCTTAACTTTCTGGTTCTCTTATTCTTTGAATAAAATATGGGCAGCCCCAGTCGTGCTCTTTCTTCCCATTGTATACTGCTGACTTAGGTCTCCATCAATTCATGACAGAAACACTACATCTTAATAGCATTTACTGCTGCTACACACGTTCTAAATAATCTTAATGTCTCTGCCAAATTTTCTACCTGAAACATCAATTTAATTTGTCCTGCACCTGGTATAAAACTTCAGTGATTCTTTTTTTTTTTAAATATTTTTTATTGATTTCAGAGAGGAAGTGGGAGGGAGAGATGGAAACCTCAATGATGAGAGAGAATTATGGATTGGCTTCCTCCTGCATGCCCCCTTTTGGGGACTGAATCTATAACCTGGATCTCTACCCTTGACTGAAATCCAACTTGGGACCCTTCAGTGCATAGGCCGATGCTCTACCCACCGAGCCAAACCAGCTAATGATCTTAATTGATTCCTTATTCACTATCTTAATTCCCAGACCTCTACCTATTTTTCTAGGCCACCCATACTCTATCCTGCCATTCATGAGCACTTTATGACATCTGAGCTCCAATTATGTGTAGGGGATGAATATTGGGAATCATGCGCTACGTGATGTCATTGATGTTCTTCCAAATGGTAATTCTTATTGGAATTTCAGAATGCTCCAAGTGACATATAGAGTGCTGGCCAAGCTTGGCTCACTCCCAGAGAGGACGGGCATTTCTACTCCATCCGCAGAGGCACATGGAGGAGTAGTGAGCAAGCCAGCCTTTACACATCAGGTTGCCTGGCACAGGACCAGCACCCGATGAATGCTTTTCAAATGAATGAATGGCTAAATGCAGGAACATTTACTACACATATCCATCCAATTAGACTGTCAAAGACAATTCATGGTTGAATTCAAGGCCGTTTTAATGTATAAGTGAAGCTCTGGAAATTTTCAGAGCAAGTGAGTGAAGTGGCTCCAAGGACTTTATGGCTGGAAGGTTAACAATATTTGAAATGAAATGAATATCAGGATCATACAAATTTATTTTGAAGGTTGCAATTCGTTTAACTAGCACACTATAACTAACTTAAGCAAAGGCTTGGCTCTGTTTCCCAAATGTAGAGAGGTGCTAAAAATTATATTCAGGCCTTAGCCAGTTTGGCTCTGTGGTTAGAGCATCAGCCCAAGGACTTAACAGTCCCAGGTTTGAAAACAGTCAAGGGCATGTAACTCAGTTACAAGCTTGATCCCTGGCCCCAGTCAGTGTGTGTGTAGAAGGCCACCAATTGATGTGTCTCATATGATGTCTCTCTCCCTCCCTCCTTCTCTCTCTAAAAATCAATGGAGTAAATATCCTTGGGTGAGGATTAACAAAAAAAGTTATATTCAGAACTGATGGCAAAGGAGATTCAATGGCTGGAAGAGAAGGCCAGCCAGCTGGTACCACCGACACTACCTACTATTTTCCTCTACTTAAACCATTAAAAAAGTAACTTATTCTATGCTTATTATTTTATCCACTTAGACTCTGAAATAAGCCATGGTTGTCCTTGATTGGCACAAAGAATTAGTCAGAATTCCTGATGGTGAAGGGACCAAACATAAGAAGCTCTTCAGAGATTACAGCAGCTACCCCTTAGAAGTGATTTAAAAGCAGAACTGCCCCAGTCTGCAGGATGTTATTCATTTCCAATGCTGAAGAGCAGCATGCAGGCGAAGGGCAGATAAGAGATCAAAAGTAAAAATGACCATCTTAGTAACTTGAGGGTGACATTTCCAAGATTCAGGAAATAGGGACAGGAGGATTTGAGAAAAGTAATGCCCTCAGTGAGATCTGTGAGCCATTCCAGGACTTAGGCATTAATTTGACAAGGTTTAGCCTAAATGAAGTTTTCAAAAATAACTGTTTCCTAGTTAAGAAGAAATGTTAAGTTAGGAGCAAAGCTTGATACATTGCTTGAGCTGTTTGTGGATGAATCTGAAAGTATGTTTTGGTGTACCAGGTGGGCCAGGTTAGCTGGAGAAGTCAGAGGAGGGTACGGCAAATGGTAGGTCTTATGCGCCATAATCTACCATGTGGACTAAATAAATTAGTTGCTTAGTGGTAGACCATTAAAATAAAGGCATAGCCCTACCTGGTTTGGCTGAGTGGATAAGAATGCCAGCTTGCAGACTGAAGGATCCCAGGTTTGATTCCAATTAGGGCACATGCCCAGGTTTTGGGCTTGATCCCCAGTAGGGGACATACAGGAAGCAGCCAATCAAAGATTTTCTCTCATCATTGGTATTTGTCTCTCTTTCTCTCCTTTTCCCTTCTTCTCTGAAATCAATACAAATATATTACAAATAATAAAAATAAGTAAAAGCATATTCATTGGGGTGCAGTGGCCCCTCTAAAATAGTGACCTCTTCTGTCTTCACCCCCGTTTCTCACTAAATCTTTATCCCTTTGCCCTATCTCAGCTTGTTTTCAGAAGCAGACACCTGCTCCTTATTGAACTCCATTGAATGTCTTTGGGTATTAGAGCCCCATCTTAAGGTTTCCATAGAGAAGCTGGGAGTAGGTGCTTGGATCCTGTTGGTTTCCTCATACCTATGGTACTAGGACCAAAAATGGGGCTTATTAATCACAGGACCAACAGCTTATTACTTGTAAGTTGTTCTAGGACCAGAAACATTTTCAGTGAGGAGTTGCTGACAAGTGCACGATTATTTTTGTACTGTGGAACATATTCATCACCTCTAAGGCAGGTGATCAGAGGCTGCTTTAATGATGCCAATTGCCTGACCGTTCTTATAGTATAAGCCCTCTTCTTGTCTAGTTCCTTTACTTTCCTTAATTGTTACCCCAGGAAACTCTGTAAGCATCAGTACTTTATAGGACATCCCAGGTCCCATCTTAACTGCCATGATCAAGATTCCAAATTAGCCAACCACTAGGAAGCCCAGGTTCTATTTTTAAAAGGTGTATAAAGCAGCAATTCCCAAAACTGGAACTCAGATGCTTAGTCAGGCCTTCTCACAGAAATACTGACTCACAGCCTCCTGAGGTGGAACCCAAGGTAGCTATATTTTTAACAAGCTGTAGAGTTGATTCTGATGCCTAGCTACATTTGGCAACTACTGATACAGGTTCAGATTAGGGTATAAATTGCAGGTGTTGCCATTCCATACCACTATTTGCAGTATATACACTAGATACAATGAAGATTATTTCGGGGGCAGATTAACTTATGCTAATATTTGTAATTTAATCATTGTTGCACTAGGATAATTGAACCATTACTCTATTCTAGCACAGGAATTTCTCAACCTGTTTTTAATTATTCATATATAAGAGATTCATACCAGATGGCTGTCCCCCTGGGACTGAGGGACTCCCAATGGGACTGAGAGGACTTGGCACCATTATCTTGTGGCTATGGGCACTTCCATCTTTGATGGAGTGATGGTTAATTTGCATATTACCCTTTTATTAGACAGCCTTTTTTTTTAAGTCACATTCCAAAGCAAAGTTGTTGTGCAGAAAAACTTGCTCTTTTCAACTTGATTAATGCTGCCTATGTTGTCATATAGAAAATTCCAGGTACTCCTAGGAGGTGAACCTATGTCAATTTCTTGAAAGTTACAAGATATTATGACACCCTACTTTACTAAAATCAAATATAGATGACACTCCTGTTACATACTACTTGAACTATGCTTACCTTATGTAAACATGTCAATGAAAAAGAAAAGTAATGTTAGCATGCAAATATTTTATTTACATACTTATTTAAATACTTATTTTCCTCAATGGAATGCTTATTGTAATACAGAATACAACTGCTTCCCCCCCCCTCAATTGGTATCTTGTTAAATTTTTTTTCGTGTTTACATACATGAAAACGTCTTTATAACAAGTTTTATAATGAAAGAGAAGACTCTGGGATTCAGTAATACTGCTGTGTCCATTAAAAGTGCCAGTAAATAGATATAAATATTACTGAAATTCATACTATATCTTAAACACATTTTCCCTTGAATGTTATTAGGATTGGAAGAAAAAATGGTGATACTGCAGAAATATGGTATAATTTAATATTACATATATTTTATACTCACACATACATAAATGTATAATTTGCTATAAAAATAAAACAATCAGGGATGGTAAATGTAGTCTTCACCGATTCCTTATTTAATTTATGCTTACTTTCAATGCTCTATGCTCTAATACTTATAATTTAATGATTTCTGTGATCTTTTCTGTAAGTTTATCATTACTTCCAAAACATGATTTGGATTATCTTTTTATGGAAATCTACTCTTTCCAAATTCATTCTAATTCTTGGACTTCTCCCCACCATGAAATCTCTATTTAATAAAGACTTATTTAATATCTAAGGCTTTCTCATATTCATAAGATATTACATATGAATTTTTTGATGCACAATAAGATTTGACTTCTGGGAAAATGCTTTCCCACATTTGTTACATTCATAGGGCTTTTCTCCTGTATGAGTTATCTGATGTCTAAGGAGATGAGACTTCTTGATGAAGGCTTTGCCACATTCAATACATCCATAAGGTTTTTCTCCTGTGTGAATTCTTTGATGCGTAACAAGCACAGATGTGTTGCCAAAGGCTTTGCCACATACAATACAATGGTAGGGTTTCTCTCCTGTATGAAATCTAGAATGTTTATAAAGGGATGAACTATACCTGAAGGTTTTCCCACATTCCTTACATTCAAATGAGTTCTCTAGTGTATGAGATTTCACATGTTGAGTAAAGGAGGAGTTCCACGTGAATGATTTCCCACATTGACTACATTCATAAGGTTTCTCTCCTGTGTGAAGTCTCTGGTGGACCATGAGCTGTGTTTTATGCATAAAAGCTTTCCCACAATCGATGCATACAAAGGGTCTCTCTCCATTATGAATTTTCTGGTGAGTTGCAAGGTGTGCCTTTCTGCTATAAGCTTTCCCACAGTCATTGCATTCAAAGGGTTTTTTTCTTGTATGATTTTTTTCATGTCTAATTAAATGAAAGTTCTTTTTGAAGGCTTTCCCACAGTCCTTGCATTCATAAGGGTTTTCTCTGTTATAACATCTATTATAATTAAGTAAATCTAAAGTAGGTTGCAAAGTCTTCCCATGTGATTTGCATTTATATGATATTTTTCTTGCATTTATATGATTTTTTCCAATATGATCTGTGCTCATATTATAACTATGGAGTCTCTCCATAGTCAGTATTTTACTGAACGTGAACAAAACTGAATTAAAAAAATTGTCTTCACTTTCCTGGTACTTCTCTGATTCATCAATAAATGGGCAGTCAGCTTCTAAAAATGAGTACAGTGAAACATTACTAGTCAATTTTTTCTATCAAAAGTTATAGAAACTTATATAACTTCAAACTTAATCTCTCATTTTTAAATAAATCCTATATTTGCCTTGCTCCTGAGTTTTAAGAATAAAACTCTAGAAAGGAAATGGGAGATGAATGACAGTAATGAGAACAGATGGCTTGACCTGTGACCTGTGGAAAAACAGTAAAATAGACGTAAGGTTCAGTGAGTAGGATACAAAGGAAATCAAAGGTTGCTCAACAAGGGTGCCTTGTTAGCTCATAGAATGAAGAGAGATATTGCGGAGACTGAATTCATGGAAAGGAGAACAAGAAACGAGTGAGTTAAAGGAAAATATCAGAGGAAAAACTACATTTGGAGGACTCTGATAAGAATCAGTTCTTCACTACTAATTTCTAGATTACTCTCTTAGGATAGCTCCATATTTCCCTCATTCACATCTCTTTTCCCTCTTAATCACCTGGCACAATGTCAGTCCCCTTCAGGAATATTCTTTTATCTCCAGTTCTCTAACCCCATTCAAACTACAACTGAAGAGATATTTGTAGACAGGGTTCCAGCTTAACTATAGCTAGGATTCATTCTCCCATATACTTACTTGTAAGCAGAGGAACACAAATATCCAAACAGGTCATTCAAGGGCAAGTTATCTTTAGCCCAAGCATAGATTCTTTCTGAATGCTATCATTTTTATTCTGGCTGGACTTCTATATATGAAAACTATCTGTCATATTTGTGTTTGATAAGAACTGTTTTTACATTCTATTTCAATCTAACCAACTAATCCCCAGAAAGCTGCCTTGGTCCTGAAGTCACCCCATAAATCCCAAATCCATTGCTCCATTTTATAAAAGAAAAAGACAAAAACAGAAAGATGGTTATAATACCCTAATTCTTCCTTCCATTTGGAGTTTCAGCACAAAACCCTTAGCTTCTTGCTCCATGCCTTATCTTTCTCTATGGAGCTAGACTGAGTAGTAAGCTATTGATATTAATACACATGTCTTTATAGAATGGTTCTAAGTATGGGTTGCTGGAAGCTAATTCCAACATGTCATAATAAATGCAAGAAGTCGTCAAAAGTAGATGGCTTCTATATTCAGCAGGACTGAATTATATTGCCTGCTGGAATAGCCAAAAGAACTTCCCCAAACCTGAAAATCTGCATATTTTATTGCCTGCTACTGGAACAGTAGAAGGCAGTTCCTCCAACCTGACAATGCCTACTGTATACCAAACCTTGCCTTTGATATGTGTAACTGCTTTGCTTTAGGGCAATTTGTGTTAATAAAAAGGTAGGGGTCCAGAGATTCAGAGAGAACTTGGTTACTACAGCTAAGTCTCCTCTGGCTACCCAATGTATTCCAAATTTATATTTCTAGTCTCTTTATTAATTTACACACAGCCCCTTCTAGAGATTCCTGAACCCTTCTAGAAACACCCTGGCAACGGGTATTGGGTTTCTGTTTTCTCTCACTTTAAGCAATGGGAAGCAGCATCCTGTGAGATTTCAATCAACAATAACCAACTGACAATTCCAGGGTAATTAGCCTGATGAACAAACTATGCAATATAGTGAATTCACTTATGGTATCTAAGCATATATTCTTCTAGTCCTCAACAAAGACTTTCTGTTCCAAAGATTTTACTTTCTTTAAAATGATTTTATTGGTTTGAGAGAGAGAAAAGGGAGAGGATAGAGAGATAAGAACACTGATGATGAGAAAAACATCAATGCCCCCTTCTGGGTATTGAGCCCACAACTCAGGCATGTGCCCTGACCAGGAATCAAACCAGTGACCTCTTGGTTCAAGGACTGACACTCAATGGTTAAACCACACTGACAGGACAGTTCCAAGGATTCTAGACTCTAAATAACTATAATCTTTTGCTTATGCTCCTTCTCCACCGTAACTGCCCCTCTTCATCCACTCTCAGCCCATCTGGTACTTAAGATATTTTTAGGGAGGAGCCATTGTTCCATGACCTCAAAAAGAGACTCCTCCAATGCTTACAAATTTTAAACTTTTAAGCTTCATTTCTCTGAATGTCTAAAATAGTCACTGCTCTTCCTAAATCATGCATTTTGACAATTAACTAGAATAAAACTGCAATGTTATGCACTGAACAAATGTTCCACACTCAACTTGTATTTTACATGGCTATGTTTTGCCTTTTCAACTACAATTTACATACTTGGAAAAGTTAATAGGCTTTCTTTCTTTCTTTGAATATTTCTCAGGAAATAACAAAAAGCCTTCTTGAAAGAATACGAAATACTGTATTTCAACAATGCCTGATTTTACAACAATAAATTAATGAAATGTCCACTAAATACCCATTATGTGCTCAACAATGGTATAAAGGAAAAACTGATATAGGTCTTTCTCTTCAGGGTGTTATTATAAGAAAACATGCCTTAGAAGCCATAGGGCTTTTAAGGATCAACATTATCCCTTATAAATATTATAAATAAAATTGTGCTACAAAGTAATTAGGCTAGACAAGTGACTGTTGGAGTAAGACTTCAAAAATCCACACAATCTGACTACCCTCTGAGACAAGCATGTCAAACTCATGGCTCACAACAAATATTTTTGTGGCCCAGCCAATATAACAGTAACATTTTAATAAAAACTTCATAACTAAATTTTTACAATATCTTGTTATACATAACTAGAGGCCTGTTGCACAAAGATTCGTGCAATGGGCCTTCCTTCACCTGGCTGCCAGCACTGGTTTTCCCCCTGGCACCCGGGACTCAGATCTTCACTCTGACCACTCCCTTCCATCTTCGCTGACTCTGGCCTGAGTCTGTAGGCTTCTTGCCAACTCTGGCTGGAATCTGCAGTCTCCGCTTCGCTCTAGCTGGAGTGCTGCTCCTGTAACTCCCTCCGACCCCCACTTTTCCCTCTCATAGAGGCATCCTGACCTGCCCAGCCACTCAGCACCTGGAGCGGCTGGGGGTGGGGGGATAAGGTGGGGCCGTGGCCATCTTTGTCCTGATTGGCTGGCAGGCATCACAGAAGTATGGTCAATTTACATATTTCTCTTTTATTAGTTTAGATTACTAATAACGAACTACAACATTCGCTAATGATGATTACTATAATCGTGTTGCATTCATTTCCCTTACCCCTTATGCACCTTACACACGTGCACCATTTCTCTCCACTCATACTAACAGCGCATATTTTAGCAGCAGATTGCTACGTCATTAGTCTTGAACTGACTTGTTTGGTGTGCGCAACAGAAAATATTTCACTTTCAGAGAATAAGAAAAATAAGTTTATTTGCATTAACGCTTATTAATTTGTACAGTTATTCAGTGTCTGCTAAGTTAATGTTCAAGAAAAAAATTAATTTTTATTAAAATATTCTATTATTTTATGTTAATAATTACTCATTTACTTCAGCCCTTTATATTCATCACGCCTCTATAGCAATAAACCTACTTTTCTATGAAAATAGAAGTTTTTTTTGTGTTTTTTTTGTGGCCCACATAAACTTAAACCTTATTTGGCCCATGTTAGCCTTTGAGTTTGACATGTTTGCTCTAATAATTAGATGTATAGAAAGGTCTGCAATCATGTTGGGGAGGGTAGGAGAATGGGGATTTTAGGAATTAAGAGACCAAAGCAAGGATTTAGAAGCAGGCAATGTGAGAAGCCAGAGTAGAGAGGAGAGGACCATCCTTTGAACAAAGCTGAACAAAGAGAAAGAACAGCTATGTAGGGAGAGTGAAAGTGAAAGTGTTATTTGGGGACCTGATGATGTTATGTCAAGTGCTCCCAGTCACTTTGAAAGGTGTGTGGCTTCTAAAGAGATACTTCCTAAAAAATGTTTCAAAGCTGCCTATTCCTCCCTGACCAACTCCAAAGACTCCCACCTACCTGGTTTTCTCTCACTCACCTGGGTGGTTCCAATGTGGGTTCTCTCCCTCCACCACCTGCAGTTCTTGTCCTTGCTCCACCTTGAAGATCACTTTTGTTTTGGTAACTGGATCCCCTGTTCATGGGAAACAACACAGAACTGGGAACAAGGTGCTAGGGACAAACAACTACCTCACAACTCAGGTCTGCCTCCTTGAGTCTCAGGGCCTGTAAAGGATGACAAACAGTCTTCAGAACAGAAAGACTCTCCTCCATTTGGGAGGTGGAAGCATAAACACACTGACGCCCAAAGAAGATGACGAATCTTTGGTCACTAAAACTCAGGGCCAAACCTACCAAAGCTTCCGAATGTTCACAGCTTTCACAAGTCTTCAGGAAGGGCACTATTAGTGCATTCTGAGTTGCCACGAGAAATTACCACCCACTGTCCTTACCCACTGAGACGAGGTTTCTAAAGTTCTCCAACATCACATCCCAATACAAGGTTCTCTGATCACAGTCAAGCAGCTGCCACTCCTCTGAGGTGAAGTCCACAGCCACATCCTGGAATGTCACTGATCCCTGTAATAGCACATTGATCTTCAAACTAAAGTGTGAATTACATGGGACTTCTAAGAGAATGTCAGCTTCTTACAGTCCTATCATGTTCACTGTTGAATTTCCAGAAAGTTATATATGATAACTATTGCATGTTTGATTCAGAAATAGACTGTGATAAAAACAAAAATCATACTTAAAATATTCAACTAGTACCAGGACAATTTAATGAGGAAAAGTATAGTCTTTTGAACAGATGTTGGCACCATTCTTTCAGGCAAAAGAATGAAGTTAAACAACTCTTCCATACACACCTCACATTATATGCAAAAATAAACTAAAATGGGTGAGAGACTTAAATATAAGAGCTAAAACTAAAATTCTTAGAAGAAAACATAGGAGTAAATCTTTGTGAACTTGGATTAGCCAATGGTTTCTTAAATATGACAGAAAAAGTATGACAAAAGAAAAAATAGGTAAGTTGGAATTCATCAAAATTTTAAAAGGACACCACCAAGAAAATGAAAAGACAACACAGAATGGGAGGAAATATTTACAAACCATATATCTGATGAGAGATTTGTATCTAAAATATAAAAAGAACTCTTATAATGGAACAACAAAGAGATAACTCAATTTAAAAATAGGCAAAGGATTTGAACAGACATTTCTACAAAGATATATATATAATCCCTAAGCACATGAAAAGATGCTCAACATTAGTAGTCATTAGTAAAATGCAAATCAAAACCACAATGCGATATCATTTCATACCCACTAGAATGGCTAAATTAAAGACAGACAATGACAGGTGTTAGCAAGGATGTGAAGAAATTGGAACTCTCATACATTGCTGGTGGGACTGTAAAACTGTACAGCAACTAAGGAAAACAGCTTGGCAGTTCCTCAACATGTTAAACATAGAGTTACCATATGATCCAACAATTCCTCAGAGGCATATACTCAAGAGAATTAAAAATACATGCCCACACAAAAACCTGTGCACAACTGTTCTAGCAGACTTATTAACAATAAAAAAGTGAAATCAATATGGCTATTCATCAATTAATGGATTGGTAAACAATACTGCATCATGTACAATAAAAAGCTATAAAATAGAGGAAAATATTGTGTGAGGTGAGAGTAGTTAGTTACAAATGGATCACATATGATTCCATTTGTATAAAATGTTCAGAATAGGTAAATACATGGTAAAAGTAAGTAGCTGGCCTATATGTGTAGGTTTGTTTAAGTACACTGCATCATGTTCATACAATGACAAAATCGACCAAGGGTGCATTTCTCAGTTTTAAGTGGTGCATGACTATAAAGTTAAACAGATTAATCCATACTTTCCTATATAACAGAAAAGCCAATAAGAAAATATGATGAAAAATATCTATACTATTCTCAATAGCCACATCTATATATATAAAAGCCAGTGACTGGAATGACTGGAACAACGAGTCACTATGATGTGTACTGTGGACAGCCAACCTCCTGTGGATCCCCCTCGCCACCACTGGAGATAGGGTTGGCTGGCCGGCTGACCTCCCACAGCCCCTTGTCCTGGACAGCCTAGCCCCCAATTGCAAAGCGGGCGCGCCCCCCCCCCCCGCATCAGGGCAGGCTGGCCAGACCCCACCCATGCATGCATTTGTGCACCAGGCCTCTAGGATAAGAATAAACATTACAGCCTGGTCAGCATGGTTCAGTGGTTGAGCGTCAACCTGTGAACCAGGAGGTAACAGTTCGATTCTCAGTCAGGGAACATGCAGGTTTGAGGGCTCGATCCCCAGTGTAGGGTGTGCAGGAGGCATCTGATCAATGAGTTTCCTCATCATAGATATTTCTATCCCTCTCTCTTTCCCTCTTCCTCTCTAAAGTAAATTTAAAAAATATATATTCTAAAAAGAATGAACATTACAAAAAATGTACAAGAATTATAATAAAACTGTAATGAAGAACTTATAAGAAAATTTAAATAAATGAAAAGTCATTCTCTCCAAAGTAATTTAAAAGTGTAATGCAATCAAATTAAAAATACTTAACACATACTCCTTTAAGGACTTTGACAACCTGATTTTAAAATGCACAAGAGAAAATGATCAAGAATAGTTGGGAACCCTAAAAAAGGTATAAGGGTACCTTTTACTTATTTTTCTGGATAAATATTAAAAGGGTTTATATAGAGCTGTTTGGCACTGTGTTCTCCGTTTACTCTAGGGAACATTCTAAGGCATATGAAATCTGATGTTATATTTTTTCATAGGGTTCTTGCTATGAATGTTTTTAGTATTATATCTATGAAAGACCGTTTAGAAGATACTTTCTTCAAAGAACTGTGCCAGGAAAAACTTTATCTGGGGCACTATTTTGCTTTATCCTCACAGACAATGCCAATACTTTAACTGGTTGGTTATCCATTTTCTATGATGGCCAGAAATATTAAGCACACAAATGCAGCTCAAATTTACTCCAACTATGTGCAAACCCTGTGACCTGAATATCAAGTTATCTATTTTCTAAATTTCCTTTTGGACCTAATCTATTCAATCTACGTTTTCCCTGACTATACATTTCCTTTTTATATGGATTTTTGAGAGACTTAAAGACTGAATAAAGGATTTTCTTACCTGGAAGTTAATCATTTTCTGCAACTCTTGCACAGAGATCTATGAAAGTAAAAATTAGGAAGTAAATAGAAGGACATGAAAAACCAGGACTGCAATGTAGAATCCTTCTCTATCAGAATGGAAGTACCCACACTGCAGCCTCAGAGAATGCCTATGAGAAGTACCCACACTGCAGCCTCAGAGAATGCAGCCTATGGGGAGAATGTTTCTAGCAAGTCAGAAAAGCCCCTATTTTATAAGCACTGCTGTCTGCTGTGATTCTGTTATGAATATATGGATGTGATACATTCCAACTGAACTAACAGCAAGTTGTTAACCTTTGAACCAGTGGCGTGTTTTCCGTCCAGAAATTTATCTTAATAATAATAAATGAGTTAAAAGACTAACTAAAACCTAGTCTCTGATGCTCAGTATCTCTGGAAGTCATTCCTTCTTGTGATTCTCTGGTGTCTACTCTAAAGTTGGTGTAAGAGATCTCAAATTAGATTGGCTTTATTGAGAAGGCTAGAACCAAAGACCCAGGAACATTTTTTTTTTAAAGCAGTTTAGACTCCAAACTGTTTCTGTTTCTCTTTCTCCCCACCTCTACCCGCTTTGGAAACTCATCATCTCCTATATACATGCAGTCTGGGCGAATTCTAACCAGTACAGTTGGGGCTCTAGAAAGACTAAAATCTGCAAGAGGGATTCACAGCTTTATTTATATAATCTTCACTGGAAGATCTGTCGATTCACCTAGTGCCCCTTAAAAAAATGCCAGCAAAACAAAATTCACTCAGTATTCACTGCTCAAAATATTTCAAAAGAAGAATTAAATCCAACTCTTTTCGGGTTTTTCTTTGCAGGGTGCTATCTTCT
Organism: Lasiurus cinereus; assembly: GCA_011751065.1. NCBI lineage: Eukaryota > Metazoa > Chordata > Mammalia > Chiroptera > Vespertilionidae > Lasiurus > Lasiurus cinereus. The sequence goes on from JAAGEH010000030.1 coordinate 14,598,369, forward strand.
AAAATAAGAATGAAATTTGGAGAAATCTTGATTTAAATCTCAGCTCTTGCACTTACTAAACTGTATGAGTCTATGTGCCCTGACGGAGGATCTCTCAGCTTTAGTTAATTCGTGCTGTAAAGTGAAGATAAGTTAATCCAGGTGATGATTGTGAGAATACCTTAAGAAGAAAATAACACAAGTTTCTCCAGAAATGCTTTCTTCCCAGATCCCCTGAAACGGTTTAACTTTTCCTGCTGCAGGCTCTGATAGGGCCAACGGTGCTCGGGTAACCAAGAAAGGTAGTGTGGTGCACACTCCTTCCTACACAGGGACCTTTACCAACGAAGGCAGGGATGCAAACCGAACCAAGTTTGCCCCTGCCCCTGCCCCAGCCGGGAGCTGGAACCCCCTGAGTGGCAGCCGCAGCCCTGCGCTTGCCTTCTCTGAACTCCTCCTCCAGAACTGGGAGGAACACAGACACCAGGTGGCCGCAGGTGCGGAGGGCTGAGTTTACCGCCGGCTGGGGAAGCCAATAAACCAGCGCCTCTCTCCCCGCCCTCCCTCAGTCCCGCAGCGCCCTACCCGCCAGCCTTTCACCGCTGCGCTCCCGGCTCCGGCCCCGGCTCGCTCGAAGTCCTACATCAGTTTGCAGAGACTCGGGGAGCAACACCCACTGTCACGCTCACGGATTCGAAAATTACAGAAAGCTGGCTGCCTCCCCACCGTGCGTATGCGGAAGTAACAGCCCACCTAGAGTTCCCAGTTCCCCTCGCGGTGGAGGCCGTTCATCCAAAACTACATTTCCCACAAGGCTCGTGGAGCTAAGTTTCCGGAAAACCTCAGAGATTTCCAACTCTTGGGGTAAATTCTAGGGTTGGTATCTTTGGGGCCGCCTTGAGAGCCAGGCTCACTTTTATAAGTGTGGGGGATCCCTCTGGCTGCGAGTATAACTCGAGGTCTTGCCCCCGGATAGCATCAGGGTGCCTGATCAAGCGGGGACCCTAGATGGTCGCTTGGTCCTCTAAGTTCTTGTCACCTATAGGTTACCTCCCTTAGTTAAAATGCCCAGGCTTTGGCTGTTTGCCTGGACACGGGTGGAATTCACATTTCAAAATGGGGTCAGTTATGCTAATTCCATGCTCTCCACAAAGAAAGCAGGTGTACAATATTATTTTTATTTTAAAATATAGACATCAGAATTTTTAAATACTGAAAAATCTAAGTCAGCAGTAATGCTAAGAGAATAATTTACCCTGACTCAAATTTGGTTTCTTCTAGCAACGCAGTAGCTTAGTTCAGGGAAGTGAAGAGAAACCAACAAAGAAGACCGAGAATGAATAATCTGTGAGATAGATGGAAAAGTAGGAGAGTTAGGATCTGAAAAATCAAGGGAAGAAAATGTTCCAAGAAGGGAGTGATCCACCATGTCAAATGCTACTGATAGGTCAACTAGGATGAGAACTAAGAATTGATCATTGAATTTAGCAACATGAAAGTTGTTGAAACAGGCCGTTTTGGCATAGTGGTGGAAGTTTGGTAAGAATGGGATAAAAAGATGAGAGAGGAAGTAGAAGAAAGCAAGTATAGACAATACTTTTAAGAAGTTTTGCTTTTTTAAGATGAACAGAAAAGTAAAGCTGTCTTTGCATGTGGCCAATGGGTCCAGAATTTTTAAAAAATTGCTTTGAGAGAGACATAGAGAAATGTGGACTTGTCGTTCCACTTATTTATGAATTCATTGGTTGATTCCTGTATGTGCCCTGACGGAGGATCCAACTACAGCCTTGATGTCAGGAGGATCTCTAACCAACTGAACTACCTGGCCAGGGCCAGATTTTTTTTTCTAATATGGAAGAAATTACAGTGTATTTGCATTCTAATAAAAATGATACAACAGAGAGGGTAAAACTGACAACACAGTAGAGAAAGGCAGTTGCAGGAGGAAAGTTCTCGAGGAGAGAAGGGATGGAATCCAGTATACAATCATAAGGATTGATTTTAAGAGTGTGTACAATTCATCCACTGGAAAACAAAAGGGGGTGGGGAGGCAGAGTTCATGGATAGATGCAGATGGGCAGATTTGGTCGTGAGACAATTGGGATTTCCTCTTATGAATGCTTCTATTTTCTCAGTGAAATAGAAAGCTGAAAGCGAAGATAGGAAGGTACTGGAGGTTGGGGAGCTGTGATGAGCTCAGAGAGGGAAGGCATGAAAGCTCTGTATCCTTTCCCTTACACCTTGCCCTTATGCATCTCTTCTATCTGGCTGTTCATATATTATATTTCTTTGTAATAAACTGATAATCTAGTAAATACAATGTTTCTCAGCTCTGTGGCCACTCTATCAAATTAGTTGAATATGAGGAGAGGATCATTGGAACCTCCAAACTATAGCCTATAACATAGGTGACAACCTAGACTTGCAATTAGTATCTGAATGGAGGGGAAGGGGGAAACTGTAGGACTGAGCACTTTACCTGTATAATCTGACAGTTACCAGCCAGATAGTGTCAGAATTGAGCTGAATTGTAGGATACTCAGTTGGTGTCAGAGAATTGGTTGGTGGTGGAGAAAAAAAATCACAAACACATTGGAAATAGTGTGAGTGTAATTTTAGTTTTGTTCATGACAGTGCCTCCAAAGCCTGGCACTTCATGGCTGCTAAGTATTTATTAGAGAATACTGAATAACTGTGAAACTGTCTATAGTTTTATCCTCATAAGTGCATTATAAAACTTATCTGGCTCAGATTCTTCAATCTATAGATCAGTTTGGAGAGAACCATGAGCCTGGTATGTCTCATTTATTTAAGTCTGCTTTAATTTCTCTCAGCAATGTTTTCTAGTTTTTGGTGTAAAACACTTGCATATTTTTGGGTCAAAAATATCCCTAGCATTTCATCTTTTTTATGTTATAAATTTAAAATTTTAAATTTCCATTTGATTTTTTTATTGCAACTGTACAAATACAATTTGTTTTTGAATATTGATCTGACACATGCTATAACATGGGTGAAACTTGAAGACATTATGCTGAGTGAAATACTAGTAAGACAAGTACAGAAGGGCAAATATTGTATTCCTTTGTAACAAACTAACAATCTAGTAAGTACAATGTTTCTCACAAGTCCAGCATAGACTTACTTCCTTTTGTGAACCTATAACGTCTTGTACCACCCTACCATTTTATACTAGCTCTTATCACATGGCTCTGTCGTTGCCTGATTACTTGTCCATATTCTCTGCTAAACTACATAAAGCAGGAAGGCTGGAACTGAATCTCTTGGCTGGGTCCTCTCAAACCTGCTCTCTTCTTGGTGCCACAGGATGCCCAGAATCGTTAAGTCTCCAAGAAAGTCACGTTCTTGAGGATCTGCCTCCTGCAGGCCTCCAATGGGTTTGCAGTATCAAATTCTGAAAATTGACCCTTTCAATCTGATGCTTTTGCCTCAGATTACGCAAGACAGGGAAAGAATTGTCCAGACTCTGTCTAGCAGATGATATCAGATTTTTAAAATTATGAGCCTTAACCTAAATGTTCTAACACATTTTGGTGCTGGGATGGGGTTGTGGGGACCAATTAAGGACTAGTCATGTTCATCTATCCTCTTTTCTCTAGGGTTTCGCATCCTTAGCAAGGCAAAAATTGCAAGCTCTGTTCCTGAAAATCTCAATGGGGCAAAGATGGCAAGTTGTCACTCAATATCCATTCTCCCTTTTTTATAGTTCATAGAATTTCCAGTTTTTATCTGGGAACATGCTTTCCCAGAACAAAATTTACATATGCAGCTAGCTATGACCAGGTAACCAAGTTTTGGCCAGTGGGATGGAAGTGGAAGCAATGGTACAAATTTAGGAAGTGTCCTTAAAATGATGCCCTACTTCAGCTCTACACTGAATGTGTAATGGGTGACTGGAGCTTGGGCAGCCATTTTGGACTATGAAGTAGAAAGATACCTGCTGATGTTAGAGAAATAAGAGAGAAGGAATTTGGGCTCCGAACACCCTGGGGTGCCCCATCAGAACTAGACTATCTTTTTCATAAGAGAGAAAAAAAATTCTATTTTGTTTAACCACGATTGTTTTGGAAATTTCTATTATGAACAGTTGAACTTAATCCTACTTAATGTAAATGTACTCAATCCATTCTCTGGCCCAGGAAGCATGTTTTAAAAAATCAAGAAATAGCCGAAACTGGTTTGGCTTAGTGGATAGAGCGTTGGCCTGCAGACTGAAAGGTCCCAGGTTCGATTCCGGTCAAGGACATGTACCTTGGTTGCAGGCACATCCCCAGTAGTGGGCGTGCAGGAGGCAGCTGATGAATGTTTCTCTCTCATTGATGTTTCTAAATTTCTATCCCTCTCCCTTCCTCTCTGTAAAAAATCAATAAAATATATTAAAAAGAAAAAGCTTTGCTGTCACATCTCTTTTCATTTACCCATTCATTGAACAAGCATCCAAGAGGTCCATAATTTGGGGTTAAGACTCCTTAGGCATAATTCAAAAGGGAGAGATAAAATTATTTAGACATGTCAAGGCTGAAAACCAGGGAAGTATTTGTAGGAAGTATCATTAGTGATCCTGAGTTGCCTCAACTATTTTGTAAGAAACCTCAAAGTGCCCAGCTGATGGCTCAGTGGTTGAACGTCAGTCTATGAACCAGAAGGTCAAGGTCAGCATACACACAACCATTTATAGCGGTTACCTAGGAAGGATTGAGATTATGAAAAAAAAACACAACAACAACCCATCAGTTAACCAATCTGGATAGTGTTTTATTTTATTTTATTATATAAAATGCAGAAAGCCTTGATTGAGAAAAAATAGGGAAGAGACTTAACAGAAACTGAAGAATCTTCTTAGGAAAGCAATGTCTGCTGAAGGATACTGTTGTTCTAGCCATGATGAGAATCTGTCTTCTTGGCAATCTATAGTGAAGCTCCAGGTACAGTATAATCCCAGATCTCTCCCACTCACCCACGCACTGGTCTTAGATTTGAGTGGTTAGAGGTTGAGAAAATATGAAAGCCAAAGACTGGCCCCCTTTTACTTTGTGAATACATCAGGAGCAGGAAGGATGAAAGTTCCTTAAGGCACACCTTCTGTTCATCTGGCTTTTTTGGCTTGGGGCTCTAGTGAGGAGCTGTGCACTCCACCGGCCTTCCTCCACTCACAGATATCTGCATAGCTGCACGTCCGGCATTTCCAAGCCTCCTCCACATCAACTCCTTGAGGCTCTCGGTGGCCCAGCCAGTAAGCCATATAGTGCTGCACTTGACTTCTCAGCTCCTTCTCTTCAAAGGCCACAATCTCTGAACCCAGCACAGTGGCAGTCTCTTGGTGGAAATACTCAATCTTCAGAATATCAATGACTGGAAGGTCAGACAGTGTTAGAGACAAGATGACCAGCTCCATGAGGTCACCCAAGGATGTCACAGAGAAGCCTCCCTGTTGAGCGTGCCTCAACACTGACGGTCCCAGGGGCTTTTCTGGATGCAATTTTGTGTGGTGGATTAGGCTAGCAGTGGTCACTTTCCCTTGTACCATGGCATCAAAGATATACTTGTACAGGCTGACTTGAAAACAGTCTTTTTTTTTCTGAGCATCCAGAGGGAGCATGGGGCGTTTGCGTGTCTTGAGTTCAACCAGTTCCAGTTCCCCCTTGGGTGTATAGTGCAGCTCATCAATCACTCCAACAAGAAGCACACCCTCCACTTCCCCAAACACTGGAAACTCTCTGATGCACCCTTCTGACTGCAGGGTAGGAATCATTGATAACATATTCAGAAACTTAACTGCCCATGCATCTTCTTTACTCGTGATGGAGATGGTCACAAGATCATGAAGTTCTAGTTCTCTAGCTAGGTGGATACTGGCACCAGTGTCCAAAATAGCTGCCTTCTCAGGTGCCAAGAAACCAGGAAGTTCCTTTCCATATACCATTTGCTGTTCACACCAGTTCTGAGTAGACAGGTCAGTCACATACAAATATTTAAGGTGGAATCGCTCCATGGGTGATAAGACATCCAATCCTTTTTTCCATGTTGGAAAGCTTATGAGCTTGCCATCCTTCCCGGTGAGTTCAGAAGAAGGGCCAGGCTTGCTAAGTGAATCACTCAACTCTTGAGTATCCTCCAGATCCAGAAACTCTGAGTCACTAAAATCCGAGAACCCTGAGGCCTCTGCTGGCACCTTCTCCTCTTCCTCAGTCTCTGCCATGTCACAGATCTGGATTGGGCTAGGCCCTGCACGTCATGTTAAAGAAATGCATTATCCAAATAAATAAAGAGAATTATGACTATTTATTTACATTCCTTAAAGAAGCCTATTTGTTTGCAACCAATTAGTAATGCTAGAGAGTTGTAGTACAGGTACAATTTACAATAGGGTTTCTTGTATCATCCATATATGAACACAAATTTTTTTAGGTGCAAAATTGTTTTATTCTTGAAGCTGGCTCTAACACAATGTGTGACTTTAAGCAACTTACTTTCTTTGGCCTCAATTTCTTCATTTAAAAGATCTGAGTTTGAGTGGGTGGGGAGGGGTCAACGGGAGAAAAGGGAGACATATGTAATACTCTCAACAATAAAGAATTTAAATAAAAAATATTTGAGTTTTGTCTTTTCTACTGCAAAATTCTACTGACTTGAGCTCTAGCTGGTGTGGCTCAGTTGGTTGGATGTCATCCCTGACACCAGAAGATTGCCAGTTGATTCCAGGTTAGAGCACAGGCCCAGATTTCAGGCTTGATCCCCAGTGGGGGCATGAGGAAGGCAGCCAATCCATGTTAGTTCTCACATTGATTCTTCTCTTTCTCTCCTTCCTTCGTCTCTCTCTAAAAATCAATACACTATTCTTTTTTTAAAATCTATTTTTATTGATTTCAGAGAGGAAGGGAGAGAGAGAAAGAAATATCAATGATGAGAATCATTGATCAGCTGCCTCTTGCAAACCCCCTACTGGAGATAAAGCCCACAACCCAGGCATGTGCCCTAACCTCCTGGTTCATAGTCAATGCTCAACAACTGAACAACATGGGCCTGGCTATAAACTATTCTTTAAAAAAAAATTCTACTGACTTGGGACATTATTGCATTATTTTAAGTGAATACAACAAATCTTTGTATATGTTGGAACAATGTTTGAAAGTTTACTATGGATCACTTCTATAATTTCACTGATACAAAATCCTTAACTATGCAAATAAATCTCAATTGCAAACTGTTTCTTGAGAAAAATAAGCTCTCCAATGACTGTTTTTAAATGTAGTTTGCAGGATTAAAATTTAAAGACTAACTATTGATGCAAATAGATCTACTCATACACAAAGTAATAGCATGAAATAATGAGAGAGGATATTCACAGAGACATGTGGAAACCAGTTGCTTTTTTTTATACTTGAGATGTTAAGGTAATAGCAGACAGAAAGCTCTTTGTGGGTTTAATTTTAGCCTTACTGACTGTGATTTATACTCCTAACATTTTTATTTTCTCCCTCCACAAGACATCAACATATGATGGAAAATATCTGTCAATAAGCACTATTAATATTAATAATATAATCAATTATATAAAAAGTGATATTGTGTAGTTATTGTGTGGTAGATACTGAGATAAGTATTTCATATGCAATATCTGAATATTCTACTATAGGACAGATACTTTAAAAATTTTTACTATGACAAATTTCACATACAGAGAAACAGAATAATGAATGGCCATATACAAACCAATTAGATAAACAACTGTTGACATGTTGTTGCATTTGTTTCTTTCATGTGCACTTTTTTTTGGCTGAACTATTTTAAAGTACATTATAGACATTCTAACACTTCAAATATAAATATGTATTTTTAACTATACTATTATCACATCTTACATAATCAGTAATACCCTAACATTTTGGTCCTCATTCAAATTTCTCTAACTGTCCTAAAATGTCTTGGATAGCTTTTCCTTAAACCAAGAAACAAAGACCACGCATCTCATTTGATTGTTTTGTCTCTCAAGTATTTTTAATCTTAAGAAAGTAGGCAAATTAGTTTGTAAAGATACTCTTTCTAAGCCTTCCTCCTAATTTCACATATCTAACCTCACATAGAAAGAAAACAAAACAAGGTATGACCAGTCCACTAGTATTTGACTCAGGGTGCCAAAAAATAAAAAATAAATGATTTGACACATAATTTAAGTCAGTTGAGATAACTATAGGCCATTTTCTCCTTGCTATTCTAATAAGCAATAAATACGCTGAATGCACCAATTCCCAGGCTTAAAGTTTAAGAAATGATGCCTTGAAAATGGTATACTTAAATAGAATTAAAACACAGAAGCTGCATAGTTACAAGTATCTGAAACTGCAATGTGCCTAACTGATGACAGCTTCAAAATGAGTACATGTAAAGCTATGAGAGCATCAATCAAATGTATAGTATCATAGATAGTATTTCTTAGGACAAGTTTGATTTTTAACTAAATGTAAAAAATTAAATTAGAGTAACAATACAGAGAGTACATAAGTATAGCAAAATCATTAGGTGGCAAGTGAATGCGATGTTTGGGAAACACCAGCATTGTATCAAGGATCTGGATTCTGAATCTGAATCTGAATCTGACTAGGCCAGTCGTATTTAGTAGTATGCTATTTGCTTTAGGAAGTATTTATTCTTGTCCAAGTTTTCCAGTGGCTACTGATACATCTTTACAATTAGAGCATTCCTTCCAACTGTACTCGGCTGCCCAAATGATTGAGTGATACAACAGTGTATACATATATTAGCACTGAACAAATGTGGATCTTCTCCCCCTTCTCAAGAAAGAGACAGTGTGTCAATTCCCTCTGACAGATGAGATTAAACCTTAGGAGAGCGGAAAAACTATTCACCTGGGACTTGGCTGATCTTCCTCCTCGCGGGGAAGGCAGACTGCTGAAATGACAAAGCTGGGGGAGGAGAGAGGAGCTCTGAAAACACCAGGTCTGCAGCAATGAGTCCCGATTAGCAACCCTGGGCTTTACTGTGGCAGAACGGGGACTTTTTGTCCTTTCTCACCTGACCATCCCCTCTCATTGTGGCATTTCCACACTGCACAAACCGTAGCCCACCCCAGGTCCTAGGTAACGCTTGCCTCTCTCCAGGGGCAAGTACTCCAAGCCTTCATTTCCCCCATACCTTGGATGCAGCTACCTGATCCAAGCCCTGCTCCCTGCAAGTAAAAGGATTCTTTCTTCCTTTCTTTTTTTTAAAGTCCTAGAAGCTCCGCGGTCAGTTTCCTTTTCCAGCCTCAAGCTCAGTCGGGAAACGCGGGCAGAGACCTCACTCACAGCGTCCTGTGGGTTCGTGCTGCTTGCGGAACCGCCCTCATCCTAGCTTCCTATTTGTCTGGAGCAGCCGGGACTTAGGGGCTCCGAGGACGTCTGCCTTCGGGAGGTACCTTTCCACTGGCCCCAAGCCACGGTCTCCCCGAGTTCCGTGCATGCGCCCTAAGGATTTCCGAGCGCTTCCTCCAACGTCCTGGAGGAGCTGGGGATGACAGCCCCTCCGGAAGGGGTCCCAGCGGATCGCAGGAGCTTCCGAGAGTGAACGGTCCGGAGCCCCCCGAAGCCTGGCCGGCGCGGGCAGACGAGACAACGCGCTTTCCGGGAGCCGCGGCCACCGGGGAGGAGGAGGGTGAGGGGCGTGGCAACCGCGGGGACAGACCTCTGAGCTCGAAACGCAGCCCTCAGCCCGCCACCCCCATTCGCCGGCCTTCCCCTAACCTCGGGTCCGGGTTCCACGCGGTTCCGCTGCGGCCTCGGAACCGCGCCCGGACTCCCCTCTGGGCCAGCAGGCGCAGGTCAGGCAGCGGCGCTGTCCTGCCAGGCTTCACACGGAGCCGCGGAGACGGGCTCGGGGCCCCAGGCCCGCCCCCTCCCAGAGGCCCCCGCGGCGCCGCCCCGCCCTCCTCCCCGCGAGGCTGCGGATCCGTCCGGAGTCCCCCCCTCCGGCGGCTGCGTCGGGTGGAGAGCCCCCAAGCGCGGTCCACCGTGGGCAGGTCCCACCCTGCGCGCCGCCGGCTGTGCGTGTGGCTTAATTGCCTGGTGTCGGAGCTGCGCTGTCACCTGACCTAAAAGCGCCCACGCTGGCGGGGTTTCCGGGCGACTGTGGAGCCAGTGCCCGGGAAAAGTCTGGGCATGTTCCTTTCTCCCTGGCACGTAGCCTCAATCCGGTAAAGGATGCGTCTTTGCTTTGCCAGCTTGAGTGTTCAATCCCCATCTGCACCTCGCGCCAGCTTTTCCAGCGGAGAGAACCACCACCAACTTGCTTTTCAAAGATGCTGGCGCTTGTCTCATCAACATATATGTATATTTTTTAATGTACTTAATCTGTTTAAATTGGGAAATTTTATATTTTTAAATGTAAAATAAAGATCGGTGTAATAATTATTGAGCAGACATGTTATCATTAGAGCAAAAAATGAAACTTTCAGGCCCTTCTCTAATGCACTCCCATGCCTCCTTCCTGAGAAACCACTAGCCTATTATGACATCACTTCTTTGCGTTTCTTTGCAGTTTTTATTGCATGTGCCCTGACCAGGAATTGAACTGTGACCTCTTTGTGCATAGGTTGAGCCACACCAACCGGCCATAAAATCTTTATGGCTGAAGCAAAGTATGCTTTCTCGAGTATGCTTCAGAAAACATTGAAGAATTGTAAACAGTAATGTGGTTTGATTAAATATGTGCTCTGTAATTACCACTCTAGCAGCAGTGGGAAGGATAGAGAGATGACTCCAGACTAGATGTAGAGAAACCAATTGAAAATCTAAGCAGTTAGGAAGTACTACAAGTCTAATTAAGTACTGACAGTTAGGGACTTAAATCCTAAATACAATAAATAGGACCCGCTGACATTGGAGAAGTAATGAATGAGAGGAAAACATTTAAACAGGAGTAATAAAGAGGTGGTGGTACCACTTCCTGGATTAGGAATACAGATTTTATTGGGGGAAAAAAAAGTGAGGTGACTATGGGATAGCCAAGTGAAGATATCCAGTGGGATGTTGAATATAATGTTCTGGAGCTCAGGAGGTATTTCTAAAATATAGATGTCAGAAGTGTTGGGTGTTAAAATCAAAATGTGTAACTTGAGAAGAGAGTATGTCTAAGGACACAGCTCTGAGGAAGAACAATCCCATTATCAGTGGAGGCAGAAGTTCCTGTGAGGTAGAGTGAACGATAAAAAGGCAGCGGCACTGATAAAAGGCAAAGGCAATGGGTAGGCTCTGAAGTATTAATTTGTGAGGATTTCCTGGGCAGCAGATCTAAGTAAATCCTTTAGAATGGCAAAGAGCAGCTCAGCTATGTTCAGCCATTAATAGGTGCTTAGAAAGCCAGGCTAACAAACTTAGAGGGAAGATATTCTCAAACTCAGGTTTGACCCAAGTAAAAGGGCATGAGTTATAAAAGATTCTCCATTTCTTCATCTATAAAGTGAAGTTTCCGTTAGATGAATTTCTAGATCCTTTCCAGTTCTAAATTTCTGATCTGGTGAATTGGCATTGAAGAATGGGTTAGATTTGGAATTCTATGAACAATAACTTCTTCTTCTCCACCCCCTCTCCCAGATTCTCCCTCCCACCACCACACAAAGCTACATGGTTCTCATAGAAGCTGGGATCTCAGCCTACTGTAGAGTTGGGCACAGACCTAGCTGGGCCAATAAGAAACCTTCCTCAGGATTTTGAGATAAGAAATGAGAAAAAGAAGACAGCTTTATTCTGGGTGATAGAACCTGAATACAGGCAGTCCTCAGGTTATGTGGGAGATCTGTTCCTATGGTGTGACGGTGTGATGTAACTTGATTTTCGCCATAAGTCGGAACCCACCTACATAAGCACCTATGTCACTCACATGGAGCACATACACAGCAGTAATGAAGTGAAACAGTAAAAAAAAATTTTTTTAAAGATAATTTCCTGACCTTGTGGTAAATAAATAATAAAAAACATAAAGCACATATTACATACATCGAAATGATGGAACTTTTTTTTTTTATAAATACGTACTATAAATGGTGACGTAACCATGAAACAACTTAAGTTGAGTCCGTTGTAACCCAGGGACTGCCTGTTTTACAACTCCATATGTAAAATCTGGAGTTGCTGGTAGTCATGAATGGCAATGAGGTGTTTTCTTTTAAAAACAAACAAACAAAAAAAAAGTCAGAATGAAGACACAAGAAGCAGAAGTGAAAAATGAAGAGAAAACTGCCTGGTTTTCCAAAGTACTCATCTCAGTCCACTATTAGTATGTATTACAGGCCCTGGATTACATGAGCTAGTTGCAGGCTACCCCAGAGGCATGTGGGAGGTAACCAATAGATGTGTCTCTCTTACTGCAATGTTTCTATCTCTGTCTCTCCCTCTCCCTTCCATTCTCTCCAGAAACCAATGGAAAAAATATCGTTGGGTGAGGATTAACAAAAAATTAAATTTTAATTTAAAATATGAGGTAGTGACATTTTAAACAGTAGTTCCCATATACTGGTCTGTAAATCATTGAATGCCCATGCATAATAATTTATTAATCAACCATGAAGTCAGAAAAATAATAAAGTGTTAATTTTTCATATTGCTGAATTTAATTGGAAGGACCATCCTTTATTTTTAAGTGCTTTGTATGGAAGTGTAGATAGTAGTTATCAATGTAGTGTTTATTTACACAATGGGCAAAATTAGAAGTTGGCATCATTATATTAAGAACTCATATTTAGATTTCTGAAATTTAAAAGCATAGAATCACTGATTTAAACTTGACTTTTGTTCTCATGTTGGATAATCTTTTTTATAATCCATTTTTACACGTTATTTCTGAAGGCATTTCTCCTGTGTATTTCATGGTGCCGAGTAAGTGATGAATTATAGCTGAAGGATTTTCCACATTCATTACATTCATAAGGTTTTTCTCCAGTATGATGTCTCTGATGTTTCTTAAAGGATGAATCATGCCTGTAGGCTTTTCCACACCGCGTGCATTCATATGCTTTCACTCCTGTATGAACAATTTTATGGTTGCTAAGGTGAATCCTCTGCCTAAAGGCTTTCCCACATTCTTTACATTTATAGGGTCTCTCCCCAGTATGGATTCTCTGATGATGTGTTAGATATGCTCTATGACTAAAGGTTTTACAACATGCAGTGCACGCATAGGGCTTCTCTCCAGTATGAATTCTTATATGTTCACTTAGGTGTCTAATTTGTCTAAAGGTTTTCCCACATTCATTGCATGTAAAGGGTTTCTCTCCAGAATGAGTTCTCAAATGTTGGATCAAGCTAATGTTCTGGCTGAAAGCTTTATGACATTTATCACATACATAAGGTTTCTCTCCAGTGTGAGTTCTGTGATGCTGATTAAGAGAGGAGCGATGTCTGAAGGTTTTGCCACATTCTTCACACTCAAAAGGTTTCTCACCAGTATGGATTCTCTGGTGGGTATTAAGAGATGCACTTTGACTAAAGGCTCTTCCACATTCCTTACATCTGAAAGGTTTCTCACCAGTATGGATTCTCATGTGTTCAGTAAGATGAATGGGTTGCTTGAAGATTTTTTCACATATATTACATTCATAGGTTTTTGTTCTTATGTAACTTGTTGGATGACTAATCAGATCTAATTTGTATTTGTTCCTCTTTCTGAGTGTGTCGTATTTACAGTACCTCTGTTCTATAATAACATTTGAATTCACAATATTTTCCCCAAATTTGTTAGTTTCTTGGCCTCTCTTCTTGTGGAGCAAGATGGGTTGTCTTATATCTCTTCCATTGGTATACTGATGCCTTTCTAACTCCTCACATTTGGAGACTTTTCTCAATGTGGAATCAATTACATCATCCCTTATGAACCTTTTCATCATAATGCCTTGATATAACTGTTCCTGTAAAATGTCATTCTTTGCAGTTGATGTACTGGTTTCTGTTTTATTCTTCATGTCTGAAAGAAATGGAAAAATACAAATAACTCAAATACTTTATGCTTTGACAACTCAGTTACTATAGAGATTTAGATAGCAATATATGTAAAGTATATGAGATTTTTATTACATTTAAATATGGTTATGAATCCTGCTGAGGTAATGGGAAATTAAATTAAGAATCAGTAAACAGTAAAAGTATGATTTTATAAAAAAGAGTAAAGTTTGAGCATTTTAGTCCTGCTCTTTTTAATGATATTAAATAATGAAATTTCTGAGCTATCTTTAAAACATATCTTTTTAATTGATAACTACTTTTAGAAAACCATCTCATAAAAATAAAAAAGATGTTCCTTTCCCATCCAGCAGCAGTCAGAGACACTAATTCAAAAAAATAATGTTGAACTAAGAAAATTCACAAGAACACTAAGGTGTCTTTTATTAAAACTTACACATTTTTTCTATTTTCTGTGCTTACTAATTTGTCCCAGAAGTGTTATTTATACAAAGAAGCCTTTTAAGAAACCCAGACTATATTGCTGCTATTACAATGTTCTATGAAAATATCCTTTAACATTTAAACTTTTGACTGATTTTCTTGACCTCTGCACTGAAGGGACATGGGTTTGATTCTGGTCAAGGGCACATACCTTGGTTGCAGGCTGGACTGATTCCTGGCCCAATCTATATGTCTCTCTCACAACAATGTTTCTCTCTCTCTCTCTCCTTCTCCTCCCTTCCACTTTCTCTAAAAATCAATGGAAAAGATATCCTCAGGTGAGGATTAACAACAACAAAAATTAAAGTAAAAATAATAAAATTCTGACTGGTTTTCTTACTTAATAATTTGTTGTACACAGAATAATATCTCAACTGACAGCTTTGTATTCCTAAAAGGTATCACTTCTTGTAAAGATCATTAGTATTTCCAAATTCTAAATGAATAGAAGCAAGAATAGAGTCTACATTCTGGAGGCCCCCAATTCTGATCCTGAATAGTGGGGGAGGAAGAGAAGAGAGGGAAAGACAGAGAAGCCATCTATGTCTCCCTCCCCAATTCAGTATCCAGGCCTGAAGCAGTCCAAGTTAGGGAAGAAGAAAAGATTTAATTTTGAAGTTTAACTGAACTAAACATTTTACTAAAATCAGACTGTTATTGCCCTAACTGGTTTAACTCAATGGATTAGAGCATTGGCCTGTGGACTGAAAGGTCCCAGGTTCGATTCTGGTCAAGGGCATGTACCTTGGTTGCAGGTATATCTCCAGTAGGAGGTGTGCTGGAGGCAGCTGATTGATGTTTCTCTCTCATCGATGTTTCTAACTCTCTATCCCTTCCCCTTCCTCTCTGTAAAAAAAATCAATAAAATATATTTAAAAAATAAATAATTAAAATCAGACTGTTATTATTTAAAGGGACTAGACCATTTATGGGATCTCTTTGAGATTTTACCCAGAGGTAGGGAAAGAACACCATTGCAACTTTTATTATTCTTTTCATTATTATAAATTGAAAAAGAAAACCCAAGAGAATGTACAAACAAATTATTGGAATAAATAACAGAATGAAACAAGGTAGTTGGTTATAAGATCAATATACAAAATCAACTGTATTATTATATCAGGAACAAACAGAAAATATAATTTTAAAAAAGTATACTATTTACATATGAAAAGGGACCACCTGCCTTTGCTCACCTATACTGGGATGTCCTGGACCTTCTTTCTCTGTTATCCATGGCTCTTCTCCTTTCTCCAATTGGGAAATCACCCTAGGTTTAGAAAATTCATATCCTGCTTATGCAGTAAAAAAAAAAAAAAAGTATGAATGCTTATGTTAAGGTCTAAGAACCATCCCCAGAATTAGTTCCAGTCCTAGGATTTCTAAAAATGGAAAGGGGAACTTCAGCATGTTTTTCTATTTTAGCTCTACAAAGTAAAAGAAGGAGAATCAGATATGGCCTGGCTTGATTTTCAAAGGACTAAGACATCTCTAACACAGAACCCAAGGCGAAGATCCAGGGAATCCATGACATTTAACAATTTAGAAATAATGGCTCTCCTGTAATGACCAGGTTTCTGGATAAACAGTTAGCCCATCCTTACCCACTGAGACCAGGTTTCTGTAGTTCTCCAGCATCACCTCTCGGTACAGATTCCGGTGAGTAGGGGTCAACTGCCCCCATTCCTCCTGGGTGAAGTTCACAGTTATGTCCTTGAAGGTCAACTGTTCCTAGAATATAAGATACATCGCTTTTGTCCAGCCAGCATGGCTCAGTGGTTGAACATTGACCTATCAACCAGGCAGTCACAGTTCGATTCCCAGTCAGGGCATTGCCCTGGTTGCAGGTTCAATCCCCAGTGTGAGAGGAGCAGGAAGCAGCCAGTCAATGATTCTCTCTCATCACTGATGTTTCTATCTCTCTATATATCTCTCTCCCTATCCCTTCCTCTCTGAATTCAATAAAAATATGTTTAAAAAATAAAATAAGATAAAAACATATATTTTTTTTAAAAAGAGTTCCATGCCAAAACCAGTTTGGCTCAGTGGATAGAGCGTCGGCCTGTGGACTGAAAGGTCCCAGGTTTGATTCCAGTCAAGGGCCTGTATCCTGGTTGCGGGCACATCCCCAGTGCAGGAGGTAGCTGATCGATGTCTCTCTCTCATTGATGTTTCTAACTCTCTATTCCTCTCCCTTCCTCTCTGTAAAAAATCAATAATATATATATAAAGAATTCCAGAATTGGTAAATATGTGTTCACATATAAAAGGCTCACTTTCTTTTCCTTTTCTTAACTTTCCTAATTTTTATGACACAATTTAGTATTAAAAACTAAAATAAGCCGAGGCCAGTTTGGCTCAGTGGATGGAGCATCGGCCTTTGTACTGAAGGGTCCCGGGTTCGATTCCGGTCAAGGGCGCATACCTTGGTTGGGGGTACATCCCCATTGGGGGTTGTGCAAGAGGTGGCTGATCGATGTTTCTCTCTCATCGATGTTTCTGACTATCTCCTTTCCTCTGTGTAAAAAATCAATAAAATATATTTAAAAAACAAACAAACAAACAAACAAACTAAAATAAGAACAATGTACTGTAGGATTTATTACATATAAAGTGAAATGTATTGAGATAATATACAAAGAATGGGAGAGAATAAATGGAAATATAAGACTTTCATATTATATGTGAAACTGTATAAGATTAATTCAAAGCAGCTGTGATATGTTTAAAATTTCATATTGTAGTGGCTAGAACAACCACTAAAAACAAACCAAAGAAGAATAGCTAAAAAGTCATTAGGGACAGAAAATGAAATACAAAATAAATATTTAATCCAAAAGACAGCAGACGAGAAGGAACAAAGAATACATGGGACAGAGAGCAAACAAAGAATAACATTATGCACTTAAATCTACCTTATCAATGATTATGTTTACTGTAAATGGACTAACCAAGCAAGATCCAGCTATATTTAAGGAGGTCATACTTTAAATATGAAGACAAAGAGAGGTTGCCCCAGACAGTTTGGCTCAATAGAGCACTGGCCTACAGACCGAGACATCCCAGGTTCATTTCCTCTCAAGGACACCTACTTTGGTTGCAGGCTCCTGCATGGACCCTGGTCAGAGCAAGTGCAGGAGGCAGCCAATCAATGTGTTTCTCTCACATCGATATTTCTCTCTGACTTTTTCTGTCTCTTCTATTCTTTCTAAAAATCAATGGGAAAATATCCTGGGTGAGGATTAAAGAAAAGGAGAAAGAGCTCTCCATCCCCTTGGTCACTGCCATGTGAGGACACAGCACAAAGGGTGTCATCTGCAAGCCAGGCAGAGAGTTCTCACCAGGAAATGAATCTTCTAGCACCTTGATCTTGGACCTCACAGCCTCTAGAATATGAGAAATAAATATCTATTGTTTTAAGCCACCCAATCTGTAGTGTTTTGTTATGGTAGCCCAAGCTGACAAAAATAATTGGGCCACAGGAAACACAATGTATGCATTTGTTAAAATTTATCAAATAATACATTTAATTTTTGTGCATTTTTATATTAAATTTTTACCTTGAGAAATATGGAACTCCATTTAGTAGGTTTTTTAAAAATATATATTTTATTGATTTTTTACAGAGAGGATAGAGAGTTAGAAACATCGATGAGAGAGAGACATCGATAGCTGCCTTCTGCACACCCCCCACTGGGGATACGTCCGCAACCAACGTACATGCCCTTGATCGGAATCGAACCTGGGACCCTTCAGTCCACAGACCGACCCTCTATCCACTGAGCCAAACTGGTTTCAGCCATTTACTAGGTTTGCCTGTTACAATGGTATGGGTTATCAACTCTGAAACTATTTTTCTTGTATTCCAAGCTTGAGCAAATGAGTTAAAAATGGGAACCTGATTTCTCATTGTTGAAGGAGAACATATATACAATAGTTCCCCGCCCTGCCTCCCTTATCGATGGGAAATATGTTCCAAGACACCCAGTGGATGCCCGAAATCGTGGATAGTACCAAACCCTATATATAATGTCTTTTTCTAATTCACTTAAAGAAAGCACTTATCTGAAATGCCAGCATCACTAATCTTTCACTTTGGATCATTATTAAGCAAAATAAGGGTTACTTGAACACAAGCACTGCAATATCATGACAATTTATTTGCTAACCGATTGCTACTAAGTAGTCAATAGGTGGGATGTATATACAGGCTGCAAATGCTGAATAAAGGGATGATTTACATCCTGGGTAGGATGGAGCAGAATGGCCTGAGATTTCATCACACCACACAGAAAAAAATAAATAAAAAGAAAAAGAGAGGTTAAAACTAAAAGAATGGGAAAACAATAACTAAAAAAAAACACTGGAGGATCTACATTAAATCAGACAAACTGGACTTTAGGAAAAGATATTAGTAGGCATAAAGAGACATTTCATAATGATAGGGATCAGTTCATTAAGAAGACAACAATCCTACATGTTTATGCATCTGACCAGAGAATTCAAAATAAAGCAGAATTGACAGAACTAAAGAGAGATAGAGAAAAAAATCAAGATAGAGATTTTAACATTCTTCCCTCAATAATTGACACAATTAGACAAAAATTCACCAAAGATACAGCTTTAAACAACCTGTCAACAAACTTAATCTAATTGACATTTATAGAACATTACTGAATAGATTCTTTTAAAATTAAATTTATATTTCAAGATGACTTTAGTATATTTTTTTTATTGATTTTTTACAGAGAGGAAGGGAGAGGGATAGAAAGTCAGAAACAACGATGAGAGAGAGAGACATCGATCAGCCGCCTCCTGCACACCCCCTACTGGAGTTGTGCCCACAAGCAAGGTAGATGCCCCCAAACGGAATCGAACCTGGGATCTTTCAGACCGCAGGCCGACGCTCTATCCACTGAGCCAAACTGGTCTCGGCTCGAGATGACTTTAACGTGATCATTTTACATGTAAATCTATTTTGAGATAGATTTACTTGCAGTTATCTATATACTAGAGGCCCAATGCACAAAATTCATGCATGGGGGTTGGGAGGCCCTCAGCCCAGCCTTCACCTTCTCCAATCCAGGACCCCTTGGGGGATGTCCGACTGCCTCTCGCAATCCTGGACCACTGGCTCCTGACCACTTGCCTGCCTGCCTGATCGCTCCTAAACCCTCTCTGCCTGTCTGATCACCCTTAACTTCTCCCTTACCAGCCTGATCACTCCTAACTGCTCCCCTGCTGACCTGATCACCCCTAACCGCTCTGCCTCACCCCATATCTGGGACCCAGGATTCCCTCCTCCAGCCAGTCACAGGCACCTGGGACCTGGGCTTCCATCCTTCTGGCTGGCCGCAGGCACCCAGGACTTGGGCCAGCTTTGCCTAGGCTGGCCGCAGCTGCAAGGGACCGTGGGTGGGTGACTTTGCCTAGGCCACAGCCACAGGCGCCTGGGACCATGGGCCAAGCAGCTTGTCCCTCTCCTGGGCCGCACCTGCAGGTGCTGGAGCCCAGGACCGCAGGGCAGGTGGCTTGTCCCTCTTCCAGGCTGCAGGTGCAGACACAGCTGCAGATGCCCGGGACCACGGGGTGGGCAGCTTGTCCCTCTCCCTGGCCGCAGGTATCTGGGACCATGGGGCAGGCTGTTTGTCCCTCTCCCGGGCTGCAGGCACAGCCACTGGCGCCCAGGACTGTGGGAACTGGGGAGTGTGTGGATTGTCCCTCTCCCAGGCTGCAGCCCCTGCTGCAGGCACCTCGGACCACAGGGTGGGTGGCTTGTCCCTCTTCCAGGCCACAGGCACAGGCGTTGGTGCCCAGAACCACAGAGTGGGTGGCTTGTCCCTCTCCCTGGCCACAGGCACAGGCACAGCCACTGGTTCACAGGTCTGCAGGGCATGCAGCTTGTCCTTCTCCTGGGCTGCAGCTCCAGCTTCAGGCATCTGGGACTACCGGCCGGGTGGCTTGTCCTCTCCCAGGCCACAGGCACAGACACAGCCGCTTGTGCCTGGGACCATGGGGCGTGCAGCTTGTCCCTCTCCTAGGCCATAGCCTGGCTGGTCCCCATTGCTCTCTCCCCAGTGTTGAGTGTCTGAGCCGTTATGGTGTGAGGGTGTGATGACCATTTGCATATTAGCACTTCATTAGCTACTATACGCCCAATGCACATAATTCGTGCAAGAGCAGACCTTCTTTTCCCCAGCTGCTGGCACCAGCTTCCCTCTGGCACCCAGGACCTGGGCTTCCCTTACAGCCCTGGCTTTATCTGGAAGGATGTCCAGTCTAATTAGCATATTATGCTTTTATTATTATAGATTATTTAGGAAATCCCCTAATTGTCTAATAATAAGATACTGATTAAACTCTGGTACTTACATATGATAAAATACTATTCAGCCATTGTAAATTATGTTATAGATACTAATAAAAGGGTAGTATGTTAATTAGACCAGGTTGACTGGACATCTTCCAAATGTCCTACTTCCTTCTGGACAAAAGCAACAGTAGTGGGGGCCGAGGCAGAGGTAGTTAGGGATGTGACCAGGCCGGTAAATTCAAGAGCTAAGTTCAAATCTTGTACCATCTAATTTTAGAATCTAAGTTCTGCTCACTTAAAACTCTTCTGTTCTCAAATAATATCTGCTCTTGGAGAAACCAAGATGACAGCATAGGTAAACACCTAAACTGCTGCCTCGCACAACAATATCAAAACTACAACTAAAAGACAAAATGGACACCATCCAGAACCACAGGAAAGCTGGATGAGTGGAAATTCTACAACATGAAGGAAAAGAAAAGCACACTGAGACTCAGAGGAGCTGCAAAAGGCTGAGGTACAGAGACACATGCGACTGAGTGCATGGGCGGCTGAGTGCGCAGCTAGCTTTCTAAAATGGGAGGGGTGTGCTGGAGGCAGCCATTCAATGATTCTCTCTCATCATTGATATTTCTCTCTCCTTCTCCCTTCCTCTCTGTAATCAATAAAAATATGTATTTTTAAAAATAATAAAAGAATGTCAGAACTTCCTTTTCATTTACAAAGTTTGTTTTTCAGTTATAAATACTAAAAAATAAATTTAAAAAATGAGGCTTATCTTAGATCCCAAGTGGTATCTGTTGGTTTTTAGAGACTAAAATTCTATCATACATTTTGCTTTCTTTACAGAAATTAGCAACACAATGTTAAAGTTACATGGAGAAAAGTATAACTTCTATGAGCAGGTAAATTGCTACCACCGTTGCCATTTTCTGTCCAGGAGCAATATTCTCTGAGCTCCCCAGGTTGAATTCGTTAGTCTCAACAACCTCCCACTCTAAGAAAAGGGGCATTATGCCTTAAAAACCAAGAAGCATGTCAAAAAAATGAGAGGAAATTCCAACCCACCTGGAATTCTGCTCTCTGGGCCCCAGAAGTCCCTTCATCCTTTAAACTTTCTCCCTGGGTCTCATCAGCATCCTGAGATAGCAGAGCTGAGGAAGGAAAAGAGCCATAAGATTTCCACTCCCCCAAAGTTGCCAAAATTGCCTGCAGACCTGTGGAATATGGCTCCTCTCTCAATACATTCACAAAGAGGGACATATGGAGTGATTCAAGCAGACTGGAAGCCCCTTAATGGAGGATCTGCAGTGTGTTCTTTTGGGCACTTGTATTTCCCAATGGTCAATGCTTGTCCAAAGGCACAGATCTATGAGTCACTTCTTTGTTCACTTTTCATGGACTTTCAGGCACTCTATGGTCCCCCTGAAGCATATCTTTCCAGCACTAGTTTCCTCTAATCACCATCCTCTGTCTGTTGGACTCAAACACCAATCTCAGACTACAATGGTCTCCATTCTCTGATACTTCTACAAAAAAACTTATCTTTCTTTTAATTTTTTTATTTTTATTGATTTTAAAGAGAAAGAGAGAGGAGGAGAGAGATAGAGACATCAATGATGAGAGAGAATCATTGACTGGCTGCCTCCTGCAGGCCCCACACTGGGGATCGAGCCCACAACATGGGCATGTGCCCCTGACCGGAATTAAACCCAGGACCCTTTCAGTCTGCAGGCCAATGCTCTATCCACTAAGGCAGTGGTCGCCATCTCATCTGTCAACAGAGCCAAATATCAACAGTACAACGATTGAAATTTCTTTTGAGAGCCAAATTTTTTAAACTTAAACTTCCTCTAACGCCACTTCTTCAAAATAGACTTGCCCAGGCCGTGGTATTTTGTGGAAGAGCCACAATCAAGGAGCCAAAGAGCTGCATGTGGCTCGAGAGCCGCAGTTTACCGACCACAGCACTAAGCCAAACCTGCCAGGGCAAAACTTAGACATCTTTCAAGGCCCAGTTCAATGCTATCTGCTTTGTGAAAAATTCTCAGATAAGCTCAACTGGAAAAATGTTTCCTATCTCTTGCCTTCAAAAAAAAAAAAAAAAAAAAAAACACTTTATCATAGCATTTTCCTAGGTTACCTTCCGTTATGGGTATGTGATCTGGGTATGTGTCTGTCTCCTTCAATTAATAATTAGTGCCCTAGCTGGTTTGGCTCAGTGGACAGATCGAACCCGAAGGGTCCTAGGTTCGATGTCAGTTAAGGGCACATGCCCAGGTTGCGAGCTCAATCCCCAGTAGGGGACATGCAGGAGGCAGCCAATTAACAATTCTCTCCCTCTACCTTCCTCACTGAAATCAATAAAAACATATTTAAAAAATATTTAGCACTAGAAATCATTATTCATTTTTCCATCTGTCAAGATGCTTAGCAAAGTTCCTGCCTAACACAGTTTGCATACAATAAATATTGACTGAATCTACAGTGTTAAAGGTATGAATTAAGAGACTACATGAAACACAAATTCCTCTATCCACCTATCTATCCTGACCAGACCACTAAATAATGTGTAATTTTGGACATATTTCCCACTGAACCTATATTTCAAGGTAAAATAAGAGTAATCAAGCATGTCGTTCTTTCAGCAGAAGATGAAAAGCAAGAACTGATATTGGTTTTAAGGCTAAAATGACTGAAACTTGTGAAGAAAAACCATTGGGGGGCTTAAGGGTGCAAAAAGCTTTGGCTTTGCTGTCCACACTCAAGAGTCACTGGTGGGGACCATCTTGCGTTCTGTTTTCCTGTCCTGTGTAGTACCGAGGACAGGAGATGGGAGCAGCATGGGGCAGCACAGAGCACAGATCACCAAGAAGCCTGTGCTGAGAGCACAATAGCAAGTACTGCCTCCTTGCGAGGCAGCCGGTTGAGTATGTTTGAGTGCATGCCTCTCTATTCTAGAACCCAGGGGAACAACACTGCAGGAGAGGAGAGATCCGAAAGCAACAATCCTCCAGCCAGAACTCCAGAACTCTCACAGCTATCCCTTTCCCAAAGGCCACAAGCATGAACCTGAGAGACCTGCTTTCCTCCCATGTTCTCCCCGAGACCAGAACAATGAAGTGTACCTATCTTTTGACACACAAATGAGATCTCCTAGTTCCCCATCCATTTCCCCCTTCATCAGTCTGTTCTTACCTTCCCCTTCAAACATCTTAGTCACATCCTCCCACAGGGGCACCCCCTCTTTGGCCTTCTTTGGATGGTGCAGCTTCACCCAGGTGCTGGCCTCAGCGGGCAAGGTGATCAAGAGCTGCTGCAGCATAATGATGTCCGCCTATTGGGCTTGTCCACTTCCTGTGAGGAAACGGCCAGAACCTCTGCTGAGAGGCTGCACAGTTGTGTAGTCCTCCTCTGATCACAGTCCCTGCCCTCAGGGCTTTGGCATGCTCCGGCAGCACCAGAACCTGGGGGCTCCGAGAGGCCAATGTGACTTGGACAACTCTGAAACACGGACTCCTCTCTGAAATTAAGTTCGGCCTCCCTGGGAGGCAGCCAGTTGAGTAGGTTTGAATGTATGCCTCTATCTTCTTCGAGAGGAACACCAGGCAGGAGAGGAGGGACCCAGGGGCACCCTCCTACAGCCAGAAATCCAGAACTTGCAGAAATATATATAGAACTGCAAAAGATCCAAAAACAAAGATTTGTCATCAATGTGGGAAGAAGTATAATCAATGCTCTTGGATGTGGCTCTGTCTCCCACTTCTACACACACACACACACACACACACACACACACACACACAGCCAAAGATGCACGGACATGCACCAATCCTGCCTTGACTTCCCCCCCTTAAAAGCCACATGCATGTTCTGCCTAGATATAGATTTGCAATCAGACAGCCTGGGTTAAAATCCTGACTCTTGCACTTCAAAGCTCTAAAGTACTTCAACTGAGCTTCAGTTTTTTCATCTATAAAACAATAATCGTACTTCATAGTGTTGTAAAGTTGATTGAGTCAATGTCAGGCCAACAATAAACCTTTAGTAAACATTATTATAAACCTTCTGCTTAAATGCTGCAGCAGAGCATTATCTTTCTAAGTGTTTTTTTTCTTCATTTTTTTTGAGAGACAGAGATATCGATTTGTTGTTCTACCACTGAGGATGGAACCCACAAACTTGGCATATCAGGATGATGCTCTAACAGTGACCTACTGGGCCAGGGTCTTCTAAAGTTATTTTAAAAAATTAATAAATCTCAATTCAAAGTTAATGTCAAGTATTTCAAATGATAGAATAATCATATAGCTGCATTTGCACATGGGCAAGTAGTGACAGAATAGAGAGGAATGCACTCAAACATACTCAACATAGATGCCTAGCAGCTAGCAAGTCCTTTTAGCCTTTCGGTTAAGATGTGTCCTGGTTTCAAAAATGTTAAAATTTGGGGGAAGGAGTATGCCTACAAATGGAGGAAATACAGTACTTCAAGTACAATTGAGGACTACTGTAGAAGTGTAACAGGCAATTCTGGAAAAAAACAAAACAAAATTCAAATACATCCTCTGTCTCATCCCGCCCCTGCCATTTGAGCAGGTCCAGTGTATCTGGGACCCCAAAATCAGTCCTAGCTCCCTGGAAAGGAAGCTGACTCAACTTTTTGAAGTTTTGGGGGAAGGGTATGTGGTTAATGGGCATCTCTTCTTTTCAGTTGTGACTGGTGCAGAGCAAGGGGCTGCATCCTACCTATTGGAGCAAGTGGGAAATAGCCTGCTTCTGAATAAATAGTAAACGTCTTGTTACCAAAGTGGAGAAATATATGAAACAGTTCATGACAGAGAAGCTTCTTTTAGAAGATGCCCCTTCTCACTACTCCCAGACATGCCTCCCTCGGACTGACGGCAGACAGGGTGGCCTCCCACTCACCAGATCCGCCTCAGGCGCTGGCAGGACCAGAGATGCGGGCGTGAGCGCTCGCTCTGGAGGCTTTCAGCTCCAGAGGGAGTCTGTTTGGAGGAGGGCTGGTAACAGATTTTGTGCTTTCCCAGCCTTCTACAGACAAACCGTATTCCCAAGCAAAACCATCATTCTTCAAAAGACGTCCAGCGTTCACGTCGGCCTCCGGACTGGAAGCGGGTCTTCTCCAAATTCCCAAGGAGCGGCGGCCTAGGACGGGTCTGCTGCTCCGGATCCACCAGCGTGGCCTTTCCCCGCCGCACCTCTCGGAGGCGGGCTCCGGGCGCCGCAAAGAGAGAGGTTCCCTGAACCCGCTTCCCGCACACCGAGGCTAGGATACATCTCCTAGGAGACGGCTTCAGTGCGGGGGCGGCGGCGGCGGCGGCCAGGTCCTCCGGCGCCCCGCCTCCTGGGCCGCAGTCCCACGTCTCCGGGCGCCCCAGCCTCGGACGCGCCCCCGCAGCGGCCCGCGCCACCAGACGCCCCAGCGCGGGCCCCAGTGCAGCGCAGGGTACAGCCCACCCAAGGCGGCCGCCGGGCAGCCCTGCCACCCTGCCCAGCGCCCGTTAGTCCTCCCGAGGCTCCACCCGCTCCGCCGCTGGCTCCGCCCACGAGGGCCCTGGAGCAGCCCGCGGGCTCCAGGATGGTGGGGCGCGCGCGAAAACCCGGAACCTGGACGTCGTGGAGCGTGCCCCCCAGTGGATCTGCAGCGTTTCCTGACCGCGGTCCCAGAGACCGCGCAAACCGCCACCTCTTCCGGAGGGGAAGCCCCTTCTGTCATTCATCCATCCATCCATCCATCCATCCATCCATCCATCCATCCATCCATCCACCAACTGTCTTCTTAATGGCTACGATCTGACAGGCATTGTTTCAGAATCTGAGGCTACAGCAGTTATCAACGCAGCCAGCTTTCCTGAATATTAATTTCGGTGAGATTAAACAGATAAATAAACAGAAAAATAGATAACATTCTAGGTGATGGTAAGGGCTATGAGGAAAAAGGAAGCAGCGTATAGAGTGGGGAGGAGAGGATAATTTGAGTTTTTCTCTGGTAATTGTGGGCTAGGAGAGTTATATCAACCCACCTCAGAAAACAATATTAAAAAGTAAAAGTCTGGCCCGGCTGGTGTGGCTCAGTGGTTGAGCATTGATCTGTGAACCAGGAGTGATGGCTCCATTCTCCATCAGGACACATGTGCGGGTTTCGGGCTCAATCCCCAGTAGGGGGCATGCAGGAGGCAGCTGATCAATGATTCTTTCTCATCAATGATCTGTCTTTCTCCCTCCCTCCCCCTTCCTCTGTGAAATCAATTTTAAAAAATATATATGTATTTTAAAAAGTGAATGTCTGAAATATATATATAAATGTTTTTAAAGTTTACTAAACTAATGTTATTAGTTTACTAGGACTGTCATAACTGCATGGCTTAAATGACAGAAATGTATTGTCTCACAGTTGTGGAGACCAGAAGTCCAGGATCCAGGTGTCAGCAGGGTTTATTTCTCCTGAGACCTTTCTTCTTGGCTACAAATGGCAGCCTTCTCCCTGTGTCTTCCCAGAGTCTTTCCTCTGCGTGCCTTCATGGCCCTGATATGTCTCTGTCCAAATTACCTTTCTTATAAAGACACCAGGCAGATTGATTTAGAGCACACTCCAATGCCTCACTTTAACTCATTTATCTTTTTAAAGTGATTACGTTTAATCATCAAAATATGTGGTTAAATACAGTCACATTCTGATGTACTGGTGGTTAGTATTTCAACATATGAATTTTGGGGACACACAATTCAGCCCATAATATGGTGTCTAAGAGTTGGTAAGATAGAATAATTAGACCAAAAGCTGGAAAGCAGGGATCCAGGGAGATTATCCAATTTGGAAGAGGTAATCCAACTTGAAACACTGGAAGATGCTTTTACCCTGAGACATTTACCTAAATGGAAATTATGGTCTTCCTTTTACACTTCAAAGAAGAAAAACATAAATAAAACCACAAGGTGTAGGGAGTGAAGTCCAAGACCTTCTGTCCAATAATGGGTCCCCAAAAGGCCACCCACACCTTCAGGATGAGGATGAATTGGAAGTTGAATTGCTGGGGTTAAATTACCTGTCTCAAGTCTTTTATATATATACTAGAGCCGTGTCCTTCAGCCCAGCCTGCTCCCTCTCCAACCTGGGATTCCTTGAGGGATGTCCTACTGGCTGTTTAGGCCCAATTTGACATCCCTCTCACAATCCAGGACTGCGGGCTCCCAACTGATCACCTGCCTGCCTTCCTGATTGCCCCTAACTGCTTCTGTCTACCAGCCTGATCACCCCCTAACCACTCCCCTGTCAGCCTAATTGATGCCAAACTGCTTGCCTGCCAGCTTGTTTGCCCCTAACTGCCCTCTCCTGTGGGCCTGATCACCCCTAACTGCCCTCCCCTGCAGGCCTGGGTCCCCCCAACTTCCCTGTCACCCCCAACTCCCCTGCCACTCCCCTGCAGGCTCTGTCACCCCCAATTTCCCTCCTCTGCCAGCCCGGTCACTCCAACTGCCCTCCCTTGCAGGCCTGGTCCGCCCAACTGCCCTCCCCTGCTGGCCATCTTGTGGTGGGCATCTTGTGTTCACATGGGGCAGTATCTTTTGATGAGATGGGGGCAGTCATCTTGTGTATTGGAGTGATGGTCAATCTGCATATTATTCTTTATTAGATAGGACAGAGGCCTGGTACACAGGTGGGGCCCAACTGGTTTGCCCTGAAGGGTGTCCTGGACCAGGGTGGGTGTTCCCTTGGGGTGTGGAGTGGCCTGGGTGAGGGGCCTGTGGTGGTTTGCAGGCTGGCCATGGCCCCTGGCAACCCAAGCGGAGGCCATGGTATCTGGGATTTATTTATCTTCTACAATTGAAACTTTGTTGTCTTAAGCAGAGGCCAGGGTGTGCAGAAAGCATAGTTTCCTCCACTGCCAGGGGAATCCAGGCCTGGCTCTGTGGCAGCAGCCATTGAAACTTTGTAGCCTTAAGTGGAGGCCTGGGCTGGCCAGGGTGTGTGGAAAGCTTGGCTTCTTCCATCACAAAGGGCAACTCAAGCCTCCCTCCTGCTCTCTCTGTGGCCTTAACCATCTTGGTTGGGTTAATTTGTATACACACTCTGATTGGCTGGTGGGCGTGGCTGGTGGGTGTAGTGGAGGTACTGTCAATTTGCATATTACTCTTTTATTAGATAGGACTAGAGGCCTGCCACATTAAATCATGCGCAGGTAGGTTCCCTAGGCCTAGCCTATGATCAGAGCCACCTTCTGCCCACTTGCCAGTCCTCAATCCCATCCCACCCCTGCCACCTACCCCTGTTCACCATTCACCTATGGGTCGGGGGTGCTGGGGGAAAAGGACCGAGAGGTGGTCAATGCACCTCATAGAAACTGGTTGAGCAGTCATTCTGGTTTTTACACCATTATGGTCACTGAGCTTTTATTATATAAGATTTTTTATTGATTTCAGAGAGGAAGGGAGAGGGAGAGAAAGATAGAAACATCAATGATGAAAGAGAATCTATTAGAGATGGAACCTGCAATCCAGGAATATGCCCCTGACTGGAATTGAACCCAGGACCCTTCTGTCTTCAGGCCCATGCTCTATCCACTGAGCCAAAACAACTCAAGTCTTGATCTTGTGTTCAGGTGGTCTCAAACTGATGTCTCCGGATGCCTGGCAAAAGCAAATACAAATCATCTCTGGAGGAACACATTATAATTGTAGGCCATAAATTCTTCCTACAAATAAGTTTTCATAGAAATGTTAAGTATAGAATTAAAGTTAATCAAATACACAAGGAAAATAGACTCTTTGGATATTTTAGCATAAACAAATAGGCATTCAAATACAACATTTTTAAAAATTATCAGATGCAAACTATAAAATAATTTATATTTTCTTTGTTCAAAGAAATAAAAGATAATTCCATTTAAGGAGGTACCTAGAAATTATAAAAAAGTGATATATATATAACCAGTCCTAGCTGGTTTGGCTCAGTGGATAGAGTGCCGACTTGTGGACTGAAGGTCCCGGATTCAATTCCAGTCAAGGGCACATGCCTGCCCTCGCGCTGAGGCTGAGGCTGAGGCTGAGACCCCCGTGCTGAGGCTGAGGCTGAGGCTGGGACCCTCGTGCTGAGGCTGAGGCTGAGGCTGAGACCGAGACCCCCGTGCTGAGGCTGAGGCTGAGGCTGAGACCCTCGTGCTGAGGCTGCAGGCGCTGAGACCCTCGTGCTGAGGCTGGGACCCTCGTGCTGAAGCTGAGGCTGAGACCCTCGCGCTGAGTCTGAGGCTGAGACCCTCGCGCTGAGGCTGGGGCTGAGACCCTCGTGCTGAGGCTGAGGCTGAGGCTGAGACCCTTGTGCTGAGGCTGAGGCTGAGACCCTCGTGCTGAGGCTGAGGCTGAGACCCTCGTGCTGAGGCTGAGGCGCTGAGATCCTCATGCTGAGGCTGAGGCGCTGAGACCCTCGCGCTGAGGCTGAAGCTGAGCGGTGCGTCCTCGGCTCTCGAGCCGCCAGGGCACCTGCCCTCTGGGCTTCCGGTGCGGCTCGGGCCGGGCCGGACCTGCAGGAGCGAGCACCGGTGCTGGTTCCCTTAACCCCTGCGACCCCGCGGCCCCCCGCCTCCCCACGTGTGTGTGCTGCCGCTGTGGCAGCAGGAGGAGGTGTGCTCAGTGGGTAGAGCGTCGGCCTGCGGACTGAAGAGTCACTCACAGAGGAGCCCGCGGAGGACTTGCTGCTCCAGACCCATCCGTGACTGATAATTCTCAGGGGGAAAGGGGTGAGGGGTATACAGGGAGAGACTGGACAAAAATCATACACCTATGGATGAGGTCAACGGGAGGGAGGGAAGGGTGAGAGCTGGGTGGAGGGGTGCTATGGAGGGGAAAAAAGAAAAACAAATGTAATAATCTGAATAATAAAGATTTAATTTAAAAAAAAAGGGCACATGCCTGGGTTGCAGGCTCAATCCTCAATAGGGGGCATGCAGGAGGCAGTTGATCAATGATTATCTCATCATTAATGTTTCTATCTCTCTCTATTCCTTTCTGAAATCAATAAAAAATATTTTTTTTTAAAAAAGAACTAAATAGAGCCCTGGCTGGTGTGGCTCAGTTGGCTGAGCATCACCCTATGAACCAAAAGGTTGCTGGTGCAATTCCTGGTCAGGGCACATGAATGGGATTAGTGATCTTATAAAAAGAGACCCCATGAGGCTCCTAAGGCTTCCTAGTGAGGATCCATCCAGAAGATGACAATCTGTGACCCAGAAGAGGGCCTTCATCATGCTGGTTTCCTGATCTCCAACTTCCAGCCTCCAAAACTGTGAGCAGTGAGTTTCTACTGTTTATAAGCTATCAAGCCTATCATATTTTTGTTATAACAATCAGCACTGATGAAGATAGGGTGTTAACAACATACACAAATGGAATGGAATTAAGGGTGTTTGCAAGGGTATGATTAAAGCTGGGGAGGGAGAGAAAGGAGGACACTTGTCATATTTAAAAATGTCTTTATGGTTGCCCTTACACTTTGGTGGTTGGTTAGGCAAAGACCTTTAAGCTGAAGGTCATGTTTTTCTCAAAATTTTGAAGACATTGCTTGATCATTTTTGTGAGAAATCTAAGGATTTGCTGATTCCCATATAAGAGAAAAACCATCTTTTTGCTCCAGGAGACTTTAGGACATTCTTTTCCTCTTATAAAAGGCTAAGTGACCAAATGTCCATCCGAATGACCATCTGTCCAAACATCTGGCCAATTGACCATGGTACATATGACACAACACTAGTAATTTAAAAATAAACATTGACTCGTGCATGTGAGATGCATATAAAGCTCTTGCTGGCGCCAATTGCATGTGATGTCAGAATGTATCTGAAGACCAACTATTGGCACAACGTACCTCTGAAGCTGAAAGAAAGTGACGTTATCGACAGAATATTGTTTATTTATTATTCAATTTATATATTATTTTCATATACATTTTACTAATTTTCTTTCATCTCTGACATTTCCCTTATAGAGAAAGGGCAAATAGTGATATTAAAATATTTTACATTTTAATTTTATAATACTATATTATATATACTATTTTGACATGTAATTGTTGGCAGTAATGTAATGACCACATGAATCTTTCTTCTAATTAATTTCCTTTCAATGTGCATGAATTCATGCACTGGTCCACTAGTTTTTTTATAATGATGTTCCTTGATATAGCTTATTTTTGGAAGTAGATTGCCTGGGTACAAATCTCAGCTCTACTATTTACTATCTGGGTACCCTTCCTTGCTTTAACTCTCCATTACTCTATTTCTGAATCTGTAAAATTGGGAATAATAGAGGATTCTTATGAGAATTAAATGAGTACTTATAACAGCGCCTTTAATCCTATACAGTGGTGCCTCAAGATACAAGTTTAATTCGTTCCGTAACCTTGCTCATATATCAAGTTGCTTGTATCTCAAAGCAAATTTCCCCCATTGAAATCAATTGAAATGCCGTTAATCCATTCCAGCCCCCAAAATGCCACCCCAGTTGTTCTTATTATGTATTTTTGAATAAGAAAAATGTATTTATAAATCACAAATATTGTATAAAAACATAATAAAAGAGAATGTAAAGGAATAAACTGGTTTTATAAAGTGTATTTACCTACTCGTTACACTCTTAATGCTACACTTTATCCCTAAACTGAATGTAACTTAACTAATCTTCACTGAACTTAATTGCTACTGGTCTTTGCATTTTTGGCCGATTTAAAAAAACAACAAATGTGTCCAACGAGGTTTGCCTCTTTCTCCCTTTCAGAATGTTTCTGAAATGGGTGAGGCAAGTTTCATTGAACAGCTCCGATGCACGATCAGTAGCAACTTTTTCGGGGTGTTTCTTTCCCACGAAGTGTGACACCCTCTCCCACATTCCTAAGATCTCCTTTATCTCACTTGTAGAGATCTTCTCCACCTCTAGCTCCTCCTCGAAACCAATTTCTTGGAGAATCCGCATGTTGCTGAGACTGCAACTCTTGTAACTCCTCCGTGGTGAGTTCCAGAGAGTGCTCCTCGACGAGCTCATTCACGTCTCTCTCATCCACCTCCAGGCCCATGGATTTTCCCAGAGACACTATCTCCTCCTCCACTGGCACCTCGGGTTTGAATCCTTCGAAGGTCCTTTCGGCTACGGTCTCAGGCCATAGCTTCTTCCATGCAGAGGTCAAAGTCCTCGTTGTAACACCCAGCCAGGCCTGATCAATAATTCTGAGGCATATCACGATGTTAAAGTGGTTCTTCCAGAACTCTCGAAGGGTGAGGTTTGTGTTCTCCGTCACCTCAAAGCAGCGCCGGAACAGGTGCTTGATGTACAGCTTTTTAATATTAGAAATCACCTCCTGATCCATGGGCTGCAGGATAGGAGTGTTGTTGGGAGGTAGGTAGACAACCTTTATAAACTTGAACTCTTCGAGGAGTTCATCTTCAAGGTTCGGTGG
This sequence comes from Lasiurus cinereus, assembly GCA_011751065.1. Taxonomy (NCBI): domain Eukaryota; kingdom Metazoa; phylum Chordata; class Mammalia; order Chiroptera; family Vespertilionidae; genus Lasiurus; species Lasiurus cinereus. The sequence goes on from JAAGEH010000030.1 coordinate 14,631,580, forward strand.
GTGAGCAGGAGCATTGTTGAGGACGAGGAGAGCTTGCATGGTTAGGTTGTTTTCCTGTAGATATTTCTTAACAGAAGGGCCAAAAACCAGGTTTACCCACTCCACAAAGAACTGCTTGGTGACCAATGCCTTCGGGTTTGCCCTCCACATAACTTGAGTTTATCTTTTAAAATCTTATGTGACTTAAAGACTCTGGGGTTTTCCGAATGGTATATGAGCAGAGGCTTGATCTTGCAGTCACCACTCGCATTGGTGCACAGTGTGAGAGTTAAGCCTATCCTTCATGGGTTTGTGGCCTGGCATCGCCTTCTCCTCTGCCGTTATATAAGTCCTATTGGGCATCTTCTTCCAGAAAAGCCCTGTCTCGTCACAGTTGAAGACTTGCTGGGGGATATATCCTTTGGCTTCTATCAGTTCAGAAAAAGTTTTGAGGTAATCCTCAGCTGCCTTCACATCCGAACTTGCTGCCTCACCATGCCTGATGATGGAGTGAATGCCGGATCTTTTCCTGAAGTTATCAAACCAGCCTCTACTGGCTTTAAATGAGTCTTGCGATGCTTCGTCCGTGGAAGTGCTCGGGATCTGCTCCAGCAAATCACTGTAAATCACTCGCGCCTTCTCGCATATGATGCCCTGTGTTAATGTATCTCCTTTAAGCTGCTTCTCTGTCACCCACACCATCAGTAGATTCTCCATCTTTTCATGGAGCTTAGAAATTATTGTAACGCCCTTAGCTGGTGTTGTACCCTTTATGGACTCCTTCTGTTTAAGCACAGTGCATAACGTTGAAGTACTTCGCCCGTATTACCTCGCCAAGTCAGCCACTTGCACACCTTGGTCATATTTTTCTATGATTTCACGCTTTAATTCAATAGACATCATCCTCTTCTGAGCACTGACCTTTCCACTCGCTTTCTTCGGACCCATGGTTATAAAAAGAAATGTGATAATCTGGCTTGTGCCTAGATATTGAGGCTTAAATGCACAAAAGATGCTTCGACAA
>JAAGEH010000030.1:14697582-14755196 GCA_011751065.1 Lasiurus cinereus
ATTTCAAGGATATTTACCCCAAACCTTGAAAGAAACCAGCAATTCTGGGTGCAGCAACAGCAGCCTCAATGTTTCCTCACACACACCGTATTCATAGGGCTTCTCTCCAGTATGGATTTTAACATGTTGAGTAAGAGATGTCTGAAGGTTTTCCCAGATTTCTTACATTCATAGGGTTTCTCACCAGTATGGATTCTCTGATGTGGAATCAGGGAGAAACTTTGGCTAAAGGCATTTCCATATTCTTTACCTATGAAATGTTTCTCTCCAGTATGAATTCTCATGTGTTCTGTAAAGTGAGTAACATGTTTGAAGATTTTTTTCATAAATATTACATTCAAAAGTTTTCATTCCTATAGAATTCCTTGAATGATTCATCAAATCTAAATTGTATTTACTTCACTTCTCACACATATCATATTGATAGTCTCTTTTTCTTGCAGGACCTACTGGTCCAGGATTATCTTTTGAGCTCACATTATTTCTTTTCTCAAACTTGTTAACTTCTTGTTCTATCTCCTGAGTGAGAGTTTTAATGTGGCTCAAGGAGATTTGCCCCCCACCCACTCCTTCCTTTTCCTGATGGCTTTCTAACTTATCACATTTGAAGACTCTTTCAAATGTGGAACACAAGGTGCTTTCTCTTGTGGATGTTTTCATCATCAAGCCATAATGTACCTCTTCCCGTGAAATGTCATTCTTTAAAGTTAACTCTGTGGTTTCTGTTTTACTCTCCAAGTCTGAAAGAAATTAAAAAAAACAAGATGATCCATATCCACTGAACGTTAAAAAAATGAATGGATATAGTGAGAACTGAAGGGAAAAACAATGACATATACACTGAGTGGCCAGATTATTATGATCTCAGAATGCATAATACTCTGGCCACTCAACATATATATATTAGAGGCCTGGGGCATGAATTTGTGCCTGAGTGGGGTCTGGCCAGCCTGGCCATGGGGAGGGGACATGGGCCGTTGGCCAGTCTGCCTTCTGGTTGAACTCCTGGTTGAGGGGACAATTTGCATATTAGCTTTTTATTTTGTAGGATATACATTGAGTGGCCAGATTATTATGCATTCAGAATTCATAATAATCTGGCCACTCAGTGTACTTAGTATAGGCAGCTTGAACTATCTTCAAATGACCTAGAAGCTAATATGAATGGAAGTGAGAAAGTGACCAAAGGAAGCTTTTGGAAGTATATTAAGTGACTTTAAGAAATTGGGACTTCATCCATGTGATTTGCAAGAGGAAACTGAGTAAGAAGAGAGCATTGTTGTAAGGGAAAATATGAAGAAATAAGATTAAAGACAAGGATTCTAACACCAGATCTCTCAAACCCATATTTCTATGATAAATTTTTCTTTATTGAAAAGTTTAAGTATTTGTCTTATACTTTTTATTTATTAAGATAAAACATTAGGTTGAGAGAAAAGATGGCGGCTGGCAGGTTGGAGGTGAGGGAGAGGAAGTGAGTGAGGGGAGGGAAGGAGAGTGTGTGGATGTGTGTGGTGTGTGTGTGAGTGAGGAAGGGACAGTTGAATATCACAGGAGCAGCAGGGACTAGCAGTCCAGGCTCTCTTGGACAAGGAGAGACTACCACCAAGGGAGGCACTCCCTGGACTGTGGGACTCAAGGCACGGAGCTCACGCCATCTTGAAGGGGAAAAGTGCCGTTCTTTAGGAACTCATCATCACCATCAACCAGACAGGCATTGGAACTGCCCTGCGTCCCAGCAGCCACTCCAGCCAGAGTCCTGCTGCCACAGCCGCAGACCCATGGACCCTGGGACCTCCACCTCCAAAGCATTTATATAAAGTTACAGAAAGAAATTGACAGCCAGTTTGAAATTGAATTGCCATAGCCTGAAGCAAAGAATATCCTTGCATGGTATTATTCTACTAAGTCAGTATAATTCTTGATATTTCACAACAGCATGTTGTACAATTATCCCAAACAAAATTACAAACTAATTCTTTGAATGTTTGGCAGCAATTTAAAAAAGGGTATGAAAGGATTTAATCTCTTTGAGAAGGAATTAAGGCACTAGGAAGGCACTTGAGCATTCTATGCTAGCCCCTCTTACCTTTTTGCCAAGGGGGACCCTCTTCTCACAATCCAATTGCCCTCAGCTATTGCCTGAGCTTCCTATTCATGCTGAGGTTGAAGCTTCAAGGTGGCTGGTATAATGGATCTGTCTCTCACCCAATGGTGTGAGCTGGGCCCTCCCTGGAGAAGGAACCTGAGTTCCCTGAGATATGTGATCAGTGTCAGGGCCCCACCAATGCTTGGCCCCAGAGGATGGTTAGCCAGAGACGGGTAAGATTCCTCAGGAAAGGAACAATCTAAGACAGGCACAGTCGCAGAGGGGCCATCAGGAGAGAACTTGGGGGTATACAGAGATAGGGCACAGACCCTCATTCCCCCCAAAACCTTGTAGGGGTCTTAACCCTCATCCCTTCTGAGGGAGGTCTCCTGTCCCCATGGCTACTTCACTTTCCAGGCTCAGCAGAGATCGGGACCCAGGTAACAGACAGAGACTGGGCCCAGCTCAGATCAGGACCCAGGTAACAGACAGAGACTTGCTGACAGCAGTTGTTCTATATGTATCTAAATTCAGCCTAGCATTAGGAATGCTCAGTGCCTACTCAAGAATGCAAATAAACCTTTCCACTAATATTTACAGGGTAATCTAAGATTGTTGGTACAGTATTAAATTTGACAGTAAAAAAGTAATCAAGCTTTTAGATTAATTTAAATTGGAGAATTGAAATAAGTGAACACCCAAGAAAATTTAAGTGTATTGGTCAAAAAGCTGTTTCTAAAGTATTAACTAAAATTTCTATTGGTAGTTCATATCATGATAAAATTGCTTAACATGCAATGAACATAAAACAGGCATATTTGTGTGCAAAAAATTGAAATTTAAAGTTATCAAGATTGCATTAAAATTTTTTACAAAATTCTCCATTAATCAAAAAAAAAGGGGGGGATAGTAGGATAATATGTATCATGTAAGGAAAAATATCCGGTAAGTAAATTACCTTTAGAAAATTACTTTAGAAAATTAATTTTCATTTATAATACTAACATCAAGACACCCATGAAAAACACACATGGTGTCAAAATAAGCCAAAAAAAAAAAAAATTGGGGTAGGAAAAAATAAAAAGGACCCCAAGTCAATTTTATAGAAAAGATTCCTTTATTAACTTTTGGTCAAGAATATGTTTATATACTTTTAGAAAACAACTCCAAGACCAAGTGGACTCCTGCAACAGAGAGGAACTGACAGGTCTGCTCCAACCACGAAGAGAAGAGAACAGTCCAGAGATGGAAGCCTCTGACGACGCCTTGCCATTCGAGCAGTCAGCAGCTGTGCATCGTTACAGGATCCCTAGGACCAAACCAGAGAGGGTCAGACTGACGTTGCCACCATTTGTTCACTATCCAGATACCATTGATGACATGTACTCATAAGGAACTGTTTGACATTGAAACTGGGACTCATAACTATTAGATATTGAAATTGGGACTCAAACATTTTTTATTCTTATAAGTTTATTTCTAGCCTACAAAGGCAAGAAATTTTTAACGAAAAGAATCAGGGGGTGGGGGATGGGGGAGGCATAGATACAGAGGCAAAGAAGCAATGAACAGAATGTCATGTTACAGTGGGAAGGCAGGGGAGGTTGAGGCAGGAGTGGGGAGGGGAGCGCTGTAAGATATCAACCAAAGGACTTGTGTGCATGTATGTAAGCATAGCCAATGGATACAGGACACTGGGGGTGGGGGAACAGGTCCCGCCCCCCCCTGGCGGGTGGGGAAGACTGAGCGGAGGTCAAAATAAGGGGGGAAAAAAGACACATATGTACTACTATTTGTAATACTTTAAACAATAAAAATATATATTTAAAATTTTTTTAAAAAAGAATCTACTCTAAAAGAGAATGCCCAAATGCCATTATTAAAGAGTATACTATTTTACTGTTGGTAAGTTAGTCTGAAATTTAAGATTTTGAGTGTATTCATTTTGCAAAGACAAATATTTCAATTAATAAAGATCATTAGAAAAAAAAAAGAATGTCTTTAGCAGCATATCTGCAATAGCCAAAAGCTGAAACTTTCCTAAAGTAGAGTATTAGATAATTTTTAAAGATTTTTAAAATTAGGGCCCTAGCTGGTTTGGCTCAGTGGATGGAGGTTGGCCTGAGGACTGAGGGTTCCCAGGTTTGATTCCTGTCAAGGGCACATGGCCAGGTTGTGGGCTCTGTCCTCAGTGGGTGGCATGCTAGAGGCAGCTGATCAGTGATTCTGTCTCATCATTAATGTTTCTGTCTCACTCTCCCTCTCCCTTCCTCTCTGAAAAAAATTAAAAAATATTAATTAAAAAGATGGTAAGCCAAAACCGGTTTGGCTCAATGGATAGAGCATTGGCCTGCGAACTGAAGGGTCCCAGGTTCGATTCTGGTCAAGGGCATGTGCCTTGGTTTCGGGTACATCCCCAGTGGGGAGCATGCAGGAGACAGCTGATCAATGTTTCTCTCTCATGGATGTTTCTAACTCTCTATCCCTATCTCTTTAGAAAAAAAGCAATAAAATATATTAAACAAAAAGATGATAAAATTAGGATTGTCAAATAATATACAAGGTACCCATTTAAATTTTAGGGAAATAATAATCTTACAGTATAGGCATATCACAAATAGTGCATGGGACGTATTTATACTAAAATACTTATTTGAAATTCAAATTCAATTGGGTACTTTGAATTTTTATTTGCTAAATCCGTTAAACTAACCTATAATAGGATATTATACAACAATAAAAATGACTGAGCTATAGCTACATGAAACGATATGAATACATCAAGCAGTGTCATCTTTACATAAAATTCAAACTTGGGAAAAACTCAACAGTAGTTTAGAGATATATGCACAATAGTTACTGCAGGGGGTGTTATCCTGCATCTAGAAGGGTTCAGGAATCTGGAGGAAAGCTGTGAGTAAATTAATAAAGAGACTAGACATAAAATATACACTGAATGGCCATGATCAGGATCTCTGAACACATAAAAATCTGGCCACTCAGTGTATATCCTATATAATAAAAGGCTAATATGCAAGTTGTCCCCCTCATGGGCAGGCCAGCCAACTGCCCATGTCCCCTCCCCCTGGCCAGGCTGGCTGAACACCACCCATGCATGAATTCATGCACTGGGCCTCACACACACACACACACACACACACACACACACACACACTGAGTAATCAGATTATTATGCGTTCGGATATCATAATAATTTGGCCACTTAGTGTAAATTTGGAATACAGGGAAGGCTTAGCTTTAGTAACTAAGTTCTTCCTGAATCTCCGTAACAAAGGGTTTTTTATTCACACATTTTTTTCCCTAAAGCAAAGCAAACACACATATCAAAGGTAAAGTTTGGTAACCAATAAAGTATCAGGTTGGGGGAACTACCATCAGCTGTTCAGCTGTTTGGCCAACAGCAGGTAATAACATATATATTTTTCAGGTAGTGGGCTACATGAGTTCTAGAAACATCAGGGATCTCTTTGAAGATTTGACAAAAGGAGCTTTAGAGTAGGGAACTTTGGCAAAACTAAGTTTGAACCAGGTCTGACGGCAATCTCCTGGGGCAAGTAATTAAAGACCCCTGAGCTTTAGTCCTTTCATGTTAAAACCAATTAAGCCTCCACCTAAGGAGTGACATCCTTAGTCCAGTGCCTGGTACAGAGGAGACCTTCGATGATTAACATGATAAGCCCAGGATTGCTCCCACAAGTCTCGAGTGGAGGGTCCTTCCATCAGCCTTGAACTTTCCGTAGATCTAGGTCTGCCTGGTAGCATGCCTGAGATTGACTTACTTGCAATTTCTTTCCTCCTTGATTTTAGCAATAAAATACTCTACTAAAATGGGCGGCTGGTGAAATTATATAAGTCAAGAGGATTCTTTTCCGGGGCCTTCAGAATCATTCCCAGAACAGTCATCTGAGGGGAGTTCCTAATAAGCTAGACCAGCATGTTTGTAAATTTCCTTGGGCAGTGACTGTGAAACCATCCAAACTACAGGATGCTTATCTTTTTAGTAAAGTAAAATATCTGCTCTGCCCACACCTAATTTAAAAGGGATGGGTTTTTTTTTGTTGTTGTTTTGTTTTTGTAGCACTGTGTCACTTGGCTGCCCTCTAGGGTCTCTGTGAATATTCTGGGGAGAAACGGATGGGGGCTGTGCTTCATTTCATTTCTCAAGCTCGCATGGAACAGCAAACGGCAGAAACAGCAGTCTGAAACGTTGGAGATAACTGCTGTTTAATTCTGGATTTGATGAGTTAATGAGCACTGTACAGAAGGCATATGATGGGGCCTCGTTTGCAGCCTATACGGCGTTGCTGTGTGTATTGGGGGAATATATGTCGTCTGTGTGTATCTTTGGAAATTACATTTTTCAGCACAAGCACTAATCCTGCCAAACAATTACATTTACAGAATCTGATGCAATCCATCTGTTGAAAAGGCTTTTCTGTATTTAGCCTGATAAAATATAAAACAGTTGGTGAAGACTGAACCGAATCTACGGATCTTGATTTTGGGAGCATGTCACATTCCTTCGGACTCTCGATTCCCATAATTACAGGCTGTTGTTGTTCCTTGTGATTAAGCCCCTATCTAGGCTGTGCAATGGGATGACAGGTGAAAAGCTTCCAGAGTTTGCTACACTCTTTGGAATGGAGATAGCAACACGGTATAGGCTCAGCTGCCTTCCTGAATAGATTACTTTCTCACTAAGAACTGAAACTAGACCTGGTCCTGTGCACTTGAAATGCAAGGTGTTCAAAGTCATAATCTCTTCCCTTTGCTGCCATTCTTGTCTTTCAGCTAAATCTGGCATTATAGTTAATAGAGAGACTCAATGCATCTTAGTTGAATAGCCTTTCTCCCATGAGAGGTTTACTATGGGGGTGAGCTGAAAGGCAATGGACGAGATGCTTTAAAATGTGAATTTTTGTTTTCAAGACTCAGTGTTTTAGTTTGGGTCCCCCCCACCAGATGCAGGCCCTGAAACAAAGATTAGATGCCATTGGTTTGTTTGGGAGGTTCAGGGAACACTGGCTGGTAATGAAGAAGTAATACGGGGAATGTGGTCAATACCAGATGAATTAGACTAGTTACTTTGTGGGTGGCTGGAGCTTAACCTCAGAAATCGTATAGCACACATCCCTCAGAATTATCCCAGCTGAGAGGCAAGGGACCTGGGTACTGCTATCACTGACCTACTAGTATGATGTGCTTCTGTATTTACTATTGTTTTGTTATTTCTTAATGGATCAACTTTAAACATTATCCATTAACTTCCACCCATGAAACTGAGGATTTACCTCACTTAAGACACCACTAGAAATATAACTTCCCTCTGTGGATTTGCCTTCTAATCATTTTAAGGCAGTTTGGGAGTAATAATTTCATTGTTGTGATCAAATTTATCAGTCTCATTCTGTGCCCTGCTTAAGACTTTCTCTATGTCAAGGTCATGAGATAGTCTTCCATATTATCTTCTAAGAATTGTTTCGTTTTTGTCTTTTTATTTTTAGAACCACAATCTAATTGATTTTTAATATGGTGTAGGTTACAGAACAAATTTACATTTTCTGAATGAAAGAATATGTTAATAGCATAATAACCAAAAAAGGGCTCACTTACATAATATATAAAGAAAATAAATCAACAAGAAAAATATTATACAACAAAAACATGCAAGAATGTTGAAAAAGAGCTCTCTGTGAGTACTTATCTCCTTTCATGGAGAGAGAATGTCCCCAGCTGACTTTTCCTTAGGACTCACTGGGTCACATAGTCATCCCGAATACAGAGGAGGCTGGGAGCATAAACACTTGGGGAAAAGGCAAGTGAAGAAGGTGTTAGGAATAGTCATTAGGTAGCCAAGCAGTAATGTTTGCCATGGGGAGTGTCCCAGGTATTCTTCATGTGCTAGTTTCATATTGCTGCTGTAACAAATTACCACAGACTAGTGGTTAAAACAAGATGCATTATTATCTTACAGATCTGGAGGTCACATGTCCAAAATAGGTAGATCAAGGTGTCAGTGTGGCTGTGTTCTTTTTGGAAGCTCTGTGGGAAACCCACTTCCAGCTTCTGCAAGCTGCCTTCCTCCATGACTTGAGGCCCCTTCCAGAGCATCTGACTCTGGCTCCCACTTCTGTCCTCACATCTTCTTCTCTGGTCAAACCTTCTGCTCCCTCTTCTAGTTTTTAATAACCCTCCTGATTACCGTGAGTCCACCAGGAAAATCCAGCACAATCTTCCTGTCTAATCACATCTGCAAAGCCCCCTTTCTATGGAAGGTAACATAGTCACAGGTTCTGAGGATCAGGATGTTGACATCTGTGAGGACCCATTATTCAGGCCTATCTCACCCCACATGTATCCTTGCAAACATCTTCTTCCTGAACACAGACTAATGGCTTCTGGAGAAAGGCTGGAAACTAAATGAAATTGCACGCTCACTAGACACTTTATACTTCTACCTACTTAAACCTCAGTGTAACATTCGAAAGGTTAGGTCAGGCCATTGTCCACCTCAGAAAGTTCTCCACCCAGTTCTTGAGAGGAGATACATAAAACAAATTGGGGTGTGAGGGTGGGGGGTTGTAGAGTGCGGGGGGGGGGGGGGAGGGTAGAAGGGGAATGTAATTCCTGGGTTCAGGGAAATACTTGTTTTTAGACTATCCAACAGCACCCCCCAGTGCCCAGAGACAGAAAGAGAAAAGGAGGTGCTAACAGTTGGCCAAAGAAGCAGAATATTTAACACAATGCATTCAACTTTGCTGTGTTTCAGAATCAGGAGGTGAGGGTGCCCAGGCCCTAACCTCAGAGATTCAGATGCAAATGATCTAAGGCTGGGCCCATACACAAGCAGCTTAACCCTCTAAGTGATTGTTCAGCTGAAACCCCTAAGTTCAGCATAGCAATAAGTATGATCTGAAAGGCTACTAGGCCCTGGGTTTTCAAAAACAAATATGACAGAGCTCCTCCTCTCAAATAGCTTCCAGTCCAGATAGAGAGAGCTGGAAGAGGCGTTGGCCACAACTGATGTGCGATGTAAAGCAAATTTACCAAATCTCTCTGTGCCTGATTCCTCATCTGCAAAATGAAGGTAATAAGAGTACCTGCCTTACAGAGTTGTTAAGAAAGTTAAATGATATAAATGCACATAATGCACTTAGTAGGGTATCTGGCACAGAAGTATTAGGAGTTCTTAGCAAGTGCCAGGGACAGAAAATGCATGACCCACCTGCTGCTACCCCTGTTCCTCAGGGCAGAAATAGCTGATCTGAATGCCTTTTCCTACTGCATGTGGACAGAGCTTCTGAATTCTTCTCAATCTACTTCTCCACTAGGCGGGGAGTTAGAGATCCAATGTGCCATCCAAATTCCCTCTACATTTTTATTTAAGGAAACTGAGACTCAGGGAGGCCAGGTTCATTGGATGAGCCAATGCAGAACTGGGAGGAGGGTCCAAATTTCCCGGGCCAGGTGCTCTGTGCATGTGGCTTTTAAGCAATTACCTGCTTGCTGGGCTCTCTCTAACTCAGCTACAGCATGGCATATTCCCAGGCTCCTTCTGCTCAGGGGCTCCTAGCCATTCTTGTCCTCTCCGCCCTGCTGTTTCCTGGGTTTTGTGACCTCAGAGTTCCTTTGTGGGCCAGATACCCAATCTCACCCAGGGATTAAAACCACTCCTGCTAACAGAGCCCTGACACCTGCTGTTTGCTCACTGTTTGATTGTATCTGATGTATCTCAGATAACCTCATGTTGATCCTGCCAGGCAAGGATTCTTTTAGCCCCATGGTATAGATTTAAAATCCGAGGCTTCAAGAAGTTTAGTGTTTAGCCCAAGCTGAAGTTACTAAGAAGCCAAAGAGGATTCAAACCTAGGGCTGATTCCAAAGAGCTTAACCATTGCAGCATACCTTTTAGCTTCACCTATCCATAGCTTCATGAGGCAGATTTATTAAATTTTGTCATGCTCCTAAAGTCCCAGTGCTTCCCCCTTCATCATAACATTTACTACCTTACATTGAATCTGTCCTGTCCACTTAAGGGTCTCTCCCATAAGACTCAGATCCTTCAGCAACCACCCCCTGGCACACACACATGCGTGGCATACATACCTTCTCAACCTGTATCCTACTCATCTTTCATTTTATGCTTATAAGTTACTTCTCCTCAAAGTACCCTGCCTAACATGTCAGGTGTCTCTGCTATATGTGCCAGAATCAACCAGTCTTAACAATTGTCAAAATATATGGAATATATTTCCCTTGTCTTAACAATTGTCAAAATATATGGAATATGTTCTCTGATTATAGTGCAATTAATCTAAGTCCTCATAATATGTGAAAATTAAGAAACTGACAAATATTGCAGGATCTCACTTATAAGTGGAATCTAAAATAGTCAAATTCATAGTAACAAGGAGTAAGGTGGTGGTTACCAGGGGCTGGCAGAAGGGCAAATGGGGAGATGTTGGTCAAAGGGCACAAACTTTCAGTTAAAAGAAATATATTTTTAAGTGACTTCTGCAGGAAGGTTTTTTTTTAAATATATATATTTTATTGATTTTTTACAGAGGAAGGGAGAGGGATAGAGAGTTAAAAATATCGATGAGAGAGAGACATCAATCAGCCGCCTCCTGCACACCCCCTACTGGGAATGTGCCCCCAACCAAGATGCATGCCCTTGACCAAAATAGAACCTGGGACCCTTCAGTCCGAAGGCCAACACTCTATCCATTGAGCCCAAATCGGCTTCAGCCCTACCATCCTTTTTGGTGAAAGGGCCAGATTTTCAGTGAAAGAGGACAGAGGAGCAAGTGTGTGGTAGCAAAGAGGCCAGGAGGGTGCTCAGAAGAAGGAACTGAGAATGGCGCAGAGATGAGGCAAAACTAGGTTACAGGCAGAGAAGGGAATTTCCATCAGGTGGCCTTTAGAAAAGGTTTTGGGGTGGTGATGGGGTGTCTAGGAGGAGGGCAGGTAGACCATTCTCATTAGTTCAGTAGGATACAGACACTGTACTCCCTTGTCCCCAGGATCCAGCCATTCTGCTCTGCTGGCACTGCCTCCAATGGGCTGATTTGTAATCTTTTAATTTTTTTTCTAAATGTTTATTCTGCAGAACAATTAATCTACCCCTTTCCCTCATTATGTAAACAAATCAATGACCTCAAGAATGCACAGGAGCTAAGAGCAGGTCTCGCTTGAATGATGTCAGGGAAAGGGAGATGGCCATCTTCTGGTGGTTAGTGCAGCCTGTCTACATTTGATTAAACCACTTCTGGAAGCCCCATTCAGTCTTGACAGTAGATGACAAAGGACATGCTACAGGGGTCAGGAAGTGACCCTTTATCTACAGTCACAGCTGTGTTCATGTCCACAAGAGGGCAGTGGTGCATATGGCCAGAACCAAAATCCTCCTACTAACGTTAGGCGACAGCAATGATAAGATCCAAAGTCAGGGAGCCAGGGGTCAACACTCACCTGCACACACACGTACACATACATACAGATACATGTATGAACACACGCTCAGGTTACAGATTGAGCACTGAGCCCAGAGAGGACTCACCTATGCTCTCACAGAAACAGATGCATTAGTGGTTTCTGGTAATGCCATGGCAGGTCCCACCAAGACCCAGTGGTCAGACTCTGCGGGTGGGGCTCAGACATCAGCAGTGTTTAAAGCACCCTACGGTAAAGAAGCCCTTGCTCATTGCTGCCTCTTGACACAATGGATGCCAAAGAAAGAAAATGTGGGTCTTGACACTAAATGGAAAAAAGGCAAAGAAATAGGCACTATAGTGAGCAAATGTATATGAAACAGCATATAATTCAAAGTCCCAGCAGAAAGCAGATGTCTCACTCAAATTGATGACCTGGGGTCACCAGGGAATGGAGAAACCACACACACACACACACACACACAACAACAACAACAACAACAACAACAACAACAACAAAAACATAAAAAACAGTGGGCAGTACCTATGGGGACATTTGCACCTGGGTCAAAGGCAGAGAGAGTGGTTATCAGAACCTAGAGACAAAGCAGGCCACAAGGATTGGCCTCCTGAATGGGGCTGTGGCTCTCAGAGAAGGCAGTTGAGAGAGTACACTCTACAGACCACTCCCCTCACCCTCAGAGCTCCTGCCAGTGGTTCTCTCTGGGCCAAACTCAACCGAAACCAAAAGGCAAGGAGAGGGTCCCAGAGGTCAGCTTCTGGGATGGAGAGCAGATCTGGAGGTCAAGCAATTCCACACCATTCAAGGATGTGACTGTTCACCTGAAGTCGAAGGAGCAGTACACCTATACTCAGACACTGTCGGATGTAACACATCTTGACTTCAAATCTCTGTGGATGAGGAACAGATAATTCTTTGCTGGTTTGAATACACTCTAGGCAGCGTCACTTCTAGGAAAACAAGAATAGGGTTTTAGCTGGAAAAAAGGGGATTTCTAAACAGTCTTGCTTCTCTCTCTCTCTAATATAGCAGTCAGCAACTTTTCTTAGAATTGAACAACAGGAAAAAGTTTTCATGAAATTGCAATACAATAGGGTTATGAACTTCCTAGCTGGAACTAAAGTATCTCCTTTCTGAGGCTTAGAAAAAAATACAATAGGGTTATGAACTTCCTAGCTGGAACTAAAGTATCTCCTTTCTGAGGCTTAGAAAAAAAAAGAGATAAGTTTCTTATATTTATTATACAATACCTGCCTTTTTAGAGAAGCATCATAAATTATGTCAATTTTATGGTAGTACTCTTATTTACCATCTTACAGGTGAGAAAGCACAAATACAGAGAAGTTAGACCATTCTCTGGAGATCAATAACAGAGCAGGGGACAAGGGACAAGGCCAGGCCCTTTGATGCCACCTGCACTCGAGTGTTTACTGACCCTGGAGGTGGGGTCAAAGGTTCACAGTTAAGAACTGAGTTCATGCTCTAACATGACCGCATGGGTGACCTTGGGTCAGCCACTTCCTTCTTTGGGCTTCAGTTTCCCAGATCATAAATGAGAGCATTGGGTTAAAAGTATAGTTTTCAAACATTTTTAGCAGAAAATCTTTTCCCAAATAAATCTTACATGGCAACCAACAATATAATAGATCTAGTGGCTCCATTCATTTAAAGCAGCCTCCCACCGCCCTGTCACTGAAACCCCTTGGGAAATTCTGGAGAACTTTTCAAAGTCTGTCCAGGTCTGTGTTCTGTGAAATATTAGTCCCATGACATAGGCATTCAGGGGAACCCCTTTACCCCAAATCTAACACATTTGACCAGCAAAGCTCAACAGATTCCTTTAATGCAGCAATCTTCAGGGCCTTTAATGCGCTAACATCTTGTCACATTCCGTGCTGGAGATAAATACTAATATATAGTTGGGGGAGCGGTCATCTAGACAAGTGTTTCTCAATCTGTGTTACTCAATTCACAGTCAGAAATACAATTTATGACCCAACACACACGAGTGCGCATGCACACATACACAGAAATGAACAATTCACAAGACAATATTTATCTTTACCGCACTCTGATACTGTCTAGTCTGTTTTATTTCCTTCTTTCAAATGTGCAAATTATGTTTTTGAGCATACATGAACATATGAGCATGGCTCAGTGGTTGAGCATTGACCTATGAATCAGGAGGTCACGGTTCAATTCCCTGAGAGGGCACATGCCTGGGTTGCAGCTCAATCCCCAATCTGGGGTGTGCAAGAGGCAGCCGATCAATGATACTCTATCATCGTTGATGTTTCTGTCTGTCTCTCTCTCTCCCCTTCTCTCTGAAATCCCCCACTGCATCATGATGCAAAATTGGTTTCTCACTGTAGGCTGTAGTCAAAAATGTTTGAAAACTGTCTTGGCAACTCAGCTCCATGACTCCAGCCACGCAGGCTGCTTGCTTATAGGTCTTAGCCACACACATTAACGGATCCTTTTTAGGGTTTAAAACATGGAGCCTCTGTACCTCTTCTCACAGCTGAGTTGAGCCCGAGACTGTGGACGGGATGAAATGAAGAAAGCTGGCACTGCCCTTGTCTGGGAGGTACAGCTCAGAGACAAAGAGGGAGCTTGTCTCAAAGGCTGCCAATCCCACCTCATTCACAAGCGATAAATTCATCTAGCCTCGTCTGGCCTGCAGGCATCCCCTCTCAGCCTGTGGGCCTGCCAGCCACTTCTACAAGGGGTTAGTGTCAGATCTGGGCAGCTCTCCCTGCCTGGTGCAATGGGCATTCAGGTCGCCTGTGAGAATCAGAACAAGTATCAGTTGAAAAACAGCATCCCCTCACCCCCCCATAACCCTATATGCTCCCTTTTCCCATCCTCACCCTCAAGAAGACCCAGAAACGTATCTTGTGATATACATCAATTGTGGGAAAGGGCGCTGGCTAGCCTGGCCATTGCGTATGTGAAGGTCACTAGAGGTCATCATTCTCCACTCTCCCTCTCCTTACTTCTTATGCTGAAAGGGCTGCCTTTCCAGTTGTCCACCCTGAACAACAGGATCAAGAGAGGAGGAAGGACAGGAAAAAAATCCTACCTTGTGCCAGGCAGCACTCTGAGTTCTTATATCATAATCTTATGATACTCCCTTTTTTATATGGATGAGGAAAATGAGGCTTAGAGAGGTTGTCTAGTTTCTAAGCTCAAAACCTACTAAGCCATGAGAAAGAGGGAGGTACCAAGAATAGCAGATCAAACCTGAGTGAGACCAGGGATGCCTCAGGTTTAGGCACAATGGCCAGCCAGCTGCCCACAGAACGAAGACCCAGAGAGTCTACATGTGGACAGTTGAATACAGGCACAATGTGAGCTTGTGAATTGCACACTAATGATGGTAACAAGATGTTAGGGCACGCATTTTTCAGCCACACAGACTCAGGATTCATTTTTTAAAAAATTAATAGAAAATTTTTAGAGCATTTATAGGCTTACAGCAAAATTTAACAGAAAGTACAGAGTTCCCATATACCCCTGCCCATCCTAACCCCCAACCCCCACAACTTACCCCACCCCCTTCATCAATATTCCCCATCATAGTGGTACATACGTTGCAATTGATGAACTTACATCCTCCCATCATTATCACCTAAAGTCTATAGTTTATATGAAGGTTCATGTTAGTGTTGTACATTTGGTGGGTTTTGACAAATATGTAATGACATGTATTCACTACTATAGTATCAGAATAGTTTCACTGCCCTAATATCTCTCTGTGCTCTACCTATTTGTCATTCCCCTCCTGTCCCTGAATCTTTAATGACCACCAATAATTTTAGTCTCCAAAATTTTATCTACTAATGAAATTGCATGTATTTTAAACTCTCCAAAAGCAACTATCCAGACCTAGATGTTTTCACTGGACAATTCTAACAAATGTATAAAGAAGAATTAACAGTAGTTCTATATAATCTCTTCTGGAAATTGGAAGAGTATAGAACACCTTCCCATTCCTTTTATGAAGCAAATATTACCCAGATACCAAAACCAGACAAAGTCAATACCAAAAAAGAAAGAAAACTATGCATCAATATTCATCATGAATACAGATGTAAAAATCCTTAACAAATTATTAGTAAATATAATTTAGTAACATATAAAAAAGAATTATATACCATGACCAAGTAAAATTTATTCTAGAAATGCAAGGTTGATTCAATATTCAAAAACCTACTTAGTTAGGCTAAAGAAGAAAAATCACATGATCATATCAATCAAGAAAAAAAAATTTTGACAAAATTCAACATTCCTTCATGATAAAAAACAAAACAAAACAAAAGATACCCCTCTCCGGAAAACTAGGAATAGAAGAAAACTTTATAACAAGAGAAACTTAAAAAACCTGCAGCTAACATTATACTTAGTAGCAAAAGGATGCACACTTTACTACTCTTATTCAACACTAGAGGCCTGGTACATGAATTTGTGCACTAGTGGGGTCACTAGGCCTGGCCTGTGGGATCGGACTAAAATTGGCTCCCTGAAGGGGTTCCCAGTTTAAGGGCTCCAGGGCATGTCCGGCCCATCTCACTCAGCTGGATCCTAGCACCAAGCTAACCTACTAGACAGAGCATCTGCCCCCTTGTGGTCAGTGCATGTTATAGCGAGCAGTTGTGCAGCCTTAGCATATCATTAGCATGTTATGCTTTGATTGGTTGAACGGCTAACCAGACAACCAGACACTTAGAATATTAAGTTTTTATTATATAGGATCATGCTGAAAGTTTTAGCCAGTGTAATAACAGGGAGGAGGAGAAGGAAATAAAAGGTTTATAGCTAGAAAAGCAAGAAGCAAAACTGTCACCATTTACAGAAGTCCCAAAAGACTTTTTAAAACAACTCAGATGTCATTCCAAATGTTCTCCAGATGCCACCAACATCACAGTAATGACCTTCCGTCTTCCTGTGCACACCTGAGAGCTTGGCAGGCACTGCTGGATACCTGCCCGTAGTTCTTCCTCACCTTCTAAGGTATTTCAATGAAGGAGACTGACGTGACTCCTGCCAGTATAGAATCACAGTTTTGGGAGAGAGACAAGTAAACAAATATGTAATTGCTCTCTCGAGTAATGGGTTGTAGTTATAAACCCCTATTTATAACTGCTACCCCAACCTGAAAAGATGCTGGCTTCACCATTTTGCACAGAGGAGCCCAAGATTGTTTTATGTTTTTATGTAAAACTCATCACAAAATTTTCCAAAGATTGAGGTGGTAGTCCCAAGAACACTAATTAAATCTGTCTGACTTAATTAGAAATCCGAATGCTGCTGAGGTTCTCTGATCAGTGGAGCAAGAAACAGTTTGCCCGATTTAATTATTTTTGCGAAAAGGCTAACTTTTCACCTTCTTTTTGGACCCTTGTTTTAGTAAGTCTATAGAATAAGTTATGAAGGGCCCACACACCAGTCAGATAATTCCAGTTTCCCCACTTCTTCACAGTAAGTAAGCTTCTCTTCCTTAAGCCTCAGTTTCCTCTCCTGTACAAAGAGACTTTATGAAAGTACCCACCTCATAAGGAAATTGTATAGATTAAATGAAATAGATATCAATGTACTCAGCACAAAGTGCATAGCAATATTTTTTAATATATTTTATTGATTTTTTTTTTTTACAGAGAGGAAAGGAGAGAGATAGAAAGCCAGAAACCTCGATGAGAGAGAGACATCGATCAGCTGCCTCCTGCACGCCCCACAGTGGAGATGTGCCCGCAAGCAAGGTACATGCCCCCAACCGGAATCGAACCCGGGACCCTTCAGTCCGCAGGCCGACGCTCTATCACTGAGCCAAACTGGTCTCGGCAATTTCTTTATTCTTTATATGATAATTTAAATTAGCCCAGCTGATTCTTAGAAGTACAAATCAACGAGTGCAAACATTTCTAAATCTTGAAACATACTATAAAATTATTTTCTAAGAATAGCTGGGCTAATCTACATACCCACCAGCTGTGTCGGGAATATCTATTTTTGCTGGCTTTGTGTGCTCTAATTTTAAAGTCTTTGTAATTTGGTAGCTAAAAATGTATATATTCCTTTCCTTTGTGTTTTCTTTGATGATCGGCAAGGCTGAATGATTTTTTAAATGTCTTTTGCTGTTATATTTCCTTCTCAGTGGATTGTTAGTTAATATCCTTTACTTATATAACAACCAGGGTCTTAATTTTTATTGATTTGTAGGAGTTATTTATGTACTAAGGGTGTAAATTCTTTGTCGGCAGTGAGAAATTTAATAAATATGTTTGGGAGGGGTGAGAGCAGCTCTAATGCTTTGTCCCCAGAATGGTGAGTAATGTTCTTGCATTGATATCTGTGACCTTCAAGTCTTTTCATTCTTTATGGGTGGCAGGACTACCATTGTTTTCTTTCTTTTTCTTTAACTACCTATACATTATTTCCATCCTTCCTAGCCCTGAAGATACAACTTCTATTCATTATTTCTGGGATGGATATAGTGGCTCCTGCTGGTGCTTCTTTGCCTACCCAGTGAACATGGGTATTGCTGACTAACTTCTGCCTCCCTCTTGTAGACAGAATTGCCCTGGACCAAACGAGAACACACTCACCAGAGAGACAGCATCCTTCCCTCCTCCACCCCACCTGTTCACAAACCTCAGCCAATGACTGGCTGGCATTTGGGCACAAAAGGCCCACTCTCTTCCTCTGCCTCTATGAGACTAACCCTGAGGCACAATCTGTACTACAGAGCTTCCCTCCCCCTCCTCCCTTTCTTTCCTCCACTCTCCTCTCTGCTGGAGTAGTCTTGGGGCCCAGGCTCCTGCTCAGGCTCTCTCCCCTGCCTTGGGCCACTTCCCTTTCTCCACTTCTCATCTCAGACTCTGCTTCCTGGGATCCCAACGTCAGGCATCGGCTTTTTCAGGAATACATATTTCTGTTTGTACCTCTGTTCCCCGAGTCATTTTGAGTCATGGTTGTTTTTGTTTGTTTATTTGTTTGTTTTGTGGTCACTCTGAGTATGTAACTACTCGATTTTCCTTGATGGTTGAGTAAAGCAAGTGGTGAGTGGTTTCAGAAGCTTGTCCAAGGGCACCCAGTACGCTGGTTAATATTTACTGAGACCCCTGAGGCAAAGTAACCTGAATGTGAACTTTTGGCCAATGGCAACTGGAACCATTGCTTGGCCCACAGTGCTAATGCACTGAAATCTCACACTTCATTGCCAACCCCACAGTTAGCTCCTTCTGAGCAGGAAATGATTCATACCAGCCCAGGAGCTCCAATACAGAAGATACTGAAAACTTCTCACTCAGCAGCCTGCACAATCTGGGACACACCTGCACAATCATACACAGTTAGAACTGGAGAATCGCCTAGTGTTCGGATGGGAAACCGGGCTCAGAAAAAGAAAATTGCTTATGGTAGTAATACCATTGCCGGCCGGCCATTCTGGTACGGGGGAAATATGGGCCTAACCATAAGTCCTTTGCCATTGATTCCTCCATAATCTCCTAATCTAGCAGCCCCCTTTCTCTTCCTTCCTTGCTCCCCAAGCTCAGCCCAGGGCTGGTTGGCCTGAAAGAGGCTCTTCTCCACCTCCTACCACCTCGAGCTCCTCCTTCATCCGCCTCAACGGGCCTCCTTGGGTCCTGCATCCACGGTCTAGCTCTGCTGGAGAAATGGCACAGGCAGACTGGTTTGTGGGCTCCCCATCAGCTGACCTGGAGTTTGATAGGTGTCTAACTTGCAGTTGGTTCTCCCTCTTATTTCCATCACTGCCTAGCCTCTCACACACATTCTCTGAATAACTTTTCTGAGAAAACAGAGGCAACAAGGTGTGCACCCCTGAGCTTGCTCTCCTATTGCAAGAAAATTTACCTCTGCACTCAGATACTTCTTTCCTGGGCCCTTTTCCTTGTTACCCCATTAGCTCCTGCTCCCTAGAGGCCCAAGCCCTTGAGATATATACTGTATTCTCTCCAGCATTCAATCTGGCTCTCACCTCTATTTTCAACACGCCTATGCACTTGCTCAAGTTCCTCCCATCCCAAAAACAAGCCAACCAACAAAATGCACCTTTGCTTAAAAACCCTTTACTCAAGTGTCAGTGGCCCAGAGGCCTGAGCAGGTCAGAGTGGTCCTTGCCTAGTCCCTGTCTCCTCCCCGCCTCTGCAGCTCCCGCTCCCCACCTCAGAATGCTCTTCTGGTCATGCACTTGCTTGGAGTTTCCTGTGCACTCTAGGCTATTTCTTGCCTGTCAGTTGTTGTCAATGCAGATGGCTTTCTCTGCTACAGCCTTCCTCTCCTACCCTCTCTCTTGGTTCAGCTGCTTTTTCTTTTGAGAAACCTGTGTGACAGCCTCAGTCCCTCAACTGCCATGCTAAGCAGAGCTCCTCTCTGCCTGAGCCCCCTGCTGTGTGGACCGCCACCAATCCACTGACTGTGTTTCAGCAGAACTTCATCCCTGCCTGCCTTTTCCACTAAGCGAGAAGCTCCAAGCAGGCCACAGCTGTGATTTACCACTGTTTGTATTGATCATTCATTTAGTTGTATAAGTGTACCTTAACTTACCTACCTATTTGCTTCCTACTTTGAGTGTTTCTGATGTTTTTCTATCATAAAATATATTTTAAAGAACATCTTTATTTATTTTTTTTAAATATATTTTATTGATTTTTTACAGAGGAACAGAGAGTTAGAAACATCAATCAGCTGCCTCTAGCACGCCCCCTACTGGGGATATGCCCGCAACCAATGTACATGCCCTTGACCGGAATGGAACCTGGGACCTTTCAGTCCTCAGGCTGATACTCTATCCACTGAGCCAAACCGGTTTTGGGCATAAAGAACATCTTTAGCTAGAGATGTTTGCCCTGGCACCCCCACTAACTAGCTTTTTTTACTTTTGACCTTGAACAGGTTTCTTTTTTTTTATCTTCTCTGTGCCTTATTTTCCTCAACTGTTCAATGGGGATTAATATTTCCCACTTCAGCCCGGCTGGCATGGCTTAGTGTTGAGCATCGACCTATGAACCAGTAGGTCATGGATTGATTCCTGGTCAGGGCACATGCCCGTGTTGCAGGTTCGATCCCCAGTGTAGAGTGTATAAGAGACAGCTGATTAATGATTCTCTCTCATCATTGAGGTTTCTCTCTCTCCCTTCCTCCCACTTCCTTCCTTTCTGAAATTTTTTTTAAAAAAATGTATTTTTCTAGAAATTCCCACCTTATACGGTTTCTATGAGGATCAAATGAGATAAAAAATGCAAGGCGTTTTGTTGGGGTGGTTGTGATTGCAGGGACGTTTTCCCTGCTTTGATATTTCATCTGACCACCAGGCTATTGACTTGAACATCCCATAAGCATCTCAAATACATGATATTCAAGATTACATTATCGGCCGAAACCGGTTTGGCTCAGTGGATAGAGCATCAGCCTGCGGACTGAAAGGTTCCAGGTTCGATTCCTGTCAAGGGCATGTACTTTGGTTGTGGGCATGTCCCCAGTAGGGGGCATGCAGGAGGCGGCTGATCGATGTCTCTCTCATCGATGTTTCTAACTCTCAATCCCTCTCCCTTCCTCTCTGTAAAAAATCAATAAAAAATATAAAAAAGATTATATTATCACCAGACACTACCTTCCCTTCCATTGTATCATCCACTAACCTCCTGCTGTGTCCTTCTCTCAGTAACTGCCTCCTACTTTGAGTGTTTGTGATGTTTTTCTATTATAAAATATACAGTGGTACCTCGAGGTACGAGTTTAATTCGTTCCATAACCTTGAGGCATGGGAAACTATGAGACGCTCGAGTCACGGTAAACTGGTGGGTCGTGTGCAGCCGGCCGATCCAAGAGATTACTCCTATCTCAAATGTTGCTCGTATTTCAAAGCAAAAATCGATTGCTTGACGGCTCGTATCTCAAAAAAATCTCGTATGTTAGGGCACTCGTATCTCGAGGTACCGCTGTATTTTAAAGAACATTTTTAGCTAGGGATGTTTGCCCTGGCACCCCCACTAACTAGCTTTTTTACTTTTGATCTTGAACAGATTTTTTATCTTCTCTGTGCCTTATTTTCCTCAACTGTTCAGTGGGGATTAATAATTCCCACCTCAGCCCTCCTGGGCCTCTGCTTCTACCTTTGCACTCTGCTAGTCCACCCCTTCTCCTTGTTCTTGTCAACATGTACCTATCTTGTGTATCATCCTGAAATTTCATCACCAAGGATCCCTGTCACTTCTCTCCTCTCTTCCTCTTTATATCCATATTTTTAAAGATATTATTGCCAAAACCGGTTTGCTTAGTGGATAGACCGTCAGCCTGCGGACTGAAAGGTCCCAGGTTTGAATCAGGTCAAGGGCATGTACTTTGGTTGTGGGCATGTCCCCAGTAGGGGCATGCAGGAGGCGGCTGATTGATGTCTCTTTCTCATCGATGTTTCTAACTTTCTATCTCTCTCCTTTCCTCTCTGTGAAAAATTAATAAAATATATTTTTAAAAAAATAAAGATATTATTGACTGAACTACAATTACTCACAGTTTATCAATTTTTCCATATTTTGGCAACCAGAAACTTGTACAATTGTCAAGCAAGACCGAAGATTTGCTTGAGATACCAGAATTACTGCTGAACTGATACAACTTTAGGTCAAAGCAAAGAAGTTTTACAGTTTAAGAATAGCTAATGTGAACAGAAATCTCACCATGTGCCTGGCAGTGACCCACTAAGGCAGGCATTATTATTAACCACACCTTACAGATAAGAAAGCAGAAGAAATTAGCTTGCCCAGTATCACTTAACAAGTAGGTCACAAGCTGGGATTCAAACTCAGGTGATCTGATAACAGAGCCCACACTCTTATATCTTTAACTATTGCCAAGTAAATTAACACGCAGGTAAAATACACAATTTCCATCATGTTTTGTAACTGATAGCACAGATTTGGAGACCCTCTATTGCTTTGAGTCCTCAAATTCCAGGTGAGGAAACACAGCAGTCAGTAAATCTCTCTCAAGATAGTAATGATTTTTTTGTGTTAGTGTTTTCCAGAAGCTAGTTTTACCAATTAGCAGACAGTGGATCCTGCCCAAACATTTTGGACAGAACATTTGGGTGTGGACCAAATGTCTTTGTGGACACTTTGGGCAGGACCAAATGTCCTGTGAGGATTTTACCATTTAAATCTAGATTTTTGTGTGTGTATGTTTTGTTTTGTTTTTAAAAAAATCTATCTCTTTTTTTAAAAAACTTGGTTCAATATTCTTTTTTTCTTTTAAAATAAATACAATATTTCAACTGCTCTGCCCAAAAATACAAAGAAGCCTTATATACTATTATTTGCATAACTCTAAACAGTTCTGATGCTTATTGGTAGACATGAATCCATTTTCTCTAACTTTGCAAAATATAGATATATTCTTTGGGTACTATTTTTCATTCTATCCTTTTTACTAAATAGGGTTTCAGATGTTCTCTCCTGACACAATTCACATATTCATCTTTTTGAGTCTGGTACATTGCTCATGGGTGGTACCCCTCTCCCTTCCAATTTGGGAGCATATGGCTATGTGATGAATATAAGTTATAAATATTTTTTGGTTTTTGTTTCAATGACTGACCTTCTTTTCTTTATTTACTTAGGATTTTTTTCCCAAAAGTGGGACGGCCAGGCCCAACGTGTAGAAAGGCCTAATGGTGAAAGTCTGCTTATTGAAGTTAAGCTATACTTGAAGTCTTTCCCCAACCATTTATTCTCAGGTGGCCTCTGACATTGTGCTTAATCTCCTCCTAAGCCTCATAAGTCAAGTGATAATAATTCCATCCCACAGCATACTCACCAGGATTAACAATAAAATAAAAGACATCAAACCCATAATAGGTCCTAATTAAATGGAGGCAGCTGTTGTTAATGCTACCGGGCTAAGTTTTTTTTTTTTTTTACAAGTTATAATTTTACTTTCTAGCTTGCACAATAAATAGCTTAATCATTAATTAGGACAATCATTTCGGTTGATGTTAGTTTACTGTGTTTTCCCTTTAAGGCATTTTTCTTTTTAATTGGGCCTCCCAGAGATGCATACCTTAGCACAAAGGTTAACAGTAGAATTTAACAGCTAATAAAATACGGAGGGAGACTAACAATAATATTGGTACTTCCTTTATAGCAGTGCCATATAAATAGCTGCCATTTATTTGTCACTATCTACCTGCCAGGCGCAAGAAGGTTATGTTTTCTGACCCAATAGTCACAACACTATGAGTTATGAGTCACCACCACCACCACTTCAAGGATTAGAAAACGGAGTCACAGTGAGCTTATGTAAGCTGCATTGCCTGCACAGAAAGAAGAGGACTAGTTCAGTTTCAAAACCGGGCCTATGTGGCTCCAAAGCCCATGTTCTCGCCTTTACAGCAGGCTGCGTCCGAGTGACGGGAATAAGCGTCTACAAAGTTATCATTGACATGTGGGCACTTGGGGAATAACCTGGGTCGTGCTTGGATCTCTGTAGAAGCTGCTACTTGGATAATTACTCTTTACTGGATCCCTGCATGGGAAACAGGAGTGTGGTTTGATATTCTCATTCCCAAGGCAGAAATTTCCACAAGGGTTCCCCTATCTTCTGCTATAAGCCCATCTCTGCTATTTCTTGACATTGGGCAAGTTTCTTAATCTCTTCAAGCCTCAACTTTCTAATCTATAAAGTGAGGATAATACACGAATCTTACTCTTAAGTGCTTTAGTCAAGAAAATTAAATGAGCTAATTTATGTACAATTTTCTAATACAGGACCTGGGACCTAGTGAATGTTTAATATATGTGACCTATTATTATAAAAATAACATGACTGTAAAATGAGGAGCGAACTTATTCCAGTGGAGGTGTCCTTGTGCTAGTCTTTTTCCTCCCCTGCATGGTTTCCCCATCCTATCCCCTAGGATACAAAAGCTGTTTGGAGACTATTTCTGCCCCAGGATAGGAATTTGGGGAGAAAACATAATTAAACCAATCAGGCTACAAAAACTCCTCTTTGCCAAGATGGCTTGGAGCCAGGCCTGCTGGCAGTCGGAATGTATGAACCAAGGGGAGATGAAGGGTACAATTCCCTTCAGGAAATGCCACTGCCAGGATCAATCTCTGGCATGAAGTCAGAGCTCGCCTCCTCCGTGACTGGATGAGCTGGATTGGACAAGTGGCCTTTGTTGCCCCAGAAATCCCCGCAGAGGCCAGGCCTACATCCCCCAAGTGTCAATAAACCTGGCTTTCCTACAGGGAGAGTGTGGGAGAGCTAGGGCCACCAGGTGGGTTCTCTCTCACAGGGCCAGGCAGCCTGGCCAGCATGTAACACATCCATTCCCAAGCAGGGCAAAGGGGTGCTTCCCCCACACGCCCACAACGAGGCATTGTAATAAGGCAGTTCATCAGAGCGGTCATGACAGAGCCAAGGTCAAGGTGGGGAACAAGAGCCCAGCCTTTCGGGTAGAGGAAAAGCTAGTGAAAAGGTCCGGAGAGTGTGAGGTGGATAGAAGAGTGGACAGAAATCCCTACTCGCTGGACTGCAGAGAACTCAGAGGAGAGTGGTGCCCGGTGAGGCTAGTGTGGTAAGGGAATTTGGGAAGAAAACGTAAGGTCACGTAGGACCTTCCGGCTGTGCTGAGGATTTTAGCTTTTATCTGAAAGTAAATAGAACATTTTATGCAGAGGAGAGTCATGATCAGATTTGCATTTTTTAAACAATTTTAACATTTCAATTTTGCATTTTAAACAAGTCACTTGGCAAATATTCTTAAACACCTACAAAAATTATGCAAGATACTAAGAAAACCAATATGGGGGAAATGACATGTATTCAGTGTTCAGTTTAGCAAGGCAATAAGACTACTAACCAAATGATCATGTGGAAAGAGCATGTGTCATTAGAAAATATTTGTAAATGAAGTATATAGAATTCAAAGGCAGAAGAGGGTATTTCTACATGAAGGATCTGGAAAGCTTCATGAAGAAGGTGCAAGAAGCATCCTAGCCGGTTTGGTTCAGTGGATAGAGCTAGGCTTGCAGATCAAACAGTCTTGGGTTCATTTCCAATCAATGGCACATATCTTGGTTGCAGGCTTCTCCCTGGTCCTGGTCCGGGTGCATGCATGAGGCAACCAATCGATGTGTTTCTCTCATATCAGTGTTTCTCTCTGTCTTTCCCTCTCTCTTTCACTCTGTCTAAAAGGTCAATGGAAAAATATCCTCAGGTGAGGATTAACAAAAGAAGAAGGAGGAGGAGGAGGAAGAACCTTGTGTACATATAGGTATAACGTAGTCTAATGCTGTAATTGAGATACTGTAGAGCAATCATGTTAAACTCAAAAGCTAACATGGGCCAAATAAACAAGGTTTACGTTTATGTGGACTGCAAAAAACACAAAAGCTTCAATTTAGTAATTAGTGAACGTTGTAGTTCATCTTATATAATAAAAGCGTAAGTGACATCACACAACGTTGTCACAAGATGACCACCACAAGATGGCTGTCGGGGGAGGGAGGTTGGGGCAACCAGGCCAGCAGGGAAGGGCAGTTGGGGGTGACCAGGCCTGCAGAAGAGGCAACTGGGGGCAACCAGGACTGCAGGGGAGGTCAGCTGGGGTTGATTAGGCTGGCAGGGAGGGCAGTTGGGGGCAATCTGACTGACAGGGGAGCCGTTGCGGGGGGGCCATCAGGCTGGCAGGTGAGCAGTTAGAAACCAGCAGTCCCAGAATACCAGAGGGATATCTGACTGCAGGTTTAAACTGGAAGTCAGACATCCTCCAAGGGGTCCCAGATTGGAGAGGGTGCAGGCTGGGCTGAGGGCCATCCCTCTGTGCATAAATTTTGTGCACTGGGCCTCTGGTTATTAATAATTATGTATAACAGAATATTGTAAAAATTAAGTTATGAAATTTTTTAAAAATGTTTTTTACACACTGAACAAACTGTCTGATCTTAGAGAGAAGGCAGGGGAGGGGACGGGTAAGAGATCAATCAAAGGACTTGTATGCATGCATATTAGCATAACCAATGGACATGGACACTGGGATGGTGGGGGCTCATCTTGGGGAGTGGAAGTGGCCAGGGGCAGTCAATTGGGGAAAAAGCAGACATATGTAATATTTTAAATAATAATAATAATAAGTAAATCGTTTCTTATTTACTGTTATATTGGTTGGGCCACAAAATTACTTATTGTGGGCCACATGTGGTCTATGGGCCATGAGTTTGACCTGCTTGCTGAACAGTATAGACACCAGCCTCTGAGAGCCTGGGCCAGGGTCTGGCTCAATCATTTACATGAAATTATGAGACCTTGAGCAAATTGCTTAAACTCTCTGCTCACTAGTGTTATTTTTGTTTGAGCCAGACCTTAAAGGAGAAATAGGATTTGGACTTACAGAGATTGAGAAAGGGCGAGTAAAGACGGGAGGGGGCAACACAATCAAGAACATCAGTAAAGACGCAGAGGGCTTAAAAGCAAAAGAGCAAAGCAGCTTCCTGTGGCCAGGACAGAGTGTGTCAGAAGAATTGCAGAGTAGGGGAGGGTGTTAGCACTTTCTGAATTTGTACCAGGTGCCAGAGCTCTGTACACATTAAGTACATTTAATCTTCACAACAATCCCACAAGTGGAAGGTGGGGTTTCCTGCATTTTATTTACAAAGGGTGTGATACTCTGAGGCATTGAGCAGTTTGAATGAGCTTGTAAGTGGGAGAGAAGAGATCTGAACTCAAATGTCTTACTTTCAGGCCAGCTCACTGTGACTACATTTTGCCTCCTCACACCCACTGTCAGAGAGGGCCAGCATCTTTTCCTGAGCTCTACCCCATGCTCCCAAGCATATAGGGCTGCCAACACGGAGCACATTGCAGGGCCCGATCCATACCTGAAACGGAGTTCTGAAACAGGTATTCTAAAAAGTGCTTTAAGCAAAAAGATTGTCAGATCAAATACAGTGCCTTCCAAAGGGGCTCTTTGAGAAGTTTCACATTCACTCAGATGTGTAAGATCTTGGTGATTTTTAAAGCATCAATCACATTACTTTATGTTCACACCCCTACATGACCTTGGAGTAGTAGCAATTTAAGCCGGAATCAGCTATTCACACTGAATGATGTTATAAAGCTTGCTTCGCCCCCACAGTTTGGTTACTTTGAATGCAAGCTACTTGCCTATGGAAGCAGATAATGGTGGAAACTGCACCAAAAGAAGGGACACAAATCACTCCAAGATCCTGGTCCCCTTCCTTCCAGAATTCCTTTCTCACTGATTCTCTTAGCTCTGAGTCAAATAAAAAGAAGAAAGCATGGATAAGAAAACCAGTATTACTTATGTCTAAAAAGAACCATTGGAGACTGAAGCATGCCTTTTACACTGCAGAGTGAGGTTTGCCAGGGAAGAAAACAAAATAAACACACCAGCATGTCTTTGAGAATGAGAATCGGTGGTTGAGAGAGAATTGACATTTGGCAAATTTAAAAATAGATATTCTGATAGAAAGAGCATCTGCCCGCTAAAAATATGAATCAACCCAGGGGCCTGCTCCACTCTGAGGGCTCTGAACAGGTTATTAGGCCATTCAATAATGCCCTATTTTTAGGGCTGTGGAGCCAGGGAAAACAGGCTGGCTTCAGTGGCTCAAATTAACATGCAATGCAAGGGCATGCAGAGTATGTCTCCAGAGTACCTGGAAAGAAGGCCCTGTAATACAAACAGTGTCTGTGACAAAGCGATGATGTTGTGGCTTCTGCAAGGTGTGGTGTTCATGGAAAGGGGGTGGAAGTGATAGTTGTACTCATTCTCATTTTGCTGGTGGATACATGGATGGCCAGCGTGAAAGGGCTCTTGGAGGCTGCCTACTACTGACATCTGAGGTTGATTGGCTGCCCAGGATCTGAACCCTCTGATTCCTACAATGGGGAAACTCTCCATTTTAAGAGTGTTGTTAGTCAACAGACCCTTCCTCCCTCTCCAGGGAGCTCTGCTCTTCCATTTTTCCCTGGCAGCCAGAGTCTAACAGATGACTGAGCTGGGGGTGCATCTGCTCAGGTTTTTGAGTCAGAAGTTGATGATGCAGAGAAGCAGGCAGAGTGAAGAATTCTTTCCAAAGATAGCAGCAAAGGCAGCAACATCCAATTTTTAAGGGCAGCACGGCCAGTGGTGTCCAGTGCCCATTCCTAGCAGCGGCAGGAGCTGTGGCACTCAGCATTCAACGGCACAATGGCTGCGGTAGCCTTGAGGGAATGTGGCCCTGCTGAGGTTCTGGCCTGGGTCTTGTCCCTGCCATCTTACTTGATCTTGCCAGATCTCTAAGTTTAGTTCTTCCGGCTTCCTGGTAATCCTGTGAGCCAGCCAAAACACTTTCAATCAGTTCCTTTTTTTGTTCAAATTGCCCAAAGGCAATATTTGTTTTTTGCAACTAAGAACCCTGACTGCTATAATAATCCAATCCTGTTATCTTACAGATGATATTATGAATGAGAGGGGAAAGCACACAGCTCATTCACAGCAAACCTAGGCCTTGAAAGCAGGTGCCCTGACACAGTGTAATGCACTTTCCCTGACATGGCACCACCTGCAGCAGCACAGAGAGAGTGTCTGTGACCTCTGTCCCTGACAGCCTTGCTGTTCTCTCCTGCCCAGGAGTCAACACTGTCATGGCCCACACATAGATTTTCCCAATCTTTCCAAAGTCATTCCAAATGTCATAACCTACTACCTTCAGTCACTTTCCTGCTGGGCCTTTTCAGGTTTCAGTCTCTTTAGGCTTCTTTCTTCCAAAAAAATACTTTTAGAAGAAATTTTTAAAAATTATTTTTTAGTTACAGCTGACATTCATATTATTTTAGTAGAGGCCCAGTGCATAAAATTCATGCATGAGGTTAAGGAGGTATTCCTCAGCCGAGCCTGCACCCTCTCCAATCTGGGACCCTTCTCACAATCCAGAATGGCTAGCTCTCAACTGCTCACCTGCCTGCCTGTCTGATTGCCCCTAACCACTTCTGCCTGCCAGCCTGATCATCCCCTAATAACTCTCCTCCAGCCTGATCTATGCCTAACTGCTCCTCTGCTGGCCTGATTGCCCATAACTGCCCTCCCCTGTGGGCCTGGTCACCCCTAATTATCCTTTCCTGCAGGCCTGGTCACCCCCAATTGCCCTCCCCTGCTGGCCCAATCACCCCTAACTGCCTTTTCTTGCCAGCCTGGTTACCTCTAACTGCCCTCCCCTGCCAGCCCAATTGCCCCTAACTGCCCTCCCCTGCTGGCCTGGTCACTCTTAACTGCTCTCCCCTGCTGGCCTGGGTCACCCTAACTACCCTCTCCTGTAGGCCTGATCGCCCGCAACTGCCCTCCCCTGCTGACCATTTTGTGGTGGCCATCTTGTGTCCACATGGGGAAGCCATCTTTGACCACATGGGTGCGGCCATCTTGTGTGTTGGAGTGATGGTCAATTTGCATATTACCACTTTATTATATAGAATATCTGTTTCAGATGTACAGCATAGTGGTTAGACAATTACATAATTTACAAACTGAACCCCACCTGGCACCAATTATTACAATATTATTGACTTTTTTCCCTATGCTGTACTTTACATCCCCATGACTTTTTTGTAGCTTCTTAATCCCTCCACCTTTTTCATCCATCCTCTTACCCCCCCCCCATATGTAGTGGGTACCTGACACTACACAGCATTAGGCATTGGTGAGAAAAACAGAAATGGATTTGTATATCATGAATATTACAGCACCAAGGGGAAGATATACATGAATAGAATAACCATATAATTACAATCAAATAAGCATATAATTACAAACTGTGATAATAGCTAAACAAGAAAAGTATAGGCTATTATGACAGCGTACAACTGAGGGCCTTCTCTAGAGTTCAAGAATGACCCTCTGAGGAAGTAACATTTGAGCTGAAGTAGATTAAGCTAATTTAATAAAAAGAGGGGAAGGAGAATTCTAGGTCCTGAAGCAGAAGCACAAAAGTAGGAACAACTGAAGGAAAGTCAATGTGTCCAGCAAGGGGAAGAAGGAAAAGAGCTGGGCTAAAATGTGGGAGGGCAGAGCCGGGTCTTTGAGCACCCATCTGCCTTATTAAGGATTTTGCTCAGGGCAGCAGGCAGCCACTGAATGATTTTAAGCAGAGGAGTGACATGGTCAGCTGGATTTTGAAAAGATGGCTGTGGCTGTCCTATGGAGAATGAAATGAAGAAGAGGGAAGAGTGAACATATGCAAACAAACTAGCACACAGTTGCCATAGTTCAAGGGAGAAGCTATGGCAGCTTAGAGTTAGGATATTACTCTGGAAAGGAGAGATATGATCAGACTGGAGAGATCCAGTAAAATCAACAGGGCTTGATGTTTGGCAGATTGAAGAATGATACTACATTTCTGAATAGATGGTAGAGTTATTCTCCAGAGTAGACACTGCAGAAAGGCCAGATTTGAGATGGGACATCATGCATTTGGTTTTAATTAGTGTTTTAGTGTTTTCCAATGGAAAATGTCAAAATATATGGATGTGTCTCTCAAGAGAGAATATTGGACTAAAGATATAGTCATTGAAGCCAAGAGCATAGATGAGCTCACTTGGAGAGAGTGTATAGAGGAACAAGAAAAAGAAGCTGGAGGAAACCAAGATGATGGCTTAGGTGAACACCTAAACTCCTGCCTTGCACAACAATTTCAAAACTACAGCTAAAAGACAGAATGGACATCATCCAGAACCACAAGAAAGCTGGCTGAGTGGAAATTCTACAACCAGAAGGAAAGAAAGGGACTCACGGAGACTCAGAGGAGCTGCAAAAAGCTGAGGTACAAAGACATGAGTGTGGAGAAGATAGGCAGTGGAGTGCCTGGCTGGCTTCTTCTAGTGGGAGGGAAACAGAAACTTCCAACTGCACTGAACCCCAGTTCTGACTGCACTGAACCCCAGTTCTGGATGAGGCTCATATGAGGGGAGTTTGGACTGTCGAAAAAAGGGAGGAGTACATGGAAACTCCAGGGAGCCACGAAAGACAGAGGTCTGGAGGCGCATCTGCCAGTGCGTGCAGAAAAAACTGATTGCTGATTATGTCACTGGCTTTCTCTAGCGGGAGGAAGACAGAACCTCTCAACTGCACTGAAATCCACTTCCAACTGCACTGAACCCCAGTTTCGGGTGAGACCCTGGGGACTCAGACTCAAATGGGTCCACGGAACACATGGAAACTCAGGGGAGCCACAAAAGGCAGAGGTCTGGAGGTGCATGCACGAGTGCATGCAGAGATGACTGCAGCAATTACTGAGGAACACTGAGACCCAGGGGCCGAGTAGGGAAGAGCTGACGAGAGGCCAAGGCTGTCTTCTCAGCCCTAAGACTCCACCCCATCCAAGCCTGGCACAGAGGCTTTTGCAATTTTGCAAGTCTTGTATCATAAGGCTGACTCCAGCACAGAAATTCTCCCAGTGTAGACACAGCTGATCCTCACAACCAATTGGCTTGGAGGTCAATTCCCCTCAGTGATATCAACAACAATCAAGACTTAACTACAATAAGGCTGTACACACAGTCCACAAAGAGGTGCACCAAGAGAGTCCACCTCAGGTAAATGGGGAGGCAAAGCTACTGGACCGACCATATAGGACACTTCGCACACAAAGCTACTCTACCAGCTCAGGGAAGCAGTGAAAATGCATAGACAAAGGAACAGATCACAAATGAAAGAAATGGAGGAAAACAAATGACTGGATATAGAGTTCAAAACTAGGATTACAAGGTTTTTCAAGAATTTCCTAGAAAAGATGGATAAATTTAGTGAGACACCAGAGGAGAGGAAAAAGGACCAACTAGAAATTAAACATACACTGACTAAAATAAAAAATGACATACAGATACCTAACAGCAGACTAGAGGAACACAAGAATCAAGACAAAGATTTGAAACACAAAGAAGCAGAAAACACTAACTGGAAAAGCAAAAAAAAAAAAAAAAATCCAAAAATGTGAAGATAATGTAAGGAGCCTCTGGGACAACTTCAAGTGTACCAACATCAGAATTATGGGGGTGCCAGAAAAAGAGAGAGAGCAAGATACTGAAAATCTACTTGAAGAAATAATGACTGAAAACGTCCCCCACCTGGTGAAAGAAATAGACTTAAAAGTCCAGGAAGTACACAGAACCCCAAACAAAAGGAATCCAAAGAGAACCACACCAAGACACATCATAATTAAAATGCCAAGAGCAAAAGAAAAAGAGAGAATATTAAAAGCAACAAGAGAAAAATAGTTAATTACCCACAAGGAAGCACCCATATGATTGTCAGTTGATTTCTCAACAGAAACGATGCAGGCCAGATGGGAGTGGCAAGAAATATTCAAAGTGATGAATAGCAAGAACCTACAACAAGATTACTCTACCCAGCAAAGCTATCATTCAGAATTGAAGGGCAGATAAAGAACTTCACAGATAAGAAAAAGCTAAAGGAGTTCATCACCACCAAACCAGTATTATATGAAATGCTGAAAGGTACTCTTTAAGAAGAGGAGGAAGAAGAAGAAAAAGGTAAAGATAAAAATTATGAACAACAAATACATATCTATCAATAAGTGAATCTAAAAATTAAGTGAATTAAAAATTTGATGAACAGAATAAACTAGTGAATAGAATAGAATCAAGGGCATAGAAAGGGAGTGGACTGATAATTTTCAGGGGGAAAGGGATTAGGGGGGTATGGGAAGATACTGGACAAAAATTGTACACCTATGGATGAGGACAATGGGGAGGAGGTAAGGGCAGAGGGTGGGGTGAGAGCCGGGTGGACGGGATCTATGGGGGGAAAAAAGAGGAACAATTATAATAATCTGAACAATAAAGATTTATTAAATTTAAAAAAAAGAAAAAGAGGCTTAAGAAAAAGCCTTTAGGAATTATAGTATTTAAAGATCAGATAGAGGAGGGTAATCCAGTAGCATTATTCAGAAGGAGTAACTGAAAAAGGGGGCGGAAAACCAGGAGAACGTTTCACCAACGCCAAGTTAGGAAGGGAGCTGGTGTCCATAGGCTCAAACGTTGCTGAGAGGTCGAGTAAACTGAGGACTGAAACATTGCTAAGTGGCTCAAGCAACATAGAGACTATCATTAATTTTAGTGAGAATCATTTTGACTGCATAATGGGAGTGGAAGACAGGATGAAGTGAGCTGAGAGACGAAAAAAAACACGAGAGGAGGAAAAGACGATTCTTTGGGGAAGTTTTACTCTGCAGGGGAAGGGAAGACATGAAATGGTGAGGGAAGTGGGCTCCAGAGAGAAGTCCATTGGATGCATAGGCTTGAGCTGAATTAGATGCTGAGGAAAAGCATACAGAGGAAGAAAGAGGGTGGTAGCTATTTTCTATAAAATTGATCTGAAAACTGTGGATGGGTACATTTAACATCACCCACCTCCCAGGAAATATTAATAATTTTATATGAGTGTTTGATTACTTAATTCAAGTATTAGACACTGTGGGACTTCCTAGTGTCATTATACCACCCAGGCAGTTAACTGTTCTAGCCTCTGTCACCAGAACTTGATTTATGTCGGTTGCAATCCTCCCCATGTGGCAATGTGACTTAACGTCTGTCTTTCCCACTCATTATATATATTCCTAATTTTGTACATTCTGCATTGTACATTCTGCATTTTATTCACATTTATATCCCTAGGCCAAGAATATGATATTGTTAGGGTTGAGCAATACGGTGGCCCTGCCTGACCCACTGCATTCAGTAAGTATTGAATGAATGAATGAATGAATGAATGAATGAAATAAGATAGAAATAAGTCCTCTGAATGAGAACAGTGGAGTTCAGAGGTACTTTTCACCGCCCATGCAATCTTATCCACCCAGATCAACTCTACCTTCATCCACACAGCTAGACCTAATGGCAAGGTGATTCCTGCCTTCACTCTAGCATTATGATTTCAGCACAGTGACAGTAATAGGTGTCTGTCAAGACTCTGCCTGGGGCAACCCGAGAAAAAGATGCCACAAGGCTTGTCCTCAAGGATGGGCAACCTGATGAATCAAGTCAGCTCTTTTTTTGCCAAGACAATTTCTCAGAGAATCCAAGCCTCTTAAATCAAAGTTTGCCTGAATTCCTTGCAAAATGGAGCAATGTTTTGGAAGGAACAGGCCTGATGTTGCTTGCAATCTGGGCCTCCTGCTGCCCTTGGAGGTCAGCCTCCAGTATGTCATCTCTTCTTCCTCTTTCATTCCTGGTATAGCCCAGGACTGGACCATTTCATCGCTCTTTATGAGGAAAAAACAAACAAAAACTCACGAAGTTTCTCACCCACTTTTTAAGGCGTTCAAGTATTTAAAATAATTATGAAAAATTATTTTATTCTCATGTATTATTTACCTTTTTGGATATAAAGTGGTGATCAGTAAGTGTGTGAGGTTATGCAAATACTGGGAATGTCAGTCTGAAATTTAAAAATTTTCATTACATTTTCTAAACTAAACTGGAATTTTTACTTTCAACAGGAAACATAATTGTTACAGAGCTTCTTGTAAAATATCACATAATTTTCAATATAAAAAATATTTTGCACAATGCAGAAAATATGTCTTATCCTCTAACAATATTTTTACATGTTTAAATCTTAATCTAACATGTATTTGAACAACAACAAAAAAAGTCCCTTGATCAATTCCAAAAATCTTAATTAAAAAAAAAAAACTCTCTTGAATGGCGCTATCCAGAGGGAATCTGCTGAGTCAGATTTTTCTTTCACCTGGAACAGCAGGGGCACTGATATAATTGGCAAGTTTACTCATTTTGCTGCCCCCAAGTATGCTCGTGGTCCCAAAGAGCTAGCTGTTGTGAGCCATATCTCTTGGGCTCCCTTGTCCTGGGTGTCTTGGATTTGGCTAATGGGAGGCACCGGAGGGAGGTGGAAGGCTAGAGGAGGATGAGGTCAACATGTTTACCTCATCGCTCTGTGCTCTGCACATGGTTCTGATAATGGTTGTGTCACTCTACAACTTCAGCCCTTGCCAGGAGCCCTCCCTCACAAATCCAGTTCCCACGGGGCCTGAGGGGTGGCAGAAACTTCCCCCTGTGGCTAGTCCTAGGAGGCCTCAACTGCCCTGTGTTTTCCTTACCCTGCCCTCACCTCCGTAAATCTCCCTTCTTCCAATTCTCTTCCCATTTCTTTTCTTTTCTTTCTTTCTTTTTTTTATTCCCAAAAGGAATCTTTCATTTTATTTTTTTATTAATGTGTTACATGTATACATATCTTCCCATCTCCCCCCACCCCCCTGCTCCCAGGCATACCCTAACCCCTTCTTCCCATTTCTATGCAACTGAGTGTGTTTCCTACCACAACCCTGGCAGGCATTGTTCCCCTAGGAAAGGGGCAGCAGGCTAAGTATATGGCAATGAGTCCAACAATAAAAATACATGAGAAGAGATTAAATACCTGTCAACCAGTGTTCCATCTTCCTACCTTACTGAGACGGATTCTCAAAATGTCTCAAAATATTTTCTTATAGGCTGTCCCTTGTGTTTTTCACCAATGTGGGTAAATTTCAGACTAAAAGACACTTTCAAATGTCAGTTGATTTAGTTTGGGGGCTTTTGTTCTGCAACACGAAGCAGCATTGACTATCACGGAGCAGTCTGTGAATTTTCAGTGAATTGTTTCTATAAATAGGCATTGAGTAAAATTCTGAAGTAAAAACCCGGGGTTGGCTTTTCTTTTCCTCCCTTCATGCTACTCTGGGGCGCCGGGCTCTTCTTCCACAGGAGAGCAAGGAGAAAAATGAGTGCACCAAGCAGTGAGTGGCTGTGACGGCTCTTCAGCAGCCCACAATGCTGCCACATAGTGTACCTGGTTTCCACATAGCAACCTCTTGGTCTCCTATTCTCCCAGCCTCTCTTTCTCTCTCACACACACACACACACTGAAGCAGTGGGCAAAGTATGACATGCAGGTGGGCTTAACCTGACACACACACACACACACACACACACACACACACACACACTTAGTGGCCTGGTGCACAAAATTTATGCACATTAAAACAGAATTAATTAGAGGAAATATTTTAATATTGCTATTTGTCCTTTCTCTATAATAAAAGTATCAGAGATGAAAGAAAATTAGTAAAATGTATATGAAAATCTTCCACCTGTCAGAGTCTGGGGCATGCCATGGGACCCAGAGTCAAGTCCCCGCCCACCTGTGTGCTCCTCAAAATCATGCAAGACCCAGACCTGGCCGGTCCCATCCCTGTCAAGCCCTGCTAGGCAGGGAGTGCAGTCTCAGGTCCCCTGTCAAGCCCCGCCAGTCAAGGGGTGCAGCCTGAGATCCTCCATCAAGCCCTGCTGGGTGGGAACATGGCCTGAGGTCCCCTGGCCTGGTGCTGTGGTGGAGGTGTGGCCTGAAGTCCCTGCTAATTGCTCGTTAAAGCTCATTACAGGAACTTGGACTCCACTGTGGGTACAGCCATCTTGTGTTACAGAAACCCCATCTCCACTGTGGGCGCCTGCATCTTTGTGATGGCATGATGGTCAATTTGCATATTCTCTTCATTAAATAGGACCAGAGACCCTGTGCACGAAATTCGTGCATGGGGCTGGGGGTGGTCCTTCGTCCCAGCCTGTACCCTCTCCCAATCCAGGACTGCTGGCTCCTAACCACTCGCCTGCCTGTCTGCCTGGTCACCTCTAACCGCTCTGCCTGCCTGCCCGATCACCCCTAATCCCTCTGCCTCAGCCCCTGCTGCCATGGCTCTGTCAGGAAGGACATCTAGAAGATTGTTCAGCTGTCCAGTCTAATTAGCATATTGCGCTTTTATTATTATAGATATTAGGGAAACAGTGAAGAGAAAGCTTGATGTGTGTATTCATCAACAATGGGCCAATATGATCCTTTGGTTGTGGAGATGGTTTGGAAAAGAGATATCATTTCATCTGAACAGTTTTCTTTTTTAAGATTGCTAGAGTCAGGGGTGCTGTTTATCCCTCACACTTTTGTTTATCACCCATTCCACCTACCCCATATTCCTGTGCTCTGATTCTGCTGACAATTACCTTTCTTCATCCTTTATTCATTGCTATAGCCAGACTGCTCCAGACATCATATCTATCTGTCTCCCCAAAACTTACATTTTTCCATTAAAGGAAATGCTGTAGTGGCAATTTGTAACTCAGAGATTTTCTTCTATTTATTCAATTCCCCTTATGATTAACATGGCACCTTACAGTAGCTAACAAGTAGGCATGTTAGATGTTGCTGTTATTATTTTCAAAACAAGAGAGTTGTGGTAAAGACAAAAACTCTATTAGGCTGATAGATTGCTTAATAGTATGCCTGTGTGAGTACCAGAGTGAGCTTAGTCATAGAAAAAGTAATCATTCACACCTCTCCCAAATGATGAAAATAGCACTGAGGTAAGGGAGCAGGTGGAGGTGTATAAAAAGGTGTGTGACCACCTCCATCTTCATCTTGGCTGGCATTTGAGGGTCTCTGCAGGCTGGCTCCGCCCTGTGTCTCTAACCTTCTGTACCATGTTTCCCACCTGAGCCCTGTACCCTTGGATCAGCTGGCCTACCTCTGTGCCTCCTTCCCAAACCTAATATGAAAGAGAACTCAGGAATTCATCACAGCCTTTATTTCTTCCCTCTTTAATTCACAAAATATTTAGCATGAACCTGTGTTCCAGGGGTTGGAGACGGAGGGGCCAATTCAATGCAGAGCTGACTGGGACTCAATGGATAAGGCTGCCTAAGTCTATAACCAGTTAGGATTCCATTGCCTGACTACACTTCCAAATAGCCCCTATCAGTAATAAAGGTGATAATTTCACTCTATCTTTACCCTTTTATTATATTTCTTGGAATTGTTTAGAACCTAAAGGGGGAAGAGAGACACTACTTACTGTGGGTTTGTGGAGGGGTGCGGTTTCCCTTGGAGTTGAGCACCAGGCACTGTCTAAGACACTAGAGATAATGCTATGAATAAGTCAGTGTGGTCCCAGTGCTAATAGAGTTTACATTCTGCTGGAGGAAGACAGTTGATGAACAAAGATGAAAGGTAAATTCAAATGTTGGCTGGTGCTAGGAAGAAGGGGAACTGTGTGATGACATGGAGGGTAACCTAGTAGAGGGGAATGCTTTAGACAGGGGGAAAGGGCAGCTTCTCTGAGGAAGGGTCATTGAGGTGAAGCTGTATGATGACAAACCATGCGGATGAGATATGTGAGGAGCTTTTCAGGAAGAAAATAGCAAGTGACACATGTCAGAGGTGAGAAAGAGCACAATGCATACAAGGGGAGATTTGTGTGACTTCCACTTAATAAGATAGAGAGAGAGGTGAGGTCAGAGAGAAATAGACAAGGAGCAAATGACATAAAGTAAGATACTTGGATTTTCTTCTGTGATGAGAAATCTTCTAATAATTTTAAGTAAAAGATCTGATTTATGCATTTCCTTTTTTTCGTTTTGAAATAATTATACATTCACAGAAAGTTGCACAAAAATGTACACAGGTCTCACAAACTTTTTACCTGCCCTCACTCAATGTTAGCATCTTACATTACTATAATACCTTATCAACACCATAACACTGACATTGATTGGTATGATTCCCAAAGCTCATCCAGGGTTCACCAGTTATATATGTACTCACTTGTGTGTGCATGTATGGGTCTATAGTTCATGGCAATTTTATAATATGTGTGACTTTGCATAACCACCACCACAATGTAATGTAGTCAATTCTCCTCCCTCCCCATAAGCCTGAACCACTGGTAACTACTAATATCTTTTCCATTTCTACAATTAGAACATACCAGAAATCCTATATAATAAAAGGCTAATATGTAAATTGACCTAAAGGCAGAATGACCAGTCGCTATGATGTGCACTGATCACCAGGGGGCAGATGCTCAACGTAGGAGCTGCTCCCTGGTGGTCAGTGTGCTCCCACAGGGGGAGTACCGCTCAGCCAGAAGCCAGGCTCGCAGGTGGTAAGAAGTAGGCTTAAGCTGTCAGCTGGACGTACTCCGAAAGCTTCTGAACTATAACAGGGCACAGGCGGGGCTGAGGGATCCTCCTCCCACCCCCCACTGAGTGCATAAATTTCATGCACTGGGCCTCTAGTATTATATAAATAGAATCATACAGCATGTAATCATTTGAAATTGTTTTTTTCACTAAGTATAATTACTTTCAGATGCATCCAGCTTGTTGCTTATGTCAATCATTTTTCCCTTTTTAGTTTGGAGTAGTATTCCATAGTATGCAAGTACCAGATATCACTCATTGAAGAACATCTGGGTAGTTTCCAGTTTTGGGACATATTATGAATGTTCATTTCTCTGGAATAAATGCCCAGAAGTGCAATTGCTGCATTGTATGGTAAGTGCTTTTCTAGTTTTTAAGAGAAAGTGCTATTTTCTAGAGTGGCGATTATACAATCACAGCTACAATTATTATTAGTAAGCCATACTTCATTTATGTCCTACCCTTTCTTCAAGATTCTCCTCAAGTCCTAGCACCTCCTTAAAGCTTTTCCAACTTCTAGTAATTGATGTGTTCTTTCATTTCACCTCACAGCTCTTATTGTCCATTCTACTCCTTTCATTTCATTCATTCATCTATGCATTCAATAAGCATTGATTGGTGCCTACTATGCAGATACGGAAACACAGCTGCAAACAAAAGAAATGCAGTTGCCTTCCGTAATGAAACTTACAGCCTAGTGAAGGACACATCATTAAACGAAGAGTCACACAAGACTGTGTGTGTGTGTGTGTGTGTGTGTGTGTGTGTATGTGTAGATATCCTATATAATAAAAGCCCAGCGACTGAACAACAGAATAGCCAAAACAACAGGTTGACCAGTCGCTATGATGCACACTGATCACTAAGGGCAGACGCTCAACACAGGACCTGTCCCATGGTGGTCAGTGCCACTTGGTTGACTGGGATGAGCAGCTGCTCCTGCTGTGAACCCCGGGCCAAAGGCAGGAACCCAGGCTGCAATCATTGCTTCCTTGCACCAGATTCCTCCTCCTTGTTCCCTGCTGCCTCCTCCAACACCCTTCTCTAGATACCATGCAGCACTGCCACCAGGCATGCAGAGCTGACCCTAGAGGCAGGTTTGAGGCTGGAAGGTGGGTTCATGGCCGCTGTGGGACTGAGGCCTACTCTGCCACCTTTCAGTGCTATTGTCCCTGGACCTGGCCTCGACCCTGGCCCGGTTCCCTGGAAAAGCAAGTGTTCTGGCTCCGTGGAAGATGCCAGACCGGGGAGCAGCCACTCAGCAGACTGGGATGAGTGGCACCCCCACAGTGGGCCAATCCCCGCAGTCCATGCCTCCTACCAGTGCAAGAATGCCATGCACTAGGCCTCAAGTATAGATAAGTACTATGAAGAGAATGTATGAAACTTCCAGAATAGAATGCTCTCTCCTTTTTTTTATTTTTCTATGACTATTCCAATTTAATCACAACCCCCTTGAAAACAGAGGGCGTATTAGATATTGCCTGGTTAAACTCAGAATCTATCCAATAGTAGTGAGTGCTTCTTATTGATGATAGTGGCTATGAAAGAGAACAGTATTGTCTGAGGATGACTCTTAAGTATCAGGAGCTGAGGAAATTATACTTCCTTTGCAACGTATTGAATGCATTTTTATTATATTGGTTTAAAACACAGGAAACCATCTCTTTTGTGTATTTTATCTCTCAAAGCGTTCTGGAAATTGTTTTGAAATGCCTACCTACTTGACTCAAATATACATACATTTCCATCCTCTCTGCATAGTTATGTGCTGGTAAATATTTGAAACTGACTCGTTCATGAAAAAAAAAATTGTGGCATTTGCCAATACTCCTTCCAGAGCCAATTTAAACTATCAACATGCTGTTACTAAACACAGAGATGGGAAGAAATGCACAGTAGCACATTTTTTAAATACCATGGACAGACACAGTAGAAATAAATAAACCCGAGAGAATAGTGAGTGATGAAATGCTGTGAAATAAGAGGAAGTACGTAATGAGTTTTAAGTATTTATTAACTTTTTAAAATATAAATTCATATAATTCAATTTTAATATGACTATCTCTATCAGCTAGCTGATTCACAATATTCCTAAAAATTTAACAATTGTCTCTCAGGAGATGATAGAAGCCAGCTCCATCACCCCACTGCCTATGCAGCGAAATAGATCCATATATGTTTCAGATGAGATCAACTATGTTAAACTGGGTCTTTAGTTAGAGAGGATAAAACAAAGTTGAATCTTGCTAACTGACCCTAACTGCTTTATCCCAGCTCTGCAGAACAGTCAAGGGCCGAGGATCATCGTGAAAGCTTCAGTGTGGCACTACTTTAAGTTAGACTTAAAGACTCTAACTTAAAGACTCATGCATGACCAAGTCATTCCACAGGGTGTCTGCCTCTACTGTAAAGGCTGGAAAAGCTAAGCACTCATTTTCCCAGCTTCCCTCGAGGGTGAGAGACATGAGCAGATAGATAGTGGTCTGGAAAAGTATTTTGCTTTCCTGATAAAAGGACTAGATGGGCACTTACCCTTCCTTGACGTCGGAGCTACAGCACCCATTTTGAGGGCAATATATGCATGAGAAAAAGGCCAAGAGAATTGAAGCTCTTGACCGGGAGTTTAACAGGCCCCCTGGTTTAAATAACCCAACAGATTGTTAGACTTAACATTGTGTAAAGAAAAAGGATATTTCCTTAAGCTCTTGTGTTTAATTCTCTGTTATTTGCAGCCAAAACCAGCCCTAGCCCATACACATAGGAATTTCCTCTGTTCTGGCTCCCATTACCCTAACAGCTGGAAAGGGAATAAGAGGAAAGGCAACTGATATGCCAAACATGGTGCTGGGTGGTTTCCACACTTTAGTATCTTTAAGTTTCATAACAACAGTACGAGAGATGACATTTGTAAAAATGTATAATTTACCACAGCTAGTCATACTTCATGTTCTAAAGGAAGATTTGATAACTACAGCTAGGTGGACCTTGAAAATTTAATTTCAGTGTAAACTTGCAAAGGTTTGAACACTTGTCCTTCTTTAGTAAATCATAAGTACATCACATGGACATTTCTTTTGGATAAAATAGACACAAACTGTCTAGTAACTATACTACCAGTCATAGCATAGCATCCACACCTACCTCCTGCCAAGGGCATATGGATACTTGGTTTGACTAACAAATACTAGGAATACTCCCTTTGATCAAAGTTGGGCTAGGTTTCAAAGAGATTAAGAGAAGGTTTATGTCCCTTGGGGCTGGGTGGTGGCATCTACTCTGGAGGAGCAGGAGGAAGTGGTGCTTTCTGTGTGTGTGCTGATGCTCTTGTGGGCAGGCCAGAAGCCTGCATTTCCCAGTGAGAGTCCAGAGGGAAATGGAGAAAAGAACTCCACTTCCAGGGCTCAATCAACCAGTCAACCAGGAGTTAGAAGTTCCTGGACCTTCATTATGTGTGGAAGGTGGTGGTCTCCCTGACATGAATCGAAATGACTGCTAAACTACAGACAGTGCCGAGAGAAAAGCAAGGGCAGGGTGCTGGCAGAGGGTGTATTCTGTCTTGAGCAGTGGAATTCCTGCTGTGCAGTCATTCTTAATTCAGAGGAGGGAGGTGTTATTGAGTGTCTACTATGAGCTAGGTGCTGAGGATGTACCAGTGAATTATTAAGCAGACACAGGTTCTGCTCTCCTGGAGTTTACAGTGTGGTGGAGAAAAGAAAACAGTTAAAGCAAGTTATAACAAAGTGAGATGAATCTTACAATACATGAATACTACTATTTATATGCTTCCTTTTCTCTATTTATGGTATTATTATGCGGTGACATGGGATGAAGAAAGAGCAATGGACAAAAGCACCAAGTGAATCCTGGTTAGATACATTAAGATAGTCTGCAGTTAGTTATATGTCTCTGGGTAAATCTCTTTGCCCTTTCCATGTTTCTTTATTATCAAACTAGACTATTATAATTCTATTATTTATGATAAAAATAGTAGTTACCTTCAAAGGACAGCTCCCACCTTTCCTTGCAAATGCCCTCGTTTTAATTAGTACTTTTGTTTATTAATGTGTCCCAAAGTTTATTCCATGGAGCACACTACTTTATGAGCCTTTTCTCTATCTTCGTGGCTCTGACTTGGGCTTCCTGAGCCCTCCTTGCTAGTAATGA
Source organism: Lasiurus cinereus (assembly GCA_011751065.1). Classification (NCBI taxonomy): domain Eukaryota; kingdom Metazoa; phylum Chordata; class Mammalia; order Chiroptera; family Vespertilionidae; genus Lasiurus; species Lasiurus cinereus. Next base: position 14,741,375 of record JAAGEH010000030.1, read on the forward strand.
AAGACTCAAATCTGAGATTGATAAGTTTGCTGCTGGCAACACCAATATTTTACAGCAAGGCTCTATCTTTTGAATCGCTTCTTCTTGAAAAATACATTTCGAAGTAGTAATTCTTAACTCAAATTCTTTTTTTTAAATGTATCTTTTAATGATTTTTTTACAGAGAGGAAAGAAGAGGGATAGAGAGTTAGAAACATCAATGAGAGAGACATTGATCAGCCGCCTCCTGCACACCCCCTACTGGGCATGTGCCTGCAACCAGGATACAAGCCCTTGACCAGAATCAAACCTGGGACCTTTCAGCCTGCAGGCCGACGCTCTATCCACTGAGCCAAACCTTAACTCAAATTCTTAAGTACCTTGGAGAACCATGAACACCTTTAAAATGTATGCTTAGAAATGCATGCAAAAATGTGTGTGTGTGTGTGTGTGTGTGTGTGTGTGTGTGTGTGTGTGTGTTTGGGGGATAAGGAGTTCACAGGGTTCCTAGAACTTCAAAGATGCTCACAATCCAAAAGAATTAGAAGCCTGTCTCTGAAGATTATGATATGATCATAATATGATCTCTCCACTCTCTGAATGCCCACTGCACACACACACACATATCTTTCACCACTCTTACTACAGGGATATGCATCTTTCCAACAAGCCTATTTCTTCCTTAAGAGCAGAGCTTGTATCTTATTGAAACAATATGATATAGAAAAAGATACACATACACACACACACACACACACACACACACACTAGTATATATATGCTGCTTTGGGGTCAGACAGACATGGGTTGAAATCTCAATTCTGCCATTTACTGGCTATGTGAGCTGAGACAGGTTAATTTCCGACAGACTTGTTTCATCTGAATCTCTTTCTGATCTTCTTTTGAAAACGCATTTTCCTCGTCCATAGCAGAGGGTATGAGACTCGGTCTAAACCAATCACAGTACCCATTTTCTTAGCCAAGGAGTTAGGCAGCAGAAGAGCACAGGAGCCCTGCGGGCCAACAGACTCCCTCTCCAGCAACTTGCTCTCAGAGGGCAAACATCCTTTCCTTTCTGGCTGCAGAGTGGTCAGGGCATGCACCGAGGCTGTGTACAGCCATGACTCCATTCTTGGGAGGACATCTGTCTGTGGACGGAATGACTAGAAGTGGCAAACAGGGACGCAGAGATAGGAAAAAGAGAACCTTCCTGCTTTCATGTTATGTGAACCCATAAGCACACCTTTACACCTAAGCAAGTTTGAATTCAATCTGTCATATGAAACAGAGCCTTGAGCTCATCTGTAAGTAAGGATAGTAATACTTACTCTGGACATTTTGTGAAGATAAAATAACATGTACCAAAGAACCTAGTGGTAAGCTCTCACCCTGCTTGTGACTGCCCCATTTCAACAGGTACCTTTTACTTGTTCTTCAATATGTTCCAAGGAACACTAATTATACAGGCTGTGACTAAGTTTTTTCTGAGTTGAAAAAAAATATGAAATAATTTGAGAAATACTTGGTTAAACAAAATTCTCTCCAATCGTCTAATTTGCCTCATGAATTCCCAACTGGACTGAGTAATATGACCACAGAACCCTTGACTGAGGAGCATCTCTGAACACATTTTGGGAACTGCTCTCTGTGTGGCCAATTCAGCAGCTGTACTGCGGCGAACACTGCTTCAGGGAAAATTCAGCTGTCACCATCCAGTTTCTTTTCTACTGGAGCCACATTTCAGTGGTTTTCAGCCCAGTTCCGATTATTACTAGCTGTGGGACTTGGAAAATCATTTAGGTTCCCTGAGTTTCAGCTTCTTCATTTGTAAGTGGATGATGTTAGATTCCACGACTTTAAAAAAAATCACTCAACTGTATGACTATGTGCATATGGGGTTATAAAAGGCTCTGGGAAGATTGCATATAGAGTGTGTGGATACTCTGAGCCTATAAAGGCTAGGAAAGGCCAAATGGGAGAGAGAGGGAAGATGGGGGACATGCAAGGAACATCAGTCAGTAGAACTAGCTCCACTTTGTTAAGGTTTTATTCCAATATTCTAGCACAGTGGTTGACAAACTCATTAGTCAACAGAGCCAAATATCAACAGTACAACGATTGAAATTTCTTTTGAGAGCCAAATTTTTTAAACGTAAACTTCTTCTAACGTCATTTCTTCAAAATAGACTCGCCCAGGCCGTGGTATTTTGTGGAAGAGCCACACTCAAGGGGCCAAAGAGCTGCATGTGGCTCACGAGCCACGATTTGCCGACCTCAGTTCTAGCATAAGCAATCTCTGGATGATCTCAATTTTGAGTTCATACATTTTAGGTTTAGCAGGAACGAAACGAAATCCTCATAAAACAAAGGCTAATGTGACTAAACACCTGCCCTATGGAACCTCAAAGCACAAGAAAATCTAACAGAAAGAGGTAGAGAGTGACGATCAAATAATTCAGACTCTGACTCCCAAGCAACTCTGGGTTCTTTACTTCCTTATTCAGTTCAAATTTAAGCAAGGTAGCTGGGAACCAAGCCCTCTTCTCCTCTGTTATTCTCAACTGTCCAACAGGGAACCCTCTTAGGGATACTTAGTAAGTATAAAAGAAATGACAGTGGAGAAGATCCTTTGAAAATTGTAAAGCACTCCACAAATGTGTTATTTATTATTATTATTCACAATGTTTGAAGTATAGTATTTATTGGCTTTCCCACACACATGACTTCAGGCAAATAATTCATCAGCTCCTCCCTTCATATAAAACAAGTAGAGGATGGGAAAGTTTAACTAGAAAATGATGGGGGATGCCTTTGAAAATTGAGGGTCACTGCAATACTTACTGATTAATAGTCATCATACAATTGTGAAGTTATAAATAGCTCTGCACCCAGCAGAACCCCAGTCTCCTGCTCCTTTTTCCCTTGTTGCCATTTTGATTGAGTCCATTAGCTCCACTACCCTATAATTATCACAACACCCTAGAAAATTAATCCCGCCTGGTGAGTCAACATCAGGGAAATGAAACAGACCTCTAAACAATGTTGGGATAAAACTGAAGTGAGGGAACGGAAAGCCTCAGTTCCTGATTTGTCAGCTAAAGGCAGGGGAGTCCATCTTTCTATTTTCAACAACTGACTTTCAACAGTGCTATCAAGATAAACATATTCCTCATTAGAATTTTCAATTAATCAGAGAATTACAAGCTGTTACATTATGACTATATATTCTTTATAAAATGTGGCTTTGGAGAAACTAAGCTTGCTAATATAATTAAAATAAATTGCCCAAATCTCTATCTCCTGAGATCCTCTCAGGAGGAAAGAAGAGGGAGATATAGAGTCAGACTGAGCAGGAGGGTTCTGGGTGAGTGGACTTGCAGAGGAAGCCTTTTATTAGAAACTAAAGGCCCAGTGCACAACATTCATTGTAGTCCAGGAGCCCTAAGGGGATGTCTGACTGATAGCTTAGGCCCACTTCCTACAGTTGGACATCCTTAGCACTGCCATGGAGGCAGGCTGCTGTGCTTGCCAGCTGTCAGCCCAGCTTATGGCTGAATGGTGCTCCCCCTGTGGGAGTGCACTGACCACTAGGGAGTAGCTCTTACATTGAGCATCTGCCCCTGGTAGTCAGTGAGGGTCATAGCGACCTGTGGTTCCACCATTCAGTCAATTTGCATATTATTCTTTTATAATATAGGATGGTGAGATTGCTGAAATCTGTAACACCTGGGATAAACATATCCAACATGCAGCAAGGGGAATCACATGTTATTATAGTCATGAGGCCACAAGCAGATTAAAAGCAATATAGAAAGTTTGAATATGGAATCAGCTAGCTACCCAGGAGCAGGGAATGAAAATGAGGAGCAGTGGTGTAAAAATCGGAGTGTGTGCTTGGGGGCATTTCTCCCAGAGTGAGTTTCAGTTTCTCCAGCTTGCATATGGTGTCATGTATAGGTGAGTGTGGTGAGTTAAAGGTCAGGCCATCAGAAAAGTAAATGAGTCTTTTCATCTAATTCTTTTTGTACAATATTTTCATTTCCCAAATAGTCCCAGTGTCCTTTTCCTCTAAATGCTTATCTGATTTTAACTACTTTATTTCCAATTGCATGCATAAGATATGATTAGGAAAGTCTATAAACTTTCCTAGTTAAATGTCAACTCATCTAAGGCCAAAGTCATCATCTTCTTTTCTAGTCATACCCTGACTTCAGATCATCCAGCCTTAAAAAATAGGAGTCTTTCCTCTTTCTTAATCATCAAGTCCAATTAATTTTTTAAAATTTATTTTTATTGATTTCGGAGAGGAAAGAAGAGGGAGATATAGATAGAAACATCAATGATGAGAGAGAATTATCAATCCACTGCCTCCTGCACACCCATGGGGATAGAGCCTACAACCTGAGCAGTGAGTGCCCTTGACCAGAAATGAACCTGAGACACTTCAGTCCATAGGCCAATGCTCTATACACTGAGCCAGATAGGACCCAATAAACTTTTAAATGACTCCCCATTTGGCAATATATTCTCTTTACTAAGGGATGGGAGGAAACTTGGACTTAAAAAATTATGTTTTCTTCTTCTTTCTTCTAGCTGTTTCTCCATTGTTTTACTGTGTTTTTTTTCCCCCCAATAAATAATTAGAAACTGGATTCTTCTAAAAATAATTGCTCTCTTTGTCCAATATTATTACTGTATATGTTGCTAATAAACAACATATTAGCAAACTGAATCCAGTAACACATATAAAGTATTAGGTACCATGACCAAGTTCTGTTTATCCCAGAATGCAAGTTGGTTGAGCACTGAAAAGCAATAGAAGCAATACACCATGTCAATAGAATAAAAATAAAACTACATGATCATCTAAATAGATGAAGAAAAATCATTTGACAAAATCCAACACCCTTTCATGATAAAACACCTCAATAAACTATAAATAAAAGGCAACTATCTCAACATAATAAAAGCTATCTATGAAAAAGCCACAGCAAACATCATACTTAATGGTGAAATATTGGATGCTTTCTTCCAAAGATAGGGGATAAGACAAAGATGGCTACTATTGTCACCTCTATTCAACACAGTATTAGAGTTTCTAACCAGGGCAATTAGACAAGAAAAATAAACAGAAGATGTCCAGATTGAAAAGAAAAAAGTAAAACAACCTCTATTCACAGATAATGTGATCTTATATATAGAAAGTCCTAAGAAATACATTAAAAGAATATTAGATTTAATAAGCAAGTGTAAGGAGGATATAGGTTACAAGATCAATGAATAAAATTTAATTGTATGGAAATAATTCATTTGCAAGCAAACAATCCAACCCCAGTCCTGGCCAGTATGGCTCAGTGGGTTGGGCAACACCCCATGCACTGAAAGTTTGTGGCCTCGATCCCCAATAGGGAGCAAGAGGCAGCTAATCAATGTCTCATTCTCAAATCCATGTTTTCCTCTCCATTCCCTTCCCCCTCTCTCTCCAAAATAAGTAAATAAATAATAGATAAAATGAAAAGGAAATTATTTTTAAAAGTTATTTTCAATGGCATCAAAAGAGTAAAATATTTAGGAATAAATTTAGCAAAATACGTATAAGACTTGTACTTTGAAAATTACAAAACACAGTTGGAAGAAGTTAAAACTCTAAATCAATGGTTGGCAAACTGTGGCTCACAAGCCACATGCAGCTCTTTGGCCCCTTGAGTGTGACTCTTCCACAAAATACCACGGCCTGGGCGAGTCTATTTTGAAGAAGTGGCATTAGAAGAAGTTTAAGTTTAAAAAGTTTGGCTTTCAAAAGAAATTTCAATCGTTATACTGTTGATATTTGGCTTTGTTGACTAATAAGTTTGCCGACCACTGCTCTAAATAAATGGAAAGACATCCCATGTTCATGGATGGAAAGACTTAATATTTTTAAGATGGTTATGTTCCCCAAATTTGTCTATAGATTCAATGCAATCCCTATCAGAATCTCAGATGATTTCCTTGTAGAAACTGACAAGCTGACATATATATATGATTGCAAGGGACACAAAATGGCCAAAGCAATCTGGAAAAAGAAAGAAGCTGGAGGACTCATACTTTATTTTAAGACTTACTACAAAGGAACAGTAATCAAAAGAGTGTGGTATATGTATAAAGGTAGACAAATAGGTCATTGGAAAAGAATTGAAATTTCAGAAGTAAATCTATGTTTACTTGATTTTTGACATTGGGTGTAAGACCATTCAATGAGGGAAAGAATAGTCTTTTTTTTTTTTTTTGTACTTGTACATTTTAATGAACTTCCCTCCATGTAGCTCCCAGGACACAGGCTCCACCAACACCCTTAATCTTCTCCTCGGCTCTTCTGCTGAAGAACTTGGCCTTCACAATGACAGGCTGCTTTTGGAGCTTTCCCTTCCCCAGAACTTTGTAGTAGCCAGATCACACCACATCAATGATAGGAGCAACTCCAGTCTTGCTTTTGGCAGCATTTACCCGTGTCTGCTTGCTGAACAGGGTCCACAGTTTATCTAGGTTGACAGTTGGGCAGAAGCTCTGGTTCCTCTTTAAGTTGTAATGCCTCATACCAACTTTCCCAAAGTAACCTGGGTGACATTTTGTCGAAGTTGATCCTGTGATGATGCAAGCCACCAGCATTACCGCGGCCCCAGGGGTGCTTCCTGTGCTTGCCAATGCAGCCGTGGCGGTGGCTCATGTGGCCCCGAAGTTTTCGGGTCTTCCTGAGTCCGGATGGCATGTTGGTGGCCGAGCTGCAAGAGCAAGAATAGTCTTCTCAAAAATAATATTGGAATCACTAGATAGCCAAATGCAAAAGAATAAAATTACCTCACACCATGCACAAAAATTAACTCCAAATGGATCAAAAACCTAAATGTAAGAACTAGAATAAAATTCTTTGAAGAAAACATTTGAAAAACTTCATGACCTTGGATTTGGCAATAATTTCTTTGCTATAACACCAAAACCACTAGCAACAAAAGGAAAAAAAAGATTAATTGGACTTCATCAAAATTTAAAACTTTATGCTTCAAAGAACACTACCAAAAAGTGAAAATATAACATACAGAATAGGAGAAAATATTTGCAAATCATATACCTAGTAAAGAATTTGAACCTAGAATAAAAGCATAACTCAATTCAAAAAGGACCAAAGGACTTGAATAGACATTTCTCCAAAGAAGATATACAATTGACCAATAAGCACATAAACCAGTGCTTCTCAACCTTTCTAATGCCGCAACCCTTTAATATAGTTCCTCATGTTGTGGTGACCCTCAACCATAAAATTATTTTTGTTGCTACTTCATAACTGTAATTTTGCTATTGTTATGAATCGTAATGTAAATATCTGTGTTTTCTGATGGTCTTAGGTGATCCTGCTAGTGGTTCTCAACCAGTAATGTTATAGGTTACAAGATCAATGAATAAAATGTGGTATGTCTATATAATGAAATATTATTCAGCCATAAAATGGAATAAAGTCCTGATACATTCTACACAACATGGATAAAGCTTGAAAATAGTATACTAAGTAAAAGAAGCTAGACAAAAAAGACCACATGTTATAAGATTCCACTTACATGAAGTTTCTAGAATAGGAAAAGCTCCAGAGACAGAAAGTAGATTAGTGGTAGTTTGCTCAACACTGGGAGGAATAAGGAGAAAGAAGAAGGATAGTTTAAAAGTATGGACATTCTTAATGATAAAGATGTTCTAAAAATGACTGTGGTGATAGTTACACATATCAATGAATATACTAAAAACTACTGTACACTTTAAATGGGTGAACTGTATGGTATATGAATTACATCTCAATAAAGCTGTTTTTACCCTCCCTCCCCAAACAACAACAACAACAACAACAACAACAACAACAACAGACACCAAATCAGTATAGCTGTTGATGCCAATTTTCTGGTCATTATTTTTATTATTATTTTTTAACATATATGATGGGTATGGCTTTGCATCCATAAAAATCTGATACATTAAATGTCATTTTATTTTTGAAACAAATTAAATCTCCCCTTAACCCTCATTTGTGAAAGTATTGAGATGTTAAATTACAATGTTCATGTGTGCAACTAATACCACTGTCACTTTGAGAACATTTTCATTATAATTAAGGTTCCCTCCCCTGCAAAAGGAGGGCTTTATACAAGTTGCAGGGACTTCTGCAGTCTTGAGCACCAGGAAGGGCCCTCTGCCTTGGTCTGCACTGGTTAACACTGAAAAGATCACAGTCTGAGCCTGCACAGGCTAAGGTCCTCTGAGTGAAGGTCGTTCTGCTCCTTCCCTTCCCTGCTAGAGATTGGGGGATTTTGTGAAAGCTGGAAATCCTGGGGGCCCAGGCAATCATTTCTCTCTAACCTCTACTTCCTGAGGCACCGTGAGGCAGCAGGGCATTCCTGGAAACTGCAAAATACTCACCTCTTCCTACTCTTGCAAAAATCTCCTTCTCTGTCAAGGCCTGCTCCTTTTTCCCCTATCTCGAAATGCTTTCTATCTTCTTCCCTTCTATGGGATTCCAGCAAGGACAGCTCTGCTTGTTTAAGACCATCCCTCTTACTGAGAACAACTAGACAAGCTGGGCAGAACAGAAGAAATATCAGTTTGAAGGCACTGGAAAGTTTTTAAAACAAACTTGCAAGTTTCAAGTTCTCTTGCAGCGAGAACTTGAAGGGCCAAATTCCAAGGAGAACAAGAAAAGTACAAAGAGGCTAGCCCATCATTCAGCACTGCCTTTCCCTTTGCTGCATTCACTGATTCTTAGCAACCAAGAGGGCAAGAGGCTAAGAAGAGCTTTGGGGAGCCTTAGAGAACTGGAATGACAAAAATTGGAGATCAAAGGCCACTAAAGAGGAGGTCCTGTGGTAAACACCCCAAGCTTTCATTTGGCATGGTAATCTGTTACATTGGTGAACCATACCTCCCAGTATTTATGCCTCTCAGTGGTCATTCTTTACATTGGCTTTAGGCTTGGCCATGTGATTTGTTTTTATCAATAGTAACTACAATAAAAATACACAAAAAGAGATATGATAAGCACTCATCCTTGAGGTTTTGTACTCTTGGAATTCTCCTTCTTGGAACCCAACCTCCATCCTTAAGGAAGTCCAGGTTATTGAAATGGAGAGATAGGTCACATGGAGAAGCTCTGGAAGATGGACTATTACGTGGAAGAGCACCAAAACACCCCCAACCAAGCTCTTAGGTGACTGCAGCTTTATGAATGATCCCAGTCAACCCCAAATGGAGCAGAACTGTCTCTAGTCAACCTAGAGAATTCTGAAAAATAATATGTCATTGTTGTTTTAAATCACATGTATTGGGATTGTTTGAGATATGGCCATTAAATTAATTAATTAATTAATTTTGAAACCCTAAAGATTGCTAGAAGTAAAGGCTCACCAAACATAGACCAAGCTTTACAAAAACCGAGGTCTGGTTTCAAAAGAAACTTAATCCTTTGTTGGATTAATTTGGACATCATCCTTACTCCCAATTGTCCACCAGAAGCTAAAATAAATCATTTTGTAAGAAAGATAACATCATCTAGAACCTCAGATCATTTATATATTTTTAAAAATATAAAATGCGCAGAATTTTTTTAAAATTATGCTTACAAAAATATAAGATTTGACTGGTAGTCAAGAGAAAAATCAGACAATAGAAACACAACCACAAGAGATACAGATATAGAAGTTATCAGACACAGAGTATAAAATAACTGATTAATATGCTCAATAAGTTAAATGACAAGATAAAGAGTTTCAGCACACATGTGGAAGTTTTAGAATTAGAGTGAAATATGCAATAGTTGAAATTAAGAACTCAATAGATAGACTTAACAGCAGATAAGATGTAGCTAAAAAGAGAATTTGTGAACTGCAAGGCAGAACAGAAAAAATCCAAACTTCACCACAGTCAAAGACTAAGAAATACATAAATAAGCATAAGAGTCAGATATGACTCAGTGAAAAGAGCCTCCCATTCACATAGAAGTCCCAAATGGAGAAGAGAAAGAATAAAATAGAATCCTATATAATAAAAGGCTAATATGCAAATTGACCAAATGGTGGAACAACTGGCCACTATGACGCACACCGACCGCCAGGGGGCAGATGCTCAATGCAGGAGTTGCCCCCTGGTAGTCAGTGCGCTCCCACAGTGGGGAGTACTGCTCAGCCAGAAGCAGGCCTCTCCAGTCTCTGCTATAGGCAGACATCCCCTGAGGGGTCCCAGACTGCGAGAGGGCACAGGCCTAGCTGACGGACAATGCCCGCCCCCTCCAATGTACTAATGTCATACACTGGGCCTCTAGTTAGTATATAAAGATATAACAGACAGAGATTTTCCAAGCTAATGAAAGATTTCAAGTCACATATTCAAGAAACTTTACAAACTCCATTAAAGATAAGTAAAAAAGAAAACAAACCCTAGATACATTACTATAAAACTGCCAGAAACCAAGAAAAAAAAAAAAGACAAATGTTGTAGATTGGATAAGAAAACAAAACTCAATTATTAATATTTTCTCTGCTTGTCTGAATCACTAAATAAACTCATCCGTGATGCCGTTCTCTGATTTATTTTTACTTAGAAAATGCTCAATCCTTCATTACAAAGTGGTTTCCTAGGAAGGCTGACTGGTCTTGTCTCCTAACTGGGTTTCCATCTTTATTCTTCCTTCTTTCTAGTCTAGACCATTCTCTACATTGCAGTAGGTGGAACTAAAATTAAAATTCGATCACCTCTCGCTTCCAGAACTGTTTCAGTGGCTTCTCATTCCCTCAGAATAAAGTTCAAACTTTTTAATCACAGGTTAAGTGCCCATCTCAGGCCTTTTCTCTACCTTCCTGGAGTCCTTTCTCACAACTACCTCTCTAGTACTCTACACTCAAGCCATACTTCCCTGGCCAGTCATTCCTCTAAACTGCTTTCCTCTCCCCAACTTCAGGGCTTTTGTGTATGCTGTTCCTGATCTTCGGTACTCACTCCCCTCATTTCGTATTCCTTTTCCTGGGTTTCCTACTTCCTGTCAGGTTACTGTTTATTTATTTTTTTCAGGTTACTGTTTAAATATCATTTCCTCTTGGAAACTTTCCAGAATTCCTAGACAGGGTAATTTATACCACAGAGGGCAAGGAATGTTCTTCCTTACATCCCGAAATTTCCCTATCAAAGCACCTATCACACTTTATGATTACTGCTAATTTGTGGATCTCCCTGTAAAGACTGTCATTCTAAAAGGGCAGAAATCATGTATGTCTTGATCACAGTTGCCTTCCTAGTCCTCAGTCTGGCTCAAAACAAAACAAAACAAAACAAAACAAAACAAAACACTAAACTAAGTAAATATTTTTAAAATTATTTATTAATCAATATTAGAAAACCCTCCTATCTTATCTTCAAGACAGTCCATCACACCTCTCTTGTAGACCTAGCTTTTTTTTTTCTCTTCTAGAAGCTTCTAGGGAAGGGTAAATGTGAACTGACTATGCTTTCCTTTTTTGTTTTGTTAACATTTTCAAGATTTTGCTGCAATGAAGATGAATACAAAGCAAAAAGTAAATAAAAAAATGTAAGTGAAAGTATGAACAGCCGTACCATATTCCCCTTCCCAGCTATCCCAATTCCAGAGTGTTTATTCTTGCTCTCTTACATGCAAAAAAAAAAAAAGTGTGATTATTCTATTTGTATCCTCAAATGACACTCTGGCTTTTCAGTCACTCCAGCATCCAGTTCACAAATGGCCTTCCTTGTTTTTTTGTAGCCTTAGTGGCTCCTTTCCAATTTTTATCACGGACTTTGTTTTTCTCTGCTTCCTCTTCTCAGCTCAGCACAGCTTCCTCTGTCATGTTCTATAAACCTGCCACTGTTGATGAGTCTTTTTATGTGCCATCTGAATTGGTCAGCTCTGTCTCATTATCCCTTGGGTTCTATTTTGAATTTTAGTGGCAAACATTTTTTTTTTCTTAACTTGTTCCTTTCTCTCCCCTTGCAGCTCATTTCTTAATTTGGTCACTTAATTAACTTTTCACTTGACAAAATTGAATGCACCACTTTGCCATCATCAGGTTTTGTCTGCTTTGTTTTCTGTTTGCGTTTCCACTGCCAAGAACAGTATCTGGCACCTGATCCAGTCTCAGTACCTATTTGTTGAGTACATTACATACCTTGGCATGTACTCTATGACAGGCTGCCTGGGTTGATTTATATTACCTTTGTCTTCATATGCCACAGATAAATATTTAAAACATCATTCAGTGCCTAAAACTTGATGATACAATAAAATCTCACTCCAATATAAATGCTGTGACCTGGATCCAATTTACAGTATAGGCATTCTTCCTTAGTAGGCATTTTTTTTAAATCCAGAAATGTAAGAAAATGTACATGAAAATAAAACAAATTATTCTTTTACTCCCTTTGAATATTAAGCCTAGTTTTTGATCTATAACCTAGCCTTAAATTAGTACAATGAATACAGTTACTCCACCTAAATGTAAACAACAGTGATGAGTTCACCCTGTAAATCAAATTGCTGGTGTTTATAAACATAGGTAGCAAGTACCAAGCAAGAAGGGCTCGTGGTCCAGGGGAAAAGCTGCTAACAGAGGAAATTATCTCAGTTCTGCTACTAATTTAAGATTTGGGATAGTGGAGATTTTAGTGACTGCTGGGTGGGCAATGGGAGGGATTTGATGGGATGAAAATAAAAAGGTTAGCTGGTGAGATGAACTAAGTTAGCAAGTACTTAGTGAGATAAGAAGGTATTACGACTTTGGAGAGACTAAGAAAAGAACCTAGGATTAGCGTGCATTAAAGGAGATGGAGGGGGGTGTCGGGTATAGCAAGGGGCTGAGATAGGGCCCCTGAGCTCCAATGCTAAAGGTGACAAGAGAAAGCAAATAATAGAGCAATGGGAGAGGGTTGCTCAAGAATGCAAAGGGCAGCAGTAGAGGGGATCCTGAGCCAGAGGCTGCCGAGTGTGGTGGGTGGGTCAGCCTCAGGTGGGGCGCAGAGTCTGTGGCTGGGGAGGGGGATGCGGGAGTTTCCCCAGACAGCACCGAGATGGAGAGTTAAGGTTATAACATGTACTTCAGGCTCTCAGGGGAGTTCCGTCAGGTTTGGTGGCCACTCATGTTGGGTGGGAAACTCAGTGAAGGTTGGGATTTCATCTCAACCGGTTTAAGGTGGTTTCAGAGAGATGGAGGGACTCGGGTCAAGTGCACGAGGGGGCACATTTCAGCTCGGGTGGGTGGGTTGGGGCATGAACTCATGTCGACGTCGGGCGTATTTCGGGCGGCGTGGCAGGTGCATGCCCGTCTGCACCAGGCCTTTTACGCGGGGCTGCAGGTCGCGGCAAGCGAACTGCATGCAGGACGCGGGGCGTGTCGGGACGCGGCGTCCGGCCGAGACTGCGGGGGTGCGGGTGTCACTGGAGCCTGGGCTTGGGGCTTGGCGGGCGCTCCCGCCCCTCCGGCTCCCGGGGGAGCCTGTGGCTGGGGACATGGGCGAGCGGCGCGGCCGCGACGACCGAGGACCCCGCCTCGCCTCCGCCCGGGCCTCGCGGGGGCCCTTTCACCTTAGAGACGCTTTTCGGCGGGGCCCCTCCCTTCGCTCCTTTAAGAAAAAAACAAAACAAAACAAAAAACACACCACCACCACCTCCAACCTTCCCCGTGAGCCGCGGGCCGCGGGCCACTTCCGGGAGCGGCGGCGCGGCCCCGCGGGTGGAGGCGGCGGCGGCGGGGGAGGGGAGGGGAGCGGAGGCGAGGCCAACATGGCGGCGCGCAGGGCTGGGCCGGGCCGCCGCGCCTGAGCG
>JAAGEH010000030.1:14760196-14905444 GCA_011751065.1 Lasiurus cinereus
AGAAAATTGGGCTTGGTTTTTAAAAGAGTAGATGTTTTATCTCACCTCCTTGAAGGGAGTTTTTGTTTCTTTTTTACATTTGTATTTCTCATTATTATGGGATGTTTTATTATTCAGTATGGAAACATTTATTAATCACAATTGATTTATAAACTTTTTCTTAAGCTTTTACTAGTAGATAACATGATTGTTGATAATCTGTAGTAGTTTTTGGGATAGTATTTTATAACCATTTTGTTTTTTAATTATGTTTATCAGTCCACTTCTCAATCCAACAGTGAGAAGCCTGGTTTCTACCATTGGTGGCTTACTTTTTTTTTTTCTGTATGGGTGGGAAGGAGAGGGAAGTGGAATCTACTTGTTTTAGAAATAAACTTTAAGTTAATGGAGCAAGTAACTGTAGGTTTGTTTTGTTTTTTAAGTGTTCTGAAGAAAAGAGCTAACACAATTGAGTCAAAATTTTATTCTGATAATCTTTCCAGAAATTGAAATGGAAGGATCGTGTAATCTTTTTCTAGGGATGACTTGAAGATTTCTTTTTTCCTTAAAGAGAAATGACATCTTAGGTGGCCACCAAAGTCTTTTCACTTCCAAAGATAAGTTTCATTGTTCCAACATACAAGTTGCTTTTTGTAGTAACTTAGCCAGTTGTTGTGTTGTGAAATTCGATTGACACTCTTTGATATGCTTTCACATAAGTTTAAGGTGATTATGTTAGAAATATTTTATTTAGAATATTAGTTTCTAATTAGTTCTCCTTGTAAGAAAATTGGCTGGGAAGATGCGACTCAGCAGGACTTTTCAAATTTGAGTCACAGTTTAAGCTTTAATGGAATTTCTATTTAGTTGTTTTTCCTACCCTTCTCCTTTTCTGTATGCTCTCCCCAGTTCTCACGTAGTAGCTCATAGCATTTTGTCTTGTTTTTAGAATATTGTCATTTATGACTCAGATGCGTTTAGCCTTTAGATTACCTGCCAGCTTTTCAGTACTCCCAAAGGTCTGTGATTGTATTTTAAAGTTAGCTGTCTTTGAACATAGTGTTGATTTGCCAAATGGGTGGAAGAGAGGGGCAGCATACCTGGCCCACACAGCTTTCCTTTGTCACCTTTGTAGCCTATGGCCTGTGGCAGTGTCATGATGGTTGGGTTGTTGGTAGGTTCTAGATCCAGTTTTATCTGTGGTTTTCAAGAAGCTTTCTATTCACTTGACTTTGTCTTTTATATAATGTCTCATGTCTATTTTTAAGAGGGTGGGATACTATTTCTGTTTTTTGTGTGTTTTTTTTGTCAAATGGAATATACATTTTAAAAAGTAGATTGATATTAAATAGTAATAAAAATTAAATACTGACGATAAAAACAGACATTAAACTGAAAATGTCACAGCAACAAAAATAGTTCATAGGCCATTTAACAAAATAGCCATTCCTTTAGTAGGTTTTTATTGAGCACCTACTGTGTGCTAGGCACTGAGCTAGGTGTTAAGAGGAGAGTGAGCCAATCACACATAGTGCCTTGCCTTTTACAATTTAAAGGCTGGTGGATTTCTTATGCTTTGAGTCTAATAAACTGTAATTCAGAAACTAGAGGCCTTGAAGAGTTGAGGGTTAAATAGGAAAGAGCTCAGATCTATCAAAAACATTTGATTAGTGCCTCAAGAATTGTTTGTGGTGGAATTTGATTTGTAGTGATATTCATTGCCATAAACCAAGTGATTTTTTTTTCAAGGTATTTCTTTAGTGCTATGAAATGTACAGAATTTGTATTTATTTACTTGTTGGATGTTTAATATTAGTATGTTGATGATTCTTTCAACTAGTATCTCCTTTAAGAATGGTGCTAATTATCTTAGTTAAATGTCATTGCTTTTTGTCTTAAAATCATTAATGTTTACATTTTTCCCCAGAAAAGAGAAATTGCTTTAGTCTTATTTTAGGCTAAAAAAAATCTCTGTGGTTGTTGATAACACTGAAAGCTGTTTTAAAGCTAGAGGAATGTTGATTTTAGAAATAAAATGATGATGGAAATAGTAGTAACTCTGTAAATGAAAACCTGCCTGGGATTAGTAACATTAGAAATACTTAGGTTATGTTAGCTTATTAGTATTTTGTGTTTTTGGTTTTTTTTGTGTGGTCAGTTTCATGTTGGAGTAGACCATCTTTGCTAAAATAATATTTTGAAAAGGTTAGTAATTTTCATTTTGTTAGATTTATTTTTCATGATGTACACTTGAAATGTTTTGGTAAGTTGCAGTAGCAACAGATCATCCTGTATATCATATTTATTTTTAAGAAATTGTCAGGTACCTCTTGAGTAATCTGTACTCTCAGTGTTGAAATTATGTCAGGCAAAGGTATCTATACATATATACATACATATATTAAAATAAAAAAATTGAACCATAATAACAATTAGTTTGTTTGTGATATACTGATGTCTGTAGGGAATAACAAGAAAGTCCTGTTTGTTTTTCATTACGTTGAGGATTTTATGGTTGGAGAATAAAACTTATCTGTAGTAAAGGAATTTCAAGCATTTTTATGAGACTCGAAGATCAAAATCAATATAGAGTTACTTTGGATTCACCTAGTTCATAGTGATTATACTATGGGGAAAAAATATACTCAACAACATCCACTCCATAAAACAAAAATATTCTGTAGAACAGAGAATATTTCCTATCTTCCACTCTTCCTATTCCAATAAACAAAATTAAAAGTTCTGAATTTAAGGATTAAAATTAAAAAGCTGAAAGGGACCTTGGGGATCTTAATGGTATTAAATCTTGTCAATTTAGGGAGAGGACGGACCTCTTGGATCATTAGTAAAATCAGGGAGGGAACCAGTCTTCTGTCTCACAAGATGTATTTTGTATACTTGACCACACTGTCTTTCTGACAGGAGGAAGTCTTTTTCTGTAGGTGATCTTTAATATATCATCCTTCCTCACAAATTTGCTGTATTTTAATCATCATCATTTCCTTTATTAGATATTAGTTTGGGTTAGAGCGACAAAGTTGACATTTGATTTGTTTTCCCCCTAGCCCCCAAGATGTTCATCTTGATTTCCCATTCAGCATTTTTTAATGTCAGCATTTACTAATAAGTTTATAAAAGTTGGTTTGGGTTGAGGAAGGGAAGATTGAGCAAGTGATATCACTAGTGAAGGTGCTGTGTCTGTCCACTTACTATCCTAGTAAACCAGACAAGGATTAGCGAACTCCTGCCTAAGTCTATCCCCAGTTGCACATGGGTATTGGGTACTTAAAAATAAGCTTAATAGTCAGCGTATAAATCTTTCGAAATAGTATATGACCTGATTTGTCTGTTTCAGGTGTGTATGTTTTACTTCCTTAAAATTGCCTTTTTGTTCTGTCAAGTACAGTATTTATCATAAATATCAACTGGGATGTATTATACACTGGCAGCTTTGAAATTAAACATTTTCATTGATAGCTTGGAATGGTGTTATGTGCTAAAAACATAACACTTGTCTTAGATTATATATTTTAATGAATACAGGATATATATATATATATATATATATATATATATATAGAGAGAGAGAGAGAGAGAGAGAGAGAGAGAGAGAGGAGAGAGAGTATATGATTAGCTCTTAGAAGTTACCTTAAAAAAATTAGGCTTAAAATATGTCAAGTCCTTTTATGACTCTTTGCCTATATATATGTTTTTTCTCCTACCTGGCACATCCTCCTCATCCTTCTTTCCCCTTTCTTGCCACATTAGAGTATGAGTTGGTCCATAGCACTGTCTATGTGACATCAAGTTGATCCTTTCTTCACAGAATAGATTTAACACAGGCTTCCTGTTGGCAGAGAGAGGTCATGAATAGCAGCCCCCTTATTTCAGTCTAGCAAGTTTCATGAGACTTCAGATGCTAACGTACCACAAGAATGTTAATCAGTTTTACTAATGGCTTTCTGTTAGAGCTTAGTACCTTGCATTATTACACTTTTTCCCATTCATGTTCTTCTCTTACTTAAAAGTCCTTTCTTAAGTTGGAATAGAAACCCTACATATCTCTGTCTTAGAATTATTGTATTGGGATTACTCATTTATTTGTCACCCAGACTGAATTTCAGGTTTTTGAGTACAGAATCTGCTTTTCTGTATTTCCCATAAAGTTCAGGGTAACCCTTGACATAGCAGGTGCTAAATTAAATTAAACAGTCTGATTTGGAAAATCTTCGTTTGCATTACCATTTGGAATACATTTTCCTCCATTCAAGGATTACAGATAGTCTTGTAAAGCCAGTTTTATAAATAACATATATTTTGGTTAAGTCTTATAACCGATTTCTGCTATGGTTTTTACCTGTTTTATAGTTTGTGGAAGGGATTTTTTTTTTAATTGTTGCCAATCCTATATAATAAAAAGCTAATATGCAAATTGTCCCCTTGGGATTCACCACTGACTAGGAGTTCAACCGCTTGCTCTGAGTGCACTGACCACTGGGGGTGGCGCAGAATTAAGGAAGGCCCTGGCTGGCAGCCCGCAGCTGGGGGAAGGAAAGCCCCAATTGGCCCTGATCGCTGGCCAGGCCCTGGGACCTTACCCATGCATGGATTTCATGCACCAGGCCTCTAGTGTCTATATAATGGGCACAATTTTGGACATAACACTTTAAATCTGAGCTTTGGTATTTGGTAGCATTCTTTTTGCTTGATAAATTTGTTTCTGTAGCTCACATAGAAAACTATTACTCACAGGAAAGAACATAATATATGCTAAAACTAACAATTTTTTTTCCCCCTTTGGTAGGATTGTTTGCCATTCTGTTTTTAATACAGCTTTGTTACAGGGCATAGTTGAGCTATACCTTAGTAAGGAGAGGATTATTTATAGAGATTGTCATTTCTGAGGAAGAAAAAGAAAGCATGATGTTATAGTACAATTAAAACAGGAAACTGATTTTTAGAGTTGTTTTTTATTTTGGGTTGTTCTATTTATTACTCTAATAATGATTAGTGATGTTATCATTAATCTGAGTTTATTTTGACATAAAGCTGAGACACTGTTCATTTTTTTTTTTTACCCTTTTTATCTCACCCCAGTGTTTAAAAAAAAAATCTGTAGGAGGAGAAAAGAAACAGTAGTATGTGAACCATTTGTTTAACACTGAACAAATATTTATTGAATGCCTTCAACTGTGGTCTGGCTTCTGATTGCTAAGACACAGCCTTGCTTTTAGAGTTCATACCCTATTGAAGGTTGGGAAGGGATGGCCAGCACTAGGTCAGAATCACTTGGATTATTTGTTCAGAACAGCTTGTCCCCAAAAGGATCTCTGACCATTCCAGAAGATTCTGACTGAGTAGGGAGTATTGGGTAAAGTACTTAATAAAGTGCTGGAAAAGTGTGTGTGTGTGTGTGTGTGTGTGTGTGTGCGTGCGCGCACGCGCGCGCGTGTACGCACACATGTTATGGTCAACTGAAAATCCAGTGTGTACGTAATTTGATTTTTACACTAGATGTGTTTTTCCTGTTTTTATCTTGAACAATTATCAACTAATGGAAAAGGTGAAAGAATAGTAGGGCTATAAGGATTAAGCTGAAGAATCCTTAGAGCTATAAGGATTAAGCTGAATTAGAAAATATTGTATGCCCTTCGCCTTGATTCAACATTTGCAACATCTTGTCCCATTTGCTTTATCCTCTGTCTCTAGGATGTATAACTACATACACACACACTTTTTTTTTTAACCCTTTGAAAATAAATTTCAAACATCATGGCATTTGACTCCTAACACTTCAATATGAATCTTCTAAGGACAGACATTCTCCTATAGACCTATAATACTGTTATCTTGCCAGAAGAATTTAACAGTGATGCATTAACATTCCCTATTATTTTGTCCATATTCAGAGTTTTCCACTTTTACCAAAAATATCCTTTATAGACATTTTAAAAATTAATCCAAGATTGAGTCAAGGTTATGCACTGAAATTATCATGCCCCTTTAATGTAGATTCTAGAATAGTCTTTACTTTTTTTAGTCTTTTGATACATTTTTTAAAACAACCCAGTTCTCTTGTTTATTTTTAAAAGACTATATAATTAAATTATTTAAACTATACTAGGAAGTTTTATTATCTAGGTAATAAGAAAAACTGAACAAAAATATTAATTTATTTCATGACATACCTTGTTCCTCATTAATAAGATTGTACTTTCGATCACTTTTATTCAGATCTCTTATAGAAATTTAGCATTTTTAGAGCCAAAACGTATCTTGGATTTAAAGGTGTTTTCACTTATAGAAAAACTGAAGTATGAGAATATTTAAGGCTCTCAAATAGGGGTGATTTTGTTCCCAAGTGACATTTGGCAATGTCTGGAGACCTTTCCAGTTGTCACAACTGTAAGGTCCTACTGGCACTAGTGTGTAGAGGACAGGGATGCTGCTAAACATCCTGCAGTGCATGAATAGCCCCCTCAACAGAGAATTGTGCATCCTAACATAATAGTAGTGTCAAGGTTAAGAAACCTTGGTCTAAAATCACACAGCTAATGGTGGGACTTAAAGCTATCTTCTTCACTCAATTCTCTGTTCTTTACACATGCACGCACACATACACACACAATGCCTTGCTTTCTTTCGCTTTCATTCTCATCACCTTCATCATTTATTTCTTCACTTTGAACCTTTTTGTTAAGCCTAATGAATTATTTTAGGGCTATAAGGATTAAGCTGAATTAGAAAATATTGCTAGAAAGAACATGGAGTATCTTTTAAAAGAGAATCACAAAAGAACTTTCAGTGGAGTTTTACTCCTATAAGTAAAAATTGGTGCAGAATAACCTTTTTTGTTGTTGTTAATCCTCACACAAGAATATATTTTTTCCATTGATTTTTAGAGAGAGTAGGAGGGCGAAGGGAGACAGAAAGAGTGAAACATCAATGTGAGAGACACATTAATTGGTTGCCTCCTGCATACTCCCTGACTGGGGCTGGGGATCAAGCCTGCACCGAGGTGCATGCCCTTGACAGAATCAAATCTGTGTCCCTTCATCTCTTCAGTCTGATGGTCGATGCTCTAAACACCGGCTGAAGCCACAATAACCTTTTAAAAGCAGTCTAGGTAACTATAATAATACTTTACTTTTATTTACATGATGTTTGAATTTATAGAGCATCTCTACATACATCATCTTACTTAGTACTCATAAAAACCGTATGTGGTTATAAATAAAACAAACAGCAGTGTCCTTTTCACAAGTGGAGAAATGAAGGTTCACATAAAATAATATATCCCATGTGACTGTGGTCAGGGTAGCTTATTAGTCCAAATTACATGAAGAGATATTTTGAAGTTTTATCTGCAAAAGAACAGTCAATCCCAAAATGTCATAAGTGCCTGATCACTAGACATATTTAGGCAGAGACTCTGGGATATTTCTGGAGATGTTACAAGGAATTTAGGTATCAGATAAAGGGTAAAACACTGGGAGTAGTAGCTGGAGAATTAGATACAGCTTCTCTCATCGAGTAACACAATGTAAATGGGGCACCAAACCTGTAAATAGATCAAGTTTAATACAATTCAGTATCTGGTGTTAGGAGAGAGAGAGTGTGAAGTATTTAAAATATTTTCTTCTCTTTGGTAGTGACCCTCACACATATAATTCTCCATGCCTAGAATTCCTTCCTCTTCTTTCGTTTTATAAGTATTTATTAAGTGTTTAACATTTATTCATTCATCAAATATTTATTGAATAACCAAACCACTCTGTATCAGGGATTGTTGGTGCTAATGCAAAAACAAAAGTTCTGCCCTGGGGAGCTTATATTTTAGGTTAGGGGAAACAGACAACTGAGATAAGTGAAACGTAGAATGTCAGATGATAAGTGCTGCAGAAAAAAATAAAGCAGAAAGGCTAGATAGTAAATATTTCAGGCTTTGCAGGTCATATAGTCTCTTGTGCAGCTCTTTAGCTCTGCTATTGTAGTGCAAAAGCAGCCATAGACTACTTAACCCTGAAGTGCATCTGCATTCCAGTAAAAGAAACCTTGGATTGTATGCACTTTGCTGACTCTTGTGCTAACTAGAAGGCACACACCTAGTGCAAACGCCTTGGGGAGGAGCATGACTGGCATGTTGAGGAGCAGCAGAGAGGCCAATATGGCTGGAACTTAGTGAATGAATGGAAGAGTGGGAGATGAAGTCAAAGATGAAGGAGACGCACTCCTCTCTAGGGCCTTGTAGGCAAATGTAATGAGGAATCTGACCAGGGAGGTGACCCAATCTGGTTGGAAAGTCTAGAGTTTGTTTTTGGATATGTTCATTTAAAAAGACTATTAAATATCCCAGTAAAGCTATCCCAAAGAAGGAACTGGATAGATGTGTGGAGCCTAAGGAAGAGAGGAGAGATAAATGTGAGAGCCTTCAGCTAAAGGTGGTATTTAAAACCATTAATGGATATGGGATGATTGAGAAAAAAAATATGTTAAAAGGCTTCTTGAAGGAGCCATAATGAAAATAAAGTTGAGAAACACTACATTAGATTCTACTTAGTGAGACCATAAAGGAGTGTATATGTATAAAGAAGAGATCTGAGTATTGGGCTCCAAGGTTCTCCAGTGTTTAGAGACTGCGGTGATGACAAGGAACCAGCAAAGGAGATTGAGCAGTGGCTAGTGAAGGTGAGAGGAACCAGGCTCTGTCCTAGAAGCCATATGAAGGATGTGTTTTCAGCAGAAGGGAGTGGGCAGCTGTTTTAGATATTGCTGATGGAATAGGTAACATGAAGTCTAAGGATTAAACCATGGATTTAAAGTTATGATAAAGAAGTTAGATGCTTACTTAGGCCTTAATTTAAATGTCATTTTATCTATAGGCAACCTTTCACCATGATTATGCTGAGTTGCCTTCTTGTTCTTAAATTATTTTTAAAAACATAACATAAAATTTACTGTCATAACCATTTTTGAGTATATAGTTCAGTAGTGTAAGGCATCCTATATAACAAAAGGCTAATATTCAAATTGTCCCCTCGGGAGTTTGATCGCTTGCTATGATGTGCGCTCAACACCAGGGGGACCAGTGGCATTAGCGGTGGGGCGCTGAGGGAGCTAGGGAAGGAAAAGGTGGAGAGACTGGAACTGCACGATGGTGATATGAAGGTGGTGAGGGAAGGAGGAGATGAGGAACCTGATCGACCGTTATCACTGGCCAGGCCTAGGGACCCTACCCATAACAGGAATTTTGTGCACTGAGCCTCTAGCCCTGTCTAATAAAAGAATAATATGCAAATTGACTGTATCTCCACTACACTCACAAGCCACGCCCACCAGCCAATCAGAGCAAGTATGCAAATTAACCCAATCAAGATGGCTACGACCACAGAGAGAAGGAGGGAGGCTTGGGTAGCCCCTAGCAATGGAGGAAGCCAAAGCTTTCCATAAATCTTGGCCGGCGCTTAAGGCAACCAAGTTTCAATGGCTGTGGGAGTAGAAGGCTTGGCTCCACTCCAGGCTACAAAGTCTCAATTGTAGAAGATAAATAAATCCCAGATACCAGGCCTCCACTTGGGTTGCTGGGATGTGTGGCTGGCCTGCAAACCACCACAGGCCCATCGCCCAGGCCACCTCACGCACCAAGGGAACTCCTACCCTGATCCAGGACACCCTTTAGGGCAAACCAGCTTGCCCCCACCTGTGCATCAGGCCTCTATCCTATCAAATAAAAGAGTGATATACAGATTGACCATCATTCCAACATACAAGATGACTGCCCTCATGTGATCAAAAGATCCTGCCCCCATGTGGACACAAGATGGCCACCACAAGAAGGCCCAGCAGGGGAGGGCAGTTGACAGGGACCAGTCCTGCAAGAGAGGGCAGTTGGGGGTGACCAAGCCTGCAGGGGAGGGCAGTTAGGAGTGACCAGGCTGCCAGAGGAAGACAGTTGGGGGGCACCAGGCCTGCAGGGGAGGGCAGTTAGGGGTGACCAGGCCCTACAGGGGAGGGCACTTAGGGGCAAACAGGCTGGCAGGGGAGCAGTTAGGTTTCAATAAGGCTGGCAGGGGAGTGGTTAGGGGGTGATCAGGCTGGCAGGCAGAAGCGTTTAGGGGCAATCAAGCAGGCAGGCAGGTGAGCAGTTGGGAGCCAGCAGTCCTGGATTGTTAGAAGGATGTCCGATGGGCCTAAACAGAAAGTCAATTCCCCCCAGTGATACCAACAACAATCAAGACTTAACAAGGCTGTACACACAGTCCACAAAGGGGTGCACCAAGGTTGCAGTTTCGATCCCAGGTCAAGGTACATACTTAGGTTTTGGGTACAATCAGTCCCAGGTTGGGGCCCATCTGTGAGGCAACAACCAATGTTTATCTCTTTCTCCCTCTCCCTCAAGGGGTCCCAGATTGGAGCGGGAGCAGGCTGGGCTGAAGGATACCCCCCCCAACCCCGTGCATGAATTTTGTGCACTGGGCCTCTAGTATTTACATAGTTGTGAACAGATCCCTAGAACTTTGTCATCCTACAACACTGAAACTCATATTAAACAACTGCTAACCATCATTCTACTTTTTTGTGAATTTGACTACTTTAGATACCTCATGTAAGTGGAATATAACAGTATTTGTCATTTTGTGACTGACTTATTTCACTTAGCATAATAATCTCAAGGTTCAGCCATGTTTGTAGCATGTGACAAGATTTCCTTCCTTCCCTTTCTCCCCTCCCTCCCTCCAAGCCAATTGGTTGTGAGGATCAACTGTGTCTACACCAGGAATACTTCTCTGTTGGAGTCAGCCTTATGATACAAGACTTGCA
The DNA here is from genome assembly GCA_011751065.1 of Lasiurus cinereus. Taxonomy (NCBI): domain Eukaryota; kingdom Metazoa; phylum Chordata; class Mammalia; order Chiroptera; family Vespertilionidae; genus Lasiurus; species Lasiurus cinereus. The sequence continues at coordinate 14,770,997 of JAAGEH010000030.1, forward strand.
AAACTGCAAAAGCCTGTGTTCAGCTTGGATGGGGCGGCGTCTCAGGGGTAAACAGACAGCCTTGGCTTCCCATCAGCCCTGCCCTACATGGCCCCTGGGTCTCAGTGTCCCCAGGTAGTCGCTGTAGCCCTCTCTGCACACACTCACACATCTCCAGACCTCTGCCTTTCGGGCTCCTCTGATTTTCCGTGCACTGCGGGGCCCGTATGAGTCTGGGTCCCCAAGTCTCGCCTGAAACTGGGGTTCAGTGCAGTCAGAAGTGGATTTCAGTGCAGTTGGGAGATTCTGTCTTCCTCCCACTAGAGAAAGCCAGTGGCACAATCAACAGTTAGTCCTTTTTTCCCCCCCCTTGCGTGCGCCTCCAGACCTCTGCCTTTCATGGCTCCCTTAAGTTCCTGTGCATTCCTCCCTTTTCACAACAGTCCAGACTCGCCTCCTCTCCCGTATGATAACTTGCCTGGAACTGGGTCTCAGTGCAGTTGGGATTTTCCATCTCCCTCTCGCTATAGGAAGCCAGCCAGGTACTCTGCCGCTCATCCTCTCCACACGCGTGTCTCAGTCTCTGTGAGCCCCTCTCTTTCCTTCTAGTTGCAGAATTTCCACTCAGTCAGCTTTCCTGTGGTTTTAGATGTCTGTTTTGTCTTTTAGTTGTAGTTTTGAAATTGTGTGCGAGGCAGCAGTTTAGGTGTTCACTTATGCCGCCATCTTGGTTTCTCCTGAAGAAGTGATATTTAAACTGATTTTGAAGAAAGTTTCAGTTTGTTTGGAGTGCTATAACAAAATACTATAGACTGGAAGGCTTATAAACAACACAAAATTATTTCTCAGTTCTGCAAGCTAGGAAATCTAAGGTCAAGTTTCAGTATCTCCTGAGGACTCATTCCTAGTTCATAGATGACTGTCTTCTCACTATTACCTCACTTGGTGGTAGGAACAAGGACGCTCTCTGTGATCTCTTATAAGAGCAGAGCTCCCCTGATTTAATCACCTCCCCAAAGTGCCATCTCCAAATACCATCACAGATGGTGAAGAGCCTTGCATGTCAGTGCAGGAAACTTGATTTTATTTTCTAGGCACCTGTAGGTAGCTAGGTGCTAATGGAGATTTCTGAACAAGTAAGCAATGGGATCAGATTTCTTTTTTTGGTTTGGTTTATTTAGTTTTTGTGTTTTAAAGGAAGATTACTCTGGTAGCATTTTGGAAAGAGGCACAGAAGTGGGATAGAATGGGAGCGTTGTGGGGGCAGGGATGACAGTTGCAATAGTATGGCAGTGAGAAATCTAAGCAACACACAGCCAGGACCTCAACTAAAGCAGTGGTTGCCTAGGAAAGAGTTTGGGGGGAAATTTTTTTAAGTAGAATTATTTGGTGTGGTGACCAACTGGTTGGGAAGATGAAACAAAGTTTCAGAGATTAGGAATATTAGAGAAGAAACAAACTTGAAGCGGAACGCCGAGTTCTTTGTAGATACCATAAATGTCAGTGCCTTTAGGACACCAATGTTGAAGAGTCAGACAGGGAGACTGAAACACTCATCTGAAGCTTAAAGAGAAGTCTGGGCTACTGTTTATGATGTGCCTGTTTGTTGTAGCTGGCCCCTTACATGGATTAGCTCTTACCTGTGTCATAATCCTGCAAATAAACACTATTTGTATTTTTGTTGTTGTTGAGAAAACCAAGATACATGGAGAGTTTAAGAAGCTTATTCAGGGTCACAGCTAGCAACCAATGGTGATAAGAATCAACATTTAGATCTGTCATATAGGAATATATGGTCAAAGAAATTCCAACAAAATTAAGAATAAAAGATAATTGCTCATGCTACATAACCACTTATTTAGAATTTTAGGAATATCAATGGATTAAGAAATAAAAAAGAAGTTTTAATTGCTAATCAATCCAAATCTTGGTTTAAGGTACATTATATAAGTTGGTTTTTTTAAAAAATATATTTTATTGATTTTTTTACAGAAAGGAAAGGAGAGAGAGAGTTAGAAACATCGATGAGAGAGAGAGACATCAATCAGCCGCCTCCTGCACGTCTCCTACTGGGTATGTGTCTGCAACCAAGGTACATGCCCTTGACCGGAATCTGCAGACCTTTCAGTCTGCAGACCGACGTTCTATCCACTGAGCCAAACCGGTTTAGGCACGTTATATAAGTTTTTTATTTGTTTGTTTTTATAAAAACATTTTACCTCCATTCTGGAGTGGTGCTTTTTGGGGCTGTGCCATTCTACTAATTTTAGGAGAAATTGGAATGCGTGTGCTTATTCCGGAACCTGAGATTTAAAGAAACCTTGTCTTGAATTCTCATCCCATTTTGAACACATGAATGACTGTTAGTTTTGGGCAAGAGATCATAATCTATACAACTTATTCTGAGTAACTTGTCTTACTTGCGCATGGTTTGCCCATTTAAAAAATGAAGATGATAATTCTTGCCGCATGGGTTTTGGCACAACTCCTGATGTATAGTAGCTAAGTACTCAGTGGATATATTAGTTCTGCTATTGCCACTTCTTTCTCTCTCACCTGAATATATGAAATCCTCTTTACCATAACTGTCCTTCCTATTGTTGAAACTGAAGGTCCAATTCAGCTATGTTTTGTTCCTGGCATTAATGATCTGTAAGTGCCAAACCTTCAATCCAAATGAAAGGTTAAATTCTATATGGAAGATAACACCATTGAATTATAAGACAACTTCTCATGAAAACATTGTTTCTATAATAAATGAATAGCCACCAAGGATTATGAAAGGGACCACAAGAAATGTCAGCCTTCATAGAAAAGATAAGAATTCATTTACTATGTACATGAATATGTATTCCAAGAAAACAATTTGTAGACCTGAGACACGTTGTATTAGTAACTTGAGAACTACTCACACTTGTCCCTGTCTCCTTTTTCCAGGAAGAGTATTTTAGGGATCATTTTGTCTAATTTGAAATATCAAAGGAAATAGCAGATATGTATATAACTATCTCTGAATGCTTTAAAAAATAATAAGACTGATAATTTCAAGAATTAATAAAAAGTATTATAAATTAATGACTTGGAATTAAAATGTTCATGTTTTCATATTTTTTCTTATGCACTTGATATATTTGGTAACAATTATTTATTTTAGGTAATAGACAAACCCATTTAAAATCATCATGGAGAAAGCAATTTGGCATTTCTATTTTTCTATACATTAATCAAATTTAGAAGCTCTTGAGTACATTGCTGGCTAATAAAATAGTTCAACACTTGAATTTAGTATTAAAATAATCTTTAAGTAGCAATGGCAGTCTCTTACCCGTTAAGCTGGATAATTTTCTTTATCTGTATTTATTGAGTGAGTGGGCAGACAGCAAATTATCTCTAAACTAACAGGCAGTATACACTCCACTAGGTTTTGCTTCTTTAAACAAAGAAGGCTTATATTTTTGTTGTTGTTAATTCTCACCTGAGGATATTTTTCCATTGATTTTTTTGAAGGTGTGGAAGGGAGGGGGAGAGACAGAAAGAAAGGAAAGTTGATGTGAGAGAGATAATTAATTGGTTGCCTCCTACATGCACCCTTGAACAGGGCTTAGTATTGAGCCTGTAACCGAGGTACCTTGACTGGAATTAAGCCTGTGACCCTTCAGTCCCATGGGCTGACTCTATCCACTGAGTGAAGACTTACATTTTAATAATATATCCTTGTTGAGTTCAAAAGCAAATGGTTTGTTTTCTTTTTTTGAAACTCATGGAAGGTAGTTGTCTAAATAAATATCAAATGTATTACTAACTTAAAAGCCCATGTGATAATACTTTAAAACTCACTTGTAAGGGTTAAGAACATGACATTGTTTTGTATATTCAACCTGCAGTTAAAATATTGCCTGTATTTACATTGGTTCCTCTACATTTTTCAATAAGGCAAGTTTTAGATATGGGTAGTGACATATGTGAATGTGCCTAATTATAAATATAAAAGGTATCGTGCAGAAAGATATTTTTGCCAAAATAATCTACATGTTAAATCTAAAGATTTGGGCTAAACTCTGGGGAGAGGGAGTAAATTCAGACTTTACAAGTACAGCATTGATTAATTTTATGAAAAACTTCATTTCCAACTATTAAAAGTCCTAACTTGTCCTTTCAAGTAAGTAAATAGTAAGCCTTATTCCAAATAGTTTGCCAAGTAGATGAAGGTATGACAAGCACAACTACTTGAATTCCGAGCATGTTTCTGACACTATCAAGTATTATGGGAGTTACAGAGGCTTTGTTTATGTTTTCACTTGTATCTATGGGTATAAGATTTCATATTTAAGAAGTAACCTAAATTATGTATCCAATAATGTTAAAACTGTTTGGATTTGAATCATAAACTGGTTAATTCGGAAATCACAAATTAATACATTAGCTCAGCAATTTTCAACCGGTGTGCCACAAAAAATTTTCAGACATGCAAGTACCTAACTATTTAGTCAGGTATACTGATCTTTTTTTCTCTTAGATTGTCAAGTTAAAAAAAAAAAATGACAATAGCCAACACAACAGTAGCCGTCCAGTATGAATGAATAAAAAATAAAACCAATTTTTGTGTGTCAAATCAGCAAAAAAATATTTCCTGATGTGCTGCAGAATTTTAGTAATTAGTTTGTGTGTGCCATGAAATGAAGAGTTGAAAATCACTGCATAAGCTCATCTCTCATTGTTTTTGAATGACCAAATACAGGAGATTCAGTATTACTAGAAATTTTTTTTTAAGAAATTAAGTATTTAAAAATTTTTAAAGATATTGATCGAATATCATAATGAAAAGTTAAGATATTGCCTCAAGTAATCAAAAAGGCTGAAAACATTGAGGTTTTATTACTTACCATATTTGAAAAATAAAGTAATACTGGTTTTGAAATAATATGGTCTGAAACCTTCTGCCATGAATATTGTTTTCCTTACACTTCTTTAACTGTATATGCACAGCAGCTGCAGTTTGGCTTGGATTCCCCTCTTCTCTGTGTTCACATTGTTCTGCTCTTAAAGACAAGAATTGTGTCCTTATCTTTATTCCAATGTTAAGGCACCTTGTCTGGAACATAGCAAGCTTTTGATAAATGTATTTCTAATCAATTTTGAATCAGAAATCATTAATGGTTACTTGGGTATCCATTTGAATTGGTGTCTAATGAGAAAACACATTCCGGAATTCATATTAAAAACCCAATGACAGCTTATATCTCTTGGGAGCTATTTTGCAATAGAATGATTCTGAGCTGCTTTGCATGTTTTCTCTTGCTCAATATATAATTTTTGCCAAGGACAGGCTCTACTCACAGTGATGACTCAAACTATTAAGCCGCCCTAAATATGGGTTCATGTCACTGTTTCCTGTTGGGTGATCCCTGTCTCTCTGAATTGTAATGCTACTCTGTATCATTCGTCAACCTTGGTGTATACATCATGTCTGTTCCTCCTTTTTCAAGACCAACAATGTTAACAGCATGAGATTTTGCACCTTTTAGGTCTTAAATATATTACTTTTTAAATTGCTTCTTTAAAACTGTTTTATGAGCATATGTATCATTTTTAGTATAAATCATTAAGTACAACTTCTGTGTTTTGAGATGCTTAGATATATATGATGGCCATACCACCTTGGATGTGCCTGATCTCATCTGAAATTCTTAGATATGATGTTTATATATTCATCTATGTTTAATTACTATCATTATCAAACTTATTTTAATTAATCCACTTTTTAAAATTATTGCTTTATTGAGCTATCAGTCACATACCAGAGTTCACCCTTTAATCAAAGTGTGCATTCGTAGAGTTGTGCAGTCTCACCATTCTTTAATTTTAGAAAATTTCATCACCACAAAAAGAAACCTTATGTTCATTAACAGTCTCTCTCCTTTTCTCTCTCTTCCTATCTTCTGGCAACCATTAGTCTGCTTTCTGTGTCAGTGGATATACCTACTCTAGACATTTCATGGACATGAAACTATATGAGATATGGCCTTTTATGTCTGGCTTCTTTTACGTAGCATGTTTTTTGAAATTTATTCATGTTATAGCATATCAGTACTTTGTTCATTTTTAGAGTTAAAAATATTTGATTGTATGGATATACCACATTTTATGTATTAATCAGCTTTGATGGACATTTGAGCTTTACTACTTTTTGACTTATCAACAATGTCTCTATGAACATGCCTGTGCAAGTTTTTTTGTGTGAACATATATTTCTTTTCTCTTGAGTGTATCCCATAGGTGTAGCTACAGATACAATTGCTGTGTCCTATGGTAGCTCTGATTAACTTTTGAGGAATTGTAAAACTGACTTGCAAAGAGGATGTACCATTTTATAATCTAACCAATAGTATATGAAGGTTCCAATTTCTCTGCATGTTCACCCCCATTTGTTTTTTACTTTTTTATTTTAACCATTCTAGTATATATGAAGTGTTGTCTGGTGGTTTTGATTTGCATTTCCCTGATGACCAATGATGCTAAGCATCTTTTCATGTGCTAGTTGTTTGCCACCTGTATATTTTTGGAGAAATGCCCACTCAAATCTGTTGCCCATTTTTTATTGGATTATTTGATTTTTATTTTTCAGTTGTAAGAGTTCTTTTATATTCCAGACTAGAGGCCTGGTGCACGAAATTCGTGCATTTGGGCGGGGTGGGGGAGTCCCTCAGCCTGGCTTGCGCCCACTCACATTTGGATATCAGCACTGCCACGGAGGCAGGAGAGGCTCCTGACACCACCACTGTGCTCACCAGCCATGAACTCAGCTTCTGCCTGAGCGGAGCTCCCCCTGTAGGAGCGCACTGACCACCAAGAGGCAGCCCCTACATTGAGTGTCTGCCTTCTGATAGTGTGTGTTATAGTGACCAGTTGTTCTGCTGTTTGGTTGATTTACATATTAGCCTTTTATTATATAGGATAATAGTTTCTTGTCAGATAAATATAAAGTTCACCGATATTTTCTCCCATTCTGTGATTGTCTCTTCACCTCCTTAATTATGTCCTTTGGTGGAAAAAGTTTTTAATTTTGATGAAGTTAAAAATTCAAAATTTTATAAATTTTTGTTCTATTTTTGGTATCTTAAAAAACAATTGGCTATCCCAGGATCATGCAGATTGACTCCTGTGTTGCTTTTTGAGTTAATTTTTGTACATGGTAGGAGTTACAGATTCAGTTTCATTCTTTTGCTTTTGTATGTTCAGTTGTCTCAGCACCTTTTATTAAAAAGGTTAACGTTCCTTCATTGAATTGTCAAGATTAACTAAATTGTATTGTTAGCACTTACAGTGCTACTTCGAGATACGAGTTTAATTCGTTCCGTAACCTTGAGGCCTGAGAAACTATGAGACGCTCGAGTCGCGGTAAACTGGTGGGTCCTTTGCAGCCGGCCCATCCGCGAGATTACTCCTATCTCAAATGTTGCTCGTATTTCAAAGCAAAAATAGCTTGCTCGAAGGCTCGTATCTCAAAAATCTCGTATGTTAGGGCACTCGTATCTCAAGGTACCACTGTATTTAAAATCAATCGACCACACCCTGGCTGTTGTGGCTTAATGGTTGAGTGTTGACCCATGAACCAGGAGGTCATAATTGGATTCCCAGTCAGGGCACATGCCTGGGTTTTGGGTTCTATCCCCATTGGGAGTCAGCCAATAATTTATGATTCTCATCATTGATGTTTCTATCTCCCTTCCTGTCTCTGAAAGAATAACTTAAAAAAAATCAATGACCACAAATATAAAGGTTTATTTATGAAATATCAGTTCAATCCCATTGATCTGTATGTTTATCTTTATGCCAGAATCCCATATTTTTTATTATTGTAGCTTTATGGTAAGTTTTAAAAGTGGGAAATGTCAATCCTTAGATTTTGTTCTTTTTCAAGATTATTTTAGCTATTCAGAGTTCCTTGCATTTCTTTTACTTTCTTTTTAAAAAATTTTAAATTATATCTTCACTTATAATTTATATTCAGTATTTTGTATTTCAGGTGTACAGCATAGTGGTTAAACAATCATATCTCTCTCTCTCTCTCTCTCTCTCTCTCTCTATATATATATATATATATATATATATATATATATATATATATATGTGTGTGTGTGTGTGTGTGTGTATAGTCTAAGTGACTTTAACAACCGAATGACCAGTACAACCGGTCGACTAGTGCTATGACATGTGCTGACCACCAGGGGGCAGACACTCAAAACAGGAGCTGCCCCTGGTGGTCAGTGCACTTCCACAGCCAGCCAACTTCCCCTTATCCCTCCTCCTGGCTGGCAAACCTGTCATCCCTTCCCTGTTCTTTCCCCCAATTGGCAGCAGGCCCAGGCCAGCCTGGCCCCAGTTGGGACTGGGCAAGAAGTCCCTGATAGGCCCTGATCACTGGCCAGGCCTAGGGACCCCACCCATGGATCAATTACATGTACCAGGCCTCTAGTATGTTTTATAAAGTGTTTCTCTGATATTTCCAGTACCCACTTGACACCATACATGATTATTAAAATATTGCTTATATTCCCTATGTCATCCTTGTGACTATTTTGTAACTACCAATTTGTACTTCTTAATTCTATGACCTTTACACCCAGTCTGACAAACTCCCCTCCTCTTTAAACCACCAGTATGTTTTCTGTACCTGTGGTCAGTTTCAGTTTTGTTTATTCATTTATCTTGTTCTTTAGATTTCACATGTAAGGAAATTATTTTGTATTTGTCTTTCTTTCTGACTTATTTCACTTAGCATAATACCCTCAAGGTCATCCATGCTGTTGCAAATGGTAAAATTTCTCTTTTATAGCCAAGTAATATTCCATTGTATGTATGTACCACAACTTTAAAATATATATATATATTTATTGTTGATAGTATTACAAATGCCTCCCATTTTCCCTCTCTTTACTCCCCTCCTCTCAGCCCCTACACAACCCTCCAGGTCTTCATCACCCTATTGGCTGTGTTCGTGAGTAATGCATATCCTATCTTAATAAAAGAGTAATATGCAAATTGACCATCACTCTAACACACAAGGTGGCTGCCCTCATGTGGTCAAAGATGGCTGCCCCCATGTGGACACAAGATAGCCAGTAGAAGAGGGCAGTTGGAAGGGACCAGATCTGCAAGGGAGGGCAATTGTGGGCAATCAGGCCAGCAGGGGAGGGCAGTCGGGAGGGACCAGGCCTGAAAGGGAGGGCAGTTGGGATTATTGAGCCTGTAGGGGAGGGTAGTTAGGGGTGACCAGTTTGACAGAAGAGGGAAGTTGGGATTCCCAGACATGCAGAGGAGAGCAGTTGGGGGGGACCAGTCCTGCAGGGAAGGGCAGTTAGGGGTGACCAGTCCTTCAGGGGAGGGCAGTTAGGGGCAAACAGGCTGGCAAGGGAGCAGTTAGGCATCAATCAGGCTGGCAGGGAAGTGGTTGGAAGGTGATCAGGCTGGCAGGCAGAAGCAGTTAGGGGCAATGAGGAAAGCAGGCAGGCAAGCTGTTGGGAGCCAGCAGTCCTGGATTGTGAGAGGGATGTCTGACTGCCCGTTTAGGTGTGATAAGATTGGACCTAAACAGGCAGTCGGACATCCCTCGCCAGGTCCCAGATTAGAGAGGGTGTAGGCTGGGCTTAGGGACACACACACCCTGTGCACAAAATTCGTGCACAAAATACTGTAGTCAATATATAAGTTCTTTAGTTTATCTCTTCTCATCCCCCCAATCCACACACTCAAGTATGTCAGTCTGTTCCATGCCCCCATGCTTTGGGTCTTACTTTGTTAGTCAGTTAATTTTGTTCATTTGATTCCATAAATAAGTGCAATCATGTGATACTCATTTTTCTCAGATTGGCTTATTTCACTTAGCATAATAATCTCCAGGTTCCAAAGGGTAAGAAATCCCTCTTTTTATATAGCTGCATAGTATTCCATTATGTAAGTGTCCCATCAGGTGTGTTTTTTGTTTTATTTATTTATTTTTTTATTTCAGAGATGAAGGGACAGGGAGATACAGATAGAAACATCAATGAGAAGGTTCATCTTTGAAGGATGAGATGAGCTCGCATACAGAGGGAGTAGGAAGGCCACTCTAATGAAAGTTAGACAACTTGACATAGTCTTGGCGATTTTTGATAAGTTCTCCAAGGAGATACTTGTTGTTTCCATTCCTTACCACTGACTCACTCCTGACACTATACTAGTAGGGTTTCTATACTCTCCCACTATGGCTGTTACAGTTACCACTGAACTCTATCATTAAATCCAAATTATGAGAAAGAAATATGGAATCTACACTATTGGTATTATTAGCTTCTATTGATTAAGCATCTGCTCAGTGTTAAATTAAAAAATAATTAAAGTACTCACTGTTTTGTTTGTTTTTTACCATAATCCTTATTTGTCAGAAGAATGATGAAAATGGAAACTGCTCAGGGGAAGGAATTGAATTCCCTACAACAAACTTATATGAACTGGAAAGCCGTGTTTTGACTGATCATTGGTCCATCCCTTACAAGCGAGAAGAATCACTAGGCAAATGCTTGTTGGCGTCTACCTACCTTGCAAGACTTGGTAAGTTTTCAGACTCAGAACATATGAGCAGATTTTTTTATTTTTTAATAGGAGACCTAATTTTAAACTGAGTTCTTGTCATTGCCTATCTGTATAATCTTAGAACATTTGCTGTATGCTTATCCCCTGTGGAACAAAAGCTTTGAATTAAATCACCTGTTTTTATGCAGCCCCAATAGAGCGTAAGATTCTTTAAAATATACTTGAAAAGGCTTATAAATTGAAATTAACATTCCACAGAAACTTGGAGCACTCTAAAGGTCCCAGTTCATTGGCTTTTTATTTTTTTTAAGAGAAGGTATATTTATTTAACAGACATCCTATGCTTAAGTGTTTGGCACTGTCTTAAGTGCTTTACAAATATTAAAGTAATAGAGTATAAAATATCACTAAGTTGGAAAAATGGGTGTCAATATAAGGAAACTTCTATAGTATGTTTTAAAGAGAAAATAATTTCTTTTTCATATTGAATTCAATTGTAAAGTAAGAATTGGGCCACTATTTTGTGTGTGTTTCCCGCCCCCCTCATTAAAAGTGTGCATAGTTTACCACCATGATTAAATATGAGGCACATTAGTAGGATTAGTAAATAGGAAATGTTTTCCCTAGGATTAGATTTAATCCTAGTGGGAGATTTTCTGCTACGTTTATTACTCGCTTTTCAGCAGCAACGTTTATTAAGTGCCTATAAGGATATAGATACTGTGCTAGGCAGTGGTTCTGAAAAAAGAAAATGTGTTCAGTAGCATTCACTTAGCAAGTTTTTATCAAGTACGTGTGCCAGGCACCATTCTGTGCATTTTGTTACACAGAATTTATCAGTTTGTTTTAGGGAAGAAGAGTGATTTTTGGCATTTATTGAGAATATTTGTATTTTAGAGAGCTGTTTAGGAAAGTAATGGTAAGTAGCTAGTGTTGGTGTTTTATTAGTTATTTAATCAGGTCATTTGAAGTTACTCTGACATGGAAACGTAAGTTCAACCATTTCAGTTCTGATTAATATTTATTTATTATACTATTTAACAAATATATATTAATAATGAATAAGTAATAAATACGTTGTGCTACTAATAAATAAATTAATACTGTAATTGTTTCTCAGCCTGTTCCTTCATCAGAATGTATATATTCTGTTTTTAATAATCCCTTAAGAATCAAGGTTTCTATCATAAATTGTTCCGGATGTATGAATTTGAAATGATACATATGGTCTCTACAAACTACTTAAAAATCTAAGGCATATTTTTTCATTTATTTTACTAAGGTCTTTCTGAGTCTGATGAGAATTGTAAAAGATTTATGGATAGGTGTATGCCTGAAGCATTTAAAAAGGTAAGAAATATGTGCTCGGCTGATTTTCTTTTCTGCTGGGGTTGAAGGTAAACAGGCTTTTTTAAGTTAGTTTTTTATGTGTGCGACCAGTTTATGAATCTTGTTCAATTGAGGAATACTCAAATATAAAAAAAGTAGCTGTAAATTTGGGGCTTATAAATGATTTGCTTCTTTTGTATTTAATTGCTTGCACATGTCTTTTGGTTGACTAACAGTTTCACTTAATTGTTAAGGTTAAAATTGTATACTAGGAAATTAGACATCTTACTAAACTAAGGATTGTGGCACTTAGGAAAATAATATTTATCAGAATACAAGCCATTTTATACTTATTTTATGAGCAGATGTGTGTTTTTTTTTAAATATTTTATTGATTATTTTTTACAGAGAGGAAGGGAGAGGGATAGAGAGTTAGAAACATCAATGAGAGAGAGACATCAATCAGCTACCTCCTGCACAACTCCTACTGGAGATGTGCCCGCAACCAAGGTACATGCCCTTGACCGGAATCGAACCTGGGACCTTTCAGTCCACAGGCTGATGTTCTATCAACTGAGTCAAACCGGTTAGGGCAGAAGCAGATGTTTTAATAAACTACAGAAAGTTTGACTGGATTGAGTATTCTTGCTGGCAAAGTGACATGCGGATGACAGCATCTGTGTCAGCATAGAGTGATAATTGGAGACCACAGGACTTGTTTTTCTAACTCAAGGAATGAAGATCCCCTTTTCAAGATGAATCCTGAATTCCCCTAAGATCCGGGGCAATGTCATAGACACTGTTGTTTTCCCCAGCGTGCAGCCAGTGCTGAGCTCAAAGAAAGGATTTAGTAAATCTTTGTTGAAAGAATAAATGAGCCCTAGCTATTTGGCTCAGTGAATAGAGCATAGGCCTGCTGACTGAAGGGTCCCAGATTTGATTCTGGTCAAGGGCACATGCCTGGGTTGTGGGCTTGATCCCCAGTGGGGGGGAGGGAGGCGGGGTGCAGAAGGCAACAGATCGCGATAATTCTCATCATTCATTTTTCTACCTCTCTCCCTCTTTCTTCCTCTCTGAAATTAATAAAAAATATACTTAAAAAAAAGAATAAATGAGTCTCCTATCTTGTACTTTTGGGTTTTGACAACCATTTTTGTCTCATGCAAGTAAGTCACTACAACTACAGATGAATAAAGTTTGTGCTTATGTAAAAACCCAGTAAAACAAGCTGTTCATTTGCAAACTATTATTCTCATCTGCATCTTGACAGATAGAATCTCCTTTATTGATGACTTAAAAAATAACAAAATTAATTATAGGAACAAAAAAATAGCTTTGTCTTTGAAAAAGGGAAGAAATCTTTAAAATTGTCAATCAGGGATTATTTAGAATGAGAATTTATCTTCATTTTGGATGAATTCATCAACCAAATTTAAAATAAAAAATTATTTAAAATTTTTAAGAATTCTGGTAAGAATCAGAGTAATAATGTAACAAACAGACATCTATAATAATAAAAGCTAATATGCTAATTAGACTGGACAGCTGGATGACCTTCTGGACGAAGCTGGGGCTGTGAGGACCGAGCCCCTTGCACAGATTTCATGCTTCGGGCCTCTAGTATAATGTATGCATATATTTACAGAGAGAGAAAATGCAAGTTTCTTCAGTCATGGAAAGGATTTATTAGCATAAGGAAAGAACCTTTAGCTTGATGATCTGCAGATTCAGAGAACCCTGTCAATTCATTAGCAAATTGCATTTTTGGAATATAATACTCTAATTCTATACAGAGATGCTTCAGAGGGCTGTTTTATATTATGCCTTCAGCTGTTGGTAATAGTATAACAAATGACCAAGGGATTGTTTGGGGAGTTTTCTGTAAAACTGTGAGCACAAGAGCACTCTGCATTGTATTGTTCATGGTTGTTTATGGTAAAATGCCTGTTAAATTCCTTTAGTGTTGAGAACTTAAAAAAAGATTTTCCTCCCATCAATAAGGCATGCTTTCTTTTATTAAATCAGAAGAGCTACAGAATTCTGTGTGTCTTTAGATTTCGCTGCCAAAAAAACTCAGTAGTGTTTTATATAATTGGTTTTGGTTTCCTTAGGTGTGTTTTCTGGTATGATGAGTCTCCTTCTACCCCCTTCTCTAGGCTTTTCTTACAAGCTGCCTCAAAATTTTAGAAGGGTATAAGTTATTAAGCACTTGTATGAATAAGATGCACAAAAGGAGCTTTGTTATCATTTCTGCTTTCTCTACCTAACTCCTTCAGGCCAGTCTGGATTCTTTACTAATATATTGAGGCATGGGAAAAAAATCCAGGTGTGCCCATAGTGCACAGGTATGCATCTTCCCCATCAGGTGCTGCCTGTCCTTCCCCATCTCTTCTGGAAGATAGAATTTCATTTTCCAATTAAAAACTGAATAAATGAGATGGCAACAGAGGGAATAGTGCTTAATCCAACTCCTTTTTCATTTTTGGTATTGTCACTATGAAGTTTCTTAAATGTGAATCTCTACTGCTTTAACTTTTAAATATAAGAAGAATATGCAGGAAAGCAAAACACTCCTTGGTTTATATAAAAATCATTCTTATGATTATTGCTCATTTAAGCAAAAAGTGCAACTAATTAGAATATCAAAAATCTGGAACTGAGGTTTTCCTCTGCAGCTAAAGAAATTTGAGCTCTCTTATGCTGCTCTTGTTAAGAGCTTATTAATGTGGCCATGATTAAATTTTTATTGCACTGTATTTTCTCTCTGAAGGGAAATCTTATGCAAACATGAAATCACTATATCAATTTACCATTATTTTAATAAGCAAAATCCTTTGAGTTCTCATAATCTGTTCTAGCCATTGTTTCTGAATTAGGCTTCCTCAAGGAATAGAATACTGAGGATTGGGGAGATTCAGTAATGATGATTTTAGATTCATCTATGTGCCTGTTCCCTCTTTTTAACAAATGTAAGATGCTGAGTATAAGATGCACCATGGTTTTATATTTTATGCTTATGTTTAAGAAAAATAGCTGCAAAGTAAAAATATTGCAGTTCCTTATAACTTAGAGTTATTTTGATTTACTTAAACATTTTTAAAAGTTGAATATTACTTTTATACAAACCAAAAAGAGAAATGCAAGCAAAATAAACTGGTAAGGTATTTCTAAATATTTTTTCACGTTCAGAATCCTCTTGTAATTTAGTCAGCCGGTGGGAAGATACAGTCCTTTTTCTGAGATATAAACAATCATAAAAAGAATGTGCAAGTTAGAATCCATGGAATTCATTTCTTAGACTCCAGGAATACTGTGGTTACCTGCAGCTAAATTAATAACACCTCATAATTTGTAAAGTACTTTCACATTTGTTACATCTTTTGATAATCATAACATCCTTGTGAAGTTGGTAGGAACTTTGCCTCTTTAGAGATGAGAGAACTAACTGAGTCTTTGAAAACTTTGGTACATTTGTCCAAGGCTACACAGCTAGAAAAAACAGTATCAGGAATTGATCTAGTTGTTATAAACTATTTAACCTTCCCTAGAAATATTGAAAAGTACAGGAGCAAATTAAAATTTTTTAATTAACTTCTTTAAGGGAATTAAAATTCAAAAACAAAACTCAGTGTTGATTGTGAAATGCATGAATGAGCAGATGGACTACAGCTATGGGTCTTTTTTTTTAATTTAAATTTTATTATTTTTAATTTTCTTTATTAAGATATTACATATGTCTCCTTCTCCCTCTCTCACCCCTCCCGCCAATGCCTTCACCCACATGGTGTTTGTGCTCATGGTTTTGCTTATATGCATGTGTATAAGTCCTTTGGTTGATCGCTTACCCCTTCCCCCTGCCTCCTTCTCCCAATCTCTCCTGCCTTCCCAGCAGATGAATGTATTAAAAAAGCTGTGGTACAGCTATGGGTCTTTTAAAGCATAAAAAAGTATTACGGTAATAATCCCTTGATTATTTGAGACTGAACTAATAAACTGTTGACTTTTTTCCTTTTCAAATTAGACTCTAAAGTGTCCTTCATGTTTTTGTAGCTCCTAACATCAAGTGCTGTTCACAAGTGGGGTACTGAAATTCATGAAGGAATCTACAACATGTTGATGCTCTTAATAGAACTGGTTGCAGAGAGAATAAAACAAGATCCAATTCCCATTGGCCTCCTGGGTGTGCTTACAATGGTATAGTATCTCCAAAATATGAAGTGCTTTATTTTATATTTTGTTTAACATACCTACTATCCTTTGACTTGTACTTAATGAGTGACAATATTATCTTTAAAGATATTAACTTAGCTGTCCGGATCCTTTTTATTTGGAAAGCAGAGCAACCATTCTGTTTTCACATTTAAAGAAATTCCTTTTTAATTTTAGTAGTTTTTTCAGTTCTTAGAATAATTAAATATATTTTCCTTATGTCTCCCTTGTTTTTGGAGACATAAATACTTTCACATTGGGTGATCGTGTATTTTGCTTTCTGGCCTCTTTCCCTGACTAGCAATAGTAGTGCATGAAGAAAGAGTGCTCATGTTTTCCCTCCTAACTCTGTCTTCACTGCCTTTCTGCCCAGCTCTGCCTGTGGCAACCGTAGGATATCTGGACCATTGGTATCCCCTTGCTTGAATCAGACTGTTGCCTCCTTCTCTTACCCCACAACAAATGTTGAACAGGAGAAGGGAGCACCACTTTTCCTCCTCTGCATCAGCTAAAGAGTATGCTTTGTGAGGATACTTTAAGACTCCATTAATAAAGGAGTCCAAGGCTGTAGTTTTCTCTTTTCTAATGCTAATATGTGTTGCTATAGAAATAAATAATAATAATGTTTCTATGTTCTCTTTGAATCTAGGCTTTCAATCCTGATAATGAATACCATTTTAAAAACAGAATGAAAGTGTCTCAAAGGAATTGGGCAGAAGTGTTTGGAGAGGGAAATATGTTTGCTATCTCACCTGTATCTACTTTCCAAAAGGTAAACATAATTTTGTTTAATCTTTTACTGAGAAATGTATTGAAAAAGATTTTCTGTGCTGTAAAAATTACAGTTTACACAGAAGAGTTAAAACAGTCTATGAAAAATGACAAATACTCCGTATAAGTCATAAAATTGCTGACCTTTTTTTTTAGGTAGTCCATATTTTTCCATAGAATGTTAAGTAACATCACGAAGAATTTTACGGACTCGAAGTGATGTATGGTGAAATGAGAAATGACGGCATAACATCAGTGCCCTGTTTACTGAATTATCAGAACCCCAATTTAATGGCTGTCCCAGTTCCTTATTTGAAATCATTTGAATTGACTAGTTATCCCTAGAAAAATAATTTATTAGTTTCATGTATAATTTGCTTTTAAACTCCATAAGTATTAACAATTTTGTTTTCAAGTACAGAACCAGTATCTTTATATCGTTCAAGTCCTACAATATGTGAATAGCGTTATATCCACAAGGATAACATAATTTAAACAATTCCTTGATCAAACAGCTGGTTGTTAAGAAACAGTTGGAAGAAGCCAATTTAATAGATAAACTTGTACATTGCTTTAGCAGAATAGAGGTTCTTTATCAGAAGTAGAGGTTCAGTAAGTAAATGTTAAATCATTTATTGACCATATACTGTGTGTCTGACATTATTTTACATTTTGGAGATATAAATTAAAAGGCTGTTTTTCTTAATATAAAGAGTAATAAGACATCATTCATAACTTAAAGCATAGTGGAAGAAATATGAAAACAAAAAATTACTGTATAACAAACAATACGTACAGTTAAAATATAGACTTGGAGACTCCTATAATTATATATAGTTATGTCAGAGATTTGCACTAAGAAACATTTGGGAAAACCTTTCAAAATATTTTTCAGGTTTTAATACTTTTTTATCCAGTATTTTTTAGAATAAAAGAAATATGAGTGTTTATGGGAAGTTTTTATATTGCCATCTCAATTTCTATTTTCTTTTCTCATAGGAACCTCATGGATGGGTTGTGGATTTGGTAAACAAGGTATACGACTTTTATTAATGAGTTTTTTTCATGTTCTGATGAAATTTCCTAGAATTTAGTATATTAAGTAGATGACAACTAGAGAGAATAATTAGAATTTTTTCTTAGGGAGACAGATTTTATAGTCCCTTCCTCTTTTTTATGCATGATATTTATCCAGATGGATACCAGCTTTAGGACTCAGCATGCCTCCTGCAGTGAGTGTGTCACAGGAGCACTAGAGCTCTCTGTGATGGCTTTCAAGCAGTCAAATAGAGTAGAACATTAGCCTTAATTCCTTGCTTAAAATATTTATGTGTGGCATTTTAAAACGAATTTGTATCTTTTTTTCAGTTTGGAGAATTGGGTGGATTTGCAGCAATCCAAGCTAAGCTCCGTTCAGAAGATATAGAACTTGGGGTAAGTTAAACCACTATGTGTGCCTGATATGGAAGTTCACTTTATATTTGTGTTTTATGTAACCAAAGGACATGATCTGGACACATAAATTAAATGTTTCAGTATTATGTAATCTTTACAGAGCCAACTTCCATGGTTCTGATAACTGTAGAAATGCTTACTCTTATTCATAACAACCAAATTTCAATGTAGGGTGTTATTATTTCATTAATTTCCCTTTGCCTATGGTATTTTTCTCTTAATTTGTGATGGGTACATGAAATTATCTTGTTATTTAAGGACATTTGGTATATGTGGCAAGTATTTGTATACATAACAGTTGTATGCCTCAGTTAAATCAATTTATTTCATAGAAGCAGGCACAAATAAAATACTTTAAGGTTATATAGTAAGCTTTTTGGTGTTAGAGAGATTAATAGGTAACAGAGGGCTGTAACAGGAGCCAAGAATCATCCCTCAGGTGCAACCCCATTATCTTTTCATGTCAACTTCATTTTCTCAAAAAAATTTAACCTTGTGGTTAGGGAAATAATTTAATCTTTAATTTTGTGCAGACTGCTGACCTGTTTGTAACTGAGAGCACTTTATCCTATTCTCTAGGTAATTAGTCATTCAATTAAAAACAACTTAGGTAGCCCTGGCCAGTTTGGCACAGTGGTTAGAGGGTCACGGATTCGATTCCTAGTCAAGGGCACATACCTTGGTTTTGGATTCCCTAGTCCCTGTAGGGGTTTGTGTGGGAGCATCTAATTGATGTCTCTCACATCGATGTTTTTCCTTTCTCTCTCTCCTCCTCTCCCCTCCCTTCCACTCTCTCTGGAAATTAATAGAAAAAGATATCCTCAAATGAGGTTTAAAAAACAAGCAAACTTATGTACTTGCCATGTATAAGATACTGTGCTAGCTACTGTAAATAGATCAAGCAGAAAATGATATGGTAAAATTATATGCCTAAGTGATGCAAATTGTGGTTAGAGTAACAGTTATTTCTGTGGGACCATGACTAATCTTTACACGAGGGACATAACAGTCAAGGAGAAAGACTGATGTTATGGTTGATAATAGACTGACCCTTTCTTGCCCCCTCCCCCCCTGTTTGTCCTTAAAGATCAGATGTCTGCCGGATCATAAATACTTCCACTGACCTGATCAGGGAGCCTCTTTCACCTTCCCTGAACATTAGCTAGGTTGTTGGGCTGTTGTTTTATCCCCATTGAATAAAGTATGTTAGAAATGATTGTTGACCAGGAAAATAACAGATAGTGGTTTTAAAAAGCAAAATAAAACAGAAACCTATTCAGATGCAGGGTTTTATTTAGCTGATATCAGAAATTTAACTTCATTTTTTTTAAAAAAAGGTTAATATAGCCTTGGCTGGCATGGCTCAATTGGTTGGAGCTTTGTCCTGTACACTGAAAGGTCTCAGGTTTGATTCCCGGTCAGGACACATACCCAGGTTGTGGGTTCCATCCCCAATCAGAGCATGTGCAGAAGACATCCAATGTTTCTCTCTCCCTCTTCCACTTCTTTCCCCTTTCTCTTTTCCTAAAATCAATAAAAGCATGCTCTTGAGTAAGAATTAAAGAAAAAAATAAAATACAGAGCAGCCAAAATTTCTACCCTACTTGGATGACAATTGGTTAAAGATAGATATATAGGGATCTGAGCTTATTGTTGTTATTTTCAAATGTCTTGAAATTGAAGATTCTTCCAAGATTTTTTCCTCAGTTCATACCATTTTTTAGAGCAATTGTGTTGTGTATTGCAGTTGATGTAGAATTATAGTTAGGTTGTATTGAAGGATGACAAAATTCAGGTCTAGGAGAAAGAGATTCCAAAATTGAAACTCTTATAGTATGATGAAAATTTTACAATCCTGATTTTTGACCAGTTAAAAAGGTGATTATGTCCCAGAATAAATTTAGGCCACATGATAAATGGAATACAATTTAATGATTCAATTTACATAACGTGTACACTCACATTAAATATTTTGAATTTGAAAAATACTGGGGGAGAGAGACCATTCACAATCCATCAGTTAAAATTAATATCTGTTCAGAATAAGAAGTAGAAGTTGCTTTTCCTCACACACGAATTATGTACCTCCTAAAAAATGGTTACCATTTTAGGCTTAGCCTTTCTGAGTTTTTTCTAAACTTACGTAAAATACATCATACATGTTCTTTCTCTCTTTAAGACTAAATTATAATCAAGCTATGCCTAGTAGCATTTTTTTATTAACATTATATCATGGACATCTTTCCAGGTTAGTGCTATCAGTGTTTTTAATGGCTCCAGTGTATTCCTACAAAAGTTGTACCAAGATGCAGTCATCTATTAATGAGCATTGAATTATTTCTAAGTTTTTGCTATTGCCGAGAATGTTCCATGTAAATTTGTCTTTATATGTATATGCAACCATTTTTGAAGGATAGATTTCTAGAAAACGGGATTACTGGATTAGAGACTATATACATCTTAAAATTATAATTGATAGTGCTAAATCTCTTGCTCACCAAGTCATTTCTTAATCCTATTATTATTGCTGATTGTTTTTCATCTTTAATTTTTCAATATGATGGATAGAAAATGATATTTTATTAGTTAATTTGTAATATCTGATTTTCTGTGGATTTTAACATTTCATCATACAATTATTGGCTGTTTCTATTTCTTCTTTAATGTGACGCAATTATGTAGGTTTCTTGGTTTTTTTGTTTTGATAAATTTCAGGAATTCTTTTTATATGAAGCTTATCCAAGCCATGTTTTTTTGTGTGTTTGTAGATTTTTTTCTTCTGGTCTTTTGCTTCTCTTTTCATTTTTATTGTTGGCTATACAGAAGCTTCAAAATTTTATGTAGTCATTATTTTTCTTAATGGCTTAAAAGATTCATAACTTGCTTGGGGAATGTTCTTCCCATCTCAGGGTTATAAAAACACTCATTTCATTTTATACTTTATAGCTTGATATATCATACTCATATTTTTATTCTTCTGAATATAATCAACATGTTAGGTTCTCTTGCAGAAAATCCCATTGAGATTGTGTTAAATTTATAGATAGTGTGTAGAGAATTTATATTTTTATTGTACTAGTCCTTTTCATTTAAGAACATAGTAATCCTCATTTATTTGGGCTTGCTTGTATATATTTCAGTAAATTTTTATAGTGTTCTTCATGGAAATCTTAAATGCTTTTTTGTTAGTGGCACATTTCACTCCTTCTTCAACGTTCTCCTCTTTTCTTCTTTTTCAAATAAAAAATTTCAGTATTGTATAACATGAACTTCAGAATCATTTCAGCTAGTCCTCCAAAAATGTTTTATTGGCATTTTATTATTTAAGTTATATTAACTTACTATAATAATTTAAATGGATTGACAACTTTATATAAATTCTTTCTACCCGAGAGTTTAGTTTGTCTAGTTATTCATTTGTGTCTTGATAAAACTTCTGTTTAAAAATTTCTCTGACATAGTGAAAGGAATTTATTTAATGTTGAAGGAAATACCCCCACTTATATTTATTTCTAACCTTCACTGTAATTTTTCAGGCAGTCTCAGCATTGGTGCAGCCCTTAGGGGTGTGTGCAGAGTACCTCAATTCCTCAGTGGTTCAGGTAAGATTGGGCCATTTACATTTACATTTACATTTACATTTTATGATCTAAGACATAGAAATAGTAATTATCTTTTTATCATGTGTTTCCAGAATTGTATCTTATCCAGAGTAACTTCTAGTGGAAATATTAGCATGAGAAAATTTTTAAATGGTTAATAATTAAAAAATATATATCTATTTTATTGATTTTTTTTTTTTACAGAGAGAAAGGGAGAGGGATAGAGAGTTAGAAACATTGATGAGAGAGAAACATTGATCAGCTGCCTCCTGCACGCTCCTTACTAGGGACGTACCCGCAACCAAGGTACATGCCCTTGACCGGAATTGAACCTGAAATCTTTTAGTCTGCAGGCCAATGCTCTCTCCACTGAGCCAAACTGGTTTCAGCGAAAATGATTAATAACTTAAGGTCTAGGAGACCTCTAACATTTGAGATTACTTTCCTTTTTAATTTATCATTTTATAAATATAATCCTATATAATAAAGAGGCAATATGCAAATTGATCATCACACCATTACAAGATGGCAGCACCCACAGTGGAGTCAGGGCTGGCTGTTCTGCGTGCCTGCCTCCACAGTCCCCTTGGCCCTATCTTGAGCCTAGGGTCCTCCTGTACCCCCCGCCCCCCCCACTGACTGAGGCTCAGGCAAGCAGGGCCAGCCGAGGTACAGGCAAGTCTCAGATGGCAGCTGCCCAGCTGCCCAGGGCTGGCCTGAGGCTCAGGTAATCCAGGCTGGCCGAGGCTTGTGCTGCCGGCAGTGACAGCAGCAGAGGTGTGATGGAGGCGTCACCTTTCCCTTATTGCCAGGTTGCCTCCCGCCCCTGAGGGCTCCTAGACTGTAAGAGGGGGCAGGCCACGCTGAGGGACTTACCACCTCCCCACTCCAGTGCATAAATTTTCATGCACTGGGCCTCTAGTTTATATATATAATAGCATATATTTTTCTTCATTTCCTTGTCTATAAATTAGATCAATGTTGAACAACCCACTAGACTAACTTACTAGCTGAGTCTCTCACTACTGAATAACAGCTTGATTGACATCTTGTCTGATTTCCTGTCTCTGCATGTTGTAAGTGAATAGGTCATAGAATATTCAAAACTGTGAGTGTTCAGTTTTGTAGTGCTTAAGGCCTATTGTATTCTTCATTTCCTTTCCATTTCAGTTAACAAGTTTTACTGAATAAAATATCACACTGAAATACCTCCATTTTATTATTTTCTTTATAAATAAGTGTATGAAACTGGTAACTTTTAGAGATTTTTTTAAAATCACTGTAAATGATTTTAAAAGTGCAGTGTCCTTTGGGGGCAATATTTTGTGTCCACAATTCCTTCTTTCTAAAACATGATTTACTTAGGGCTATTTTAACAAGGGAGCTATGATTTTTTTAGTATGTTCTGGAAATTTCTGCTATTTCCAGTGTTAATGCCTTCTTTAGATGTCAAAGTAATACTGCAAGATTTTCAAATGAAATATATTTCAAATGACATGTATTTCTTCATTCTGAATATTAAGCTCTTGATAATCATCTAGTATCCATTCAACTTATTAAGCATGTAAATGTAATTAGTTTTGTAGCTGAAACACTAAGACACAAAGAGGCAAAGTGATTTGAATATTTAATAATTTAACAAAAATTAATAATTGGCTTTTTAGTAAAAAGGCCAGGATTGGATTTTTAAATGCATGCAATGGTCCATGGAAAGAGATTTAGCATAAATATTCCAGCTGCTAGTTAATACTAAGTTCCTTAGAAATTTCTCATTTTATATACAAGCATAGGATTACTTGAAAAAGAGTAAAAGAAGTATATGACTTCCCAACCAAAGCATATTTAATGTCATCTTTATTTTATTATATTAAACTACCCAACCTTAAATTTATGCCATAGTCATACCATGTTACTTGCCATAAACTAATAGTTGTCTCTACCATTGTTACTTGTGCGACTTTGCAAGACTTACGTAACTTCTGTGCCTGGGCTTCCTTATCTATAAAATGGTGATGATAATTATGCCTATCTCACAGAATTGCAGTGAGAAGCAGGGCTGGCACATGCTGACAAGAATAGTGTGACTTGCCTTTTACCCTAACAGTCCTCAGTCCTCACTATACAATCAGCATTAAGTATAAAGAAATTTTATTTGGTTAATTGCCTGATGTCATTTTAATTCATTGCTAATGTCTTCTTGGCTTTCATAGCCAAATATTGTTCATCTTCTTCCATCACCAGATAAATTTTAAAAATTGTTTTACTTAGATGGAAGTGATCATTTAGATCTAGCTTGTATTTGACTGCTACTTATATACTGTTTACAGTTAATTGTCTGATTATGCTACCATTCTGGAGTAATGTTTTGTGTGACTCTCATGGGCCTCATTTATATCAGCAAGCAAAAGTAGTGCATATAATAGCTTATTTTTGTGGTCTGTGCTTATATTCATTTTAAAAAATCAAATGCAAAATATTTATTATAAAAGTAACACAGACTCATGCTTAGTTTTTAAAAGTCCATACGTCTTTGTTGCTCTTTAAGTTACTGTTATAAGATTGCAATTACAGGGATTGTACCCATCTGATAATAAAGAAGCTGAGGCATAAATACAGTTAAAGGTTTTCTTGGAATGGTATTAGCAAGGTAGTGTCAGCTCTGCTACTAGAATTGCACTGTCTCCTTTGTGAAAGATGAATGAAGAAGTATCTCCTCTCTAATTTTAGGGCATATTCAGGACTTTTTATTAAGGTAGCACTTTTTTTCTGTAGCCTATGCTAGACCCGGTCATCCTTACTACAATCCAGGATGTGCGGAGTGTGGAGGAAAAGGACCTCAAAGACAAGGTGAGTGTTGTCTCCAGCAGGTAGTCTCCAGTGCCTATTGGTCCATAGAAGCAGAGCCAGGGCTTAGGGCTCAATTCACACTCCATTGTTTTTTGGATTCTGGTTCTGTACAACTCAATCAGATTAATTTTACATTAGAATTTCTAATTGAAAAATGCTGTTTCTGAAGCAGAAGTGGTTGGTGCTATCTCAGTCAGTAGAATGAATATAGGGTTCTCAGTTACATCATTCAGAATTTTACTAACATGTTGATTTTAGTATAGCAATGAAGAAGCTTTAAAATAATTCAGCACTAGAAGCTTATCCATATTTGTTTAAAGCAATTTAACATGTAACTTAACATGATTTATTTGTCTGCCTTAAATTTCTCACAGGACCCTTTCCTTTCCATTGTTCACCATCTTGAGAAGCAAAATGTAGCTGATTGACCATGTGGAGTATCAGATAGCACAGACCATTATTATTGAAAATGTCCTGTATTTCTTATTTGTGTAAGAATTAGAATAAAAATGTTTTTATGTTTCCTTTTTTGTTTTTGTGTGTGTCTATGTGTTTTTCATAAAAGAGATTGGTTAGTATTCCCGAGCTCTTGTCTGCCATCAAGTTACTTTGCATGCGCTTCCAACCAGAACTGGTGACTGTAGTGGATGACCTTCGATTAGATATCCTACTGCGCATGCTGAAATCACCCCATTTTAGCGCTAAAATGAATTCCCTCAAAGAAGTAAGTTTTTCATTTGTTTCTAGAAGACTTAAGCACAGACATTTTAAGTTCTGCCAAAACTATTGATTATTATACAAAAATGTAGGGAAATGAACAATTTTTTGTAATCATACAAAAAAGGAATGTGATTATATGTGAAATGTTGTGTATATTTATAATCTATATACATAAAAGCCTAAGTGACCAGCTGACCATTCGACTGGTAGCTATGACACGAACTGACCACCGGGAGGCGAATGCTCAGCACACAGGCATGGAAAACATGGAATAGACTGATAAATTTCAGAGAGAAGGAGGGGGAAGGGCAGGAAGAGATTAACCAAAGATCTTATATGCATATTTGAGGCTCAGTGCATCCATGCACTGGTGGGCCTGGCCTGCATGGATCGGGCTGAAACCAGCAGTCCAACATCTCCTGAGGGGTCCCAGGTTGCGAGAGGACACAGGCCAGATCAAGGGACCCCATCAGTGCACGAATCCATACACCGGGCTTCTAATTACAGTGGTACCTCAAGATACGAGTGCCCTAACATACGAGATTTTTGAGATACGAGCCCTCAAGGGAGTGATTTTTGCTTTGAAATACGAGCAACATTTGAGATAGGAGCAAACGTGCGGATCGGCCGGCTGCACATGACCCACCAATTTACCAGCACTCGAGCGTCTCATAGTTTCCCATGCCTCAAGGTTACGGGATGAATTAAACTTGTATCTCGAGGTACCACTGTATGTTAATAATGTGACTTTTTTAGATTATATTAAAAATTTGTTCTCTGAAATGTTTGAAATATTTGGTGCTTTTGTGGTATTTCCTAGAACATAATTTCTTGACATACACAGTTTGAGATTTATTTTTTAGCCTAAGGGTACAATTCCTTTCATTATACTAGTATTTCAAATATGTGTTTATATAGTTGGTTTTGGTGAGTGCCAGATGGAACCAATCCAGTTGAGCTATAATTCCAATCTTTTTCCTTTAGTTTTGTATTAACTAAGATTCTTGGCTACAAGTGAAATAAGCTCATCTTAAATCATCCTAGGCCAGCAGTTACCAACCAGTAGTCCACGGACTGCTGGTAGTCCATGAGGTCCAAAAGGTTGGCGACTGCTGTCCTAGGCCATAGAGAAATTTAATGGAAGAAGGCTGTTTCATACGAATGAAGAATTGACTAGCCAAACCATGTAAGGAGCAAGAAGACATGCGGGCAAAAACTAGAACAATTAGAATTCAAGACCTGACCACATCCAAGACTCTAAGTCTTAACTTTGCTTTTCTGAGCTTGCTGGCTTTGTTTTTCCTCTACCAGCGGAGTAACATGCTTCATATGGTAGACATCATGGACGTGCCTTGCTCCCATCACTCTGGAGGGACTTGTACTTTCTCTTTGGTCCCAAGTATAAAATTTGGAGGAAATGCCTTGATTGAAATTTGGGTTAGATGCTTATAGTATCCCTGAGTCAGTCAGCAGTGGCCAGGAAGTCTAAGCTATAAGAATGGCTCCATACTTTAAAAAAAAAAATGTCACAAGTAATCTGTTAATGTCTAATAACTAGCCTTTGATATATTTTAGCTACTTGTCAGACCATATTGTAACACTATAAAAGTCACAGGATGAATATGTACACACACACACACACACACACACACACACTCACTCACTAGAGGCCAGGTGCATGAAATTCATGCATGGGGGTTGGGAGGTGGGGGCAGGTGTCCTTCAGCCCAACCTTCACCCTCTCTAATCTGGGACCCCTCGAGGGATGTCTGACTGCCCTCTCAAAATCCAGGACTGTTGGGTCCCAACTGCTCACCTGTCTGCCTTCCTGATTGCCCCTAACCACTTCTGCCTGCCAGCCTGATCACCTCCTAACTACTCCCCTGCCAGCCAATTGATGCCTAACTGCTCCCTTGCCAGCCTATTTGCCCTACCTGCCCTTCCCTGTGGGCCTGGTCCCCCATAACTGCCCTCCCCTGTAGGCTTGGTCCCCCCCAAGTGCTTTCCTCTGCAGGCCTGAGTCCCTCCCGTCCAGCCCCCCCCCCCCCAACAGCTCTTCCTTGCAGGCCCAGTTGCCCCCAACTTCCCTCCTCTGCCAGCCTGGTCACCCCTAACTGCCCTCCCCTGCAGGCTTGATCACCCTCAACTGCCATCCCTTGCAGGCCTGGTCCCTCCCAACTGCCTCCCCTGCTGGCCATCTTGTGTCCACATGGGGGCAGTCATCTTGTGTGTTAGAGTGATGGTCAATCTGCTTATTACTCTTTTATTAGATAGGATAGAGGCCTGGTGCATGGGTGGGGGCCAGCTGGTTTGCCCTGAATAAGGGTGAGGGTTTCCTTAGAGTGTGGGGTAGCCTGGGCAAGGGGCCCGTGGTGGTTTACAGGCCAGCCATGCCCCCCGGCGACCCAAGTGGAGGGCCTGGGATCTGGGATTTATTTATCTTCTATAATTGAAACTTTGTAGCCTGGAGCAGAGTTAAGCCTTCTGCTCACTCCATGGCGGCAGCCATTTCTGTTGGGTTTTATTTATCTTCTATAATTGAAACTTTGTGGTCTTAAGCGGAGGCCTGGGCCGGACAGAATGTGTGAAAAGCTTGGCTTCCTCCATCGCCAGGGCAACCCAAGCCTCCCTTCTGCTCTCTCTCTGACCACAGCCAACTTAGTTGGGTTAATTTGCATACTTGCTCATAATTCGCTGGTGGGCATGGCTTGTGAGTGTTGTGGATGTATGGTCAATTTGCATAGTACTCTTTCATTAGATAGGATGTGAAGATTTTGATTATGCATGTTTGCATTAATTACTTTCAGTCACAATAATCTTGGTGTGTTTTGTTGTTTGTTTTTAGGTAACCAAACTAATAGAAGATAGCACTTTATCCAAATCTGTGAAGAATGCTATAGATACAGACAGATTGTTAGATTGGCTAGTTGAAAACTCAGTTCTGTCAATTGCACTGGAAGGTAAGTTGCTTTTAAAATAATATTACCTCATACATAATCTTATATAATAAAGAGTTAATATATAAATGGTCATCACCGCCTTCATGCCGGAGGACCTGAGGCCACACACACACACACACACACACACACACACACACACGTCAAGCCCTGCTGGACCTGAGGGCGTGACCCCCATTGGGTAGGGCTTGATTGGGGACCTGAGGCCATGCCCCTGCCCTGCGGGGCTTGATGGGGGTGGGCCGGCCAGGTCTGGGTCTCACATGATTTTGAGATGCACTCGGGTGAATGGGGACTTGATTCTGGGTCCTGCAGCGCATCCCAGACTCTGACAGGAGGGAGATTTTTATATTCATTTTACTAATTTTCTTTCATCTCTGACACTTCTATTATAGAGAAAAGGTAAATAGCAATATTAAAATATTTTTTTCTAATTTCCTTTTAATGTGCATGAATTTTGTGCACTGGGCCACTAGTTTTAAATAACATTTTTGTATAAAAAAATATATGAAATTGTTGTTTTGACTACATTAGCCTTTCAATAATCTTAGAGAAAATTTATATTGCTTTGAATTACTAGAATCATATTTACAAAGTCAGTGTTCACTGTACCTGCCTGCCTCTTTGCTATTTCTTTTCTTAGGCAACATAGACCAAGCGCAGTACTGTGATCGTATAAAGGGAATTATTGAACTCTTGGGCAGTAAATTATCTTTAGATGAACTCACTAAAATTTGGAAGATACAGGTAAGTGGATTAAACTTATTTTTGCTTTCACCTGACATTTTTATAACAAAAGGAAAGAGAATGGAGAGGAAGCAGGAAAATGGAACATCTATCTTGCTTTAACCAGAGCAGCTCTACTGAAATCT
Organism: Lasiurus cinereus; assembly: GCA_011751065.1. NCBI lineage: Eukaryota > Metazoa > Chordata > Mammalia > Chiroptera > Vespertilionidae > Lasiurus > Lasiurus cinereus. Next base: position 14,800,310 of record JAAGEH010000030.1, read on the forward strand.
GTACAGTTTAGAGTTGCTATTAAGGTCGGCCGGTGTGCTCAGTGATTTGAGCATTGACCTATGAACCAGGAGGTCACAGTTAAATTCCAGAATTGAACTCTGTAGAGCACATGCCCAGGATTATAGGCTCAATCCCCAATAGGGGAGTGTAGGAAGCAGCTGATCAATGATTCTCTCTCATCATTGATGTTTCTAGCCCTCCTTCTCCCTTCTCTGAAATCAATAAAACTATATATTTTTTAAAAAATAGAGTTGCTATTAAGATTGTATATATAAAAAGGACTCTTTTATTCAAAAGGCATAAAGCTACTTACTGATCTAGTCTAGTCTTCTCATTTCTCAGATTGAAAAATGAAAAGCCTTATTGCAGGCTGTGTAGCAGTTAGTGGCAGAGCTAGGAATAGGTATGTCTTTTGTTTATCATTCCAATGTTCTTTTGACTATATTTCTTTTCAGTTTTCATTAATACAGTTTTCCCATTTAATTATATTAAATGAGAATAATAGTCATACTGAGTTTATAGATCTCGTCATAAAAGAACTCTCAGCATCTGTGACAGAATTAGTTATACTAGTCACTTCTTTTTCTTCACTTTGTTAATAATCCATTCTCTTATTTTTCTGGCATTCCTTCTTAAGTCTCATTTACTAACTTATTTCTTCTATCTTGTGTATATGAGTTTCTTCAAGCCTTAATTTTTAGCCCTTTTTCATTATATAATCCTGCACTGGTCAATTTCATCTACCCGCCTCTTCACGCCATGGCTTCCATTACATTTGGATACTGCTGACTCTCAGAATTATCTCTCTAATTCACCTCTTCTTGGAGCTCCCAGGCAGTATACCTAAATGCCTAACCGTTAAACTTTTACCTGTGTTATCTCATAGGCATCTCAAATTCAGCATACCCAAGCCTAGTAATGTACCAGTCTACTTCAGTAATGGTAGTATTCTTCATCTAGTTGCTAAGCCAGAATGAAACCTGGAAGTCACCTTGGCTATAGCTACTGTATCAGTCAGAATCTAGTCAGGAAATAGAAACTGTGCTAGGTATTTCAGAGGGAATTGAATATAGGGCATTGTTTGCAAAGATGTTGGTAGGACAGAAGAACAAAAAAGGGAAGTATAAATGTTGGAACAACAAAACATAAAAAGGGATTTAAGTCCAAGGAAGGGAAGCTGCTTTGGGATGTTATTTCACTGCACGTGCTAAACTGTCAAAGAGGCAGTACTGCCACCAAGGCTCTGGAATACCTCCTGCCACAAATGCCAGCACCTGCATCCAGTCCCCAAGCATAAACCAGATACACTTTTTTCTTCTTCCTGCCTTCTCATCTCTCAGGAGTACCTCACATTGCTAGAGCATAAGAGGAGCGCAACTGGCAGAGAAAATGTAATTTTCAGGGTCCCAGCCTCGCATTACATAACAGACTATAGAAAGTTTATGTGCAAGACTAAAAAAAAAAAACAAAAAAAAACCCTGAATTTTATTTCCCATGTCTTAACCTTGAAAACTATCATAATTTTGTTTATAAGTTTTGAATCAACATAGATTGAGGATTAGAGACCATGATATGTATTTTATTTATCCCTGCTACATTCAGTAAATGTGTGTGTTTAGTAGACAATGAGCAAATCTATAATAAAAGTGTAATATGCTAATTAGACAAGACGTCCTTCTGGGACATCCTTCCAGGTGAAGCCAGGGCTATGAGGGAAGCCCAGGTCCTGGATGCCTGCCTGCGGCTGGAGAGAAGCCTGGTCCTGGGTGCCAGGGGGAAGCTCTCACATAGTGAACAGTGAGGCATGACAGAGTTAAGATTGAAGCTATAAAGTAAATTTCAACATAAGGTCAACCATGGGGTCTACATCCTCAAATCAGAGACTAACTGCTCATGGGACAAATAAATGTTAATTGAAGTCATAAAATATCTGAGCAAAATAAAAAATGAAGCCGATAAAACTCTTCAACAGAGGTAATCAAGCTCATTTATGAAAAGTGAATATGTTTGTCTTGTAATTAAAGATTTAATGCTGCTAGAAATTTAAACAAGGCCAACTGGTAACCATTAATAATAATTGCTTCATGTAGTCTTGCCAGGATTATCATGGAAGTGAATGCTGATTATACTCTTTTGCTTCTATAAATTGCCAGGGAGAAGACTTGGGTTTTTCCAAGTTCCAAGACTTAACTTTCTCCCAATGTCTCTTTTCTAGTCAGGACAATCATCTACTGTGATCGAGAATATTCATACTATTATTGCCGCAGCAGCTGTCAAGTTTAATTCAGATCAGCTTAATCATTTGTTTGTTCTGATTCAGAAGGTATGTGCAAATCAAATATCCTTACTTTCACATTTTTCTGAAATAAGCTTATTTTGAGGTTTGCCCCCCAAAATTAATAGTGTTTAAATGTACTTTTTTTACTTTATTAAACATTACTAGTTCAAGTTTAAAGTTTTGCATATTTTGCCAGTTTGATGATACTAATTTTTGTGCTTTTTGTCTTTTCTGTACTAATTTTTGTCTTTTCTGTTCTACAGAGCTGGGAGACTGAGAGCGATAGAGTAAGACAGAAGCTATTGAGCCTGATTGGACGAATAGGCCGGGAAGCTCGCTTTGAGACCACTTCTGGAAAGGCAGGAAAATCCAATGGATTTTTCTATCTACAAATACTTAAAGCAGTTTCCTTGTGTATTGGCTGGCTTATCATATGAGTATTATTGTAGGTGTTAGATGTACTCTGGGAACTGGCTCATCTTCCAACGCTGCCCAGCAGCCTCATTCAGCAAGCTTTGGATGAACATCTGACAATCCTCAGTGATGCGTATGCAGTGAAAGAAGCGATCAAGAGGAGCTACATCATCAAGTGCATAGAAGATATTAAAAGGGTTGGTTTTATGTTTGATCTGGTTTTGTTGTCAGAACAGTAGTACTGCCTGAGAATGAGAGTCAGATAATTTTCCTCCACTATTATGTAATTTAAACTAAATGTCTTCTGAAAGCTTTTACCTTTAGAACCCAAGATTAGGGCATTATAAATACCAAGTCACTTAATATTGCTCTTAAAATAATTTTTCAGCCTGGAGAATGGTCAGGTTTGGAAAAAAAGAAGGATGGATTCAAGGTAAGAATTTGCAGATGGATCCAACTAAAAGGTATACTAATTTAATAATTTTAAAAAACAAATTGTATCATAATTTACAAATAATGTGTTTTTGTATTTCTTGGACTAATGTGCAATACAAATTGTTATTTAAATATTTATGACCTGTGCTTTACTATTTACAGTTTGAGGAGTTATTGACTCCCAGTGGGGGGAAATATCCAGAATCACATTCAGAGTAGTTTTATTATGTTATTTTCATAAAATTATAAGAACTTCAACTTAACCTTTTTAAAATTAATTCCAAAAGTGTGGACAACTTAAATAAGTACAATGGATTCTAAGTATGACCATTTTTCTCCCATGGAGAAACATTTATAGAGTAAGAAGAAGGAGAGAGAGAGAAAGTGAGAAATTTTCCTCAGTGCTGGCACATGGTCATTTTTTTAGGTGCTTGATTCAGATATGTTCCTAAAGTAACTCTTTAGACAAACAGTGAATGGGTGAGTGTCTGCTGCTGAGACTCCATTTTAGAAGGTAGGTTTGGGCAGTGACTGCAAGAGGGAATGGCTCTGTAACAAGCCCTACCTTTCAGGGCTCTGACCTCAGGTTCCAGTGGATTCTGGACTGTCCTTTAAAAGGGTGGTTAGCAGAGGAAGCAGTAGTCATTGTTGCTCTCCTGTTGCTCCAGTCCTCAAATGTCAAGTCTCTCCTCTGAGAGGGCTGATCACTGGCTGCTCACTGGACTCCCACTCGGTGTTGCAATGTAAGCCATGTCTTCCTCCCACGGAGGCCCTGAGGTTGCCCAGACCAAGCGTAAGTCTAGCAGCCAGAGGGACTTCATTTTACTGTTAACATACAAGGTTTGGTAAATAGTTAATGGCTTAGTAATTTCATTGGTAAATCATTTTTCTTGGCTTTCACTAAGAAGTATTTCTTTTAAAGATCTTGACTACTGTTGATTGTCATTGGCATATTCAGAGATTCTTAGTTCTTGTTAAAAGGTTTTGGTGATTCAGTGGGCTTTTATTATCTTATTTATATTTGGTCCTAAAGTTTAGTTGGGGGAATTTAAAAACTTGGTGTTATATACTTCTGACATTGGAATTTATTTGATCAAGTAAATTTTCTACATATTGTCTAGCTTTAGAGATTGTTTAAAAGTCGTTCACGAACAGGCTGGTGGTGCTCTGGTTTTGAGGAATTCTTTAATTCAACAGCATTGCTCTCTTCCTACTCAGATACAATTGGAATTTTTCCATTTTTCTCAGCTCAGCCATTCAAATAACTTAGCAGCCTCTGTCTTTATGATTGAAACTAATCCAGAGCTACAGAAGAAGTTTTAGGTCCTTCACTAGTAAGAGGAAAAGGATATTCATAGAAAAAATGTCTTTTCTTCTTAGTAACAGATACATTTCTTTATAGAAAATGAAGGTTAAGCTGAAGGGACTTCTTCCCCCTTCAGGAAAATGACTTTTAAAACCAGAAAATACCTTCCTGATCTCTGTTTCTTCCTCATTACAGCTAAGCACTACTTAGCTCTTCTAGCCAGTAGCTTCACTACATCTTTATTGCTTCTCTTTGCAGTCACTTCGTTCATGTCTGTTGTTTCATGACAAAACTCAAAAAGTAATAGGGAGAATTTTGGAGTCATTTTGTGAGTCTTGAAAAGAATATTCTTCTTTTTATTTCCCACTGCTCCCAGTAAAGAAATCCTGATGTATCATTATTTCATTCCAAATAATAATATCTTGCATTTATATAGCACTTTTCTGTTAACTAAGTGCTTTCACAGATATTCTTTTAAAGTGCACATGGCTGAAGGGGGGCAGTGGGAAGACCTAAGCCCTCTGGACATGACTCCAGGCAGGGGGGTGATTTATATACTGCCACTAAAGGTGTTTTTCTATGCTATGCCCTTTCCTGCCAGGCAGCAAGGTGGGCTGACTGGGGATTATGTCTCCCTACCAGGCTACACAGAAACTAAGCAAAGGGTAAGACAAGATCACCCACCTCTTACTCCCCTCCCACCCTCAGCTACCTCTGTTTCCCCAACTGATTCCCTTTGCCTCTGCTTTTGACACTCTTAAAATTCCCAAGTTCCACTGTTACGTTCAGAAATTCTGACCTTTATTTTTCTGTAGATTCTGCCAGGATACCCTTGGCTTCCTTGGTCCTCTTTCTTTTGCTTCCTTTATACCTTCCACTGTCTACCCCAACCCTCTCCATCTTATTTCACTTCTTTTTTCCTTCAATTAAAAAGTTTAAATGTACTCATCCAAAAAAAATTACTAAACCAAAAAAAATCATTTTTATTTAGTGATATTTGCATATTCCTTAAAGTCATTATCTCAAGGCCTCCTAGTTCAATGCCTGGCAGCCTTTCAGTAAATGTTGCTTCCCTTCCTCTTACTTCCTCCCTTTCACCCTTCAAATACACTAAAAGCATTACTTACCCATAGTTGAGTGGCCTTTATTTGCCAAAACACGTAACTGAAAGTAAATGTAGCAAGATATCCCCAGTACAGTCTCATAGTGATGTGGTTAGGACAGAGGGAAATACTTTTTAAAAAATGTTCTCTCGTGCAAAAATTTTTACTTTAATTCTGGATAAATTGTTAGGTCTGGATAAATAAGAGAGATGAGCAAGTGGGATCTTCAGCTTTGAGAAGAGAGAACTCTAGAAAGAATATGAAAGCTTTCTTTAGATACTGGGAGGGTGGTTATAGAGAAGTCTTATTCAACTTCACTTTTTATGGTTTCTAAGAAGTTATGGGAAGGCATATTTCAGTATGATAGATTAATAAACTTTAGTGAGAATAGATTGAAATAGAACACTGCCTCCTGAGTTTCTCATCACTAGAAACACTAGGAGACTAACTGGTCATTTAACAGCAGTGAATAAGAGGAATCCAGGCATAAATTTGCAGGCCAAACCAGCTAACTCTCACTTATGAAACCTCAGCTCCCTCATTAGGTATTATCAGGTATGTTTATAATTGTTCACCATAGTCTTTTGCCTCTTTTGTGAGTGGAGAAGAGTAGCTTAAATTTTTCTTGCAACTTAGCAACATAATGTCATAGATATGATAAAGTAAATAATATCTGTCCTGTTGGCTAAGCTTTGGAAAGGCCATATCAGAAATACTTTTTAAATTTAGTTTTATCGTTTTATGTTTTTTTAAAATTTATATGATAATGAGCTACCTTCAAAGAATAATTTTTAATGTCAGATAAAAGTACTGTACTCCTAATTGACTTAATTGGTCATGATACTTTTTAATATATCTATTTGCTGAAGGGTTAATTTTATGTCCTTATGTTTGCAATCCTTTTAGAAGGTCTCAGTTTAGGCTTAAGACAGCCTAAACTGTCATTTTTCAACTTTCATATTTTAGAAATATTCTAGTTAGTCTTGCAAATTTGGTCTTTAATACAGAGTATGACAGAAGTAGGCTTACAGTTATGAGTACACAAAACAGTTTATTCTTGTGTTATTAATTATTGTTATTTTTATTACAACTGTAAACCTACTTTTGCCCCACCCTGTATATACTTTATTTCTCTGATTCTAAGATGCAAGATTTAGTAAGTTTATAAAGAAGTAAAAGAGAAACTACATTTCAATTTTATCATGCATTTGTTCAGATTCAGCGTTTGCCTCAGCTTCCTTTTGACCAGTATGTACAGCTTCACTGTGGCACACTACTTTCATTGGCTATAATCGTGGTTTTGACCTCTTTGAAATCTTTAAGATTGACTGTATAAATTTGAGACATGTTGAAGAATATGGAATTTATGTCCTTGTCCTTTCTCATAAAAGTCAAACTGCTTTTTTACTTCATTAAATTGTGTATACTACACGTTAAACAACTTCTCTGGAATTAAGGTACAACTTTCGACAGTGAGGCATTTAGTGCTGAGTGGTACAGCCCTTCACAAAAAATTTTCCTGGCTTTGGAAAATGCCTTAGTCTGAGACCACTAGCGGTTTTCTTTGCTTTTAATTGAATTGTGAACATGCAATGCTAGTCAGTTTTACATTATAGCATAATCTTTTTTATAACATTTAAAGTTAAGAAGCCTTCCTTGGTTGGTGTTTCCTATACCAAGTGATAAATAAAATGATAGTTGGTGAACAGATAACCTTATATACAGCTAAATTTGTACATACACAGGTACGGACAGCGCTATGCCTAGAGGCTAAGTTTCTTTTGACATAGTTATAATAAGTATCAATTTCAGAACTTGTTGAAATTTATAAAACTTGTATCTTAGAATCCAGGAAATATGATATTGGCTAATTGATTGGCTAATAACTAGGAAAGCCAGTTGTTTTTGGCAGGAGAGCTCTCATTTACATATTCAATAGTAGGGTGTTTTTCTACAAAGGACATCAAAAGTCACTCTCCCTCCCCACTCTTCTCCTCCCCCCAATAGGGCTCTTTTATTTTACAGAAAGACTTGAAGAAGCAAAGTTTTAAAAAAATTAGCCTGTAAATTTCAGAACTTAAACTTTTACTCAGTTTCTTAGATTTAATTGATCAGTTGATTTTAGTGTTTAACTTAATATTCTTATAAATTTTATAATGAAATACCATAGTTTGAAGATATTATTTATTAAAAAGCAATTCTCTTTTTAAAGATAGAACATCAGACTTTCAGATGTTTACAATGAAAATCTGAATTGTCTGTATCCATTTCTGAAATAATACCTTTAAAAGTGTTTTGAAAAATATAAATTATAAGTATAAAGTAGATATAGTAATATAAATAGATCTAGCTCTTATAAAATTGTTTTAACTAGGAAATACAAGTATATTGTGAATATTTTCTTTAATATTTAGACCACTATCAGTATCTTAATCATGTCATTAGTATCTTAATCATATAATTATAGGAAACCATGTTTTTATACCATTTTACTTATCAGCCAGTTCTGTCTTATCCAAGATAAGCTTTTGCCATCAGTTTATTTTACTATCTCAACATGTCCTAGCAGCCTGTGCTACTTAATCTATCCTTTGAAGTTGCTAATTCCTTGTCGTCTGTTTTTTGCTGATGTACCCCTGTACATTTGCTGTCACTTCACATCCACTCCTGTTTGCAGTTCTTGGCCTTAGGAAATTGCATGCAGAATAAGAAGCTGAAGATGAATTATGAATGCATGAGATAAGCTATAAATGATCAACGTGAGGAGAAAAATAATAGAATGTGCAACAGTGAAGCCTAATTGACTTGGACATTTTTTTATAGCTAAAAAGTTTTGTGTGCCATTTATTTTTAAATTTAATTTATGTAACTTCTTTTTAACTCTAGTCATCTCAGCTTAACAATCCCCAGTTTGTATGGGTGGTACCAGCTTTGCGTCAACTTCATGAAATCACCCGTTCATTCATAAAACAAACCTATCAAAAGCAAGACAAGGTAAGAAAATAGTAGAGCCAAATCTGATTATCACATGGTTGTTTACATAACCTTTTATAATAATAAAACATGAATAAGATTGCTGAGTCTTGTCACTTTTACATTTTATGGTTATTAATGTAATTGATTTGTATTATTTAATAATTTTGAGTTTACACATCATTCTGCTTTCATTTCTATTGAGCTTTTCTTTTTATGTATCCTTAGCTCATTTTTGTTTTTATTACCTATAAATTAAAAATCATTAGCCCAGTTTTTAAGTTAGAATGGTATTTTAGAAATTTGTTTGAAATGATTCAAAGGTTTATTTTATATTACAAAAAGATTAGTGTGATTATGGAGCTAGAACTTTCTCAGTGTAATAGACTTGAGAAGAAAAAATCTGGATGGTTTTGTTGGAAGAGTTCTTTATAAAAGAAAAATAATGTATTTAGAAGCAAAATTTAGCAGAGAAGTTTATTAATTCCCTAGTAAATGTATATACCAGATTGATTTTACTTACTTTTATGTAAGAAAACATGTTTGTTATCACTCACCTAGTATTACTTGCTATCAGAAGTTTGTATTAAAATAACAAAATAACTAAATTTTCATACCATTTTTGTTTTTTCCAAGAGCATTATTCAAGACTTGAAGAAAAATTTTGAAATAGTGAAATTGGTAACGGGAAGTTTGATAGCTTGTCATCGACTTGCAGCAGCCATGGCTGGACATGGAGGCTTGACTGGTTCAACACTAGTGGATGGCCGATACACTTACCGGGAGGTAGGTATTGGCACTGTGCTTTTATTTCATGATTTACAACGTTCATTTGGACTTTTTGCACTAACTGCATTATGATAAAATAATAAAAGTAGACATCTTTTCTTTGACTTTGACATGAAATACTAATTGTCAATTCTGTGGATAGTTGTTTTTGTTTTCAAATCAATTGATTAGTAGTAGTATTTTTTTTAATTAGTGGAAAAAATCTTAACTGACTGGTAGTGAGTTTATGGTGTTTTACTTTTGAGATTGCTGAAATCGTATTTTATTATTATCTAAAGTCAACTGAATTTTTAATAGACTTGAAGTAGGTTCTACATTGTACTGTCAGCCTATTAACAGATTTCTCACATTTACCATAAAATATATGAAAAAGCATTAGATAGAACTGTTTGCTAAAGTTTTATTTTGTTTTTCAAATTTTGCTTTTAGGTATGAATGCCTAGAATTAAATAATTATCTTTTTTTTTTTTTTTTTTTGCAGTATTTAGAAGCCCATCTAAAATTTCTGGCATTTTTCTTGCAAGAAGCTACTCTGTATTTGGGTTGGAATCGTGCCAAGGAAATCTGGGAGTGTCTTGTGACTGGCCAGGATGTTTGTGAATTAGATAGAGAGGTAAGAAGACGGTATTGAGGACAAAGTCACATCTTTTAGTGTGTTTTTGTTCCTGTCACATGAAACTAATTTTAAGTTACTAATAGAAAACTGAGTTCCTGTAATAACATGTACCCCAGAAACATCAAAGAAGATTGAAGGCCTAGACAGATTTTTAGAACTATAATTAAACTGGAAAATAGGGTAAACCAGGAGCTCAACACCTGTTTTGATATTTACTAGCAGTGAATCGCTGTTTCTTCTTCTCATTTTATGCAATAATATTAACTACTTGATAGGATTGTTGAAAAGACTAAATATGTGATAGTGCCTTGCACATACCTGGCTTTTTAATAAATGTGGAAAAACTCAAGTATAAAGTTCAAAGAAAAGTAGGAATATATACATTATCTGTGGGAAAGATTGCTAGTTACTTAATGCTTTATTTAGTCCAGAATTCTAAGCATTTCCATTTTGAGTGGTATTTGAGCAATATAAGTTTTTGAAGATTTACAACAAATTTATCTTTACTGTCCCAATTTAGAGTATGTATTTTCCTGGAATGGATTTTAGTTGTAGGGTAATATTTGTCTTGATCCACAGATGTGTTTTGAATGGTTTACAAAAGGGCAACATGACCTTGAGAGTGATGTTCAGCAGCAGCTCTTCAAGGAGAAGATTCTTAAATTGGAATCATATGAAATCACTATGAATGGTAGGAAAAAACATAAAATCATTTTTTCAGTTCTTTAAAAAATTGTATTATTTTCTTTCCTTCTAAGCCAACTTTTCAGAAACAACCAAGCAGTATAGAATATGTTTGTAATGTTTATACAGGGTGCCCCACAAAAATGTACATACACTTAGATATTTATACATATTTTGAAAATGAAATGTATTTTTAATAAGCACTGTCTTTATAATTATTATGTTTGTATATAATTTTGTTCTTGTCACATGATAAATTCTTTTCTATATAAATGTTATTTTATAATTAGTTTTTTAAATTATATGGCCTGGTAACTCAAATTGCTAAAATGTCTTTTCATGAAGTTACTTAGTACAAAAAGGATTCATTTAAAGTCAAAATTTCTCAAAGTATAGAAATCGTCCTTTTAGGTGTTTATTTTAACTGAAATTTGTTATTGATACATAATTCACATACCATAAAGTTTACTTTTTAAAGTGTAAAATCAGCGGCTTTTATTATATTCACAAAGTTGTGCAACCTTCGCTACTTTTTAATCTCAAAACATTTTCATCACCAAAAGAAACTCTGTACCTTTTAGCAGTCACTCCCTGTTCTCCTCTACCCCCAGTCTCTAATCCAGTTTCTGCCTTTAAGGATTCGCCTAATCTAAACATTTCATATAAATGGAATTGTACAATATGTATCTGGCATTTTTCATTATGCTGAGGCATGATTAATTTCAAGGTTCACCCCAGGTTAGTTGTAGTATGTACTTCATTCCATTTAGGCCAAATAATATTCTATTGTTAGGCTATACCACATTTTGTTTATCCATCCATCAGTTGATGAACATTTGGGTTGTTAACACTTTCTGGCTATTAATCATGCTGCTACAAATATTCATGTACAAGTTTTGTGTGAACACAGGTTTTTATTTGAGGAACTACCAAACTTTTGTGATGTGGTTGTGCTATTTTATAATCCCACCAGCAATGTTTGAGAATTTCAGTTTCTCTACTTCTTCACCAGTACTTTTGTTAATGTGTATATTTTTTATTTTAGCCATCCTAGTAGGTTTGAGGTGGTATTGCATGGTATTGTTTTGCATTTCCCTGAAGACTAATGAAATTGACTCTTCATGTGTTTATCAGCCATGTATATATTCAAATCTTTGCTCATTTTTTAATTAGGTTATTTGTCTTTTTTTTTTGTTGAGTTGTAAGAGTTCCTTATATATTCTGCATACAAGCTCCTACTCAGAAATATGATTTCCAAATTTTTTGTCCCAGTCTGTGGGTTGTCTTTTCACTCTCTGAGAGTCCTTTGAAGTACAAAAGTTTTTAATTTCTATTTAGTTCATTGTATCTATTTTTTCTTTTGTTACTTGTACTTTGGGTACCATATCTAAGAACCATTGCCGAATCCAAGGGCTTAAAGATTTGGGCCTGTGTTTTATCCTTAGTATTTTAGTTTCAGTTCTTGATATGCTTTGAGTCTTTTAGTCTATGCTTACAGTATAGGAATTTATTTGGCATTCTCTAATTTCAGGTTTTAACTTATTTAAGACTTTTTTTGAAAATGTGAATCTCTGTGATCATCGGTTAAAAAGACAAGGAGCTCAGTTGGTAAGTACATTATTCTCATATCTGAATAATTTAGATAATCTAGTAAAATTTGATATTCAGCAAAAACATGTTATAATCAAACCATTTAAATTAAATTTCTTAAAAGTCTGGGTATCCTTTGTCTGCTGTTTTCTGCATTGAAATGTATACACACTTAGATGTTGTCACTGACCTCTCAGATCCCTCTGCTTTTTATTGACCCAGGGCTGCCAGTGGCTTCCTGAGGCTCAGTCAGTGTAGAGTAGGTTAGTTCCATCTACACTTGCAACTCCTCAGAACCATCAACCCGCATATTCCTAACAAAGTAACAAAGTCTTCAGTTCTGAGATGCAGTGGCAAGGATTTGGGAAGAAAAATTTAGGAGCAGATAATGAAGCAGGAAGATGATCTGTAGAATGTTTACAGCTGTTTATATATATGTGCACCTTTAAAAAAAAGGCTAAAAAAAACTTTTCTAAGACTGTTTCATGATCTGGTTTCCTAGATGGAAAGAATTTTTACAAGGTCTTTTAAGCCGTTAGGAAGACTGAATTGAGCTCCAAGGAGTATTAACTACTGCTAGACTTCATTTTCTTCTGAAGAAAAGCTCCGGAGGATGGCACCCATCTCACGCTTTGCTAGTTCTGCATCAATAACTCAATTGGGTAGATGTCTAGGATGGGTGTAGGTCTATGTAGAAAAATCTTCACTTCTATTCTGATTCCCTTGGGCATGGTCCAGTGTTTCTGTAGTTGGTTGTCTTTTCTTTTAAGGTCCATATTGGTACAGTAATGTTCTCATATAGTTAGGTTTTTACAGCCTTAATTCATATGTAACAAAATAGTTATCATTTTGTGACCTTGGTGTACTATTTTTTTTCTTTTGAACAGTATGTAGAAAAACTGGAACTGATAGGAATGGATTTCATTTGGAAAATAGCCATGGAATCACCTGATGAAGAAATTGCAAATGAAGCTATTCAGTTAATCATAAACTATAGTTACATTAATCTAAATCCTAGGTTAAAGAAGGTGGGTATCTACAGAAAGAAAGTAGTCAAACACAAAAGGGCAAAAGATTATATTTTTATTTATAAGTTAGCATGCCTAAAAATTGACTTCTTTATTTGACATTTATCCTTAATGATTACAGCTAAATGCCAGACTGAGTTTAATTTCCATATACCTCTTACTTTTAGGATTCTGTATCATTGCATAAGAAATTCATTGCTGATTGCTATACAAGATTAGAAGTGAGTAGCAAATTTTATTTAACCTGTTATTTAAATAAATACTTTCTTTTTGTAATTTTGTATTTTGAGATCCTGTATGTAGTTGCCATTTGTGGCTGGATTCTATTGAAGAATCTGTGAACCAACCATATTGGAATGCAGGGATATTTGCCTTGATGCCCCCACATACAAGTGTATATAGGACATTGTTTCTTCTTGCCTGCTTTTCCACCTCCCTTTGAGGGTATAGGAACCTGTTTTCTGTTTTCAGGTCTACTCCACTCCACATTTCCAATGGATTCTTTTCCTCCTTTTTACTTTTTGATTCAGGAATTTTATACAAGCACTTGCTTCTTTTTCTGTGCTTCCCATGTTTCACCTAGTTTATATTATAAATGCTTTTAAAAGCCATACCAGGATACTCACTAGTAGATGTTGTTGGTTGTCTTTGTCCCTTAGAAGCCTACTGGGTAATACATTTCACATATAATGCCTTATTTCCAGCTTGATAGTTAAAGCATTGAACAAACATTCACTTTCTTTCTTAATTTGTGCTTGTTTTTATATCTAATAAAGAGTATTCCAAAAATATAAAATGCTACTGCCCCCAAATGTTAGTAAGTTAAACATTTTGGTGATGAATATGTACTAGAATATGTGGAGGATTTCCCAAGTCATGACTTCCATCCAGATAGATCATCATAAAAAACGTTTAGCCCGGCTGGTATGACTCAGTGGTTGAGTGTCAACCTATGAACCAGAGGCCATGGCACATGCCCAGGTTGGGAGCTCAGTCCCTGTGGGGGGTGAGCAGGAGGCAGCCGAACAATGATTCTCATCATTGATGTTTCTATCTCTCCCTCTCCCTTCTTCTGTGAAATCAATAAAAATATATTTTTAAAAAACCATTTAAAATATTCAAGTACCTCTAAATGAGGTACCATGTATTAACATAAGGAGAATGCTGGGTCTCAACTGGGAATTATTTTGCCTCCCACAGATCATGTGGCAATGTCAGGAGACCTTTTTAGTTGTCACAGTTTGAGGAGTTCTACTGGTAGAGGTCAGGGATGCTGCTAAATATCCTACAATGCATGAGACAGTCTTCCACAACCGAGAAGTTTGCAGCCCAAAATGCCAATTGATCTGAGGTTGAGAAACCCTGATATAGAATGATTATTTCTTATTTCATAGGCAGCCAGTTCAGCACTTGGTGGCCCCACTCTAACACATGCTGTGACCAGAGCAACAAAAATGCTTACAGCAACTGCCATGCCAACAGTAGCAACATCAGTTCAGTCTCCATATAGGTAAGTGATTGCAGAAGTTATAACATATACACACAAAAATAATTGATATATTTTCCTCTTCTATGGCGATCTCTCAGTTGTTGACTTCTTCATTTTATTTCAAAACTTGGCAAATAGTCATGTCCTGGGAGATTATATTTTCCTTTATACATCCCCAAATTTAAGATTTGTAGGTCATTATTATAACCACCCAAGTATTACACTGCTCCTACCCCTCTATCTAGTAGACAAGGTTTCTTTGTGGATTTTTTATTTTATTCATTTAACTTTTTAAAACTGTGTAGTGAGTAATTTCTCTATTATGTTGTAATAAAGATTCGTTAATTACAAATAAAGAGTAATTTTTTAAAGTTTTAAATATTTACTTAGACATCTTACAAATTTTCTCCTTGAATAATCAAATCCAAAGTATTAATAGCATAGCAAAATGAAGTGGAAGATGATGATTAATTAAAAGTGTACATTATAGCATATTCATAGTTAACTATTTACTTAAAATTATTTTTTAAAATTATTTTTATGGGAACTTCATCCCCAAATATTTGTGTTAAAATGGAACTGACATTGTCTCTTAATCACATTGCTGTGTTTAGAGATTTCAATCAGTGAAATCTTAATTCAGTATTTGTTAAAGTTTTTTGATATAGTAAGTAGAATAGATAAATATTTAGAAAAATGAGATTGAAGCAACTAGAAAATTTTTGTGAGGCTATCTGAGTCTTCCATTACTGGTAAGCAACACCAAATCCATGATTCCCAGAAAACTTTGGCAGGTGCTCATAGAAGGTCTCTGTATCTCACTCTGCTGCTCTCCAGTGATGTGTATTCATACAGTCTCTCTCAACTCCTAGAATGACTTTATATATGTATGTATTTTTATTTACAGTTTGGATATATTCCTTTTCTTTTTATTTAGAAACTAGTGGTTAGCCTAGCCTGCATCCTCTCCAATCGGGAACCCCTTGGGGGATGTCCAACTGCCGATTTTGGCCCGATCCCTGTATTGCTGGCAGTCGAACATCCCTCTCACAGTCTAGGACTGCTGGCTCCTAACCACTCACCTGCCTGCCTGCCTGATTACCCCTAACTGCCTCTGCCTGCCTGATGGCCTCTAACCCCTCTGCCTGCCTGCCTGATGGCCCCTAAATGCCCTCCCCTGCCGGCATAATCTCGCCCCTAAGTGCTCTCTTCTGCCTGCCTGATTACCCCTAACTGCCCTACTCTGCTAGCCTGACCTCTCCCCCACTGCCCTTCCCTGCAGTCCTGATCCCTCCCCCAACTTCCCTCCCCTGATGGCCTAATCTTGCCCCCAACAGCCCTCCCCTGCCGGCCTGATTGCGCCCCCAAATACCCTCCCCTGCAGGCCTGATCTCACCCACAACTGCCTTCCTCTGCTGGCCTAGTCACCCACAACTGCCCTTCCCTGCTGGCCTGATCTCGCCCCTAACTGCTCTCCCCTGCCGCCCTGGTTGCCCCTAACTACCTCTGCCTGCCTGATCGCCCCTAAATGCCCTCCTTTGCCAGCCTGGTGTTGCCCCAGCTGCCCTCCCCTGCTGGCCTGATCATCCCTAACTACCTCTGCCTCAGCCTCACCACCATAGCTTTGTCTGGAAGGAAGTCAGATGTCCAGAAGATGGCTAGTTGACCCGATCTAATTAGCATATTACCCTTTTATTAGTATAGATAGATTATATAGGATAGGATTGCTTAAATTGGGGGAAAGCCTTTTTGTCAGCACTTGGCAGACAAAAATACATAATCCGTATAGCCAGCCACATGCGCTATACTGTCAAATTGGTCATTAAAATATTGAAGCAGGAGAAACCAAGATGTCGGCATAGGTGAATACCTAAACTGCTGCCTCGCACAACAATTTCAAAACTACAGCTAAAAGACATAACGGACATCATCCAGAACCACAGGAAAGCTGGCCGAGTGGAAATTCTACAACTAGAAGGAAAAAGAGGGGCTCATGGAGACTCAGAGGAGCTGCAAAAAGCTGAGGTACGGAGACGCATGTGGAGAGGATGGGCGACAGAGTGCTTTGCTGGCTTTCTCTAGTGGGAGGGAGATGGAAACTTGCAATTGCACTGAACCCCAGTTCCGGGCAAGACTCATACAGAGGGAGTCTGGACTGTCGTGAAAAGGGAGGATGCATGGAAACTTAGGGGAGCTGCGAAAAGCAGAGGTCCGGAGGCGCACGCGAGAGGATTGACTGTTGATTGTGCCGCTGGCTTTCTCTAATGGTAGGAAGACAGAACCTCCCAACTGCGCTGAAATCCACTTCCAACTGCACTGAACCCCCATTTTAGGTGAGGCCCTAAGGACCCAGACTCATACGGAGTGCACGGAAACTCGGGGGAGCCGGAAAGGCTGAGGTCTGGAGGCACGTGAGCACAAGTGTGTGCAGAGAGGGCTGCAGCATTTACTGAGGGACACTGAGACCCTGGGGCCTTATAGGGCAGGGCTGATGGGAAGCCAAAGCTATCTACTCCGCCCTAAGACTCAGCCCTATCCAAGCTGAACACAGAGGCTTTTGCAATTTTGCAAGACTTGTATCATAAGGCTGACTCCAGCACAGAAGTTCTCGCAGTGTAGACAGAGCAGATCCTCACAACTAATTGGCTTGGAGGTCAATTCCCCCAAAGTGATACCAACAACAATCAAGACTTAACTAAACAAGGCTGTACACACAGTCCACAAAGGAGTGCACCAAGACAGTCCACCTTAGGTAACTGGGAGGTGGAGCTACTGGGCCATATAGGACACCTAGCACACAAAGCTACTCTACAAACTCAGGGAAGCAGCGAAAATGCGGAGAACAAAGGAACAGATCACAAATGAAAGAAATGGAGGAAAACAAACGACTGAATATAGAGTTCAAAACCACGGTTAATAAGGTTTTTTCCAAAAATTTTCTAGAAAAGATGGATAAATTTAGCAAGACCCAAAAAGAGATGAAAAAGGACTAACTAGAAATTAAACATACACTGACTGAAATTAAAAAATATTATATAGAGACCTAACAGCAAACTAGAGGAATACAAGAATCAAGTCAAAGATTTGAAACACATAGAAGCAGAAAACACTACTGGAAAAGCAAAAAGAAAAAATCATTCAAAAATGTAAAGATAGTGTAAGGAGACTCTGGACAACTTTAAGTGGACTAACTTCAAGCGAATTATGGGGTGCCAAAAAAAGAGAGAGAGCAAGATACTGAAAACCTATTTGAAGAAATGACTGAAAATCCCCCACCTGGTGAAAGAAATAGACTTGTAAGTCCAGAAAGCACACAGAACCCCAAACAAAAGGAATCCAAAAAGGACCACACCAAGACACAGCATAATTAAAATACCAAGAGCAAAAGACAGAATATTAAAAGCAGCAAGAGAAAAACAGTTCATTACCTACAAGGGAGCACCCTTTTGATTGTCAGCTGATTTCTCAACAGAAATGATGCAGGCCAGACGGGACTGGCAAGAATTATTCAAAAATGATGATTAGCAAGATTACCCAGTAAAGCTATCATTTAGAATTGAAAGTCAGATAAAGAGCTTCACAGATAAGAAAAAGCCAAAGGAGTTCATCAACACCAAACCAGTATTATATGAAATGCTGGAAGGTACTTTTTAAGAAGGGAAAGAAGAAGAAAAAAGTAAAGATATCTATCAAGTGAATAAAAAATCTGATGAATAGAATAAACTGTTGAATAGAAATGCATTTATGAACTATGGGGGTTCATAAGTGTGGGTTTTTTCCTTTTTACTAAATGATTTTTTTGTAAATCATTTTATATGTGATCACATTGCAAAACCACGTAATAATTTTTAAATTTTTTATTATAAACTTTAAAAACAGAGCTAATAAGAATCTATAATATCAACGTTGCATTTGAACCAGGACATTGTTTTACACACACACACACACACACACACACACACACACACACACATATTTCTTTATTGATTTCAGAGAGGAAAGGAGAAGGAGAGAGAGATAGAAACATTAATGATGAGAGAGAATCATTGATTGGCTGACTCCTGCACACACCCCCCTGGGGATGGAGCCCGAAACCCAGGCATGTGTCCTTGGTCAGAATCGAACCCCGGACCTTTCAGTCCGCAGGCCAATGCTCTATCCACTAAGCCAAGCTGGCTAGGGCTGTCTTTATATTATTTTACTAATTTTGAAAGAACTATTTAGTGACCATAATTGTTCCAACTGAAGGGGGAGGATCTGTTCTCTCAGCTGTTCAGTAGGCTATGGTGATGTCTGCGATTAATTCATTAAAACATTGCACTCAACAGTGTATTACAGCACTTAGATATTTCCTGAAGATTTTCCATCTGAATATCAAGTCCAGTTCCTGCTTATAGACTGAAAGAATTGAGAACTCTGTTAAATTTATTTAACAGAATTGTTACTATGTATTTAACCAACTCTTTTCAAGTAAAATTTTCAATACTGCTAATCAAGTATTAAAGAGAGAAAGTGGTGGTACCTCTTTCCAGTTTTAGAAATATTTTTATTTGAAGTAGAGTTTCTGGAATAGCAAATATTTAAAGGCATTTGGATTTTTCATCTCTCAGTGTGAACACATGTAGCATTCTCTTCAGTAAAGTTATGGAAGGAACTGTGACTATGTTAAGGACTGAATGTTGGAATCAGTCCTATTAGAGTCATCCCTTGGTATTCAAAGGGAATTGTTTCCAAGGCATGCGCACGCCTGTGCGCATGTGCACGCGTGCGCACCCGCAACATACACACCGAAATCCAAGGCTGCTCAAGTCCTTTATATAAAATGGTGTAGTATTTGCATTAATCTATGTTTACATGTTGGCTATAGCAGGGTATGCCTACACATCACTTCATTTGTGTGGACTCAGTGTCATGTTCAGCTCATGGCAGATTCAAATTTTGCATTTTGGAACTGTCTGGGATTTTGTTTTCTCAAGTAGTTTGATCCACAGTTGGTTGAATCCACAATGCCAAACCCACAAATATGGAGGGCCAAACCCACTATATTTCATATGATAAGGAGTTCATAAGCCTGACTAAAGGAGACCTCAAGACTCATTTTCAGAGTCTGTTAGAACTCCATGCTCCCTTGCTGTGCGTTTTCTGTCCCAGAGATGGTTCTGTCTCCATGTGTTGATTTCTTAAGTATTTTGAAAACCCTTAGATTACAAATTCTTATATTTTAAGTTTGAACTATACAGAATGAATAATTGTTTATTCTTCCTTTCCTCCTCATTCTTAGCCTAATTCAAACAAAAAGTAACCTAAGTATCTATTAGTAGATGAGTGGATAAGAAAAGGTGGTGTGTATATGGAATACTATTCAGCTATTAAAAAAAAAAGAATGAAATAATGCCATCTGCAACAACATGGATGAACCTAGAGGGCATTGTGCAGAGTGAAATAAGTCAGAGAAAGACAATACCATCAGATTTTACCTATATATGAAATCTAAAAAAAAAAACAAAAAAACCCCCAAACAAGTAAAATAGATATAGAGAACATTTTGATGGTTACCAGATGGGAAGGGGGTTAGAGAAATGAGTGAAAAGGGTGAAGAGATTAAGAAGTGCAATTTGATAGTTATAGAATATTCATGGAATATAAAGCATAGGAAATATAGTTAATAATCTATAATAATAAAAAGTAATATGCTAATTAGACTGGACATCATTCCGGACATCCTTCCAGAGGAAGCCGGGGCCAGAGGGAAGCCAGCCTGGGTCCTGGGTGCCAGAGAGCGGCCAGAGGAGGGAAGCAGCTCTGGTCCCAGGTGCTGGAGGGAAGCCATTGCCGGCAGCCAGGGGAAGGAAGGCCTACTCTTGCATGAATTTTTGTGCATCGGGCCTCTAGCATTGTAATAAATATGTAATGTTAGATGGGTACTAGATTTAAGGTGATCACTTTGTGTTATAAATGTCTCATCACTGGGTTGTATACCTGAAACTAATATAATATAGTACATCAACTATAATTGAAAATGAAAATTATTTTAAAAAACCAAATAGCAACTTTTACTTGTGGAATACTTCCTGGTTTGCATTTGTCTTCTAATTTTCAGGCAGTTTAGAACTTTGATTCCATGTGTTTACAGAATTATGTAGCATATTTTAGTTGTAAAATAAAGAGAGTCAAGCTCACTGATTTCTTATTCTTGGTGGATTGATGGACAAATGGGCCTGGATACCTAGAGGAGACCCAGGTCCTCTATTTATGGAACAACTGTTTAAAAGAGAAGAAAGAAAAGAATAGAAAAGGAAATGTGGGGAGGGTCAGTCTTCTCCCTTATGCATCTGTGTGCTGCAGCTGTGGCCTGCTTGTGGTAACCTCCTCCTATGGTGAAAGGGAAGTTTAAGTTTAGTCTTTGCAAATTTCAGTCTTTGACAAGTGACTGCTACCAATTGATTGGGGTTTTGGTGAAACAGAGTGGGATTGAGCTCAAATCAGCAGTTCATTTCAAATATGTTTAAAATTGTTTTTAATCTATAGATCCACTAAACTTGTAATCATTGAGAGATTGCTGCTTCTGGCAGAACGCTATGTGATCACTATAGAGGTAAGCCTCTCTTTTTTTCTAAAGCAACTGAATCATTCTATTATTAGACTCAGTGTGTTAGGTATGTATTTTTGAGATATTTAACAGTGGCACTGTGAATCTAACTTGTTTGATTTACTATCTTTTTTCAAGGATTTTTACTCTGTTCTACGAACTATTCTACCTCATGGTGCCTCATTTCATGGACATCTTCTAACGCTTAATGTTACTTATGAGTCTACCAAAGATACCTTTACTGTAGAGGTAGGTTTACATTAAGCTTTGTGGCCATTTTCTTATTGTCTTACTTTCACAACACTATTGATAAAGATGTATGAGTGAATATTCTAAAAGCTGGTAGACAAATTTAGAATAAAGACCTGAAATGAAAGGGAACTGATGGGGTGTAAACAGACATATAGACAAATACATAATACAATATCAGATGTTGGTGAATATCATCATACTAATAAAATCCTAGATGGCCCTCATGCAACACCCTCACTTCATCATAAGATGGCCATCCCCATCTCGTCACAAGATTGCCACCACAACATGGCCAGCAGGAGAGGGCAATAGTGGGCAATCAGGTCAGCAGGGGAGGGCAGCTAGGGATAATCGGACCAGCAGGGGATGGTAGTTGGGGGCGAGCAGGCCAACAGGGGAGCAGTTAGGCGTCAATCAGGCCAGCACAGGAGCAGTTAGGGGGTGACCAGGCTGGCAGGCAGGTGAGCAGTTAGGAGCCAGCAGTCCCAGATTGTGAGAGGGATGTCCGACTGCTGGTTTTGTGCTGAATTTCATGCAGTGGGCCTCTAGTTAATAAAGGAGAGGTGATGGTTATTGCAGAATGCTGTGGGATCACTATAGAGGTGATCACATTTTATATAGAGATGGGCATGGAATGTCTGAGGCTGTGGCATCTAAACAGAATTGGATGAGGTGACAGAGCAAGCCTTTTCTGGAGAAGGACATTCCAAACAAAGGGCAGCAGGTACACAGACCCTGAGATGTGGGTTTGCTTGGCTTGTTCATGACAAGCAAGATGGCTGGAATGACAGTGAGAAAGGGAAGAAAGAATTGAAGACCTGCTGTGGAAGAAGGCTTGAGATTTTATTCCATGTGTGATGAGGAGTGTTGGAGGAGGGAATAGAACTTTTACTTACAACAGAAGGGAAGCCTCGCAAGGCGGCAGGGATTCTTGTCTTTGTTTTTTCGCTGTTCTCAGCTTCTGGAACAGTGCCCAATACACAGTAGATGCTCACTAACAGTTGTTTGAATAAATGTGTTACAACATTGTTTAATTTTATTTTACAGGCTCACAGTAATGAAACCATTGGGAGTGTCCGGTGGAAGATCGCCAAGCAGTTGTGCTGTCCTGTGGATAATATACAGATATTTACAAATGATAGTCTGGTAGGTTTAAATAAACTGTGGCCCTTTAGCCTGATACTAATACTATCCTCTTCCTTTTCCTCTCAGTAATTAAGAAACCTCTTTTAACAGCTGACAGTAAATAAAGATCAAAAGCTACTTCACCAGCTGGGCTTTTCTGATGAACAGATCCTTACAGTGAAGACTTCTGGCAGCGGGACCCCATCCGGGAGCTCCGCAGATTCCTCCACCAGCTCCAGCAGCAGCAGCAGTGGGGTTTTTAGTTCATCATATGCCATGGAGCAGGTATTGAGTGATAAATCATTTCTATTTTAAAACAGGATTTTAATATCTTTTTGTCTTCAGCCCATATAGATTTGGATGATTGTGTCCTTTCCTCTCAGACAAATCCTGACTTTTCAGAAATGTATCCCTGAGAAGCACTGGGCATCAATTGGGAGAAGATATACAATTTATCAATCTTCTGGACCACAGACTCTTCTGAGTCCTAAATCATTCTGCCTGGCTACTGCTGCTGCTCCTCTCATCCACCTCTGCATTGAGTCATTGATTTTCCCATTAGCAATCACACATGCTGTCTTATTTCTATCATCTTAAAAAAGCTCTTTCTTCCTCCAGTTTCACCTTCAGTTCCTGCCCTATTCTCTGCTTCCCAGATCAGCAAAGCTTCTTTTAACTCTTGAGCTTCTTTGAACTCTTGCTGTTCTCCTTTTATGCTCTTTTCAAGGTTATATCTTACTTCGGCCTCTCAGTCTCCATCTCCTTGACCTTTCATCAAAGTTGGTACATGTGATCACTGCCCCTTGAAATATTTTCTTCACTTGGCTTTCAGGTCTTTGTGTGACTATATGCTTTTAACTTAGCATAATCTTGCTATAGATGATGTCAAAAGATCCTTTAGGGTTAGTATTAGTATTGTAGATTTTTTTAAATAACTAAACAGTACTTATATATAGTAAGAATTTAAGAAAAATTTTATTCAGAAATAGTATATGACAGTTCATTAGCAACAGAAACAGTGTATGTAGCATCTTCAAGATTAATATGTTTATACTATTTCACTTATTTATATAGGTGAAGATTTTTAATAAATTCAGAATAAATATGAAATAGTATAAACATATTAATCTTGAAGATGCTACATACACTGTTTCTGTTGCTAATGAACTGTCATAATCACATCTGAGTCTCTTCTATGCATTTATATTCTTTTCCTACCTTAGAAAAATCACTTAAACTGCATATATATCTATGTATTGTTGGTGAGTGTATGTATATATATATATATATATACACACACACACACACACACACATATACATGTACATGTATATGTACATTGATGTAGGTATATATGTATGACTTTCATTTGCTTTTAAGTCATTCATTGCCTTGTTTCCTCCTGATCAGTACTGGTCAGCTTTCAGTGGTGCCCACTCTCCATTCTAGTAATTACACCCACCTTTGTTTTATCTCTCTTCCTCTGCCTACCATTGGGCACCTGAGCCCCCACCAGCAGGTGGGAGATTCCCGACTGTTCACATTGTGCTTTATGTAGATGAGCACTGTGCTCCCCTCCAGTTTCACAGTGACAGGTTTCAGAACTAATATTTGTATTGTACATTTGATTTAAAAAGAAAATTCTTTTATGAATTTGTATTTATATTTGTCTTCTTTCCCTCAGGAGAAATCTCTTCCTGGTGTTGTGATGGCACTTGTGTGTAATGTATTTGACATGCTTTACCAGCTTGCCAATCTAGAGGAGCCAAGGTAAATATAAATACAGGGAACCAAGTAACTTTTCCCTTGAAATCATTTACTTTACATCTCATACTAAAGGACTCTGTTATTGAAACTATGACTTCTCTGAAAAAATTTCAGGATAACTCTACGAGTACGAAAGCTTCTGCTCTTAATACCCACTGATCCAGCCATTCAGGAAGCCCTTGACCAACTGGATTCTTTAGGAAGAAAGGTATGGGTTTCTAGGGGGGTTAATTAACTGGCATGGAATTTTATATCATGATTCCGTGAAAATACAGCACCAAATCACACTACAATCATTTGATACCATCTTTTTCTTAATGATTTTTCTTCTTTTGAAAAATACTTATATATAAACAGTGTTATGGATTAAACACAATTTCAATCCTATCTAATAAAAAAGTAATATGCAAAGTGACCATCACTCCAACATAAGATGGCTGGCCCCATGTGGGCACAAGATGGCCACCACAAGATGAGAGGGACCACGACTACAAGGAAGGACAGTTGTGGGCGATCAGGCCAGCAGGGCAGGGAAATTGGGGGTGATCAAGCCTGCAGGGAAGGCAGTTAGGGGTGACCAGGCCAGCAGAGAAGGCAAGTTGGGGGCTCTATAAATGGAAATCAGGGCTTCATGTTGGATTTTAAAGTATCTAGATGGAGTGAAAAATTATGTAAGATTTGAAAACTAGGAGAGACTTTAATGTTACTTACTTCACCTTCATGATATATGTTAGGAAACCAAAGCCCAGAGAGAATGGAGTATCTTGTCCAGAAATAGACTCCGACTCTGATTCTCCTCTCATGATGCCTCTCTGATTATGATTGGGTTATCTTTTCAGTTTCTCACTGTTGATATATAAAATTCATTTTATTTAGTTTTTAGGCTATTGTTCCTTTATGTATATACTAGAGGCCTGGTGCATGAAATTCATGCACTGGTAAGATTGGGGCGAGTGTCCCTCAGCCCAGCCTGCACCCTCTCTAATCTGGGCCCCCTCAAGGGATGTCCGACTGCCCAATTAGGCCCAATCCCGGTAGGGCAATCAGACATCCCTCTCACAATCCAGGACTGCTGGCTCCCAACTGCCTGCCTGCCTGCCTGCCTGATTGCCCCTAACTGCCTCTGCCTGCCAGCCTGATCACTCCCTAACCACTCCCCTGCCAGCTTGATTGATGCCTAACCACTCCCCTGCTGGCCTGATTGCCGCTAACTGCCTTCCCTTGCTAGCCTGGTTACCTTCCACTTGCTAGCCTTACTGCCTTCCACTGCAGGCCAGCTCCCCCAAAACTTTCTGTCCCTGCACACCTGGTCCCCCCCAACTGCTCTCCCCTGTAGGCCTGGGTCCCCCCCAATTGCCCTTTCCTGCAGCCCAGCCGCCCCAACTTCCCTCCTCTACCAGCCTGGTCACCCCTAATTGCCCTCCCCTGCAGGCTTGATCACCCCCAACTGCTCTCCCTTGGAAGCCTGATCCCTCTCATCTTGTGATAGCCATTTTATGCCCACATGGGGGCAGCCATCTTGTGTATCAGAGTGATGGTTGATGGTCACTTTGCATATTACTCTTTTATTAGATAGGATTGAAATTGTGTTTAATCCATATCATTGTTTATATTCTCAGAATAAATTAATTTATAATAAAGTTGTTAGAATTAAGTTATAAATTTTATGTTTCAGTGGAAGACATTTAGATCAACTTAATCTTGTTTATATTTGGCTTATCAGCTTGAAGGAGGAGAGAACTAATGTAATAAAACATCACTAGTATTAGTTCAAAAAATTCTCAAAACTACCACTTTTGCAGTCTTATAATTTCATTATCAGTATTTAGAGGTACAAGTTTTAAAAACACAAAAACAAATTAAAATAGGATTGTCATGTTGTTGAGCATGTAGTTTGTGAGATAGAATTTGGTATCTTAGAGTGATTTGGTTTTATGAGATTAAGTTTTAGAAAATGTTATTGGTGTAGATTATATTTAAAAGAAAAAGACTACCAGAATGATTTCTTTTTAATTTGTGCTTTTAAGATATACATTCTCTTTTTCATTCTCTTAACTTAGAAAACATTGCTGTCTGAAACAAGCTCTCAGTCTTCAAAATCTCCATCCCTCTCTTCAAAGCAGCAGCACCAGCCAAGCGCCAGCTCAATTCTAGAGAGTCTCTTTCGATCTTTTGCTCCAGGAATGTCCACCTTCAGAGTGCTTTATAACTTAGAGGTATGAAACCTATTTCTTTTCACTTTGTTTTGATTTGTAGAATCATGCTTTCTGATGACAGAAATACGTTAATAGGTTTGCTCTGTTAAAACTAATATTTTAAAAAGCACAAAATAAAATATAAATTGAAATATTTTGGTTTTGCCTTTGTAAATGCTCAATTTTTTTCAGTTCATACCTTATGTGCATTATTATACTTGTAAAATAGCTTCTAAATAATTAGGAGGCCTTATCTATTAAAATGTGTCATTATCTTCTTCTAGAAGTTCTGTAATTATGTGTAATGTTAGTTATTAATCCTGAGCCTTCTTGCTATTAGATGCGTTTTACTTTAAAAAAACACAGTTGTAATTGTTAACATTAATACAACTTTATGAGGAATTTGTCAGAAGACATGTTAACATTATTATTTCAAGGTTAAAAAAGCCATTGGAAGAATTTGAGCAAAAGAATATTTTTTATTACCCTCCTCCACCAAAGTAGCTTTAAATAAGTATATGTAGTTCAGGAAACGTTTACTAATTACTGACCATCTACAAATTATTGTGATGTTAGGGGGTCAGAGTTGGAAAGACAAGATATTTGCTCCCAGGTCTCATGAGTAAGACATAAGAAGAGGCTGGATATGCTGAGGCTTGAAAGCCAAGCATTAACAAAGTGATGTGGGAGAGTGACCAGGTAGAAACAGTCTTGCTCCTGGAGGCTCCTGGATCGGACCCTTGTGCCATCTTAGTTCTGGAGAAAATAAAGCCCTTGAGCAGTGGTTCTCAATCTTCCTAATGCTGCGACCCTTTAATACAGTTCCTCATGTTTTGGTGACCCCTAACCATAAAATTATTTTCGTTGCTACTTCATAACTGTAATTTTGCTACTGTTAATGAATCATAATGTAAATATCTGTTTTCCGATGGTCTTAGGCGACCCTGCTAGCTGTCACGACCCACAGGTTGAGAAATTATATCCAGGCAATTCGTTATTAAAGAATCCATAGCAATACCTAAGCACCCTTAATTATCAAATTAATGTTATATTGAGTAGATTTTGAGTGATGATAAAGCATAATTACTAATGAGTGCCTGGTTAGACATTTTCTCCAAGTTTTATTTCATCTGACAATCTAATTTGGAGTATATAATTAGATTCATTCATGTTATGGTCTACTTGTTGCTTATATGTCCAGACTGTACTAACATTTCACATTTGCTCTTGTCAAAAGATGTGTTGGATTTAAAAGTAGAAAATACTTTGTGAATATTTTAAAAATAAAACAGCTTTATTTGATGTGGATTTTTAAAATAGGTAGATTACCCCCAAACAGAAAAGCTTATAAATGTTGAACTTTCCACTGCTGCCAGATTTGTCTTCTGCTTTTGAATGATTGTGTCAAAAAAAGTTAGGGTATAAATTAACACCCACATTTGGAGCACCTAGAAAATCAAAATGGTCTAACAATGGGTCTAACTTGTCATCAACTACCTAGAATGCATTATCTTAGAACCAAAGGACTCAGTATTAAAATACCTCCAGTATAATTTTAGGACTTCTGTTAACTGGGAATTCCTTTAGTAGGTTTTCTTTTGCTTTAGACAACACAAAACATTTGGAAAACATAACACTCCCCAAAGCACTTTTAGGTTCAATTCCTCCCATTTTGACCTTTAACTTATGTTTGACTACTAAGAAACTTCCAGATATCCACTAAGTGGATCTTCCAAATACCCATTGCTTTGGAGAAACATTTTATTTTCGCTGAATTATTGTCCATTAAGCATGGGGAGTGTGTGCATGTTACTGTCAGCATTCACTCATAGAGGAATTTGAGTCACAGATAATTTCCATCTTCCTATGTAAGGCTCATGAATCAGGGCTGACGAAACTGTTTCCCAAATAGCAACTCAGGAGGAAAGCATTTTAAATAAAAAATCTCACTTTAAAAATCTAAGCTCACAGAACCCCATAGGTTCATAAGAGCAGACTATTTTTTTAGAATAGAAAAGGATCTTGAATTACATCTAGTTTAAAACCTTGAAAATTTGAGAAAATGAGTCTTTATTTAAAAATTTTAAATTATAATAACTAAGCCAACTCTTTATGTTGTGTACCTTGTGCTTATGCTAAGCACCTTAAGCTTTCGTTATCTTATTTACCACAAACAATCCTCTGGTAAAGGTAATTATTATCCCAGTTTAGCTGATGAGAAAACTGAAGCAAAAGAAAAACCTACATGCTTGAGATTATTTCTGTGAAATAATTCTCTTGTTATACCAAAATATTCAGTTAAGCTTTAGGTAGGTATAGCAGGGTTATAAAAGTGAGATACATCTGGATTTAAATTCTAACCATGTGACCTTAGATGGGAGGTCACTAAACTTCTCAGGTCACAGTCTTTACCTATAAAGTTAAATACTATGCATATGCCATGCATAGTGAGATGAGATACTGCATGTTAAGTATCTAAGCTTATACCTCGATGCTCAATAAGTAGGAAGAAGTTAGAATCACTAGTGGGGACTCATTTAGCACTTTTAGTAAATGGGCTGTTTTATAAAACTTAGCATATACTTTAAAAAAATACAATTTTTAAAAATCAATTTTAAAGGGGAAGGGAGAGGGAGAGAGAGATAGAAACATCAATGATGAGAGAGAATCATTGATTGGTTACCAAACTGGGTATTGAGCCCACAACCCAGGCATGTGCCCTGACCAGGAATTGAACCCATGACCTCCCAGTTCATAGGTTGATGCTCAACCACTGAACTATACCAGCCAGGCTTAACTTACATACTTTTTTGAAGAACATATCTAGCATATCATCTGTTCTTATCTAAGCCTAAGAGACAGAGACATTCACATTTGCTGGCTTCTTGCTAAGTAAATAGAACTTGGAAAATGTGATTATTTATTTGTAAAACATCAGCCTCCTTATACTTCTAGGTGGAAAAATGGCATGCAGCATTTAAAGAGATTGTGATTTGAGTTGTCTGATTATTTTATGTAGTAAAGAAATTATTTCTGCTGGAAAAGTTGGGGTGATTAATTGTGCTCATCTATTTCCAAGGTTCTAAGCTCCAAACTCATGCCAACAGCTGATGATGACATGGCAAGGAACTGTGCAAAATCCTTCTGTGAGAACTTCCTCAAAGCAGGAGGTTTGAGGTTAGTGTCTCAGTATGTTACATGAATTGCAGAAAATGATTCTATTATTTTTATTAACTTCTCTTGCCAAGCCTGGCTTATTCCTACAAGGTATGTGAAGCATTATGAGATTTATAATAAGAAGGAATGATGTCTCAGCCTTTGGAATATTTTAATTTATTTTATGATTTTTGATTGTTTGGAAAACTTAGAGAATCACGTCTCTTTCCGCTCTAGTAGTGGGGAATTCTCAGAAAGAGGAAAGAAGAGGCTAAATCAGTTTCTGTTAATTCCCACATCCGTTTATGCTAAGGTAAATTTGATTCCCAGTAGTCTATGTGTGGAAGGCATTAGTTCTAAGGATGCAAAGATAAATTAGGTATTATTCCTGCCCTTAAGAGGCTCATGGTTTTACAGTTATTATAACTATTAATACAGAAACTTATAAAAATCACCTTGGTGGAGTGGAGGTTAGGAAAGAAACTAGTGGTTAAATCAGCTAAATTTGGTTGGGTTCATAAAATTAGGAAATGCTTCACTTGAAGACATTTGAGCTGGGAGTTGTGAAACAAGTAGTCAGAGTAGTCATTCCCTAGGTCAGTGGTTCTCAATCTTTCTAATGCCGCTTATCCTTTAATACAGTTCTTCATGTTGTGGTGACTCCCAACCACAAAGATATTTTTGTTGCTACTTTATAACTATAATTTTGCTACTGTTAATGAATTGTAATGTAAATATCTGTGTTTTCCGATGGTCCTAGGCTCTACAGCAGCAGTTCTCAACCTCTGAGTCATGACCCACAGGTTAAGAACCACTAGCAGGGACACCTAAGACCATCAGAAAACACAGATATTTACATTACCATTCATAACAGTAGCAAAATTACAGTTATGAAGTAGCAACAAAAATAATTTTGTGGTTGGGGGTCACCACAACATGAGGAACTGAATTAAAGGGTAAGCGGCATTAGAAAGGTTGAGAACCACTGCCCTAGGTAAACAAGGAGGGCAGGGGCACTCTGAGCCAGAGCTGGGGGGCAGGGAATGAATGAAGCACTAAAGTACATGGTCCCTCTTGGGAATATAGTTGCCAGGTGAGGCTAGTGCCAAGGATAAGGGAGAGAAATATGTAAAGAAGGGTCACATTGAGGAATTTCAACATTTTATTGTAGACCGTGGAAAAACAGGAAGTTTATAAGCCAGGAATTACCTATAACAGTTACTTTGCCTGTATTGGAGAAGAATGGAAGTAGGAAAACCAGGTTCAGGGAGAACTGTTTAGAGCTGTGACAGTGCTTGAGAGAAGAGACAATAGGTTCTAAATTTAAATGTAGAATGACATTTATATGATATAATAGGCAAGTCTTTATAACTAGATATATGACTACAGTAGGAACATTTATAGAATGACCCTATGATTGCTGCTTGAGAAAGAGGATAAATGGTGAATCTCTAGTCCTTATGAGAAATAAACATGGAAGGAGATGGAGGAAACAGAAGTCAAGACAAGTTAATTTGATTGCATGTGATATCCCTGTGAGTCATGTGAAGTGGATGGTTTGGATAGGATGCTCTTGAAAGAAGTGGAGAATGGCACTAGAGATTTTGGGAAGTCATCAGTGTAATTGCAGCCATTGGAGCATAAGCAGTTGGCAGAGCTGAGTGGCAGGATAAGTCTAGGAAGTAGAATCTGTAAGTGGAGGTATCTGCACTACCGTGACCTAAAGGGAGTGACAGTACTTTGATGGAAAGGATAAGATAAAGGTTGACTTTTTTGTTTTGGTTTTAACTTGTCGAAGATTTGATTCTCTTTGTAGGCAGACCAGAAGGGGCTGATGAAAAAGAAAAGAATAAAAATGAAAAGGGGATGATCAGTTGAGGGGCTATGTTCTGCAATTGAAAGGAGATTTGCGTTAGGTATGCCATTTCTTCCAGGAGTGAAAACCAACTTGAAGATAGTTAAAGTTCTGTTCAGAGGCCCTGAGAGGAAGAGAAATTGGGTGAGACCATGGAGAGATAAAAGGGTGAGAACTAGAGAGAGCTGAAGGAATTCCCAAGTATGTGGAAGGCAGATTGCACACATAGTTTTATTCTTCAATATTGTAGAGATGTTCTTGCAGCAGCTTAATTCAGTTTATTTGGCCAATTATAGAACTATGGTAATAAAGGCATTTTTCTTCCAGTTTATACTTGTATGTCAGTTAATTTATGTGCCAGGCATTTTTCTAAGCAATGAACAGAGCGGCAAATAGATTAGACCAAAACCCGTATCCTCATGAAGCTTACTGTCTAGAGTGGGAAACAGACAATAAAGGCAGAAGCAAAGTAACGGTGTATGTCGGGTGGTTATAAGAGCTGTAGAGAAAAGTAAAAATCCTAGATAAATTTTTAATAAAGTCAGGAAAACTTTACTTGACTGAGTGACATTTTACAGACATGATGGAGGCCTAGAACAAGACCGTGATCTACTGGGGAAAGCTGTCTACAGGAGCAACCACTGCCCTTAGTGGGACCCACCTGATGTCTGCAGAGACCAACAGGAGACCACTGTGTTTGGGGCAGAGTGAGGCAGGCAGCAGAGGGGACATGAGATTACAGACATAGGTCAGGTTATGTAGGATTTTATAGGCTACTGTGAAAATCGTCTTTTTTCTCTGTAGAAAATAAAAAGCCATTGGAGGATTTGTACAGAGGAGGAGTGTCATGATCTAACTTAATCTTGAAAGGGTATCCCTGGTTGATCTCTTGAGACTAGATTTTGGAGGTGGAGTATTAAGAATGGAAGTAGGAAGAACAGTTGGTAAGCTTCTGCAGTAATATAGGTTGGAGTGGCCATGCAAAAACAAGCTTATTCAATACACCAACTCTGGGTGTGTATATATGTGTGTGTGTTTTTTTAAATATATTTTATTGATTTTTCACAGAGAGGAAAGGAAAGGCGATAGAAAGTCAGAAACATTGATGAGAAAGAGACATCGATCAGCTGCCTCCTGCACGTCCCCTACTGGGGATGTGCCCGCAACCAATGTACATGCCCCCGACAGGGAATCGAACCCAGGACCCCTCAGTCCCCAGGCCAACGCTCTATCCACTGAGCCAAACTGGTTTCGGCAATATTTTTGAGAAGGGAACTATGCAAACACTCTGTGTTGGAGATCCTTCTTTGACTTCAAAGAGTCTAATTCTAAATGGATGAGAAGGGTTGTAGGTATTATAAGTCATTGGGATGGAGATATGTATGGTTCATTTTATATGTAAGGATCTTGTAGAAATTTTGAGTGATAGATAACATTTATTAGCAATTAAATTATAGAAATTTTATTATGAAAGAAATAGAAGTCTTTAATATCCTGTCTTCTTTCTGTTTTTTGAAGTTTGGTTGTAAATGTCATGCAGAGGGACTCCATCCCATCAGAAGTTGACTATGAAACAAGGCAGGGAGTTTATTCTATCTGTCTACAACTTGCAAGGTATGTCAGTATGTTGTGTTAGTCTCACAAGGCAATACTCAATTTTACTTTTATCACCGATTCAGTCATTTTAAGTAGTATGAAATTAGTTTGAATAAATCTATCTTTTTATTTCCTTTTAAGGTTTTTACTTGTTGGACAAACAATGCCCACATTATTAGATGAAGACATTGCCAAAGATGGTATAGAGGCACTTTCTTCTCGCCCATTCCGAAATGTTAGCCGGCAGACCAGCAGGCAAATGTCCCTATGTGGTACCCCAGAAAAGTCGTCCTACCGACAGTTGTCTGTATCTGATAGGTCTTCTATTAGGGTGGAGGAAATCATCCCTGCTGCACGAGTTGCAATACAAGTAAGTGATTTGTGTATTCAAGAATTATTAAGTACCTCCTGTTTAGAAACAACTGGTTAAGGAGAAGGACCATTCGAATATCCTATATAATAAAAAGGTAATATGCAAATTGACGAAAGGTGCACTGACTGCAGGGAGTGGGCCTAAGCCGTCAGTCAGACATCCCCTGAGAGCTCCCAGACTGTTAAAGGGCACAGGACAGGCTGAGGGCCCCCCCAACTCCCACCCCCTAGTGCACAAATGTCATGCACCAGGCTACTAGTATTGAATATTGACATGAATATGAGCTAAAAGGAATTTATGGTAAGAAAGAGACTACTCATGTGAAAAAACTGTAATTCAAGGTGGAAAATGTCAAGTGTTATAAGAAAACTATAAAGGCAAAACATTCTATGGGCTTTCAGAGGAAGTGGAATAATTACCTTCACCTGTGGCCATCATGGATGATTTTATGTAGGAGATGGCATTTAAGGTAGGCCTTGAAGAATATATTAGGATTAGATATGTAGTGTAAAGTATGGAGAGTTGGAGAGAGAAGAATCATGCAAGAAAAAAGGGTGTGAGCAAAGTTTGAGAAAACCAGAGCCTTATGGAGGATGGGAGAGAAGAGTCACACGGCAGTTCACACAGGCCAAAATGCATTATGGGCCAGGGGGGAAAAGGTGAAAACCAAACTGTTGCCAAGTAATTTAAAGCCAGAGTGTAGAGATCATAGTCCTTGTTTACAGGTAGCAGAGAGATATTGAAAGTCTTTGAACAGCATGGAAGCATTAAAAAGGTGGTCCTCTAGGTGATCTTGGGGGGAAAGAATCTCACAAACTGAGACCAGTAAGGTCATAGAAACCAATGGAATGTGTTCCAGTACTGCCTTTGCTCACAACAAACACTCTTTCCATACTTCTTTAGACAATGGAAGTAAATGATTTCACTTCCACTGTGGCTTGTTTCATGAGACTGTCGTGGGCTGCTGCTGCAGGACGACTCGACCTCGTTGGGAGTAGCCAACCAATAAAAGAAAGTAATTCTCTGTTTCCTGCTGGAATTCGAAACAGGCTCAGCAGTTCAGGTACTGATTAAAAAGGATAAAGTAATTAGAGCATTGGGCAAGAAATAGCTATAAGAATCATCTCTGTATAGGTTGCACACTCCTATAAGTATATCATACTTAATTTAAGAAAAATAATAAACGCAGAGTTAGTGGGGACATCAAATCAAACAGTTTTTATCTTGCTTAGTGTAAAATGTCATGAGGCCATTATCTGTATCTGTGATAAAAAATTTATCTAGGATTCTTACATGGAAAAGTCATTTCTTGGTTCAACCACTTATTTCTATTAGACCTTTATAAATAGCTTTACTTTCAGCTTCATTTGGTTTTCCTGTTCAATCTATAAATTTGTGTATACCTCAGTATTGAAAAAAATTAAAGATATGTGGCATACATATAATAAAGTGCAGAAATCTTAACAGGATTTTTATATAGTGATAACCCATCTACATCACAATAGGGAGCATTTTTAACATCCTAGGAAGTCTTCCTCATGGCTCCAAAATTGCACTATTCTATCACCTGAAATTAGTTTGCCCCCTGAACTATGTATAAGCAATCAGGATCATATAAAGTGATTAAGTCTCTCTTATTTCTTAGACCAGAGTGTCTTCTTGAACTATTTAATTTCACTTGAGGATTCTGGGGAACACATTAAAAGGCTATTAGAAGATCCACTGGTCCTGTAGGACCATAGTAACCTTCTGCTTGCCCCTCTCCAGGAAGCAACTGCAGCTCTGGAAGTGAAGGAGAGCCAGTCGCCCTGCACGCAGGCATCTGTGTGCGCCAGCAGTCCGTGTCCACCAAAGACTCCCTGATTGCTGGAGAGGCTCTGTCTCTCCTCGTTACCTGCCTACAGCTTCGGAGCCAACAACTGGGTATGGAAGAGGCTTGCTTGTGATTCCTTCCCTTTAAGGAAAGACCAGGCTTCTGTTGGGAATTATTTACATGCTTTTATACATATAAGGTTATGTTATAAAAATGAAGAGGGGGCACATTGGCATGTGAAATAGGCAAGAATAGTGCTAGAGTAGTCAGATTTTGAGCAAGCATTTATTGAGCACCTTCTATATATAAGGTTCCCTAGTGAGGGTTATAAAAAGCAGTATGTTTGCCCTCCAGGAGCTTACTGTCAAGTTGGGGAATTAAAACAACCCAAATTATAGAATTAGAATTATATATCAATAATGATTTAAAAATTATGAAATTTAAGATTGCCTTTTTAACTTTGTTGTTGGCTCTAGGAAAGTGGGGCTGTTATGAAACATACTTTTTGTATTAGAACATTCCAAGGTTTGGTTCTACATCACTGTGGGCTCATCCATTTTCACAGCTTTCAATTTCTACTATATGTTGGTACCAAAATTACCTGGGTGGACCTCCAGCCTGACCTATACCCTTGACATTTCCACTTGGAACTCAAATAGGCTTTCCAGACTTAGCATGTCCAGAACTGAACTATCGATCTGGACCGTATCAGCTGAGAGTTTTCCCAACTTAATTATTTAGCAGTTTTGCTCTGGCCAAAACCTTGGAATTATCCTCAATATTTTTTTTGCACCCCACTTTGAAGCTGTCCACACATCCTCCTTTAAAATATATCTCAATTCTACCTCTTCACTATTATTACTCTCTCATCTGCCATCATCTCTTACTTGGATCACAGCCATTGTGCCCTAACTAATCTCCCTGCTTCTACCCTTGCAGTTCATTCTCCACACAGTAAGCAGAGTGGACCTTCTTAAATGTAAGTTAGATCCTATCACTCCTCTGTTTAAAACCTTGCAGTGGCTTCTCCGTTTATTCTGAGTAAAAGCCAAATCTTTACTAAGGCCTTTGAGGCCAGACATAATCTACCTCCTTGATACCTGTGTGCCTTCACCTTCTCCAACTCTCCTCCTCACTGACTGTGACTACTTCAACCATCCTGGCACATTCCTGCCTCAGGGCCTTTGCACTGGCTGCTCCCTCTTCCTGGTATCTTCTTCAGCCATCTATCTACATCACTCTCTCTTCCTCAAGCCCTTGCTTAATATTACTTTTTCAGTGAGACATTCTCTGACCACCTTTTAAAGAAATCACCACACTCCCTTCAAAGTCGAGCACTACCTAAAATCCTTATCTTATTTTTTGCTCTGTCAGTTATCATTTTATAACAAAGAATACAGTTGATTTACTTGTCATGTTGTCCTCACCCCCTCCGCAACTAGGCTGTAAGCTCCATCAGGACAGATTCTTATCCATTTTGTTCCCTACTGAATCGACAGCACCCAAACACTTCTCAGTGCATAGTAGGCCCTCAATAAATATTTACTTATTCAGAGATAAAGTCTTAAAGTCTCACTTTTAAACATTGTGCCAATACATAGGGGCTCTATTCTTCACTACTATTACTGATTCAGGCTGCCTGTTATGTAGATGTGATCATTATATATTTACTGTACCACCTAAGTTCATTATATTAAGATAAACATATAGAAAAGGTTAGAGATTTGTCACATGCAGTGGTATTCAAAAGTATTTACTTTGACAAGAATGCTTTTAAAGGTTGCTATATGAGAAGTATGAATCATGACATACTTTTAAACATAGTCCATAGTACTTAGTTCAATTTTCCTACAGTTGTTTAATTTTAGAGGTATCCTAATATATATAAAAACCCAGGGTCCGTAACAACCAACCAAAGGCTCGACCAAACACCAGAAGTCAGTCCTGCACTCAGTGCTAGGTTGCCGTGGTGACCCAGCACTGACTCCCGCCAGTGCGGGTGCATCCACCCAGCATTGAGTGCTGAGAGGCTGTGGATCAGGCCAGAGAGAGGCTTGGACATAGAGGCAGAGTCTAATCCACAGCCTGTGTGGCAGCTGTTGATTAGCCGTTGCCTCTCTCTTTCTCTCCAGGCTTTGCCAGCAGTCGCACCTGTTTCTCTATGGGCCTCCATGGTGGATGCTGATTAGTACCGCCTCTCTGATCAGGCCTGGAGATAGGCCCCAAAACACTGACTGGCATAGAGACTGACCAATCAGAACCAAATCTGGGTGAACTGTGAGGAGCCAATAGCTGCCTAGGAGGCAGAGCTTTTGACACTGACTGGCATAGAAACCGACCAATTGGAACCAAATTGGCCGGCAGGGGAGAGCAGTTGGGCGCAAGATCAGGCTGGCAGGGAGGGCAGTTGGGGGCAAGATCAGGTTGGCAGGGAGGGGAGTTGGGGGCAAGATCAGGCTGGCAGGGGAGAGCATTTGGGGGTGAGATTAGGCTGGCAATGAAGAGCCATTGAGGGTGAGATCAGCCTGGCAGGGAGGGCAATTGGGGGCGAGATCAGGCTGGCAGGGGAGGGCAGTTGGAGGCAACCAGGCTGGTAGGGGAGGGTAGTTGCGGGCGAGATCAGACCAGTAGGGGAGAGCTGTTGGGGGCAAGATCAGGCAGAGGCAGGCAGTTAGGGGAGATCAGGCAGGCAGAGGCAGTTGGGGGCGAGATCAGGCTGGCAGGGGAGGGCATTTAGGGGTGATTAGGCAAGCAGGCAGAGAAGTTAGGGGTGATAAGGTAGGCAGGCAGAGGGTTAGGGGCAATCAGGCAGGCAGGCAGGTGAGCAGTTAGGAGCCAATGGTCCCAGATTGCAAGGGGGATGTCCGATTTGAGAGGGTGCAAGCTGGGCTGAGGGAACTCCCCCTCCATGCATGAATTTCATGCATCGGGCCACTAATTTTCAAAGAAAAATATTTAGCCGAAACCGGTTTGGCTCAGTGGATAGAGGTCGGCCTGCAGACTAAAAGGTCCCAGGTTCGATTCCAGTCAAGGACATGTACATTGGTTGCGGGCACATCCCCAGTGGGGGGCGTGCAGGAGGCAGCTGATGGATGTTTCTCTCTCATCGATGTTTCTAACTTTCTATCCCTCTCTCTTCCTCTCTGTAAGAAATCAATAAAATATATTTAAAAAATATATATATATATTTATCTTCTAGCTTCTTTATCATTATCTGAGTTTGTAGTAGGATATATTTTATAGTTTACAAGTATTGCTAGTTTATCAACACAAGATATATTTATTCTGTGACTGGTATGAGCAAGGCATTGTACTAAAATGTGAAGGTATAAAAATGACCAAGATGATCCTGCTCAGGAGAAACCAAGATGGTGGCATAGGTAAACACCTAAACTGCCTCACACAACAGTTTCAAAACTACAACTAAAGAACAAAACGGACATCATCCAGAACCATAAGAAGGCTGGCTGAGTGGAAATTCTACAACTAGAAGGAAAGAGAAAAGCATATTGAGGAGCTGCAGCAGGCAGAGGTATGGAGGTGCACGTGCGGAGAGGGCTGGCAGCTGAGTATGTGGCTGGTTTTTTCAATCTGGAGGGAGACAAAGGCTCCCAACTACTCTGAACTCCAGTTCTGGGCGAGACTCTGGGGACCCAGACTCATTTGGGGAGAAACTGAATTGTCTGGCAGCAGGTGAAACTCAAGGGCAGCTTTCTCTCAAAGGTGCTTGCAGAGATTACCACAGGACACTGAGACACAGGGGCCTATCAGGGCAGGGCTGACTGGAAACCATTGCTATCTGCTCCTCCCTGAGACTCTGCCCCATCCAAGCTGTGCACATAGGCATTATCTTGTCTCATAAGGGTGTCTCCAGCACAGAAGTTCTCCCAGTGTAGACACAGCTGATCCTCACAACCAATTGACCTGGAAGTCAATTTCTCCCAGTGATACCGACATCAGTCAAGGCTTAACTACAACAAGACTGTGTACACAGCCCACAAAGGGGTGCACCAAGAGTGTCCACCGCAGGTAACTGGGGAGGCAGAGCTAACGGACCCTATAGGACACCTAACACACAAAGCCACTCTATCAACTCAGGGAAATAGCCAAAATGCGGAGACAAAGAAACAGGTCACAAATGAAAGAAATGGAGGAAAGCAAATGACTGGATATAGAGTTCAAAACCATGGTTATAAGGTTTTTCAAGAATTTTCTAAAAAAGGCCAATAAATTTAACAAGACTCTCGATATGAAAAAGGACCAGCTAGAAATTAAGCATACACTCACTGAAATAAAAAATAGTATAGAGAGATCTAACAGCAGACTAGAGGATTGCAAAAATCAAGTCAAAGATTTGAAATACAAAGAAGCAAAAAACAACCCAACTGGAAAAACAAAAAGCAAAAAAAAAAAAAAAAATCTAAAAATATTAAGATAGTGTAAGGAGCCTCTGGGATAACTTCAAGCATACCAACATCCGAATTGTGGGGGTGCCAGAGGAAGAGAGAGAGCAAGATACTGAAAACCTATTT
This sequence comes from Lasiurus cinereus, assembly GCA_011751065.1. NCBI lineage: Eukaryota > Metazoa > Chordata > Mammalia > Chiroptera > Vespertilionidae > Lasiurus > Lasiurus cinereus. Next base: position 14,840,269 of record JAAGEH010000030.1, read on the forward strand.
GAAGAAATAATGACAGAAAACTTCCCCCACTTGGTGAAAGAAATAGACTTATAAGTCCAGGAAGCACAGAGAAGCCAAACAATAGGAATTCAAAGAGGACCACACCAAGACACATCATAATTAAAATGCCAAGAGCAAATGACAAAGAGAATATTAAAAGCAGCAAGAGAAAAACAGTTACCTACAAGGGAGCACCCATATGATTGTCAGCTGATTTCTCAACAGAAACTATGCAGGCCAGACAGGAGTGGCAAGAAATATTCAAAGTGATGAATATGAAGAACCTACACCCAAGATTACCCAACAAAGCTATGATTCAGAATTGAAGGTCAGATAAAGAGCTTCACAGATAAGAAAAAGCTAAAGGAGTTTATCACTGCCAAACCAATATTATATGAAATGCTGAAAGGTATTCTTTAAGAAGAGGAAGAAGAAAAGGGTAAAGCTAAGAATTATGAACAACAGCCAAAACTGGTTTGGCTCAGTGGATAGAGCTTCGGTCTGCGGACTGAAAGGTCCCAGGTTGGATTCCAATCAAGGGCATGTACCTTGGTTGCGGCACATACCCAGTAGGGGGCGTGCAAGAGGCAGCTGATCGATGTCTCTCTCATCGGTGTTTCTAACTCTCTATCCCTTCATCTCTGTAAAAAATCGATAAAATATATTTTTAAAAAAGAATTATGAACAACAAATACATATCTATCAACAAGTGAATCTAAAAATCAAGTGAATAAAAAGTCTGGTGAACAGAATAAACTGGTGAATATAATAGAATCAGGGACATATAAAGGGAGTGGACTAACAATTCTCAGGAGGAAAAGGGTATGGGGTTGCGGGAAGAGACTGGACAAAAATCGTACACCTATGGATGAGGACAATGGGGAGGGGGTAAGGACAGAGGGTGGGGTGGAAACCAGGTGGAGGGGAGCTTTGGGGGGAAAAAAGGAGGAACATCTGTAATAATCTGAATAATAAAGATTTATTTTTAAAAAATAAAAGGAACTGAACCAAAAAAAAAAAAAAGATGATCCTGCTCACAGGCATTTGAGGCAGTTGTCCAAGGTTCAGAATTTGATTCCATATAGAAGTGATGAATTTCTATTACAGTTAAGCTTAAGAAATTATTCAGAATTTATGAAATTTTAAAAATGTATTTTCTAACTTAATGTTCCCCCTTCCCTCAATTCTTATTCTTTCATTAGCATCTTTCTATAACTTGCCCTGTGTTGCTGATTTTATCATCGATATTCTGCTTGGATCGCCAAGTGCTGAGGTAAGGATTGTTTACATTACTTCATAATAAACCCCTTTGGTCCTCTTGTGTCTTTGGCTCTCTGGGTACCTTTAACATTGTAGAGAATACAGAAAGAATGACATTTTGTCCTCTCAGGGAATCATACAGAGTGACTGTTTGGACTGCCCTCCTTTCTATTCCATATCCCTAAAAAAGTTAAGAGACTATCCTTAAAATTAATTTATGTTTGTTACAAACAAAATATCATAGGCAGTGTTCAATACCCATAGCTGGCAAAGACAGCTGGCATTAGCATTAACATGTTGGTCAAAATCAAGACCAATGTCAAGCCATGAACTTTCACTAGATTTTATAGTTCTGATTGTTTAACATGACCTTGAAAATTAACTTTTATTTTCATTTATATTAAGTTATAAATCTGTTGATTAGAATAATGGAATGGTTTGGGGAAATCAGTTCCAAGAACATCCTTGTTTTTAATCCTGGTTTAATCAATATAAACATTACCATTAATGATTGAAATGCTTGGATTCTTAGAGTATCCTTCAAACTGTAGACTTTGAAGGAGAATCATTTTTGAAGCAGTCTTTAAGTGTTGGATGATGGATGTTCTTTGCCACTAATTAATTCCAGATTCGCCGTGTTGCCTGTGATCAACTGTATACTCTTAGTCAGACAGATACTTCAACTCATCCAGATGTACAGAAGCCAAATCAGTTTCTTCTAGGCGTGATTCTCACAGCTCAGCTGCCTCTCTGGTCTCCAACTAGTATTATGAGAGGAGTCAATCAGAGGTACGTGATAAAGATGAGAAAGCTCATATTATACAGAAAGAATAATGAGTTGGGTACTGCTCCCATAAAGTCCACTGTGCATTATTGAGATGACAGAAGAATCTCTCCTCTTCTAGCATTTATGTCTGAAAGGGGGCATTTCAGTGTTTTTCCCCATTCAGGACTGGAGAGTTAGAATAATACCAGGCTTTCTTCTCCTCTGTCGCCCCCAATTCCCACCTCCACCTCCCACCTCACCTTACCTGTTTGGTAAGAGCCTGAAACAATTCAAGCCAGATCACTGTGTAAAGGTTACACTGCTCATGTTCTCTTGAGTGTCACATTCTCAGCTCAGCATACTGCACAACTCCTATTTGTATCTGTATTGGTAAAATCTTTGGTGTGCCTCTTGCTAAAATATTGAAGTTGAATTCATGTAAAAGTAGTTATTTTATGCTAAGAAAAGTCTCATTCAGTTGTTTTTATGAACTTCTTATAATAAGGAAAATTATTTTTATTTTGAAATTAGCTTTTTAATAATTGAAAATCTGTTTTTTTAGACTATTATCTCAGTGTATGGAGTATTTTGATCTGAGGTGCCAATTATTAGATGATCTGACAAGTAAGTAAATGTCTAACTTTGATTTGTATGGAGGGAGTAGATTCGAGGGGGTGGGGGAAGAAAAAAAGAAAGCCAAATGGACTTTTCTAATTCTGACTTAATATATTTAGGTATAAGTGAGATTATAATTATCATTTGAAGTTGAATTTCATTTTCCTGAAAACAGCATGTAAACCTCATGTGCCAGTTTTCTATTATGTATTCAACTATTATATGCTGAGAAAATCTGTTGATTTTAACAATTGTAAAGGTGCTTATACTTTAATTACACTGATATGGAGCTATTAAGAAGTCTTTCTAGTATAGTCCATTCTGATCATTTTTCAAAAGTTGATTTTTGAAAGAAAGAGGGAATGTCTATTGAGATGTGTTGGTAGTAATAGACGTGAGTGATAGAAGTAGACAGGATTTGTATCTGGTGCCAGTCCAGCTCTGGCTGACCCTGAAGTATCCCTTTTTACCTCCTTATCCGGGACCCTGCTTGCTTGTGGCGTATAGTTCAGGGAAAGTAGAGAATAATCACTCCTCCTCTCCTACCCAATCCCAACTTCCAATATGGAATCTTGTTTTAAATCCTTGTTTGGAGGGGAAGTGAAACATGCTTCATACCAGCAGTTCTCTGGAGTTTGACACATTGTTTGGAATCCTGAACACTGCTACTATGCTGTTGACCTCTCTCCTTTGTAGAACTCTGCCTCCAATAGGCATAGGTAACACTGTAGGTGCATTGGCTCTCCTCATACCCTTTCAACCCTCCTTCCCACCAAACCAGGAGCTTCTTTTAAACAAGGATTGTCTCTTTCATCTTATATCCCCACCTTGTAGCATAGAGACCTGCACAGAAGAAGCAGTCAACGTATGTTTGTTTTATGATTGAGAGTGAGTGAAGGAAGGAACGAATATGCATGAGCTGTCATAGTCCTGTGGGTAGTAGCTATAGCCTGCGATTTGTTAATGATGGGGCTTGTTTGTTTTTTGAGTTTGATGAAGTGAAAGATTGGGACATCTCTCTGCTTACTTTAATTCAGGATTTTGATTCCATGAACAGAAATACTTATAAGAAATTGATTTTTTTTTTTTTCTTAGCTTCAGAAATGGAGCAGTTAAGAATTAGCCCGGCTACCATGCTTGAAGATGAGATAACTTGGCTGGATAACTTTGAACCTAATCGCACAGCTGAATGTGAGACCAGTGAAGCAGACAACATTTTACTGGCAGGACACTTACGGCTCATTAAGACCCTTCTTTCACTCTGTGGGACAGAAAAAGAAATGCTTGGTAATTATTGCTTCATCTTGTCATGTGACAGAATACCTCATTTTCAGTTCCTGCCATAGTATTGTATGTAATTGGGGAAATAAGAGCTGTTAAGTGTTGCATAGAAAATTGGCCCTTCAGGCAATAGGAGATTGTCTGGCTTAATGCCTAACAAATTTAAGGTATATTTTACGTGTGTCACTAAACTACATAGGGAATTTTATAATGTTCTAAAGAATTGGATCATATAACTTCTTAATACCAAGTAAAAATTAGAATTCAAAATACATTTTTCTCTTTTTGTTGTTAGGTACTTGATAAAATATAATCTGTTATATACCTTACTTCTTTACAAGAGTAATTTTTTTCTAGGGAGGCAGCCTCCAACCCCTATCTCTAGAAGATGGATAAGTCTCCTGAGTTACATATGTAATTTGTACAAACATATTAAGTATTATAATTATATTCAGGAAACAAATCAAAACATTAATTTTCATATTTATCACATAAGCTCTATAAAAAAAAATCTTTTTAGCTACTAGGGATACATAGAAAAGAGTGATTCTAAACCAGGTTGAGAGGGCAAATTATTTTTACCTAATGAAAGGAAGATTTTAAAAGTTTCAAAACACTTTAAGGGGATTCCCTATGCCCAAAGTTAGAATTATTTACTCAAACCATCTCCCTTGTGGTGTACTTGGCATTTGTGTGTTTCTGAAGTGAAAGTTTGACTCCTTTCACTCTGTTATAAGTTCATAAAGGAAGGTACCCTCGCTTGTCTCTCTTTGTATCCTGTACCCTGACCCTACCAGCCATCCCCACCTCTCTACCCCAAGAGCTCAGCCAAAAATTAAGCATTAAACCAAACTGAATGCCCTGCTATTGGGTGGTTTAGGTGTCTTTGCCTTTGATATGAAGTGCAAGACAGGATCTTTGAATTAAAATATATGTTCATCCTCAACATGAATATTATGCTCTATTCCAGGTTCATCACTCATTAAACCATTGTTAGATGACTTCCTTTTCCGAGCTTCTAGAATTATTTTAAATAGTCATTCTCCAGCTGGCAGTGCCGCCATCAGTCAACAGGACTTTCATCCAAAGTATGGAAAATGCACGTTGTGTTCAGTTTTGGTAAAAATTCTAATTCAAAACATTAGTCCAAAATGATTTTCTTAACTTGGAGTTTGTCTTCTATCTTGTGAGTGTGCATAGTTTATAAGATATCATCCATTATACAAAGAAATGCATGTAAAGAGACTTAGGATAAAGCCTGCCTGGCACATAGTACATGCTGAGCAAGTAATGCTGGTACCATTATTTTCATTGAAAGAGATTAAGTAATAACGTGGTTAATTTGCTCAGTAACAAATTCAAAGAGAAACTGAATTTGTCAGAATTTAGTCCAAAGTGAAAGTCAGTAGGTTCTGAGTCTTGAGGGTTTCTTTTATAAGAAAAGTATAGGTGCTTTAGTGCATGAACCTTGAGATTTGCTGAGCAGTGACTGTAATAATCTTCAAATTATTACAAAACTGTTAGTTATTGATTATAGTGGTAAATTTAGAATCAACTTTGTTTTAATTTCTGTGGGTAGAAATGTGGGAGATCCTTTTGTAATGCTAACCCTACATGGGCGATGATTATACTCTTAAAGATAGGTTATTTGCTCTGAATCTAACTTTGTTCTGTTCTCATGAAAACCAGAGTTAATTGAATAATCCTGAGGAAACTGAAGATCTGGCTTTTAACCATTGGGAAAAATTCCCACATAATTCAGTGGAAATGGGCAGGGCATAATCAATATTTTATGGAATCCTAAAGGAATCTTATGTGGGAATATTCCTCTACTTAGAGATTCCTTACTAGCATAATGTGTTTTAGGTAAGAAGCTTTCATTAGGACTCTTGGAGTGTCCCTCAGGATTGAGTAACTTCGATCTTTAGGCCTGCCCAACCTGTGCTAGAAGATTTGGTGTTAACTCCATGGGAATCTTATTAAAGCAGTAGAAATATATGAGTACATTCATTTCTAGTGAACAGAGGAAATAAGTTTTCAATTTTACAGAAATTTTTATTCATGAATTCTTCACTTTATCTTTATTAAAAGTAAAACCTTCATCCATAAGGAGTTGTTTTTTAAATCATATATAGTGCTTTGAATAGAAAAGGAAACATTTTGTTTTATTTTTCCTCAGTGCACCAAAAGGTGTTCATCACAATTACTCCCAGCGTTTTCCCACCTTTCCATAAAGCCAGAAAGAGATTTAAAATACACAGAAACTCTTTTCACAGTAATGCCATTTTCATACCACACTAACAGCAAAAGAACTTAATATTTAGGCTGTGTATGTGGTCCTCTTATTCATTCTTTCCTGGTCCTGTGCAGCCCAGAAGTTTATGGCCATTGTCCTCAGTGGCTGGCTCAGTGCTGATCTGAAAGCCTCACAGCCCCTCTTGAACACATCTTCCATATTCCCCTTCCTAAGTGTTTCTTTCAGAGGTTGGATGTCCTCTTTTCTGTGTATCCTTCCTAACCTGTGATTATAGTATTGCAAAGTTGGCATAGGTGAGTGAGAAATTACTATTTATCCCCGAAGTTATAATCATTAAATGTGAGCAGTTTAAACATATTGATTGAGCAAATTATGTATTTTTGTCTCCGTTTTTTTCTGCTAAATGGAAAGTTGATTAGTTGACATTTTAGCTGTAGGCACATATAAAATGTTTATGAGCATCTATTCTGACTTGCATAGCTTTCTTTTTTTACCCTTTAGATATTTGAATTTCAGCGTGATAGCTACAGAAATCTTTTTTTGCTATCTATTTTAATTGAAAGATAGTTATTTTCATGTTGTGATTTTGGTAAAATTTTCAGACTATCCTCTGTTTTTACTGATATATCCCATAGAAAAGAATACTCAGGAATCATACGGGATAGATTTTGCTACTTCATCATCAGGCCACGAAGATATTTAGCCCTAAACCATATTCATCCCTCAGTAGTTAATGGCCTCTGCCTTTGTTAAGTCAGCACTGCCCACTAGATTTACTAGAGTTCTGCCAGCAAACCTGACTTAACCTAACTCTTTGGGGAATTGCAGCTCTTGTACTTTCATTGCAAAAATTGACTTGGACTAATGGACTTGTGTCTTTTTATTTTTAGGTGTAGTACAGTGAATAGCCGATTAGCAGCCTATGAAGTCCTTGTAATGCTGGCTGATAGCTCACCTTCAAATCTTCAAATTATTACAAAAGAACTACTTTCTATGCATCATCAGCCGGACCCTGCTCTTACCAAGGAGTTTGATGTACGTTTTTCTAGACCTTGGTGCACTTAATTTTTTTAAGAGTAGTCTCCTAAATCTAGAATTTTTAAAACTATGTTTTCATTTTTCCAATTACAAAGAAAGTATTATTCTTTTACTTATCGTTTATATACTCAAGTCAACTATAATCTATGATGTATTACTAAATGGTACTTTTTTAATTAAAGAGGATACATTTTCAAGTCAGTTAATAATGACTCTCAGTAAAAAGTAGCATTTCAACCTATTTCTTGAGTACATTTATGCTTGGCAAGACACTAGAGATAAATAAGCATTGGCTCTGTCACACTGCAGTCTTTGTTCAGTTAAATTCAACTAAGATTGCTTGAGTTTACTATTTGCTAAGAGGTGCGTTGGGCTTTTGGAGCTCAAAATTAAATATTAATCCCAGCCCTCAAGGTCAGTGTTTAATGGAAGAGACTAACCCATAAGCAGGTAATTTTAGTATAATGGGATCAAATTTTAGGATAGAGGTATGTTTGGAACACTACTAACAGAGAGACACTTTACCACCAGGTGGTAGTGTTTTGGAAGACTTCTTAGAAAATGTTAAAGGTAAAATAGAGCCTTAAAGACTGTGAGCCCATTGAAGCCAGGTGGCAAGATCAGTCCAGCTGTGGGCAAACCTGTGGAGCCCTAGAGCAGCACATTATATGTTGGGATTGCAAGAGGGAAGCAAGTGGGGGTGCCCTGGAGTACCAGACCAGGACTGGGAGGGCACTTGTATAGCAGCTTGTACATTCTCCACTACCATCACAGTCATTTGAGCTAAGTGCTATGAAACATTCAGTGTAGGCAGGAAAAAAAGTGGGAACAGGCGTTCTTAAATAGAGAAAATACCACTTGCAGAGTAAACTGTAATTCATAGTTTCACATGTATTTAATAAAATTAAAATGGAAACTTTATTATTTTCATAAATCAGGAATTATAACAGCATAATGAAGAATGTCTTATATAAATATTTGTATTTTTAGCACTGTTATAAATTAGTTTTTCTTTTTAACGTTCTTTTTTAATCTATGCTTTGGACTACAAGTAAATTACAGTGGTAGTTAGATCTTAGAAATCACCCTACTTTAAGTATATGTTGAATGTTAATAAAACATTCAGCCTGTAATATATTCCTTTCCATTCAAAAGATCAACAGTCTTGTCAGTTGATTAGGTATTACAAGTATACAGATACTTGTATTTGCAGATAACGTGGCTCTGATCATAGCATTAGAATCGAGACTCTGCTATAATAAGCAGTTGAGAGAATCTCATTACAATACCTTTCCACTTGGAGAAGTGCCAGGTTGAACTTTATCCAAGATGTCCTTTCTTGATTATTTGTACGTAGAAAAACACTGCACTGGGATCTACATTATTACAAACATCTTTACGTGAAATGCTAAGGCATTTACCTATTTATTTGTGTGATTATTAGAGGAAGTTGAGTAGAAGAGTGTTCCCTTCTCTAAAAGGAAGAGAAGGAATATGTGCTTTCCTTGACCATCTAGACGGGCCTGACCAGGATTCTTGCATAATAAACACTTCATAGAACCTTTATCTTTTTTCTTCTTTTTCAGAGTATCGCCTCAATTTGTAAATATGTATTAGTATATTTACTTGATCAATGCCTATAAAGGATTGTGAGCTCTTTTGAGATCAGGGTACATTTGAGCTCTCTCTCGAATCTTGGCATAGTTTATATGCTGTGTACTTCATGAACTAAAAAGAAACATTGAGATGATAGTGTGTTTATAATTGTGTCAGCATTTGCAGAGCTACTTCATGAATACAGGTTTTGCTAGCTTGATTCACAGTACGCTGCATGGATAAATCTGAGTATATCTCTTTCCCCTTTATATTAGAGCTATGAGGACATATGCTGATGGCAGACACTGATTCTCTCCTGTTTCTCCTCTCCTTCCTAGTACCTCCCCCCAGTGGACAGCAGGTCCAGTGCAGGGTTTGTGGGTCTGAGGAATGGTGGTGCCACATGTTACATGAATGCCGTCTTCCAGCAACTGTACATGCAGCCTGGTCTCCCTGAGGTGATTTCCTTCCTTTTTCCTGTTTGTGGTGATAAGTAATGTATACGTTGCCTGAAAATTGCTCCACATTCATATAGTGCAATTTGGGGTTTACTAAAATTAGAATACTTAAGAATACTTCAATGGCTCCTGAAATAATGCTAGAGTAGTCGCACATTTTTATACATCTGCTGCAGTAATATATTGCTTGTTTGACAGATGGATTTGACCTAATGTGATATTGGAACTCCTAAGTTATTTAAGTTGCTAACATTTCTAATATTGTAGAAATATTTTTGCAGTTACATTCAAACACTTAGCATCTAAAAGAACAATGTATGGACTCGCACGTATGTAAATCAAGGTCATCTGTAAAACAGTTAAATATTTCTAACTTTGTACTTTGTGTCTGTTCAGGCGTTACTTTCAGTGGATGACGACACTGACAATCCAGATGATAGTGTATTCTACCAAGTGCAGTCTCTCTTTGGACATTTGATGGAAAGCAAGTTGCAGTATTATGTACCTGAGAACTTTTGGAAGGTATTTCACCAGTAACTCTAGATTTAAAGATGTTGACTATTTGGAACTTGGCTACATTTTTTCTCTAGTGATAGTTGTCTCTTGTCTTTATTAATTCTAGATTAATCCCATTGCCAGAACCTACAATAGAGTTGTCTATACCATTCTAGAAATTGGTCCTTGATTTCAAGTTATTAGAATGTTCGAATAGTCATTTGTAATTTCTAGGGATTTGCTAATCTTAATTACTTTGTGTATTTCTCATGATTCTTATTTTAGCTGTTGGAAGTATTTGTTCAGCTCATTCCTCAGCACCTATGCCAATTTCACTAATGCCTCTAAATATAAAGAACATGCTTTTTTAACATAGCTTTTCTGTGTTTCACAGAAGGAGTAGCTTGTACTTTCCCGCGTAGGTGGGTTAGTTTGTAAGAGAAAAACTCTGTTCATGGCCTTGGCTCTTGTTCTGTGGTTTCATAGACTTGTTAGGATTGCAAATGCACCATGAGTGGCTGAACACAATCTCATCTCACTTCAGTAAAAACATTTGCATCCTAATAGTGAACTTTGTTTTTAGAAGCATTAAGTGCTCTTTTCCATCCTTTTTTTAAATTATATTCAGAAATTGCTACTTTTCCTTTAATGACATTTAATTCTTGTTACATAGATTTTCAAAATGTGGAACAAAGAACTTTATGTGAGAGAACAACAGGATGCATATGAGTTCTTCACTAGCCTCATTGATCAGATGGATGAATATCTCAAGGTAGACAAAGTTTTATTTTCCCTAAACCCCCTCAAAGTAGTATAAGAGCAGTGGTTTAGATTTGGGACTGCTGTGAAACTGACAAATCAGAAGTTGATCATCTTACAACAACTATATTTCATTTCTTCTGGGTTTGAACATCAAAACATATGCACAAATCACTAAAATATATAGATTTCTTCTTACTTCATTTAACACTTGATGAAATATGTGATTCCCAATCTGCACTCCATAATAATAATCATTTGTATCTGCCTACTCTTACCTGTATGCATTAAAGTAACCTGGCCTCAGAGAAGTGCTGTAAGCACTGGTAGCCTCATGCAAAGTTGTCTTGCTTTGGCAAAGAGTTCAAAAGGACTAGATTAAAAGTTGTTTGTGGTGACGTTTAAACCTAGATCTTTAAACATGTGACAGATTTCCTAAATGGTACTGCCTTTTAAGTTATAGAAGCCTCTCATTACTGCCAACATGTGCCTCTCTTCTTCTCAGTGGTAGGCATGTTTTTTAAATAACTTTTAAATTTATAGCATTGTCTGCAAGGAAAAAGAAAAGATTGTGAAGAGTCTGTACTGCCTTGGTGCGTGGGGAAAAGGAATCTCAGTCTTGGAGAGTGCTGTCCTGTAGGCAACTCTGACTGACCTCTCTCCTCACCTTTCTCATCACTCGTAACAGTGACTCTAATGGGTTATATTCTTCTCATTAGTTCCCAGATTAAATTGCCAAGATTACTTCTTTTATTTTGGTGGTTGCATTGACATCTGTTCTAAATAAAATTCTGTATAAACAAGCTATAAATTCTAGATGTATCAACTGAAAATTTATTAACTTTTTATTATTCTAACAGAAAATGGGGAGAGACCAAATTTTTAAGAATACTTTTCAAGGCATCTATTCTGATCAGAAAATCTGTAAAGACTGTCCTCACAGGTTAGTGAAGATATCATTAACATCAAAAAATGATTATTATAATTGAGTGATTCTTCTAGTACGTTACGAACTTTGAATTTGTTGAGAGACTTGCAGATATCTCAGTGGATCTATTGTTTATTGAATTACATTTCTTTGCTTTCAATTTCTAAAACTTTGTTGAAATTCATAATTTTAAGCAATTTTAAATTGTCAAGTTGATTATTTTAATTTGGTAGTGTACTTTTTTTAAATATTTTTTTTATTGATTTCAGAGAAGAAGGGAGAGGGAGATATAGAAACATCAATATTGAGAGAGAATCATTGATTGGCTGCCTTCTGCACACCGCACACTGGGGATTGAACCTACAACTAGGCATGTGCCCCTGTCCGGATTCAAATCTGGGACCCTTCAGTCCACGGGCCGACACTCTATCCATTGAGCCAAACCAGCTAGGGCTGGTAGTGTACTTTTTAAAGGATGAGTAAAGTTATTGTTAATTTCACTGATAGTGAATAGTTTTGTGTTTAATCTCAGGTATTATGATACTTTAAAGCTTTTCAAATTCCATTGTTGATCATGGTTTTTCTGTTATTTCCTGATCAGATATGAGCGAGAGGAAGCTTTCATGGCTCTCAATCTAGGAGTTACTTCCTGTCAGAGTTTGGAAATTTCGTTGGACCAGTTTGTTAGAGGAGAAGTTCTGGAGGGAAGTAATGCCTATTACTGTGAAAAGTGTAAAGAGAAGGTATTTCACGTGCCCTTTTAATAAAACTTGATTAATCTTTTATTCCATGTACTTTGTGTTTTATATAAGATCAGTTTTAAGCTCTATTGTTACTTCCGTTAGGTTGTGTCACCACTTGTGTTTACATGAATGGTAAGGCCTAGAGAAACCTATGACCTTTGTATTAATTACTTGGCTGTTTTATTTGCTCCAAGACATTAATTGCGTTTTGCTTTTCTTTAGAGAATAACAGTCAAAAGGACCTGTATTAAGTCTTTACCTAGTGTCTTGGTCATTCACCTAATGAGATTCGGATTTGACTGGGAAAGTGGACGCTCCATTAAATATGATGAACAGATAAAGGTAACTTTTTCCCTCCTGAAAGTTTTATAACCATTACTGCCTCACTCACTTTTTATTATTTTCTTTTAATTTCAAATTTCATATAAAGTGTGAAAGGCTGTAGTCTCAGCATTCTGAGGAGAATGTAGCCCCTTGTCCCAAGCAGTTGCTGCCATTGGAACTGGTAACCTTGAACAATTACCCTCATTTGCAGAAGGTACCTAGTGTCAGCTGTGAAGTCAGATGCTTTCCTTAATGCTCAAGGAGAGATCACTTGTACTTTCCCAGACTTGTGAGCCATTTGGAGATGTTATACTTAAATTGGAGAGGTAGTCCTTGCTTAAAGTAGGAAACACGCATCCCTCTTCTTCCTGTCTGACTTCTTTGGGTATGGCAGTGTATGTTACTAATCAACATTCATGTGCTCCTTTGCTTTTAATAGTTTCCCTGGATGTTAAACATGGAGCCATACACAGTATCAGGAATGGCTCGCCAAGATTCATCTTCTGAAGTTGGTGAAAATGGACGAAGTATGGATCAGGGAGGTGGAGGGTCTCCACGAAAGAAAGTTGCCCTCACAGAAAACTATGAACTTGTTGGTGTCATTGTACACAGTGGGCAGGCACATGCGGGCCACTACTATTCCTTCATTAAGGATAGGCGGTAAGAGATTCTCTGTTCTTCCAGTATCTCTCCTCCACTTCCCTGCCCTCCGATAAATCTCTCCTCTTCATTCCCTGCCCTCCTGTATCTCTCTCCGCCACTTCCTCTACCTTCCTGTATATCTCTCCTCCACTCCCCCTACCCTCCTGTATATCTCTTTCACTCCCCTGCCCTCCTGTATCTCTGCCATCAGCTCCCTTGTCCTCCTGTATATCTCTCCTTCACCCCCCCCGCCCTCCTATATATCTGTCCTCCACTCCCTCTGCCCTCCTGTATATCTCTCCTCCACTCCCCTTGTCCTCCTGTATATCTCTCCTCCACTCCCCCTGCCCTCCTATATATCTCTCCTTCACTTCCCCTGCCCTCCTGTATATCTCTCCACTACTCCCCTGCCCTCCTGTATATCTGCCCTCTGCTCCCCCTGTCCTCCTGTATATCTGTCTTCCACTCTCCTGCCCTTCTGTATATCTGTCCTCTACTCCCCTACCTTCCTACATATTTCTCCTCCACTCCCCCTGTCCTCCTATATATCTGTCCTCTGCTCTCCCTGCCCTACTTTATCACCCACACTTACCATTATGATGCAAAGAAGCTTTGCATTGTTATTTGGTCTTATTTAATATTGCATTTTTAAAATTCTAACTGTCTCTATGCCTTTAATTTTCAAAATTGTTTTAGAAATTAGAATAATTGTTGCTATATTTTTCTTAGGTATTTTCAAATGGTAACCACCTGCTATATTTATAGACAGTACAAAGAAATAAATACTGGAGATGGGATTTTTGTTTTTATTATAATGTTTGTTTTATCTTTGGGTTCTAGGGGATGTGGAAAAGGAAAGTGGTATAAATTTAATGATACAGTTATAGAAGAATTTGACCTAAATGATGAGACCCTGGAATATGAATGCTTTGGAGGAGAATATAGACCTAAAGTTTATGATCAAAGTAAGTATTTACAAATGGATATTTTCCATGAGTCCATCCCTCCTTTCCCTCCTTCCTTCTCTATTTCCTTCCCTACCTCTCTCCCTTTCTCTTTCCCTTCCTTCCTTTCTTCCTTTTTTTTTTTTTTTTTGGATTTTCCTATCAAGTTGGAAACAGTTTTCTTAACAAATAGAAGAGATTTTTATTCTTTTTACACACTACTACTCTATGTAGGTCCATGAACTCTTTGATAGCCAGAGTAAAAATTTTCAAGCGGCTTACAAATTTTTTTTTAAATAATTTCTTAAAGCAGCCTTGGAGAAATATAGGGGGATGAGAGGGAGGTGTAAGTGAAATGAATATCAAAGAGAATTCCAACCTTAAAAATAGTTTCAAAAGAAGTAGTTATCCACTAAATTTTCAGGTTTCCGCCTTACCCGGTTTGGCTCAGTAGATAGAACGTCGGCCTGAGAACTGCAGAGTCCCAGGTTTGATTCCCGTCAAGGGGACATGCCCAGGTTGTGGGCTCAATCCCCAGTAGGGGATGTGCAAGAGGCAGCCAATCAGTGGTTCTCTCTCATCATTGATGTTTCTATCTCTCTCTCCCTCTCCCTTCCCTGAAATCAATAAAAATATATTTTAAAATAAATAAAAATAGGAGTTCCTTCCTGTCAGAGTTTGGAAATTTCTTTGGACCAGTTTCAGGTTTCCTTTTCACTTCTATAGAGGTGTGATTAATTAACGACGTTTCTAGCAACTGTGTTTTTAAAGCCACACTTAGTATGCAAAGGAGTCTTTCTACAACCCGATCCATAGAAAATATATGAGCCAAAATATGTCACAAAATTCAGTCAGAATTTGCTATTTAAAGAAAAAACATTTTGCAGAGACCTTAGCATTTCTGAAATCTGATTTTGAAATATTCTGGGAGCATTTTAAAATTTCTACTTATATTAGATTCACTGTATTAATACCATACCATGGTAGTTGTGCATCTAATATTGGTAGCCTTTAATGGTTGAATATACTATCTTACCAAAACTTATGTAGAGCCCTGACTGGTTTGGCTCAGTGGACAGAGCATTGGCCTGTGGACTCAAGGATCCTGGGTTCAATTCCATTCAAGGACTTGTACCTTGGTTACGGGCACATCCTTAGTAGGGGCGTGCAGGAAGCAGCTGATTGATGTTTCTCTCTCATCGATGTTTCTGGCTCTCTCTTCCTCTCCCTTCCTCTCTGTAAAAGATCAATAAAATATATTTTTTTAAAAAACTTGCATAGATTTGACTGTTCTATATACATAAGTGATTAAGCAAGGCCAATTATAATCCCATCCTATGCCACAGAACTTATTTTTTAAATGTTACTTGCTTTTTTATTAAATTTAGACTTGCCTGGAATATTTATCTTCTTTTCCTTACTGTGTTACCATACAACTCCCTTACTCCCTGCCCCTCTGTATAACCTCCAAGTAATTTTAAGCAGTACTCTAAAAGGACACAAATTTTACCCACACTTCGCATTTAACAAATTTAGTAATTGCTTGCTGGATTTACGGGTCCTTTGTAAAGACAAGAAAACTTTTTTTACAATTTTTTTTTTTAAGAATATTTTATTGATTTTTTTTTACAGGGAGGGAGAGGGATAGAAAGTTAGAAACATCGATGAGAGAGACATCGATCAGCTGCCTCCTGCACGCCCCCTACTGGGGATATGCCCACAACCAAGATACATGCCCTTGACTGGAATCGAACCTGGGACCCTTCAGTCCGCAGGCCGACGCTCTATCCACTGAGCCAAACCAGTTTTGGCAAGGCAAGAAAACTTTTTATTTACAAAAACTTCTTTCTTAATGTCTTGTTACAAAGCAAATCCATATACTGATGTTCGCCGAAGATACTGGAATGCCTATATGCTCTTCTACCAACGGGTATCTGATCAGAACTCCCCAGTCTTACCAAAGAAAAGTCGAGTCAGCGTTGTGCGGCAGGAAGCTGAGGATCTCTCTCTGTGAGTTTCTTTTCTGTGTAATTGGTCGGGTGATTTCAGTAGGGGATATTGTGATCTTAAGTATATTGTTTGGTATTTAAATGTAATTTGCTAAGCTAGAGAAATTCTAAAAAGAAAATAAACTGCTCTATCCTTTTTCTTTCTTCTTGTTATGTGGTCATTGTTTCCTTGGCAAAGTTATTTTCTATTTAGAAAAATGTGTGGAAATCATTTTATTTTAGAAGTGAGATTATTTTCATCCCAGCATGTTATTGAATAAATTTCATGTTCAAAGCATAGTAAGCACTATTTCAACATTCAGAAAGTTTTTTTATCGTATTCTCTGTGAATCTGAGTTTCAATTATTGAATTAGGAGAGTATACAATTTATTTTTTAAATCCAGTGCCCAAATTATGTAGGTTTGTTAGGTTTTAGGAACTACTCAAACAATAGCCACTTTAGTCAGTTTTCTGATTCTGTCTCTTAGATCAGCACCTTCTTCACCAGAAATTTCACCTCAGTCATCCCCTAGGCCCCATAGGCCTAACAATGACCGGCTCTCTATTCTAACCAAATTGGTTAAAAAAGGAGAAAAGAAAGGACTGTTTGTGGAGAAAATGCCTGTTCGAATATATCAGGTAAGAACTGCATAATGCTTAGGGAGAAAATTCAGATAGTGTTAAAATCCATCTCATAGGTCCAGAAGAACTCCAGCTAGTCATCTTATCTTGTAGACTTAGCTCTATCTCTAGTGCAACATCTTCTTACCCACCTGTGTCACAAATCGTTCTTAATCAGATCATAGAGGTGGCTACAAATTCAAGATTAACCCCACCATCACTATTTCTATGTAACTATAGGATGCCAAAGATAAATAAATAGAAGGCATGGACAGTAAAAAAACAACACACATAGCTAAAATTAACTTACTATATCTGGAGAGAAAAATAAGTTAAAGTTTATAACTTTTTTGGAGTAAAACTAATATGTCAGTGATGACCATTAATTATTAAATACCTACTGTATGCTACACACTTGAAATAAATCTATAATTCTTAAAACACTCTTGTTGGATGGAAAACATTGTTCCCATTTCTCAGATGGAAAAAAAAAAAAGGGCTCAGAAAAGGCAAAGTGACCTGTTGGTATCTCAAAGATGGGATTAAAATTCAGAACTATCTAACTGCCAGTTCAGATTTTCTAAACTAGGTAAGCTAAGTAAACAAAGCTTACAATTTAAGAAGAATATGGAGTCTCCTTGGGGAAGCTCTCTGTTCCTTCCTACCCAAAATAATAGGTTAGACTTCACTTGTCCTTCACATGGTGGTTTTCCTAAATTTTCCAAAAGGATTTAGTCGAATGAATAATAATTCACCTTTTTACAACTTCTTACATATTGAAATGAAGATTTTTTTCTCTCTTTAAAAAAATCAGAGCTTAGGAGTAGAGTTACGAATCCTTCTTACCTAACATGTCTTTTACATGTTGAATATTTTACCGTTTCTTTAAAACAATTGCTAATTTTCTTTTGTAGATGGTGAGAGATGAAAACCTCAAGTTTATGAAGAATAGAGATGTGTACAGTAGTGATTATTTCAGTTTTGTGTTGTCTTTAGCATCATTGAATGCTGTAAGTACTAGCTGGATTGTTACTAAAGTAGGAAAGAATTATAATTAAACATCTTTCAACTAAAGTGTTCATGACTCATATTCACTCTCAGTTGTTAACCTTTAGATGAAATGCAAAAAAAATCTCACAAATGTATAACTTACTGAATTATATTAAAATAATAGAGAGTATTTGTAATATATCATGCAAGTTGTGGATGGCTGTGAGTTTCCACATACTGGCTTTTTAAAGTGCTGTTTAAATTTTATGATGAATCTGGTAGCCATTAGGTGATATCATTGAATATTGGGCTTTGTGGAGATTAATTTTTCCTAATTTGTAATTAGTACCATGATTTTAATTTGCTAATTGGAAGAAAACTTTCTTAGTCTTTTAATAGATTATTTAACATCTTGTGGTCTAAAGACACTATTTTGCCCGACTGGTATGGCTCATTGTTTGAGTGTCAACCTATGAACCAGGAGGTCATGGTTCGATTCCTGGTCAAGGCACATGCCTTGTTTGCAGATTCGATCCCTAGTAAGGGACATGTTTGGGGGCAGCTGATCAATGATTCTCTCATCATTGATATTTCTATCTCCTACTCTCAACAAAAAAAATTTTTTTAATATAAAGACTATTTTGAGAGGACTTAATAAAAAAATATAGGTGTCTTAAACTCTTTTAAAGTTTAACTGGAACATTTTCTATAATGGCTGGCTAGATTTTTCTTATTAGTATTGAATTTTATCATTTAGCTCGTATGTCATTTAGTTCTCTGTTTTTCTCCCCTTCTCAGACTAAATTAAAGCATCCATACTATCCTTGCATGGCAAAAGTAAGCTTACAGCTTGCCATTCAATTCCTTTTTCAAACTTATCTACGGACAAAGAAAAAACTCAGGTGAGAAATGATATGTTTTGATTGTCATGGCAAAAAGCACTAATTAAATTAATTAAAGCTGAGTTTCTAATTCAGCTTTTTAAAATATTATTTAGATACAGGAAGTCCTCGGGTTACATTGGACTTGACCTATATCATTTTGTGGTTACGTCACTATCACCCATTTATATATGTTAAAAAAGTTCTGTCATTTCAATGTATGTATATATGTGCTTATGTTTTTTATTATTTACACAACTAAAGGTCAGGAACTGTTACTTTCTTTCATTCATTCATTCATTTATTAATTACTGTTTCACTTCATTACTGCTGTGTATGTGCTCCATGCAAGTGATATAGGTGCTTATGTAGGTAGGTTCCGATTTACAGCAAAAATCGCATTACATCATGCCGTAGGAATGGGTCTCTGATATAACCTGAGGACCTACTCTAGTTGGAAACTACCAACAGTTCTCAGATGATTAATGGCTCATATCTATAAGGAATTTCTAATCCAGTAGAAAAAAATAGGTTCAACACAGCAGTCACTGTGATACAAGGCATAAATGCTGTACAACTTTGGAAATTGGGCAGAATCATACCCAGATGTGGGATGGGGTTGGTATTAAAGACACTTGTGTTCTCAGATGATTTTGAAAGGCAAAAGTACGGAGACAGTTATTGTTGTGGGGCAACCCGCAAGAGACGACCACCAGAGACAGAGATCAAAATTTATGAGCCTTTATTAAGCTGGCCAGCAACTCCAGTTGCAGCACTTCACAGGTGTTAACAGCAGATTTATACTCAGAAACCACGAGAGGGAGTTAGGACTCTTACAATGACAATCTAAAAGTTACAAAAGTTATTTCAACCGTTTCCAAGAAACTCAGGGCACAGGTACAATACCTGGGCATGCTTGGCCAAAGCATGAACCACCCTCTCCCTGCAAACTCCAACCGACGCATTGTTCAGAGACCTACTCCATCTTCCTCTGTCTTAACGCACCTTGCCTCCTGGGGCAACGGAGGAGCTGTGCAATGTTTTCAGCCCAGAACATTATGTTTGCAGCCCAGAACAGTTATTATTCTCAGTGGAAGGGAAAAACCTGAGTAATATATAAGACTTGCTTAAAGAACTATGAGTGACTAGTGTTCTACTTGTACATTTAAGGAGCTCATTAAGGTGAGGCGGAATATTGAGTTTGGATGAGCTCACTGAGTGCCAGAGAAGGGAGTGAGTGGTCTTTGTTCAGTGGGCCATCGGGGAGGGCTCCTAAACGGGGTCAGTGTGTTCAGAGTCATGCCATGGAAACTCAACTCTGATTCCAAGTTAGTCTCATTGGTTTTTATCTTTAGCACCTGGTAAGGTGCTGGACACCTTATAGGCTCTGGGTAAATTGTGGTTGAGAGTAACTGAAGGATGAAAAGTAGTTGGGTTAGTTTGTAGGATATATCTGGACCAAAAAGGTGAGGCTCAGAGTGAGAAGACCAATTAACAGAAGACCATGGAAATTCTCAAGCTCCTCTCTCTTTCTCTCTCTAGCACAAGTATAGAGAGGTTTTTAGAAGGATTTTGCAATCAAGAAACTCTTGAGATGATAACAAATATAATAATATTTTATTTTTATGTGTAATAATAAAAGATATATTAAATACCAGGCTTTATTATTTGATTGAAAAAGAAGAAATGTTTCTTGTCATGTCTGGCATAGGATTGACTAAGGAAATTGTTTGGTTACTTAACATACAAAAGTATAGAATGTAAGCATTTTGTGAATGTCAGTTAAGCAGAACAAAATGTTCAGACCTCTTTTTTTTTACAGTTTAAGTTTTTTGAAGAAGATGCAGATAGCTTCTTTACACTTTTTTCTTTTATGGAGTGGGGGTTGGGGGCAAGGATGAGTTGCGCAAGTACCAAAGACTGCAAAGCACTGGCTTCTGGGATGACGGAGCCATGTTCGTTACAGTCACTGAGTATTTAACTTCTATTCACTCTCCAAAAAAGTTTTAAAGAATGTTACAGTGGAGTGATATGCCATAGGGTTATTTGGGGGACTGTTCTAATATTCTTTGCTTTTTTTAAAGGGTTGACACTGAAGAATGGATTGCCACTATTGAAGCATTACTTTCAAAAAGTTTTGATGCTTGTCAGTGGCTAGTTGAATATTTTATTGGTTCTGAAGGACGAGAATTGATAAAGTAAGTGTCAAGGTTTTTAATTAAAAGAAATTTGTGTTTCTTCCAGTGATTGGGAGCTGACATTTCTTGTTGCTCTTCTTATTTCAACTTGAAATTATATTTCTAATTGAAATCGATTTTAAACTGTCTTCACCAATGAAGCATTGAGGAAATTATTTTGGGTCACTTCATAATCCTTCTTTCCAAATCATCTGTTAGACTAGATTCAGGTTGTTCAGTGAAAATGCAAGGAGAGTATGATGGCCAGGTATTCATAGGCAACCACCTCCTAAAACCCAAAATACAAATCTTTTTCTTCAGGGACCCACAGTCTGGTGCATAGGGGGTTTCAGGGGTACTGTCTTGGCTCCGAGCTTTAGTATCTTATTCTGAGAAATAGAAGGGGTTCCAGGAGAGCTGTTCCTGAATGAACAGAATTCATAAAATTTTAGATTATTTGCTCTATGTTCACTTTATATTTATGCAGATACTCATTTGGGGGGAAGAGAGGACAAGAAGGAAGGGCTTCGCTTCTCTGTGTTCAGGGGTCTTGTTTTCCTGTTTGGTCTTCCTCCTCCACAGTGGCCATGAGCTGAATCAAAACTCTCAGAAGACCCGAACTAACATCTTGGAGTAATTTTGTTTCTTGGGTTGCGAGTGGGACCCATGTTGGGATGGTTGACTTATAGAATTCTGTTTTGCTTTTTACACCACACTTCTGTATTTTAGGATATTCTTGCTGGAGTGCAATGTAAGAGAAGTGCGAGTCGCTGTGGCCACCATTCTGGAGAAAACCCTGGACAGTGCCTTGTTTTATCAGGACAAGGTCAGCCTCATGTTTAAATTTCTATTTATACATTCTGTGTACACCAAAAGTATAAAATGGCCATAATAAGAAAGAGAACCTAGGATTACAACCTGGTAATTTTGCCACATAAAATTACCCTCTGTGAACCAACTTTCTGATGAATATCAAATAGAAGGCATTCTGATTTTTCCTCCTCATACCCCAAAAACCAAGGTAGGCCAGGAATTGAGGTCTGCTTTGGTCTGCTTCAGAATTTTCTCTCTAAAACACTCCCTTTTCAAAGTCTTCTCTCAGTAGTTTGTATTTTATCTCTGCACTGAACTAACCTGAGTCTAGAGGCTCTAGTCTAGATCCTTAGACATTTTGAGCTGCCCCTGGCTTCATCTTTCCTCAGAGCTATTTCTATGACCTCACCCTGCAATTGGCAACCAAATCAAATACTGCCATTCATTCAGGGACATTGGCCAAAATAATTCCTTCATTGGTTTTCATTATTCCCTAATCTGTTCTGTTCCTCTGAATTTCTTTTTTTTCTAACCCAACTTTCTGTAACATAATTCTGGTTCAAAATTCTACATGTGACAAAGCAAGCCAGGGTATTTATTACCATCCTCAATCCCCAAAGATTTTAAGACTTAGAGAAATAAATGACATATGTTGTAAGTCTGATTATTCAGTCTGTTAAGTGCTAGCAAATACAGCAGTTCCTTCCCAAGTTTGCTGTTTCAAACAGCTGACACTATATGGAAAACTTTGAAAAATGTTATTTTTAAAACTAATTGGCTCCTTAAATATTGGCTGGAGGCAGTGTGTCTCAATGAACTAAATTCAAATTCTAAAAATTGCTACTTCAAATACAGTTGTTGACTTTGTTATGCAACCTTGAGTGTGTTCTGTTAAGGGAGATGTTTAATCCAGATACAGTGCCTGACACCCAAGCACGTGGTTCCCTCAACATTGCCTGACCCGGGGAGCTCTGCGCAGTCCAGAATGAACAAAGAGGGCGAATATGTCCCTTAGGAAGGACCCAGAAGACTGTCTCTCAGTTCAGGGTTTATAAGGAAGTTGAGGTTTACTCTAAGGCAGTGGTTTTCCATCAGCTTAAACAGTAGAACCATTTTCCAAACAAAACCTTACCTGAGTGCAAAAGATATAAAATAGGTCATTGGGAATTGCTTAGGACAGTTTGGAGACCATTGCTCTGAAATACTCTGCGGAAGTTGTGTAAGACATTTAATATGAGGGTCTTCTCATTCTCCTCCTTCCTCCCATGCACCAACCTAGACAAAAGATAAAAGTAGAGTTACTGCAGTCTCCCTACCAATGGAGTCAGGCCACACCATCATCTCAGTGACCTCTGAAGGCAGGACAGCAGGTGGTAGGAAAGGAAGGAGGAATGGTGCAGGGTATAAACATGGAAGTGTTTGCCTCAGTAAATTCTACTTAATATCCAGAGCTAGCTGATGCATTTTATGTCAGGTTTTCCCTCATAATGGAAATGGTGACTCTTTCCACCTGCTCTGTATTGTAAAGTACTTTAAAAGTTAAGTGCTATATAAATGCTAGATTTTGCTGTATTTATACTGATGTGACAGGATGGGTGGGAGTATTTTAAAAGTCTGTGGACACCATCTTCAGAGGAAATAAATCAACAAGAGTAGTAAGCTTGCTCTTCATTCTCAGATCACAGATGAATTTCTAGGAACTTGTCCAAAAGCAGTTGGGTGGGAGGGAAAGAAGAAGCAATGTGATAACCAAAATGGTTTCTAAATAAATAAAATGTTTTTCAAAGCTTTCCATGAGGCGTCAGCGGGCTTTCAAGTAAGTTCCCAGTTGAGTGGATATTGCCGTTGTCATTCTGTCAGGCTGTGCTCTCCATCTGCTCCATCAGCTTGGTTTCTAGCCCCTATGCCTGTGTCTGTGTTTTTATTCTTTGCATCTGTGATTATGTAAAGAAATAGCATAGTGGAAGGAGGGACTCAGAAATAGGTTTCCTCTAAGCAACTCCTACCCTTTTTCTAAGAGACAGAGAAATTGGATCTACAGAAAACGTGCCCATTACACAGTAGAATCACGTCCTTAACTCTGAAATCTAGGAAACAAAACTAGGCATTCCTTTGAAATATTTCTCTAGTACCAATCTTCCCCTAGCAGGTAAAATTAAGTCATTCTGTTTTTGCTCTCCAAAGCATAAATCCATCTGAATCTGAGACTGGATTGTATCAACCAGATTTTCCTTTTGTTCTTCTGGTGACTTACTTCAAATTAATCCTGTTGCAAATGTCTGTCTTAATGGTTTTTCTTTATGTAATCTCATCTTTCTTCTGACCAGTTAAAAATCCTTCACCAGTTACTGGAGGTACTACTTGCTCTGTTGGATAAAGATGTCCCAGAAAATTGTAAAAACTGTGCTCAGTACTTTTTCCTCTTCAACACTTTTGTACAAAAGGTAAATGATTTTTTTCTAATATATTCTCCTAAAACAGAAAATTTATAGTCTAAAGGAATTTTATACATGGAAAAATATAGACTGGTCAGTATTGAATTTATATGATACCGTTTTATGGCTGTTTATTCTTTAAAATCTTAATTCAGGGATTATATTACTTGCAAGAAGTTGGATATAGGTAGGTGTATACTTGTTGACAGCAAAAGTCTACATTAAAACTAGTATCTAATTATGTGTTCTGTAGCCTTTGTGAAGCAATGTGAGGCTGTTGGAACACAAAAAGAGTTTTTTAAATTTTATTTTTAACAAATATTTTTATACTAGAGGCCCAGTGCACAAAATTTGTGCACAGGGGGTGGGAGGGTGTCTCTCAGCCCACCCTGCACCCTCTCCAATATGGGACCCCTTGAGAGATGTCCGACTGCCTGTTTAGGCTCGATCCTACTGAATCGGGCAGTCTGACATCCCTCTCACAATCCAGGACTGCTGGCTCCCAACTGCTCGCCTGCCTGCCTTCCTGATTGCCCCTAACGGCTTCTGCCTGCCAACCTGATCACTCCCTAACCACTCCCCTGAAAGCCTGATTGATGTCTAACTGCTCCCATGCCAGCCTGCTCACTCCTAACTGCCCTCCCCTGCAGGCCCAGTCCCCCACAACTGCTCTCCCCTACAGGCTTGATTGCCCCCAACTGCCCTCCCTTGCAGGCCTGGTCCCTCCCAACTGCCCTTCCCTGCTGGCCTGATCACCCATAACTGCCCTCTCTTACAGGCATCTTGTGTCCACATGGGGGCAGTCATCTTGTGTGTTGGAATGATGGTCAATCTGCATATTACTCTTTTATTAGATAGAATAGAGGCCTGTTGCATGGTTGGGGGCCAGCTGGTTTGCCCTGAAGGGTGTCCTGAATAAGGGTGGAGGTTTCCTTTGGGGCATGGGGCAACCTGGGTGAGGGGCCTGTGGTGGTTTGCAGGCGGCCACACACCCCCCGGCAACCCAAGCGGAGGCCCTGGGATGTATTTATCTTCTACAATTGAAACTGTAGCCTTAAGCGGAGACTAGAGGCCCATGCACAAAATTTGTACACCGGGGTTGGAGGGGAGACACGATGTCCCTCAGCCCAACCTGCACCCTCTCCAGTCTGGGACCCCTTGAGGGATGTCTGACTGCTCTCTCACAATCCAGGACTGCTGGCTCCCAACAGCTTTCCTGCCTGATTGCCCCTAACTGCTTCTGCCTGCAAGCCTGATCACCCCCTAACCACTCCCCTGTCAGCCTGATCGACACCTAACTGCTAGCCTAGTCACCCCCAACTTCCCTCCTTTACTGGCCTGGTTGCCCCTAACTGCCTTCCCCTGCAGGCCTGGTTTCTTCCATCTGCCCTCCCTTCCCTGCAGGCCTGGTCGTCCCCAATTGCTCTCTCCTGCAATCTGCTCCCCCCCAACTGCCATTCCCTGTAGGCCTGGTCCCTCCATACTACTCTCCCCTATAGGCCTGGTTATCCCCAGCTGCCCTCCCCTGCAGGCTTGGTCCCCCCATACTACCTTCCCCTGCTGGCCTGGTCCCCCCCAACTGCTATCCCCTGCAGGCATGATTCCCCCCAACTGCCCTCCCCTGCAGGCCTGGCCGCCACCAACTGCCTCCCCTGCGTGGCTGGTTGCCCCCAACTGCTCTCCCCTGTAGGGGCTGGTCACCCCCAACCGCCCTCCCCTGCCAGCCTGGGTCTCCCCCAACTGCCCTCCTTTGCCAGCCTGGTCACCCCTAACTGCTCTCCCCTGCAGACCTGATCGTCCCTCCCAACTGCCCTTCTCTGCAGGCCTGATTGCCCACAACTGCCCTCCCCTGCCAACCATCTTGTGGCAGCCATCTTGTGTGTTGGAGTGATGGTCAATTTGCATATTACCTGTTTATTATATAGGATTATAGCATTTAAAAATTACTCCTTAAGCCTTCTCATTTAACTTTTTTAAACTGATTTTTGTCTGGGTAGGAATATAATTTGTCATTCTCAATATCTTGTGACAGCAAGGTATTAGGGCTGGAGACCTGCTCCTGCGGCATTCAGCTCTGCGACACATGATCAGCTTTCTCCTGGGGGCCAGTCGCCAGAACAATCAGGTAATGCTGCTTGCCAGCCCTGTGGGTAGCCGTGGTTTTGTAGTCACTTCACTTCTCTCTGTAGGTGATAAATATTTTTAATCTCATAAGAGTCCAGGTATTAAGACTACACAGACTTTAAAATTCTTTATAGTTCAATTATTTTTACAGCTTTCCTCAGAATTTCCTAATAATAACAACCCATGGAAATGACTAACTAGAGTATCCATTAAAGTGTGAAGTATCATAGCAGCAAAGATGGGTCCTGATGAGGGGATTCAAAACTTTGCAAGTCTGGCACTGCCAGCAAGTCACTTCCGGAATGCTGATAACAAGGCCAAATTTCAAATGTGAAATTGTACTGTTATACACGGGAAGGTTTACTGCTGCTTCAGGTTACTGCTGCTCGTATTCAGAAAATGGAGGGAGCTTGTTTTGTAATAATACAGTTAGGTATATGTGAAAATGGCTCTCCTGTTGAAGTTTCTATATTGGTGTGTTTCTCCCATCCATTGTATTTCTTTAGTTTGATAGATTTAAAATACACCTGATGTGAAGGTGCAGTAATGATAAATGCTATTTATAGAGCTCATGTTATGCGCTAGACACAACTGGTCATTTGATATGCCATACCACTCATACAGTTAAATAAACTAGGCAGTTTCATCCCCATTCTCAGGCGAGAATTACAGCACAGACAAGTTCAGTGACTTGTTCAAGGTCACAGAGCTAAAGTGTTGTGGGGTGGGTGGGATTCAGACCCAGCTCTGGTATGAACACACTGCATAGGAGCTTTCACTCCTTTATAAGGATGGACAGACGTGCTGCTCCGGCCTCCTCAGGTTCCTATCTGCATCGTGCTCTCTCACTCGTCAGTTTTAACAAGCAAGCTCTGGCTTCTAGCCTGCTCAGTGTAAGGATATCATGTTGAGATTTGCTGTCTCCATTTTTCACTCAAGCTCTTCTGCTTCAGGGACTCCTGTTGTTTTGCATTTATGGAGCCCATAGCATTGAAAACATTTTCACTTTTAAGGTTTCATTTGGTTTCACAACCATGAAGTGGCCAGAGCAGGTAGGTTATGTTCACCATTATACCAAGAGGTTGGGCAGTGTTACTGTAACCTACCCACACTCACACAGCACAGTGAGATGGGGGGTGATGGGGACTGGAGGGCTGGGCCCCCAGGTCACCAGCCTCATGGGTTTTCCACACTGAGGTATAGGGAAATTGCCTGGGACATAGTGAGCACTCAATACCTAACTTAGAATAAACGAATGGATTCGTTTCAGAATGTGAGTTAATGTGTCAGGGGAAAACACTGTTAAGCTAGCTCAAAACCTAAGGCTTTTTGTATTTTGATCTCTTTTGCTATCAAATATTGAGAAATAATTGTGGTTTAAATTATCATGAACCAGCAGGTCCTTTCCCTTCCTCGCCATGTTATTTCTAATCAAGACACAAATGTCCACTTCATGTTCTCTGACCACAGATACGGCGATGGAGTTCCGCACAAGCACGAGAATTTGGGAATCTTCACAACACAGTGGCATTGCTTGTTTTGTATTCAGATGTCTCTTCCCAGAGGAATGTTGGTGAGCTTAACATATCTTTAGTACATCCGAAAAATGAAATGATGCTGTATTTGTCAATAGTGCAATGAGCAATTAAATAGATATTACTTGTTCCTCATTTGGGTATTTGATATTGTTTTAATTCCTGTTAAACTTCACTTTATTTTACTAATTTGTCACAAGGGAAAGTAAATCATTTATTTGGGGGGAACGGTATGTAAGTTTTAAAAAGCCTCTAGAATGAAAAATCAGTTCGGAGTTCATTCATTACCATAACTGACACAACTGATATAGTGGTAAAATTGCCTTTGTGTGGGTTAATTTTCTAACTGTGTGAACTTACCCAGGCCACTGGGCCCTCTGATTCTCAGTACAAAATGGAAATACTAAAAACATAACCAGTAGTTCAGTCCTCATTTAATAGAGCAGAGACACAAATTGTCCTGTATAGTTATCCAAAGCCATTGGAAAATACTCAGTGTTTTCTGTGTGCTGTGCCTGTCCATAGTCCTTTTAGTTTATCAATTGTGTTTGTGATCCCCTCAGCAAACCTTTGAGAGGGATATTATCCCCTTCTATAAATGAGGAAACTAAGATACAGAGAGGTGTAGTAACTGCACAAGTCCACAGCTAGTAAGTGGCATAGCAGCCAATGTGTGAATGCAAGCCTCTGACCCAGAAGCCATGATTGGGTTTCAGTCTTGTATGACCAGTAAGATCTGAACACCGAAAACAAGATAAAAATTATAGCACTTCAATCACTCTGATCCAGCAATGCTTATTGATCCTCTAAAACAGTGGTTCTCAACCTTTCTAATGCCTCGACCCTTTAATACAGTTCCTCATGTTGTGGTGACCCCCAACCATAAAATTATTTTCATTGCTACTTCATAACTAATTTTGCTAGTGCTATGAATCATAATGTAAATATCTGTATTTTCCTATGGTCTTAGGCTCTACAGCAGCAGTTCTCAACCTGCTCGTGCTTGTGCAGAACTCAACCTGAGAACTGCTGCTGTAGAGCCTAAGACCATCAGAAAACACAGATATTTACGATTCATTAACAGCAGCAAAATTACTGTTATGAAGTAGCAATGAAAATAATTTTATGGTTGGGAGCCACCACAACATGAGGAACTGTATTAAAGCGCCGCGGCATTAGAAAGGTTGAGAACCACTGCTCTCAAGGCACTTGGGGAGCACTTGGATGGTTTGAGGTAGAGTTTGCTTCCTAAATCTGACTCATTCATCTAAAAAGACAAAGCTGTCTAAACTTGAGCTGAGATAGGTTTGTAGAAGAGGATAGTGTGGATTCTTGTTTTTCTAGCAAAAGGAGTATGCCCTTCCCTGTGGGTTAATTCTGCTTAGCATAGGTGGTGTTTGAAGAACACAAAGGTCTTGTCCAGTGTCTATTTAGAGTCACATTGGGCATTTTTTCCACATATGATTTATATTTTTACTTCTTTGAAAGATTGTCTAGAGATCTTAATAGTCACACCTGCAACTTAGGCAGACATTGAAATAAGTAGGTAAACATTTTCTCCTGTCTCCCAGTCTGGTTTCCTTCCTGGACAGTGAGAGAGCATGTTGTGAGTACTCAGCAGTTGTGTGTGTGAAGCTTGAGAGAATGAATGGCTTTGCGCTATAGAAGTCTATTTCATGAAATAGCATCAAGTGAGTCAGGCTTTGTTTCTTTGGTCTCCTGAAGCTCCTGGTGTATTTAAACAACGGCCACCTATCAGCATTGCTCCTTCAAGCCCTCTGCTGCCCCTCCATGAGGAAGTAGAAGCTTTGTTATTCCTGTCTGAAGGGAAACCTTACCTGTTAGAGGTATGTCCTTATTCTTCTAAAGCCATTTTCTCTTTATTTCTCCTATTGAGGAAAAACACCTTTTGTTACTTGTTATTAGTTATATTTTGCATGTTATTCTGATAAAGAAGGGTATTGTTAGGAGAAGAAATTATTCTTTCACATTAATTTTTCTTCCTATGCATATGTCAGAAGGAAATAATCAGTTGAAGAGAATGTTACTAATTTTCTCTTCAACCAACAAATAGACTTGAACCTTTAGGTTCAGTTGAGCTAACTACCTTTCTAGGTCCCAGTAGGTATATGGCACCTCACCAATCGCAATTACTCAGTTTATTATCAGAGGTTTTGTTCCCAGTCTTTTTTATATGTCCCTAGTCCTGAAATAATACAACTCTGAGGCACACACGTTTTTTAAACCTCAGGAGTATGGAAGTGCGGTGTTTACTCTATGTGGCTTGCCTGCAGTCCCATCACCTCCTCTTCCACCCAGAGCTGCCCCTTCTTGAGAATTTAATCTTCCAGTCCTTCCATAACTTGATTTATATAGATATGAATCCATGTGTCATACTGGTTTTATAACTACATTAACAGTGCTATGCTGCGTATCTTTTTTAAGCTGAACATGTGTATTTTGGGGACCTATCAGCAATTATTTTAATTTGGGGAGGGCATTTACCTTTGAAAATCTGATGAAAGTGACTCAGGAAAAGGTGCACATTTGCACAAAATTGTGTTAAAATGTCAGGCAGCTCTAACCACCTAACATCTATGCATGGAGCTCTAGCAGTGAAAGCAGCCCTATTTTGAGGCAGTGTTGATGTTAAATCTGAGTCTGTGTCAATCAAAGCCAGAAACCTGTCGACAGCTGACAGGAGTGCTTCTCCTTTCATCCCTCACACCAGGTGATGTTTGCTCTGCGCGAGCTGACGGGTTCGCTCCTGGCGCTCATGGAGATGGTGGTGTACTGCTGCTTCTGCAACGAGCACTTCTCCTTCACTATGCTGCATTTCATTAAGGTAGGGCTCCTCTGGCCTGCTGACGGCTAGTGGCCTTTGCTCCCAGTTAGCATGCTCCTTTTAATACCTTCCTTGGTTTTCCTAATCATAAAAATAATGTAGGTTCATTTAAGAAAACAGCTCAGCCCTGGCCATTTTGTTCAGTGGTTAGAGTCTTGGCCCTCACACCTTCAGTCACAGGTTTGTACCTCCGTTGTAGACTCAATCCCCGGCCCCAGTCTGGGTGAGTGAGGGAGGCAGCCATCAGTGTTTCTCTCTGTCTCTCCTCCTCCCTTCTATGTTCTCTAAAAATCAATGGAAAAAAATTCCTCCGGTGAGGACTTAAAAAAAACTCAATATCCCATCATTCACTGACAACCACCATGAACATTCTCTTATATTGCCCTTTTATTTTCTACACATGTATTTTAACATAACTGGGATTTTATTGTCTTTATGATTTTGTAGGGTTTTTTTGCTTACCATAAATATTTTCCATATTATTAAAATGTATCTGTGGGTATAATATTTCATTCTCTCATTACCATGATTTACCTGACCATTCTCTTACCAGCCAGACGTTTGCTTTCAGTTCAGTTTTTAACTGTTAAGAATAATACTTTATAGTTAATAATGCTGTGTGACCATTACTTTGTAAAATGTTTTCTAATTTCATATTATTTCCCTCTGGAAACATTTTAAAAATCAGAAGTAGGGTTTTCTCACCTGAAAAGGTGATTCAGTTCCTTATGAAACTCTGGTCAGTATGCTAATTAATGCTACTACTGTGGCACTTAACTGGATGCCAAAGTACTATTCCAAGCAGAGTACATATTTAGATCACTTAATTCTCAAGTAGTCCTGTCAGACAGATACTATTGTCAGCATTTTATAGTTCCAGAAACTGAGGCACAGAGTAAATAACTTGCCCAGGGTCTCAGCTAGTATGTGGCAGAGTGGGAATTTGAACGTGGTCTTAACCATATTGTTTACTGCTTTTCTAGGGATTGCTAGAAAAACCTTTAAGCCTACACAGATCATTTTTATTAGTTTTTAGTCTTTAGTAACATGGATAATACATGGCTGCATTCTCTGACAACACCAACCAACCTTGCCCCACCCCGGGGGCCAATACTGTCACATTGGTGTGGGTCTTTCCAGGCTTCTTTATGTAAATTCACACCATGTGTGTTCATTTCTGTCCACAAAATTTCTGCAACACTCTTTTACCTGGATTTATAATAGTGATACAGGTGGTGCTGACAGCTAGCAGGTGATTAGTGGGTTATGTCTTCAGACTTTTATTAAAATGTTTTGCCCTCAGTCTGTTCTGTGCAGACCTATGTCAGAGGTGACTGACTTCCTCCTTTTACTGTTTACTGACTATGTGATTCAGGCAGTTTTCCTCCTCTGACAGTGGAGGGAGTGACTTGACCTCACAGGTGGTGGGGAGGTCTGTGAGGTGTGGAGAGAGAAATGCTCGCTTGCTGTGGTGGTGATGCAGGGTCCTAGGCCCCATCCATGTATCTGTGTGAGGCTATTAAAATGCACACAGGAATGAGTCTTCTGAACCTTGCTTTCTTCACAGGTGTGTCTTGGCAGGCTTTTTTGTTTCATAAACCAGGTTTTCTTCTATACTCTACTCAGCATACTCATTTGCATTCTCATAGCAACAGCAGCATATTCTGGAAAACACAATAGGATATGTATAAATGAAATTAAAATGTGGACCTTTTTAGTGACTTCACATTCTCTTCTTTCTGCCCTTCCTAACCACGGAGCATTGCAGCTGGGAGGACCGTAGAGGTGGTTTGTGTCAGTCCCCAGATTTAGCATTTGGGGAAACTGAGGCCCCCAAAGAGAAGAATTGATTTGGCCAAGGTTAGCCAGATAGTGGTGGAACTAAGGCTGGAATCTGACATTGTTGACTGATATGCCAATGTACTTTCCGCTGAAGACTCACTGGAATTTTCTTTTTAAAACCATTTCAGAACCAACTAGAAACAGCTCCACCCCACGAGTTAAAGAATACTTTCCAACTACTTCATGAGATACTGGTAAGTCATACACGTTCTGATTCATTGTATAGTTTATAAATTAAAAGTTGCCTGTCCTTGTATTGTTTTCCATTCATTATCCTGCACTTATATCAGTCTTTTTTTTTTTTTTGTGCAATACTGATTTACAAGTGAGCAATAACAAAACCTTACCGTGTAGGGGCTTGTGGTTTAGTGAGGGAGCTAGACAGGTACACAAGCAGTTGTCGTACAGAGAGCAAAGGAGCAATGGATTGCTCAGCTGTGGCTAGGGGGCTGTGCTAAGCAGATGTATTATCTTGTTTAAACTTCACGTAATCTCAGGTAAATTGCTGGCTCTATAGTTCACTCATATCTGAGATACCCTTGATTGTCTTTATACTACTAGAAATATTTTTATAAGCATGAAACTGAAATATAATTGACTATAGTATGCATCTCAATTTTGGAAATATAAATAATGGGGGAAATTCAGTTATAATCAGCAAAGTACAGTATCACTTAGAAATTAGAACTTAAGAGAAATGGAGTGATTTGCCTAAGACCAACCTCTAATAAATCACAAAGCCAAGATCTGAGCTATGCAGTTTTCCCCATAGCCCTTGCCCCCCACCAGACCCCTGGATTGATTGCTCAGTGAGCTGGAAAGTGGTATATGACTAGAAGGAGTGGAGCTGAATGGGGTGTGGGAAAGAAGCCCAAACCAGAGCATGCCAGGCTCAGGGACCAGTGAGGGGACCTCTTCCTATAGGACAGTGGCTGCACACTGCAGCCTGGGAACACACCCTGCCCATGTGCCTGTTTCATTTGGCCCACGTGATTTTGTTTTCTGATTTCTAGATCTAGCCTACCTGGAGAAAGCAGCTAACCTGGCCACATTGGTCCTAAGTCCTACAGGCCACCGTCACCTAGAGCAGCAGCAGCCTGTCCCCTTTGCTGGGGCACATGACCTCCAGGTCCCTGCTGCCCTCACTGCTCCTTATTGTCTCTTACTTTGCCCATTTTGCTCATTTCTTGTCATCCTAGCCTCTAGATTTAAATTTCTAACCTCTGCTGTCAGTGATAGGCGCCATGGAAAGGTTTTAAGCAGGAAAGTTGTAGCCTTATTTATGTTTTAGAAAGATGCCCCTGGGGTTGCTTTGAAGGATGGACTAAAGGAGGAAGCAGGGTCAGTGTTGGAAGACTTATACAGAAGTGACAGTAATCTGAGTGTGAAAAAACAAGGCCTGTGCTGAGGCAAGACCAACGTTGAAGAGGACAAAGGACATGTCAAGAGATGTTTTGGAAAGAAAATCAATAGAATTTGGTGACTGGTTGTGAGCTAGTGAGAAAGACTGGCCCTGAAAGAGAAGCTCCTGAAAGAGAAGGAGCAGGGACTGGGTTCCCTTTAGGTCCCTAAGACTTGGTATAGGCCTATAGACCTTGGCACAGGGTAGGCATTTAATCAGTGCTTCCAAATAAGGAATTATACCATGAATGTCATTAATAGGAAGCCTATCTTTCTGGTCCTTGCCTCCTTTCAGTCCGGATGCTTTTACAAACTTTGGAAGGTATGCTCCTCAGAAGCAGAGCTGCATATTGTTGCTCAGCAACAAACGTGTCCAGTCGGCTCACTGTGCACAGTCGGGTGTGAGGCACGAGACGCATAGTGAGAATAAGACAGTTTCTGCCGGTGGACTTGTGGAGCATGTGTTGTAGCAAAACTGACCTGGTTTGGTACACCTCTCATCTCAGGATCATGAAGTATCCGTCCTTATAACCCACAGAGAACTGTAGGTGTCAGTCAGAGCACAATGGTAGGAAAAAATGGATCTTCACATACTACTCAGTAGTGTTTCATCTGTAGTTTAAAATGTAAAATGTTGAGATATATGGCAAAGACATATTTGTACTGGGTTTTGTTAAGTTAGAACCTATGGAATTATGATTTTTAAAAAGAGGCACCAGTGGCTATAACCTAAGTTCTTTTTTCATTTACCAACCTATTTCCTTCCTCTCACAGGTCATTGAAGATCCCATACAAGTAGAGCGAGTCAAATTTGTGTTTGAGACCGAAAATGGACTACTAGGCAAGTATGCCTTAATGGGAAGTGTCAGCAGGTAGCCAGTCTCCTCCCTAATGGGTCTGCCTCCCGCCTCCCCAGTCCATCTCCCACACTCCCCTGCATCCCTGGCATACATCAGTGAGGAACCCAACAGAAGTCTGATTAATGCGTTGGGTTCCCTCATTTTGGTCATGAGAATTAAAAACAACCTGATCGTCCTGGACACTCTCCTATCCTTAGTCAGTAAAGTGCAACTTGGAGTCCTGACAGGGTTAGGAGAGAGTCAGGGGTGCTGTGACTTTTCAGCAAGCTAAAGGCACTTTCCAGGGCAAGAAACTTTCCTTCCACCCTGTAGCCATTGAGGAGGGAAACTAAAACCAGGCTCAGGAAATGTGGTTGTTTTTTCACCTGTGGTATAAATGCACCCAAATTTCTGTTGTCTGTTCATAAAAGGTTTTTGGCAGAGTTTTTTTCTTTTTAGAAGGCTGAAGTGGCTTTAGTGAGCAATTTCTTAGAGAAGTTTGGTTAAAAATAGTCATCTCCAACTCCCCCATTCACCTGTATTTCCAGTTAATCGGAGTCATTTCACATTCTGGTTATTTATTAAGAAAAGATTTAGGACCTCCTTTATTTCAGAACAGAAACTTAAGTTTAAAAAGTTATGTAGTTGCAACGCTCTAGACCACCCCTTGGATGGTGGACTCTACTCAGAGCTCCCACTCAGGCTCTGGAACTCACAGACCAGGGGTACACTCCCCAGGAGCAGGATCATGTATTATTCATCTTTCAACCCTCAAAGCCCAGAACAGGGAATCTGTGGTGAACTGAACAGACCATAAGTTTCCATTTGTCACCCTAACAGTGTTCTAACTACTCGCTGTCAGCAGTGTAGTGGGCGGAAAAGCTTGGAGGTCTCTAGGTGAATAATCAGCCAATATAAATGTTAGCTCCTTCTGTTTCTCTTAAAAGTCAAACTCACACCATCACGTATGTTTCCTGCACACTACTTAGTATTTCTACCCTTTAGAATTTACAGGATCCTCTTGAGTCAGCATCATGCTTTTAATTTAATTCTTTATCTCTTTGTCAACGTAGTTTATTGTAAGTTTTCAGAACAGGAGACCCATTTTCATTTTAGTGCTTTATTCAAATTTTCTCTTCTCTCCCTTCAGCTCTGATGCATCACAGTAATCATGTGGACAGCAGTCGCTGCTACCAGTGTGTCAAATTTCTGGTAACTCTTGCTCAAAAGTAAGTTTATTGATTCAAAAATGAAGGGAGGAAATGGTTACAAGTTAAATATGACCAGAGCAAACCTGCCTCATGTTAGTGCCTGGAGAGTGTGCCTCAGGCAGGGCGTAATTGCTTGGATGGCACAGAAACCTACGCAGGTGATCTCAGAGAGATGTGAAGGGAAGTATTAAAAGAGTAACAGACCTTACAGAACTCAAGGAACAAGCTAACCCATCAGGCTTTGTGCAGGAAGGTGGGGATCAAAGTGGGTGAGCCTCCACTCGAGAGGCTTTCATAGTGTAGCTACAGCTCTTTCAGCTATAGGTCCCCACTTTCATAAAGTCTCTCGAGAGAATCCTTATTAGAGTTGCTTACATTTAATGTAGACACTGTGCTAAATACTTAGCCTGTATTCTCATTTAGTCTTTGCAATAGCTGTAAGATTTCAGACTGTTATATGTCCCACATCACAGGTGCAATCAGAGCTAGGCTGTCTGGCTTCGAGCAAAGGTTCCTTTCTCTTTTTGCTTTAGTTGTGGTAAAATGTATATAACATAAAAGTTACCATTTTTAGGTATAAATTCAGTGACATTAAGTACATTCACATTGTTATGCAACAAACACCACTATCCCATCTTCAGAACTTTTTAGTCTTCCTTCCCAAGTAGAAACTCGATACCCATTAAACATTAAACAGTAACTCCCCATTCTTCCACCCTCTAGCCCCTGAAAAACATCATTCTACGTTCTCTCTCTATGAAGTTGACTACTCTGGGTACCTCATATAAGTGGAATTATCCAGTATTTGTCCTTTAGTCACTTTGCATGATGTCCTCAAGGTTTATTCGTGTTGTAGCATGTCAGAATTTTTCCCCTTTTTAGGACTAAATAGTATTTCATTGTGTGGATATACCACATTTTGCTTATCCATTCATCTGTCAGTACCTACTTAAAATGCAAAGGTTCTCAATGTTACAAGCGACCTTAGTGACTTGCTACGTTAGTTCCCCTACTTAGTACAAGAGCAAACAAAAGATCAGAATAACTGCAAGATGACCCAGGGTTATTGAGCAGACTACACTGCCATCACTGAGTCTTACCTGACGGAGCCTTCTTTATAGCTTGCTTTATTTTGCTCCAGATGTTTGCTGATTCTTAGGCATGGGTGTTGCTATCCCTGAACTTGTACCAAAATAAGAATGAAAAATCTGTTTAACTTAATCTGCAGTATTTGAGCATCCTAAACAGATATTAATGAGAACCTCACTGAAATAATGCATGAACATATGTTTCCATATGACATAACACTGTGGACACAGATGGAGATAATCTTGCCATTAATTAGGCTTGATATTGGCAGCATGTTTTCGTTAAGTACTTGCCTAGGAATGGCATTTCCAAATAGTGTTGGGGCAGCATAGTATATCTGCTGCCAACAGACACATAGTCCAGATTCCAATGTCTTTATGTATACTTTCATATCCTTCACACATCTGTTTTACATATACTCATTAGTGACAACATCACCATCAGCACTTCCTTCAAATATGAAGGACAGCTTTTCAGAAAGTCAAATAAAGATAGAAAAATAGAGGGTGGCTATAAGATCATGTTTAAATATACTATGCTTCCTTATTCAGGTCACAAATATTTTAAGATTATTTGAATCTAGCAAGAGGTCATTTGTTAAATGTACTATTTGCTGTGGGGTTTTATTTTTCATTCTTCAATTTTGAATGTTAATAGAACTGAGTAGATGAGTTAAAGATAGATGAGACTTTTCACTACATGTTTACCTTACATTGCCTTTTGTATAAAGACAACTGAACTTTAGTGAAAGTATCATTTGTATTTCAAAGTAAAAAGGGTGCTGCAGAGTAAATAAGTATCTTTGCAAAGACAGCATTTGGCTAATAGAAATCTCCCATGGCCAGGTGTCCCGCTGCTAAAGAGTACTTCAAGGAGAACTCCCACCACTGGAGCTGGGCTGTGCAGTGGCTGCAGAAGAAGGTAATGCATGGTGAACATTCTGGTTATGACGTAGGAATAGTAGGAGCACGAATTGTCAGGAAAGACCTCTCAAATGTAATTTGGAAACAGGCCTCAAAGTATTTTCAGTCTTCAGACATTTTTTTAGTGCAGTTGATATCTATTTTTATGCATTAAATTTGCATCTTAATATATGTATCTTAACTTTATAAGTGAGAAAGTGGGGAAGATTGTGTAAGAAGCTTTGAGAGTGAAAGTGAAATTTTCCAGGAAAGACGGCTGATGTGATAAAAGGGCTGGGCAGATGTATATTCTACTGTAGATGCTTTTATATTCTGCTAAGAGTAGAAATCATGGACTCATGTGGGCTTGTAC
This sequence comes from Lasiurus cinereus, assembly GCA_011751065.1. Taxonomy (NCBI): domain Eukaryota; kingdom Metazoa; phylum Chordata; class Mammalia; order Chiroptera; family Vespertilionidae; genus Lasiurus; species Lasiurus cinereus. The sequence continues at coordinate 14,878,442 of JAAGEH010000030.1, forward strand.
CTCTGATAGCATTTCTGACCTTCTGTCTCAGATGTCAGAACATTATTGGACACCGCAAAGCAATGTCTCTAATGAAACATCAACTGGAAAGACTTTTCAGCGGACGATTTCAGCTCAGGTGAGGGTTGTATTTTGGTTTCGTGTAGCTTGAAATCCCTTAGGTAGGATTTTTAATATGTTTCTCAGAAATGGCAGCCTCAAAGAATAGAGGTATAAGTTGAAAATGAGAAGAGGCAAAAGAAATGACTGATTTTGTATGGAAAGACAGCACATTGGTGTACAGTTCACAAACTATAGAAGAAAAGCCATATGGGTGGCTCAGTCCAGCCCCCACATGGCCCAGAAGTTGAGGGGAGGTCTGGGGGCTGCCATGAAGGCACCAACCCTCAAAACTCCTGATGCCTCCAAAGGTCAAATGAAGGGTAGTCTTCTTTGGCGATGTCGCTGCCACTGCCCACTCCCTGACTTTTCCTTCTGTTTGATTTCCTGAAGGACACACTAGCATATGCCACCGCTTTGCTGAATGAGAAAGAACAGTCAGGGAGCAGCAACGGGTCGGAGAGCAGCCCCGCGAATGAGAACGGAGACAGGCACCTGCAGCAGGTATAACTGGGCGCCCCCGTGTGGAAGGGCAGCGCCTGCCCTGGAGTTTCCCAAAGCCAATTTCATAATCAAGAGAAAAGGAGACCCAGCTCCATCCTCAGTGCTCTCTGCACAGGACCCACTCCCAGTGCCCACAGGGAGGAACAGTGCTACCACGTGAAGGCATGCCAGGCTTTGACCTCAGTGTGTGGCTGGCTGTTCTAACGAGGCCACAGACGGCGCCAGGCCACAGCGATTCGTTCCAGCTTGTCAGCCTCACCTCCAGCTTTTGCTCTCACCAGCCTCCAGGAAGCATGGACTCTTGAGAGAAGGGGCCTCATGCCATTGTAATCTACCTACTTATTGTGGAGTCAAAGAACAATTTTAAGTTTACTTTAAAAACCAACAACATTCCTAGCAGTAATTACTGTAATAAAAAAGGAATGGAATGTTTATTGAACATCTGTGTGCAGAATAATGAAACAGGTGTGAATGTGATTCTGAGTCTGTGTCTGCCCTCCACTCTGACCTCCCAGAAGGGCAGTCCCCTTGAGCTCCGTATCAGGGCTTGGCAGAAGCCTCACTAAATGAATCCTGAGCATGTTGTAGTGTCTTTTTTCTTTTTAAGCTTTTGGATCCTTAGTGACAACCTTGTGAGGTCACTTTCACCCTGATTTTACAGAAGGGAAACTGAGGCTCGCCTACTTTATTTGCAGAGAAAAGAAAAGCTATCTTTTCTTTTCTCTGCAAATAAAAGAAAAGGAGTCTTTTTCCTAGACTCACAGCCCCTGTGAGCCCCTGTCCTCATCTGTCACAGGGAGGGCTCCTCACTCTGCCATTTTGCCAGAAACCCTATATTCTGTCTTTTTTCTCTGTCTTTGGTATCTTAAACCTCTTCCTTTCTACAGATCCCTCCCAGTGGTGTTTTTGAAACACTTGTCTCCCATCCTTTTTAAAAAACTCTCTTCTTCCCTTTTATCCCTGCTTTTGCCTCTTCTCTTTAGCCTTGCTTCTCAAAAAAATTGTCAGAACTTAACTACCTTTCATTTCTAATCTCTCACTCATTCTTCAGCCTCTTCCTGGCTGACTCCCTCCCTGCCTCCCTTCCAGCTCAGCAGCTGGGGTGACAAGTAGCCCCATTTCCAGTCCTCATCTGAGCTGACCACTCACAGTATCTGATGCCACTGACCAGTCTTCCTTTTTAAACTACTCCTGGGCTTCCATGGCACCACGATCTGAGTTCACCAACTTTCCAGGTGTTTCTTTGTCAGCCTCCTCCATGTCAGCCGCCTCCATGTCAGCCTCTTCTGGGCCACCAGGAAATATCCTTCAGTTCTGTCCATTTGCTCTGCCCTGGCCTTGGTTCTTCTGAGTGCCAAGCACAAACATCCAGCCCCCCCCCCCTCCCGCCCTGCCCGCAGACGGTCCGTCCTTCTCAGCCTCCTTACTCACAGATAGCCCCTGCCTACCGGGTGTTGCTCATGCTGCAGGCGTTTTCACCACCCTGTCAGTGACCTTTGAAAGACCTCTCATCCGTCTGTTCTGTTGTGTAAACGCCTTAGACTCCTGGGTCTCTGTAAAAATCTGTCTTGCGCTGCTCTTGATTCTCTCCTTCCTTCACGTAATCTTTCAGCAGCCTTCCATTGCTACTAGGGTGGGGGCCAGATCCTCAACAGTCCTCCTTGATTTGGCCCCTGCTTTCCTTTCCCTCTCATTTTCTGAGTTCTAGATACAGTGGCCTTTCTATTCAACAAATGTGCTTCTTCCTTCCACCCCTACTCATCCCTGTCTGACTCCCCCTCAGCTTATACTCTCCTTTGCAGGGAGACTCCCTGTTTCTCTCACCCCCACCCCGCCCCAGCTAAATCAGTCTCAAGACACATACATGATTACCATTCAGAACCCTTAGTATACAGGGTGGGCACCAGTAGGTTTACAGTTCCTATGGAATATAATAATCCTATCCTACATAATAAAACGCTAATAGGCAAATCAACTGAACAGTGGAACGACTGCTCACTATGAACTGACCACCAGGGGACAGATGCTCAACATATGAGCTGCCCCTTGGTGGTCAGTGCACTCCTACAGGGGAGTGCCGCTCAGCCAGAAGCCAGGCTGACGGCTGTTGAATGTAACAGTGGTGGCAGGAGCATTCGCAGCAGCACTAAGAAGCGGCGAGGAGCCGAAACTGGTTTGGTTCAGTGGTTTGGCTCAGTGGATAGAGCTTCGGTCTGCGGACTGAAAGGTCCCAGGTTCTATTCCAGTCAAGGGCATGTATCCTGGTTGCGGGCACATCCCCAGTAGGGGGCGTGCAGGAGGCCGGCTGATCAATGTCTCTCTCTCATCGATGTTTCTAACTCTCTATCCCTCTCCCTTTCTCTCTGTAGAAAATCAATAAAATAAAAAATAAAAAGCAGCAAGGAGCTGAGCAGTAGGGATGTGGGTGATAAGGAGCAAGGGGTCCTGGACTGCCAGAGGGCACAGGCTGGGCTGAGGGCCCCACCCCCTACCCCCCCAGTGCAGGAATTTGCTGCACCAGGCCTCTAGTAAATAATACAAGAGTAAACTTGCATGTTCACAACTGAGAACCCTACTTTTGCCCCACCCTGTATAAACCAAAGGCCACTGGGTTGGTGAGGAGCGGAATTCAGGCCTGGGTGTGACCTGGAGCCATCTTTGGCCATTAGGCACAGTGTCTGGCACGTGGATCTCGTGTCTGGCCTCTCCCTGGTTCAGCCCACAGAGTCTAACAGAAGCTGCCTGCGCTGTTGTGGCAGCATTGTGACTGGGCGAGGCACTGGCTCGTCTCAGTGACGGCTTGAGAACATAGAAATTTAAGCTTTGCATAATCTGTCAAATACAAGGTGTTACAGTTTTGTTTTATTACCCTTTGGTCAACATTACACTGTTAAATGAGGATGTGTTTAAACTACAGAACACAGCATAACATAACCTTTTTCTCTAACTTCTCTATGTGTGGATTTCTTGTTCTTTCTCAAAGGGTTCAGAATCGCCTATGATGATTGGTGAGTTAAGAAGTGACCTTGACGACGTGGATCCCTAGAGGAACGTGTCCAGCACACAACGGGGAGTCACATCGCAGTTCCTGGATGCTCAGCACCTGTTTGAAACCAGAATGTCGCCTAGAACCCTTTAGAAGAACCTGGGGATGGGCGGGGAGAGCCTGCCACAGCCTGAGGAGCGTGTGTAAGGAGAGCACTGTGGCCAGGAGCGGGGCTCTTTTGCAGTGGGAGAGCGCCAGCCTGTGGACCAGCTGTCCCGAGGCAGGTCCACATGTGGGTTAACATTTCTGTGGCATTTTTACAAAATAAACGCAGTGGCAGACTTGTTACATGAACATACAACAGCGAATAAGGGTAAAGCTGCGGCTTTCTCTACGATGCTATAGAAGAGATTCTTTTAGTTTTTATTTTAATTTTTTTTTAGCAATCTGCCTTTAGATGTGTGAAGGCAAATTTTTAATCTTGTAGTAACATTGATTAGGGATATCAAATTTAAGGTGATGTAAAAATGTGATAAAATTCCTTTCATTGTAAAATAGTAAAGAATTCAGTTTACACAGACCTTTGTATTTAATATGTCTCCCTATTTGTACAGAATTGCAGATGGGTTTGGATGAGAGCCCGGGGCATAAACTTGAATCTTGATGAAATATTACCAGAATTGAAAATTGGGAGGTTATTAAGCTATTCAAGGTCTTTTTCCTGATATAATTGAAGTGAAGTTCCCTAGGGCGCATTCTTGACATCAGTCACTAAAGAAATCGTAAGTTATTTCCAAAATAAAATTTAAAAACAGCAAAATAAGAAGCACTTTAAGGTATAATTTTATTGAGTTTAACTTCATAAAATCATCTTTTTAATGCTTGGAGACATATTGAATAAACTAGTCTTAAATCATGTGATCTGCAATCATTTATTTCCTTTGGATTAAAACAGTTACTGCAACCCTTGGTACTGGTTGTATACGAAGTTAAATGTTTGAATTGAGGAATCATTGTGAGTTTCTAATCATTTTAATGCAGACAAAGAATTTGAGACTTTCTCTTCAACTTGAGTGGTTAACACTGAAAAGATAGGAGCAGGTTTTATTTTCCCAGAAATAACTAAGAAGCAATTGAACAAGCATCATTTAGTTGGAATTACCAAGTTTAACACCATTCGCTCGTTTCAGGCCAGGTGCCAGCTCCCCTTTGTCCTGGGGTGGGGTTGCATATTTAACATTCTGTGTATTTTGTACATTTTGTATTTTGAGTTGCTACACGGATTTTCCAACCCTGTTTTGCCTTTAGTTACATGTTCTACCTTGTTTTCAACTCACATGCACAGAACTAGGGAGCTTTAGGAAGAGCCAGATTGACGCTGTTGGATTTGCCAAGTCCAAGAGGTGTGTCCAGCCCCAAGTGCCTTTGGTGGCTTCTGCATCATATGACATATGGCAGGACAGTCAGCTCTTCACTCTGCACTGTTGCACTGTCAGCCCCAGTCACGGCACTATGGCCGGGGGAGGGCCTGTGCAGCCAAGCCAGTGTGTGACCTGTACCTGCCTAAGGCTGCTGGTGGCTTTTGTCAGACACCCGGTAGATTGAGGAGCCGGCTTCTAAGAGCAGAACTGTGCCCTCAGAAAAATGGTCCGAGGTAGTTTTATATGGTTCTGATGTTCTTGCAATTTTGAATGTGATGTTTTAAAACTGATTTTGAGTACATGACTATCCCATACCTACTGTCTTCCTTACCCTGCCCTCCCCCTTCTCCACCGCCATCCTCACAGAAAGACTGTGGGACATGACATTGAAATGCCGGTGGTGAGATGTGTGGGGACATCATCGCCGGCAGCTGCACTCAGGAGCCCAAATTCAGGAGTGAAATCGCCACTTCTAGTCCCTTATTTCCTATGGAAACAACGCCCTCCGCACCCCAGCACCTGCCGTCCTCGCTGTAAAGCTTCGTCAGGACCGCACCAAGATCATGTCACGCGCTCTGTTAATTTTGCTCTTGTTGCTTCAATGACTGCCCCTTCCACGTAGCCAGTAACCACTTGATTGCCAACAGCTGCAGCCTGCAAACCTGCTGATGACTTTTTTAATATACAACCAAGCGACAATTGTGACAGGCTACCTTGGAAGAGTTGTCGTTTTTATTGCCAACTTTTTTGGATGAAGACGTTTTTATAAATCTTTCAAAAAGTAGGAATTGCACAACTAACTCAATGCTGTGTGTCCTCAAGAAGCTCCCCTGGCGAGGTCCACTGTCGATGCTGTGTCTGCGCACCAGAGGCATTCTGGGAGGAAAACAGATGAGCATCCCAACAGGATGCCCATAGCTTTCCTCAAGGTCCCTGGCAGCAAGGACAGTGGTAGGACCTGGAGGCCACGTTCTGACAATTGCCCTGTCTTGCCCCCCTCACCCCCCTGCTAACATTGAGGTGTGTGCAGTTACCTTCTGAGCTTGGAACCAGCAGACTGGAATTGTCCTCTGCTACCTCTTGTGTACAGGATCTTGTTTATAAATTTCAAAAGGAAGTAGATGAACAGGGAAGAATCTTACTTGTAAGTGTGGTTCATGAGTGGCAAAGTTCTTAGCTTCTAAGGGTATAAAATAAATTTTTCAAAAACGGAGAGCTGCAGTCTCACTGGCCTCTTTCTGTGCATGTCAGAGAACAACGCGGGGAGGGCAGGGGCCTGGTGTGGAACTGCTGTGATTCCTTCCGTACTTCCTGCTGGCGGTGTGAGTAGGTCCACTCTTGAATCATGAGGGAGAGAAGGATCCTGAGGGAGCCCAAGCTTTTCTAAGCCTTTGCCTCTCTCCTCTGGCCAGGCTGGCCACGTTAGGGTTCTTCTGCAAAGCTTGGTGAAGCATGCTGAACTTGAGCTGAGGCTGACACATGTCGCCCCATAGCTTTCAGGTCTCAAGTGGTCCCAGCAGTAATGTCCCTGGCCCAGCGGGTTTCCTGCTGGACCCCAGTCTGTCTCACTCCTAAAGCCCCGTGTTTGCACACATGTTCCCCTCTCCTGGGTGTTGGCTGTTCCAGATCTTCCTCTTCTGTGGCCATGCCCAGTGCTCCCCGCTCCCTGAACACACCTACATCTGCAAGAACCAGCGGTTCTTTCTGTGATCTCAAGCTGTCAGGGTGTAACTACCCAATCAACTGGTTCTGTGCCACCTGCGGGGGGGGGGGGGCCCCAGAGAGGGGCTCTTTACACAACAGAAGGGACCACCAACATGCAGATAAAGTTCTTTGATGAAGTTCTTTTCTGGCACCCAAGCCATTGGCCTCTGGCAGCTCTCAAATACTTTCCATGATGTGAATTGTCAGAAAACAGTTTGGGGGTATTTTTCCTTTGCAGGCAGATTCCCTTATCATTTATGATAGGGGCTCTTTAGAGGTAGGCCTTGTTCAAGTTCGCTTACACTCACCAACCTGCGGAGAGGGAAGGCACAGAAGGTCCCACATTGAATGGGATGATTCTCCTTTGACAACTGGAAAGTGCTGAGTCTGTTCTTTTTTTTTTTTTTAATATATTTTATTGATTTTTTACAGAGAGGAAGGGAGAGAGAGAATTAGAGACATCAATGAGAGAGAGAAACATCGATCAGCTGCCTCCTGCACAACCCCTACTGGGGATGTGCCCTTGACCGGAATCGAACCTGGGACCCTTAAGTCCGCAGGTCGATGCTCTATCCACTGAGCCAAACCGGTTTCGGCCTGAGTCTGTTCTTAATTTCTAATCATAAAAAGTGACCATGGACATAGTACAACTCGTTACACAAGCATCGGGCACTCCTACAACTAACTTAACCCCATGCACACTGACTGCCAGGGGCTGGAGAATGGAGAATGAGAAGGACACGGGGAACTCAGGGCTCAGGGGGTGCATGTGGATGACAAGGTATCTAGAACGCTGTCGGGCCCGTTAGCAAGCATGACATCTTGAGAGCAGCTGCTGGGGGACCGGGGAAGCTGTGGGAAGACGCAGGTTTTACTGTAGGACAGACATAAACCTCGAGTGCTCTTCAAGTGCTTGATTGACTCAACCATTCCATAAACTTTGATGACTTGCCCAGTGTTAGCAGGCCTCATCCTTAACAGGAAACTTCAGGCAAGCGTCATGACAAAGTTGCTTTCACTTTCTTAAAGTTACCATATAAAACCCAGAATAAATTTCTTCACGTTACCAAAGCCAAACAGAGGTCTAGAAAAGCTTCTTGCTATAAAAAGGAAACAGAGCTGATTACAACACAGACCAAGAAAATAAAGGCATGCTGGTTTGTTGCTTGGTGGGCCCAGGAGCTCAAGGAGGGAGAGGGCTCTCCACAGAATCCCTGTGGACCTGGCCAGTGCCGGCCACCCAGTGCCCTGCCCTCAGTGCTACCTCAGGTCTGTGTCCCGCTTCCTACCCTCAATGTCATCCATAAAGCTGGGGTGCTCAGCCTGGTGCAGTAAAAAGGCTTTACAGCCAAATCTGAGTTTATATCCTGGCGCCGCTTCATGTCCTGACCATGGGAGCTTGGGGGGCACTCGATTTCCCAATTTTTTCTTACCTCAAGTGGGGGTGACAATAAATCTGTGCAGGGTAGGTGAGAGGAGGGGGTGAAATGGTGTGGGGACCACATGACCCTCCACTGCAAACCCAAAATGAAAGTCCGCCCTGGGGTGATGTCTCCCTAGAGGCAGATGCTGGCGGACAGCAAAGCCTGGACCAGAGCTGGTGAGGGCTTCTGGGAGAAAAGTGGCCTGTGATCACCTGGGAAACACCTCCAGCCCCTGGAGGATCTCGCATGCTTCTGCTGGGGGCTCAAGGTGTGGTGAGGAGAGCCAGGAATGTTACCAACAAAAGCTGTCTTCTAGGAGGCCAGTCCTCAGGGCAGGACCGGCCCATGGAGATCACCGCACTGATGGCGGTCTCTAGAAAAGGAAGGACTTGAACCGAGGTCTCTTGGCAGCTGGCATGGGCTTGTTCTTGTGGCCTCAATACTCTCATCTATCCAACGGTCAGATCAGCCTGCCTTGGTCCAGGCTGCCCTGAAACCCAGTGACAGCGTGGGCGGAGAAGCACTTTGGACATGTGGAAATGCTGAGGAAGCATCACCCCATCCGTGCCTACCACCCACCCTGCACCCCCAGAGGTGTGGGAAACGTCCTCCATGAATCAGGGAGACCAGAGGGGCTTCTCCAAAGTGGGCAGGAGGTGAGGGCCACCTCCACCTCTCACGCTCATTTCTCCTGACGGACAGATACTTCCTGCCCGCAAGTGCCTCCTTGCCTGCCCGTGGGAGCATCACTCCCTCTTCTGTGCAAGCCTAACCAGGGACTCCGTCCAAGGTAACTCCTCCCACAAGCATTGGCATCTTGGGAGCAGCTGACAGGAAGCTGAGCACCGCCTGCCCGCATTAGTGATGGGAGGCATCCCCCCAGGGAGGCGTGATGAGAGAGGGAAACCAGCCCCTGCAGCCCTGGGCACTCAGCGCCCACTCAGCTCAGTTTTGGAGAGAGGGTGATCCAGGCTGATATAAAGTTCTCCCCCACAGGAGCCCACCTCAAGGGCCAGAGCCACAGCTGCAGAAAAGTAGAGGCATTCTTGGTGCCCTGGGTCCGGGCTGAGGAGGGCTCAGGGAGAGGGGAGGAGGAACCATTTCAAAGCTCAGCCAAGACCTGGGACCACAGCATCTGGGCCCTGACCAACTTCCTGTGCACATGACCTGGGCCAGCTAGTGGACCCTGAGGTAGAGAAGCGGGGGAAGCAGGGCTGTGGCTCTCTGAGGGAATGTATTTCCTGCCAAATACAGCAAGGGCTGCATCGGAAGTGACAAATACAATTGGCACCTGCAAATCTCGCTGTCAGGCAATGTGTCTGTCTGCCCCATGGGACTGGGAACTCGGCCCAGTAAGGGATCCTGCTGGGGTCCCCACACCAGGCCAGAACCTGACATGTGTACCTAATGACTGATCTAATTCATTGCCAAGTACTGTTTTAGATGCCGGCTGACAGCTGCGAGTTAGACACAATCCCTGCCCCGTGCCGCCCTCCAGCTCCCAGTGACTCTCAGACGCAGCGCCTGAGATGGTGACCAGCGCTTGGGAGAAAAGCAAAAGGGGGAGGAGATCGAACGTGGACATGGCGGAGGGAGGAAGAGCACCCCAGACCAGGGAACAGCAGATGCACATGCCCAGAGACAAGGCAAGAGGGAGGGGAAGAATAGGGGGGCAGCATGGAGGGGACAGGGGGCTGGCCTGCGCTGCGGGGCTGGGTCTCAGATCCAACAGGAGCGTGTAGGCCATGCTGGGTATCCTGGCTTCCCTCTGGGCAGGTTTTTAATCAGAGGAGTGAAATGCTCTGCCTGCTATTTAGGAAACAGAAGGCAGGAGCAGACAAACCAGCTGAGACTGTGAGCCAGGTATGGCCCAGGGAGGCCAGAACGGCGAGAGGGGTTGGATTCTGGATGAACTTGGAAAGTAGAGCCGGCTGCATTTCCTGACAATTTGGATGTGGGACATGAGAGAAAGAGAGGGCTGCAGGTTCAAAGTTTTGTCTTAGGTGAATGGCAGGCAGGGGTTGGTGCGGCCAGGAGGCGCTCAGTGGGCAGCTGTGGGGCTCCGGCCGCCTGTTTGAGCCATTTCACCAGACTGACGCCACATCATGTGACCCAAGTTCAGGGAGACACAGGGCTGGGCATGTCAGCATATGTGTGATATTCAAAGCTGATGACCCTGCCCTAACCGGATTGGCTCAGTGGATAGAGCATCGGCCTGTGGACTGAAGGTTCCCGGGTTACATTCTGGTCAAGGGCATGTACCTTAGTTGTGGGGGCATGCAGGAGGCAGCTGATGGATGTTTCTCATCGATGTCTCTAAGTCTTCTCCCTTTCTCTCTGTAAAAAAAAAATCAATAAAATATTTTTTTTTAAAAAAAGCTAATGACCCAGAGACCACCAAGGGGACGTGACCAGCGGGAGGAGGTAACCAACTAGCTCACCCATGGCCCACAGGCCAAGTAAGGAGAGGGTGGAAATGGACTTAGCGGGTCCAAGGGCAGGGTCCGGGGCTCAAATTTAGCAACGGAGAGGTCCCTGGAATGGTCTGATTGAAGATGGTTACAGAGAGAATGCAAGAAGATGGCCAGCAAGTAGACAGCTCTTTAAAGAAATGTTCCTATAAAGGGAGCAAAAATGGTGGGTTGTGTCTAGAGGGAGCCTGAGGCCAAGGGAGTTTCCCCTGGATGAGAGATTCTAGAGCAAGCCTAGAGGTGCGGGGATGCACAGGGGGAGAGGAAAGCTGCACGAGCGGGAGAATGTCTCAGAAGGTGGGAAGGGATGCTTTCTGGTGCATTAAGTGGAGTGATATCCTTGGGATGGGCACCGACACTTTATCCTAACAACAGGTGGGAGGTGAGAAGGAGGGTGGAGTGCAGATAGCCGTGCTGTAGGCAGTTAGAGCAGAGCAGGGACGAGGGTCGGGCACAGGAACTCACTGGGGCACCAACCCCTGGGTGCCTAGGAAGGGGCAAAACTGGGAAAACAAGTCCCCCCATACCCTTCCCCCTCCCCCACTCCCCCACCCCCGCCCTGGGGAACCTTTCCTTCCCTAACCTTTTCCTCTAAAGATAACTCGCCCTGGACAGTGTTGCTCAGTGGTAGCCAATGCACAGAAGGGTTGCAAGTTCAATATCAGGTCAAAGGCTCCAGTGGGGGCATGTGCTGGAGGCAACCATTCGATGTGTCTCTCTCACAATGATGATTCTTGCTCTCTCTCCTCTTCTTCCTCTCTCTCTCCCTTTTACTCTCTCTAAATATCAGTGGGAAAAAAATATCCTGGGGTGAGGATTAACAACAACAACAAAAACAGTAACATCCAGGCCTCAGTTGTAGTTCAGCTCCGGGCCCAGGAAAACAGCAGAACCAGGGGGGTGACGCCAGGACCAGCTGCCATAACTAATGACCCGCTGCCCTGGTGCCGACCAATCAAATCAGTGGAGATCACAGCCCTGCAAGAGCACACCTGGGAAAGCTGATGGATATTCTATTGAGACCCTCCCCTAAGATTGCCACCTGCAAGAGCAAGATAAATACACTCAGGATGAAGGACCCAGCATATGCTCTCCCCCAGGGGAACACGCCAGTGCCATTCCCGTCCCCCTTCTTCCCTCAAAGGGACCCCACGAAACTTGCAACCTGGGGAGCAAGGGCCAACAGCAGCTCATCCCAGGCTCACCCCCTGAACCTATATCTAAGGCATCCTTTTCTCTGACTTCCCAGTGAGCCAAAGCAGTCCACCCTAGCTGCTGCTCCTGTTGCTTCTTCCAGTGGTTCTCAACCTTTCTAATGCTGCGACCATTTAATACAGTTCCTCGTGTTGTAATGAATCGTAATGTAAATATCTGTGTTTTCTGATGGCCTTAGGCGACCCTGCTAGTGGTTCTCAACCTGTGAGTCACTGCTATAGAGCCTAAGACCATCAGAAAACAGGTCACGACCCACAGGTTGAGAACCGCTGTAAGCTCTCCCTGGTTTCCCTGTCCTGAGCATGTTTTTGCTATGGCCAATGACTTCTTACTTGCTTCCTACACTTTGTCTCTTGATTGAAATCTTCCTTTCAAGAACCAAAGTCTCATTGTCTCGCCGGGGAGCTGCTGGAAGGCAGGATGAGGGGAGGGGGACGGTTTTAGAGGTTTGAGGATAAAGGAGTAGACACGAATGTGTCATCTTTGGGGGTCAGGGGCATGGGCTCCAGGGTCAGGTCACTCTGTCTCCTCTGTGTTTCCGGGTCCCGTCTGTAAAATAATAAAGATTAAGCCGAGAAGAGCGATGGGCTCGGTGAAAGCGTGGGTTCGTAGGACAGCCTCACATGGAGCTGGAAAGCATGCGTGTTTCCCTCGTGCTGAGCAGAGCGGGCGGACAGTCGGGTTAAGCGGCTGGGCCTCTCTCCGTGGAGCAGGATAATAATGGACAGGGACTCGAGGGCAGGGACGAGGAGTGGGCATCAGCAGCCCCGAGGAGTCAGCTGGGTAGAGGGGAGACGTGTGGGGAGGTGAGCAAGAGCAGAGGTGAAGTCAGCATCCTCAGTGTAGGTGTGGTAGGTGCTGGTGAAGATTGTGGGGGTTGGGATGTGGGAACGGGTTGGAAAAGGGGAAGTGGGTGTTTGAAATCTCGGTTCTGGAGGAGATACAGCTACAGGTGGCAACAGGTCAAGAGTATGATGCTTGGGGGTGGGGGCGGGAGTGGAGGCGAGGCCTCTGGAGGTGGAGGAAATGGGAGTGCAGAGCGAGGTGCGGGAGAAAGTGGCCGCGGCTAGGCCTCCCGCTCATAGGAGCTTCCGTGTCGAGACCTGATGGCAGGAGCTTCTGTGTCGAGAACGTATGAAAAACAGAAGGACAGGGACCCGCCAGAGGCACTGAGGAGCGAGAGCCCCTCCCACACGCCAGTGGAGGGCTGTGGGACACAGTAAGGAAGAAGTGTGCTTGGGGGACGGGAGGCTTAGAGGAAGAAGGGAGGAACATTCTGAGAGGTGTTTGAAGACAAAGGGATTCCGACCACAGATGGATAGACCGGGACTTCGGGAGCACAGTGAGGGTTTGGGGAAGAAAGGAAGGAGCGAGGAAGGGAGGAGATGGGCCCCGGGAACAAGGCCTCTCCCAGGAGTTTGCAGCAGCTCGGGTGCCGGGCCATGCCCAGCTGGGCCAGCAGAGGGCACCCAATGCATGGCGGCGTGAGAACCCGGGATCTAACCCTCAGACCAGGCAGAGCCCAGCGGCACTGGGACCTAGGAGGCCCTGCGCTGCCCCGGAGAGTGACCGGGAGGCAGCAGAGGGCACCCGTCTTTATGGTGAGGGAGGCAGAGATGATCAGACAGGGCGGGAAGGGAACGTGCGGGGAGCCCAGTTGCGGGCACTCAGGGATGGCGCAGCCGGACGTTAGGGCAGGAGGCTGGCTTTTGTCTCCTGAGCCCCCGCCCGGTGGGTAGGCTCCAGGGAGGTTCTGAACAGGAGCGGGTCATGACCGGAGCAGAGCCCAGCTGGTCATGACCAGCTTTCCCCAGCCCCACCGGCCGCACTAGGAGTCACTCCCTTGGGCCCCACTCAGGACTTACTCCAGACCCGCCCCACCCACAGCCTCTCTTCCCAGGGGCCCGTGGCCTGCCACTCGTGGCGAAAGCGGAGGCCACAGCACGGGCCTCAGGCTTTGCCTCTCCACCAGGCACCTGCTCTCTCCTAGAGGGAGGAGATGCCCAGCAGGCTGTGGGCCGGCCTCCCCCCCCCCCTCCCGGCTTTCTCCAGGAACTGCCGGGGACAGTCCATCTATATACCAAAGCTCGCTGTCGCCTCCTCCGCCAGCCTCTGAGCACACTCGGAGCTCTTCCACCCTAAAAACGAAGATAAGCAAAACAGAGCGAAAGTCCCCATTGCCGTCTCCGATGGGCTGGGGCTGCTTTCGACACTGGGTGACATTAAAACAAGCGAACTCCTGTCCTCATTGGCCCTCACACTTGCACAGTAAAGCATACGAACAGGCCACGTTTACACCATGTGAGCCGGGGACGGGAGCTGGGGAGAAAATTGAAAAGGGAAGGGGGTCACTCTGGCCAGTGCTGTTCAGTAGTCAGGGCCTCAGGCACTGAAGGGTCTCAGATTCGATTCCCGGGCACATGCCTGGGTTGCAGTTCACTCCCCACCCCCAGTCAGGGCACTTTCCGGAGGCAACTGTAGATGGGTCTCTCCCTCCCTCCCTGCCTCCCTTCCAACTCTCGCTGAAAAGCAATGGAAAAAATATCCTCAGGGGAGGATTAAGAATAAAAATTAAGAGAAGGGAAGGGGTGGAGCGCTAAACGTCCGGGTGTAAGGGAAGGTCCAGCTCCTACGGCTACTGCTTGGGGCTCAGGCCACACCTCCCCCAACCCCGCCACCCTGACCACCTCCTCAGTCCTGCTGTGTTTCTCCCAGAGTGGCCCAGGGTCCCCCTGCATCAGAGCTGCGGGGTGGGGGTGGGGAACCAGTCTGTGAGAAGCGCAGAGGCCTCCCGCTGGCCTGTGAAATCCAGGGATCTGCACCTCATGAGCTCCCGGGAGGCGCTGAGGCAGACCAAAGGGGGGAACCGCAGATTTACCCCCTGAAAATGTAGCACTGCTTGGGCCAGTCCAGACGCCCCCCTCCCTCTGCAGCCACCAGGCGACCGGGTGCAAGCGCCTCACAGGCTACTACTCCCTTCTGAGTGCACCTCCCAGCATCTTCCCCTGATAACTCCTACACATCCTTGAAACCCTCCCCAGAGTAGCCTCCTCCAGGAAGTGCTCCCAGGACAGACAGGCCTGGGCAGCAGATGAGACAGGACCTGGGACTGGGATGCAGAGCGCAGTTCCACTCCCAGCTCTGCCGCTGAACCCACGGCGGGACCCTGGGCAAGCCCCCGCGCCTCTCTAAGCCTCAGTTTACTCGTCAGTAACATGGTGACCGTCATCCTGGCCTTTCCGAGGAGATGTGGGACCGAATGAGATGACAGGGATGAAAGCGCTTCACGTCCTCGGAGCACACGCAGCGGGAGAGACTCAGGCATGCGGGGAGAGGAAGGACAGGTGCTGTTAGGGGTCAGATGGCAGCCACACTCCACACAAACATGCCCCACTGTATCCCACACTGGACATTGGGATCCAAAGACCCCAAAGGCATGCACCCAATTCGCATCAAGGGCCATGAGGTCTCGGGTGCAAGGAAAGAATCCGGTGGCAGCAGCCCCAGGGCCCCAGGCAAGTGAGGCTGGCGACCAGGAGGAATGTGCCATTGGCAGCTTCCAGGGTGGCTAGGCCTTCACCTCTGTCCGAAATATTTCCATCACTTCCTGGTCAGGGTGTTAATGGTGCAGGGAAGGCAGCCATCTGAGCGGGAGAAGGGCCAGAAGCCCTGGGGCCCTGCCCAGCCACAGCCTCTTTAACCGTGTTCCCAGGCCTCACACCAGCCCTGGGAGGTGAGCAGACAGGGCTGCTGCCCAGTGTAAGGGTGAGGAAACAGAGGTGGGAGGAGAGCCCAGAAAGAATAAGGGCCAGGTCTTGCCCTAGCCGGTTTGGCTCCGTGTATAGAGCGTCGGCCTGCGGACTGAAGGGGCCTGGGTTCCATTCTGGTCAAGGGCACATGCCTGGGTTGCAGGCTCAATCCCTAGTAGAGGGCAGGCAGCAAGCAGCCAATCAATGATTCTCTCATCATTGATGTTTCTCTCTCTCTCCCTCTCCCTTCCTCTCTGAAATCAATAAAAAAAATAAAAATAAAAACAGAATAAGGACAGGGTTTGGACCCCTGTGCCAGGCAAAGGTGCTCCCTGGGGGGAGGTGGGCGGCATTGGCTGGCACCCTGGTATTCCGAGGATCGGGCAGATGGCTTGGGCATCATCATTCAGGGAGGAAGGAGCCCCAAGGGAGGAGGAGGCAGGAGAGGGAGAGAGCCAAGTAAACTGGAGTCACTGGGGACAGCAAGCTGCCCCGCCCAGTCTCCCCGCTCTAAAGGCACAGGAAGGGGCAACATAGTCCATCCCAGGTTCCTCACAGGAGTGAGCGCTGGCTTGAGCCACGGTGATGCCCAGGCTCCCGGTCCTGTCCTGGTGCCGCCTCTGCCCCGCTCCTCCCAGGGCATGCTTCCCTCGTCCCGTCTGGTGCACTGCCACCGGCGAACATCAGATTCACCTGCCAGTGGCCAAGAACGGCACCGGCACCGGGAGGATTCTGGCTGTGACAGCGCAGAGGCCGGGGGCCCCCGGGCCTGGTGGGCAGTCGGCGCGGTCCTTCCGTTCCCTGCTGCCTTTGTCCTCTCCTCCGCGCTCCCAGGGTCACTTTCCCGCAGATAATCCTGGGTTTGTTGTGAGAAGAGGTGGCAGCGCTGCTTGTTCTAAACCTGTGTTTACGGCCAATACAGGTGCTGCCAACCGTCAGCCCCACCTGCAGACCCTGCAGCTGCCCCTGTCCTGGGGCCCCAGGCCTGCACCCCCAGATCATCCTGGTGCCCGTTCGGCCCTTCCTCCCGGTCATCCGGCCGTCCGCCCAGAGAGCCAGCTTGGCAGGGAGGCTGAGGGCAAAGGCCTGGAGGCCTGACCTGAGGGTGTGAGGCCCCACACGTCCTGGGAGCTGAGGGCCCTGCCAAGGTCAGGGGGTCCGGCCTCAGAGCCCAGAGGGAGAGGTGGAGGGGAACCCCAGCCCCGCAGGGCGGCTCCTGGGACTTTGCGTGGTCCACCTCTTCCAGCTAAGCCTGGAGTTTCTGGGTGTCCCTGGGATGTCTGCCGCCTCCTTCCTCAGGTTGGAAGCACACGCTGTTAGGAGTCAAGCCCCGTCTCCATCGCTGTCTGAGTCTGCGCTCCCGCCTGCCCACAGGCGGCCAATGGCTCCCTCAGGCTCCCTGAGTGGAGGGAGCTACTTCTGGCGCCCGATATTTTTTTTATTTTTTTAAAAATAGAAGCCGAATCATTTTTATTTTCTGGATATAAGTAAGTTATTTTTCTGATTATTGTTTACATGTAGAAATTCCATAAAGAAGAATCCCATCACCCAGAGCTATCTCTGTAAGTTTCTGTATTTATGTCTCCGCATAGGGTCCTATTCTCTATCTGCCGGGAGTCGCTTACACAAACAGGGGCTACGTTTTCTCACATAGCACCTGTGTGTGCTGACAGGAGTTCTCAGGTCAGAGGATTAACGCTTGGCATTTTCTTCATGATTCCAAGACAGCGGCATCCTCTGAGTCTGTATTCAAGGCCAGCAAAACGGACCACTCCTGCTTTTTCTTTCAGAAGTGGCCCCAACGAATTTCTCTCCGGGTCGCAGTGGCCAGACTGGCCGCGGCGAGCAGGATTGTGGTGACTGGCTTCGGTTCGGGTGATCACGTCATCATCAAGGAACGAGGGAATTAATAGTGTGTGCTGCATTCTACTTTATTATCCCTCTTTTTATTAATTACATATCATAAACATCTTCCCACATCAAGAAATGAGGCGAGTAGTCATTTTAATGGCCGTACGCCGCTCCCTGGCATGGCATTAGTTAACCAAGCTCCTGTTGCTGGCTGTTTGGGTTATCCCTATATTGGAACCGTCGTGAACAAGGCCACAATAAACGCCTTCTGGAAGGACATCTGGGCTGATTGTTCCCTTAGATAAGTTTCTGCATGTGGGGACACTAACCGCCCACTGCCATATTACCCCCATCACTGGCATCGTTTCTATTCCCCAGAGCCATGTCCAACAGAACCCTGCGCCCCCACATTCTGCCACCGGGGGTTGTCATCTTCATAAAATGTGTCCAGTGCCAGGGGTGAAACCTGGTTTCCGGTTTTAATTTGCATTCCTTTTGATTATTTCTGAGGTTGACCATGTTTTCATTTGTTTTTTGTTTGTTTTAATCCTTACCCAAGGATATGTTTTCTTACTGGTTTTAGAGAAAGAAAAATTGAAGGAGAGAGAGAGAGAGAGAGAGAGAGAGAGAGAGAGAGAGAGAGAGACATCGGTTGCCTCCTGTGCCTGCCCTGACTGGGGCGTCGTACCGGCAACCTTTTGGTGTATGGAAGGATGCTCCAACCAACTAAGCCATCTGGCCTGGGCTCATTTGTTTCTTTTGTGGGGTCACGGATCTTTTATGTGGCTGAAATCTTTTTCTTTTCCTGCGTGAGCTCTCTCTCTCTTAAAATTGTGATGCTCTTTGGGCAGCTCCGAGTATTACCAAGTCCTCCTTTTACAGAAACCCAGGGCTCTGGCCTGCCACTCCGGCTGCCTGGCACAGTGCTTCAGCACGGGGAGGAGAAGTGGGATCTCGTCCACCTCCCCCTAACCACAGAGAGGACAGAGGGCTGGGACATGCCCAAGGTCGCGGCAAGCAGTCAGCAGGAACCCAAGCTCTTGCCCTGGGACCACTCTCTTGCCCAGTGAAGGGCAGGGGCCATGTCTCCAGGCCTTTTCCTCCCGGAGTGGAAACTTCCAAAGTCCCTCTGACATGCAGGAGGGTGAAAGGAGCAGGAATTCCTGCCATGGTACACCAACCTGGAGCCTGGGGCTGAAAGCTGGAACCCCGGGCTTCACTGAGACTGCCCCGCCCCCGCCCTGCTGTGCCCCACACCCCGGGGACCTCCAGAAGACCTCTTGTACCCTTCCCCCCCCTCCTTTAATCCACCCGCTAGAGGGGACTGGAAGGCAGCTGGGCCAAGGGAGCAGGCACAGAGTGGAATATTCGCACAGGCCTCAGAGCTGGGGTGGTTAGAGCAGAGCCCCCTGCACCCCTGCTCTTCAAACTGTCAGAAAGCTGCCGACCTTCCTTTCTAAAGAAACGCACAGCACAGCGCCCGAGGAGGGCGGCCCAGCGGTGAGGGAGGTGGAGGGGCGGCCTGGCAGCCAGGAGCCGGCCTCCAAGAGGCCTCTCTGCTCCGCTGACCGGGAGCAAGTTCACAGAACGTCAGCTTCAGACAAGGCCACTCTGGGACCCTGATGTCGAGGCAAGTCAGGGCCACTCGGCAGCCAGGGCCCGGCACGGCAGCATGAGCGTCGTCACAGCACAGCAGCGAGAGCACATGCCTGTGCTGGCAGGGCGCACCGCGGCTCCCACGGTGCCCGCCATTTACGGCTTTGGCAGCTGGTGGTCCCCCTCAGTGAGGAGCTGCATCAGGTGCGCATCACAGAACTAGCCCTGCTTCCCGATCCTGCACCCTCTCCCCCCCGCCCTGTCACCTCGCACCAGCCCAGGTCCCACAAGTCCTTCCTCACCCTCCTACAGAGATGCCCCCCTGGGGTGCTCTCCTCACTGCAATGAGTCTCCACCCAACCATCAGCCACAGGAGAGCTCCTGGTGGGCACCTGCAGGCCTCGGAGATGGGTTCCTTCAGACACCCCCACTGCCGAACCCCTGCCCAGGTCAAAGACAGGGGCCCACACCCCCCTGTGTACATGAGGAAACAGGTCCACAACGCGGCGGACCTGTGAGGCCACAGAGTCAGGTGCAGATGGAGCTTATCATCCAGATGGGATGAGAGTGAAAGCGCCCACTAATAGCTACGCAGCATCATTGGACTGTCCTGGGAGACCAGGCGTGGTGTCTCCCCATTTCACAGCAAGGTGGAGGGGGAGCCATACTGCAGCCCAGACCCACGTCTTGCCATCTCTCTCCGCCATCCCAAGCCTTCGGCCCAATAGGATGGCATTGGTGTCTCTGTGCTGGTCGCCTTGCAGGAGAGGCTCTCGGCTCTCTGCTTTCTGGCAAGGCCTGAGGGACGCCCCCCGGGGCCACTCAGGGACACTGAGGCCTGGGGGATGGCCCCTGTGGTGACTCAGGGACACTGGGCCACTCGCGTGCCACAGCACACAGCGTCCCACCTGGCCACCCACTGTGTTTGGTGTGCACTTTCCAGAGGGCGCCCACAGTGCCCGCCGGGCATGCTGCCTCATTTACCCGGGCCAGAGGGGACCAGGTGGCTTTACGTAAAAGAATGTGCAGGTGAAGGAAAGTGACCCTTTGAAATGTCGCAAGCAGTTTTATTTTAGCCGTCCGTGCTGGCTGTTTCGGATGCAGCTCACCCTCCCGGCGGGGCGTGTAAACAGCACAGAAACACACTCCACCTCGCCAGTCGGCCCAGTCATGGCTGGGAACCCCCGGCCTGGCACAGGGTTGTGCCCAATATGCCTTTCACTGCCCAGGTATTTATATTGGAGGAGCGGGGTGTTGGAGGGTTGAGGAGGCTGTGCCCTTCTGACCCAGCACAGCGGGCATCCCCTCCCCACTGTGGGTCCCCAGCCCAGACACAGAGGCTCAGCCCAGGCAGAGGTCTCCCCGTCCCAGAAGGCCCCAGTGCACCTCTAAGTCCGTGGACCTGGTTTGAGGTAGTGCCACTGCCCCTTCCCCTGAAGATCTGCCGGGTCCCTGTGTGGGGACTCTGAGGGGCGTGGCCGAGCGGAGCAGACTGATAGCATTGATCTGCCCTGCGTGATGCAGCTGATGGGACACAGGGGCATCTTCAGGGGCTGCTGCGCAGGCTGCCCCACTTGCCGCAGACTCGCTGGCCCCAGGTTACCCTGCTGCCTCTGCTGACCAGTGTTTCCTCTGCTCCCACCTCGGCCCCTACTCTGCACTCTGTCCCTAACTTATAAGAAACCAAGCTCACTAGATTGTGAGTCCTTTGAGGGCAAGAACTGCTATCAATCAGTTCATGTCTCTGTCTCCCTAAAGATCCTGGCTTAGTGTCTGGCACAGAGTAGATGCTCAGTAAACGCCACCTGAGTCAAACTGAATTAGGACAGGAAGTTCCATTTCAACTCACAATCCTAAACCAATGCAGGGCGCGGGGCTGTTGAGGGGGCTTTTGCCCGGCCTTGTGACTCCCATGCAGGCCTTGCGAAGTCTGAGTGCCGGAGAGTACAGGGCGGAGCTTAGGCGTGAGGGGAGTCAGGGAGAGGACGTTCTCTGCAAAAGCTCCCTGGGCTCTGGTCAGCTCCGCACGCCTCAGCCAGCACTGGGCACAGGGGGTACAATGTGAGGAAAGCAAGGGCGCTGGCCTCGAGCAGTCCTGGTCCAGTGACAGGCATGCAAGACCCCGAGGCGGCAGGAAGGAGCCAGGAGGCCGTGGTCCCCGGAGGCGGTGACAGCAGGAAAGGCTATATCAGAGGAGGGATATCTGTGCGAGGGTTTGAACGACGAGCACAAATTTGGTAGGCCGACGAGGGTCAAAGGCCTTCCTGGCAGACAGATGGCGTGGGAGGGCATGGGTAGCAGCGCACATGTGTGCACGTGTGTGTGTGTGTGTGTATAGTAGGACATGCCTTGGGGTTGAGGAGCAGAGGGTATGGCATGGGCTGGTGGAGGAGTAAGTTGGGAGGTCAGCAGAGGTCAGTCATGGGAGGTTTTGGATCCCATAAAACAGGAGCCACAGGAGGGATGTGGGTGGGGGCACGCAGTTAGCCCTGGGTGAAGGAAGATCACACGGCATCCCGGCCAGACTACAAGACTCAGCAGGAACCGGCACCTTGAGAGGCCTTCTCAGGGGATCAGAGAGCCAGCGAAGCCCCAAGGAGGCGCCTGTTCGCAGGCAGCTCTGGGGGGAGGCAGAGAGGGCTCCGGAAGCCCCAGCTGCTGCAGGTCTCCTAAATGAATCACCTTCAAAGCTCTAACCCCCCGAAATAACAGTGGAGTGGCCATGATCCACTGGAAATAATCGCCCCTTCCCTGCCTGTTCCTTTACAGTTCGCCAGGTGCTCCAGGACCCACTGTCTCCTCTGGCACTCCAGACAACCCCATTTTGCAGATGGGGAAATCGAGGCCCTGTGAGATCACACAGGGCTAGAGGCTGTGCCAGGCTAGCGCCCAGGGGCAGTTCCATCTAGGTCCTGGGCCTCGGGCTCAAAGCCCAGTTCCTTGTCTGGGAGGGGGTCCCCGGGGCTGTCCGGCAGCCCATAGTACAAGTCCTCCTCCTCCTGCTCCGGCTCCTCTGCACCCGAGTCGGAAGCCTCGTCCTCCTCTTTCGTCCTCGGGGACCGCTGCCAGCGGCTGGCGAGGGCTGCATCCTGCCACTGTCCCGCAGGAGGTGTGTCCTCCGACGTGGGGGCATCGATCAGAGCAAAGTCATGGAAGCGGTCCAGCTGGCACCTGCAGGCCCAGGGCTCCCCTGGCGGGGGGCCAGGCTCCGCCCCCTCAGGCGGAGACGGGTTGGGGCTGCCGCCCTCACTGGAGCCCACATCCATTTCATCTTGGAAGGAAGCCAAAGGTGCAGGACCCCGGGGAGAGACTGGGGAGCTGCAGGGACAAAGCCAGAGAGAGTAAGGGTAGCTTGAGTCAGACTGCCTGGGTCTCAGCCTCCGCCGCTGGCTGCAAGCCCAGGGCAGGTGACCCCCTGTCTGGGCCTCAGTTTCCTCCCCTGTGAGGTGGAGGGAATAAGAATATTCACTCCTCGGGAGCCTCTGAGGTTTTCAGCAGATCCTGTGTTCCAAGCACTTTGCACAATGCCTGGCACCTAGTAGGTGCTCAAGAAATGAGCCATTGTCATGTTATTATCCAAACCGGGTCATTCCTCCACTTCTCCACTCACTCAGGGTTCTCCTCTGGGCCCTCAGCCCCCAGCTCACCAGGTGTCACCTTCTGCTCCCTCACCTGCCTCCCCCATTGGACCAAGAGCTCCTGCAGGGTGGGAGCCATCAGGCCTGGCAGGGAGCAGGTGCCCAGGAGCAGTGGTAGGAGGAGTAAATACATGGATGAATAAGGAGCCCAAGTCACAAACATCCAGGGATGGGGTGGGATGGAGAGTGACCTGCCTGAGGTCACGAGCACATCAGGGGCAGGGTCTGAACTTGAAATCAGGTCCTCTGGCTCCATGCCTCTGCCCCCCACCACACTGCATTCAGGCAGTGCAGACGTCTATGGCATTGCTGACCCTTAAATGCACCATTGTTCCATCTCCACAACACCCCTCAGAGGTGGGGGACATGTTCCCATGTGGGGAAACAGGCTCAGGACGGTGAGAAGCTTGCCCAGGTTATACAGCAGTGCTGCTGGGATTCGAACCCAAGCCTGACTAAGCCCCGATTCAAGCATCTGCTACCCCTGCTGCTCTCTAAGTGTCCCCACCCCACTGACCTCTCGACTGTATGTACCCAACCATCCGTCATTGCCCACATCCCTCCTCCTTCACCCCAGAAGTGGCAGCATCCCTCCTCCTGCACCCCGCACACGCACCTGGGACTGCTCTGAGTTGGGTTTCTTCCTCCCGCGTCCTCACCCGAGCCCCTGTGGACCACCACAGCAGCCTCCATCCAGGCCTGAGCATCGCGAGGGCCACCTTCCCCTCCGTCACCAGCTTGGAGCTGCTGCCGCCCCCGCTCAGGGGCCAGCAGGGGGCGGGGGTCCTCACTGTAGCCCAGGACCTTCATCTGGATGTGGCTGAAGTCGGGCAGGCTCTGGTCATAGGCGGCGTCCTCCCACAGTCTGACGTAGGGGGTCTGGGGGCTAGATGGGGGCACGGCAGGAGGGAGAAGAGAGAACAGGCAGGTGGGCAAGGCTTCATTCGGCAGACAGAGCCCTCCCCTGGCCCACCTGCTCTGGCCACCTGGTCCTCCCTGATCTCCAAGAGGCCCTCAGCGGCATCATGTGTCTACTTCATGGAGGGGAGTCTGAGGCCCAGCAAGGCAAGGCAGGTGGCAGAGCTCAGCCCCTCCGCCCGCGTTCCTCTCACTCCGTGTCTCCAAAGTTAACCCCAGGGAGCAACTGCGAAAGGGAGACCAGTCGCAAGGACTGAGTTGGCTGGGCTCAACAGGCTCTGCTAGGTCCTCACTGGAGAAGTGAGAGCGATTATTCTGAACACCTCTGAGCGGAATAATCATTCTCATTTTTCCAATGAGGACAGAGCAGCTGTATTTAGTTTATCATTGTCTGCGGGCCTCTGTCAGGCCGCTCATCCAATCCTCTCCCTAACTCTGGGAGGTACTGAGGCACGAGACAGCGAGCTTGGTGCTGGGGCTCTGACATCATGTTTCCTACTGCTCTCTCCAGTCCCTCCAGAAAGTGAGGTGCAGAGACTAGGTCCCCCGCAGGTCCCACGGCTGAGAAGTGCCGGGAGGAGCCAGGAACTCAGGGCAGCAGGAGCCTGGGCTCTGTCACAGCTGCTCTCCCCACGCGACTGGTCCTGAGGCTGGGCCCCCGTGCCCACCCAGGACCTGTCAGCTCACTCCCCAAAACATCTCTGGTCGCTCTGGGCCAGGAACATAAAATGCCATCAGGACTTCCTTCCCCCAGCAGAGCAGGGAGCGATCAAGAGCCCAGCCGGACCCTGGACCTGCACCAGGCCTCCTGAGCACGGAGGGACAGCCTCCTGGGGCTGGAAGGGGGAGGCCGGTCCCGTCTCTCCCAGGACGACTCTCCCTGCCATGTCCTGCTGAGCCACCACCTTGAGAGACAAAAGCAGGTGTGGTCTGATCTGTCCCCGATTCCCTGTGGGCTTGAGGCTTGTCCTTACACTTCTCGAGCCTCAGTTTCCACTTCTGTATAAAAGGCTGGACACCCCTCTGCTCCCCCTCACAGGGTTTCTATGAGGACTGAAGGAGGACATGGGGGCAAAATGTCTGGTTCAGCCTGTGGATCAAAGGAAGCTCTTCTTACTAATGACGGCACACACTTACCAAGGGCCTACCATGCACCAGGTTCTGTTCTTAGCACTTTGCTTATAGAATTCTCTCACTGAACCCCCAGGAAGAAGGTACCATGAATGTCCCCGTTTTACAGAGGGGGCAAAGAGAGGCACGCCACTTCCCCAAAGTCACCCACAGATGGTGGCGGAGCCAGCCTCATGCCCCCGGTTTACTGGAGTCGGAGTCACAGCTCTTTGGGATTTCGGGTCAAACCTGACTTTGATTTTGGCCTGCCACCGGTTCACTGACAGATAGGATAAAGTCCTGACCCGCAGTTTCCTCACCGGAGTGATAATGCTTGCCTCACAGAATTGAGGGCTGACCACAATCCATGATTTCAAACAGTATGCTCTTAGTAGGGTGGGAAGACCTGGCCAGAGCCTGGAGCGAGGGGAGGAGACACTGTCCACCCTCCACCCACTCCTGCACTCTCCTCTGCCAGGGGAGACTTGGTCACTGCCTCACTCAGCGGGTCACTGCTCCTCCCCCTTCCCCCTTCCCAAGCACAGAGGGCCCAGCACCTACCTCTTCATCTCGGCAGTGAGTCCGTTCTCCAGCAAGCCCAGCGGCTTTGGGGACATGATGCCTTGGAATTCAGAGTCAGCAGGGACAAAGGCGATCTGCAGGGCCAAGGGGAAGCGGCTTCTCTGCAGCTGCCCACACCCGCCCTTGGCCGCTGCTCCCCCCAGAGCACGGCCTAACCTCCCCACATGCCTGGGGAGAGAGGCCCACCAGGGAGGGCTTGCCCTTTCCACAGGAGACGGGTATGCTCAAGGCCAACACCAGTGGGTGGATGGAACCCTGTGCTCCTGCTCCCACCTGGCTCTACATCCACCCAACAAGCATGCATTGAGCACCTGCTGTGTGCCAAGCACTCTTGCAGGCCTGAAGGGTCAGCAGGGAGTGAATGAGACAAACGTCCCTGCCCTAGAGTGGCTCACATCCTGTCATTTACCACCTCCTCATCCAGTTCCCGGAAGGTGCCTGGCACTTGGTCCATATCTGACAAATGAGGGGAACATGTTTCTTGACACAAGAGGCTATGATGGGGGGCAAATGACTGGAGTTGTGCCCACCAGTCCCTGTCCCTGAACTTTCAGGGATCAAGAGGTATCTGCAAGTGTGGCCCGTGGGATGGGCACAGGGTGGCAGAGGGGAATAGGTCATAAAGAAGGCAATGGAATGAGATAGGAGCCTGCCTTTGGGAACACTGGATGAGAATCCTCCTTCGGGCAGGCAGAGCCCCCCTGTCTTCCTCTGTAAAACGGGGCTAGCCTCGAAGAGATATTTGCTGTATTCTTCATAGGAGTCAGGAGACGAAAGCAACCCAGGTGTCCCTCCCTCCACAGATGAAGGGATAAGTAAAATGTGGTCTACCCAGGCAAGGGAACGCTAGCCAGCCTTAAGAAGGAATGAAGTTCTGGATAAAACACGAAGAAATAAGCCAATCACAAAAAAGGTAAGTTCTGTATGACTCCACTTATATGAGGAATCAGAGTATTCAGAGTCACAGAGACAGAGAGTAGAATGGTGGTTGCTGCAGAGGGTTCAGGAAGGGGATGAGGTGTTATTGTTTAATGGGTAAAGAGAAGTTGTGTAAGATGAAGCGTTCTGGAGAGCTATGTAAATGCAATTAACACTTAAAATGGTGAAGATGGTAAATTTTATGCTGTGTATTTTATCACAGTTTAAAAAAATAAGACTAGCAATGCTTGTCTCCTGGGGTTGCTGTGAGGATTCCTTGAGATAATACATAAGGAACACCCAGCACAATGCCTGGCACATAGTAGCTGCTCAGTAAATAATAGTTGGGTGCAACTGAAGATGAAGTTACCTTCTGAATCTTACTCTCCTCAACTGAAAATTTTTTCAACTAATATTTGATGAGACCCTCTGTGTTGTACCAGGTTCATAAATAGCAGCACCCTTTTCCCTCCTCATAGAGTGCAGTAAGAGACACTTGTCTGCATCAGAAAAGCTCCCTCCTGCTGGGGAGACAGGAATAACAGATGGAGGGGTTCTTAGAACTCCTGGGAGGGTTAAGCCTCTCCAAGGGTATAAGGCAGGGACAGGGGCCTGGGTATCTCCCACACCCACTAGGGATATCCTGCACTTGCCAGCTGGCTCTGTACTCTAAAGAAGCTGTCTTTTCCTCTGCCTCAATATCTCATGATCCAGTCACTATATTCCTCCTTATCATCATCACCATCATCATCACCATTACTATTATCATTATCACCACCACCATTATCATCATGACTTCCATTAACATCATCATCAC
>JAAGEH010000030.1:14919241-14963006 GCA_011751065.1 Lasiurus cinereus
CCTGTGTCCCCCGAGCCAGCACAGACTCTGGTCCAAGTCCTGGCCCTGACATACACTATCTGGGTGTCCTTGGACAGGTTACTTAGTAACATCGAGGTGCCTCCGTTCCCTCATCTATAAGTGGAGTAAATAATCATCCCTACTTCAGAGGACTGCTATATGGATTAAAAGAGTAAATATTTGAAAAGCACATAGAACAGTGTCTGGCCCGTGGTCAGTACTACACAGGTGTTTGCAATTATTGCTGCTGTTATTATTCCTGCTTTATTTCAGATGAGGCTGAGGCTCAGTGGAGTTGCATGATCTACTTCAAGTCCTATTGCTAGTTAGTAGAACCAGGAGAGGGTCCCAGTCAGTCTGACGCCTGCGCTTGGGCTCTTCACCACTGCACTGCTCTGCCCCATACCATGCTAAGCTCAGCTTTCCACCTCTTCCAGGAAGCCTTCCTGGATTTCCCCATATATCCATGTCTGTGCCTCTCTCACAGCTCTAACTGCCCCATGGGGAGGCCGCTCTATCTCTGTCATGGGGCTTTAAACTTCTCCAGGATTGTGCTGATCACCCTTCAAGTCCCCAAGGCAGAGACAAAGCCTGGTCCTGAGCAGGAACCCCATGAGAGTTTGCTGAGCAAATGCATGATGACGGAATGGTGCCCCCACCTATGGCCCCAACCTGCAGCCCCCACCCTTCTCCACTAACCTGCAGCTCTCCTTCTCCAACGGCTCCACAGTGAGGTAGTACAGGTCTCTGGAGAGGTGATATGGGTCACTTCGGGGTGACCCCCAGGCATGGGCCTTGATGGACCACAGCAGGCCAAGGAGCAGCAGCAAGCCACCTGCCCCAAAGCAGAAGAAGCTGATGGACCTGAGCAGGGACCTGGGGGCCTCAGGCGCAGGGGACCCAGTGGGTGAGGCCAGCTGGCTGGGTTGAACACCCTTGTCCCCTTCACTCCACCACGCGAAGCAGAGGGTCCCAGCGATCAGAAACACTGTCCCACTGACCGACATGCAGTAGCGGAGGGTGGAGGCCACTCGGCCCCTGTCACAGTTCTGTACATGCAGAGAAAGAGGAGAAGAAATGGGCACGTAAGCAACCTGCCGAGTACTGGGAGCCTGGGTTCTAGTTCTCCTCCACCTGAGGTCATGGGCAACCCTGGCGAGGTCATCTGCGTTCTCTGTGCCTCCGTGTCCTCATCTGTGTGATAGAGATGATGCTCCTAACTTTGCAGGGCTGTTTTGAAGGTCACAGTGGCTGTGTCTGAAGTTGCTCACACCATGCTGGGATGGAGGAGGAGTTCAGTACCAGTGCCAATGTCTGCTCCTGGCCCCCTCCAGGCCTTAGAGGCCTCATCTGCCCAGTGGGTATAAGACTCCACAGGCTGGGAGGGAGAAGAGCCAACACCTGAGTCCATCAGGCCTGCCAGGGTCGGGCTCACTGGTTACACAGTCCTCACTTCACCCAGTCACAACTCCGAGAGGTCGACAGGGTCACCTCCATCAGACAGAGGAAGACATGAAATGCAGGACAGGAAAAGGAGCAAGCGTGAAGGAGGGCGCGGAGATGTCTGAAGGTAATATTCATGATCTTAAGCAAAATTGTGCACAAAAATGTCCACAGTGGCCTTATATATAATGATCCTAGCTTCGAAAGAGCCAAAATATCCAACTCTGGGGAAATGGTGAGGAAACCATGGCACAACCTCTAGATGGACTATTAATGACTTTTTTAAAAAATCAAGCTCAGCACAAATGTTTAACAACAGGAGGGAAATGTTTTTTGATATCTTACTTTTTTTCAGCTTAGAATACCTAATTACCCATATGGTGTTATCTCAACTAGGTAAAGAAAACCTGCACAGGGAAAAACCAAAACAAAAAAACAGTAGGAGAAAATCTGGGCCCAGACAGAAAGGAGTTAAAACATACCCTGTTTCCCTGAAAGTAAGACATCCCCCGAAAATAAGACTTACTTCCAGTTTTGCCTCTCGCTGTAATATAAGGCATCCCTCCGAAAATAAGACCTCCCCGATAATAAGGCCTCCCCCAAACATAAGGCCTCCCCAGAATATAAGGCCCCCGAAGCTACCGTAAGGCATATAACTCCTGATTTAAAGAGACCTTGCACTGCCTGAACAGCTCCAGCTGTGCTGCAGCCAATCAGTGAGCTGATTTGTGATGACAACTACTACTGTACCGTATACAAGTAATAAATTTCTTTTTTTTTTGTTCAACAATAAATGTGTACCATATTATTCTTCTTCATGGAAAAATAAGACATCCCCTGAAAATAAGACCTTTGGGAGCAAAAATTAATATAAGACACTGTCTTATTTTCGGGGGAACAGGGTATGTGTGTGTGGTCCCCAAAGGCGTTGTACCTGCTGTTCTCTTCCTGGTAACTGCCCATTATCTCTCCTCAAGGCTCAGCTCAGCCCCACCCACGAAACCTTTGCCAGTGACACTTTAAATGCCCAATCCCCTCGGCCTTATTGGACCACAGCACTTACCTGTCTGTGATAAACTTCTCCTTTGCTTGTCCATATTTGACCTTGTTCGCTGCTCTATCCCCCAATGCCTAGCACATCATAGCTGCTAAATAAAGATTTGTTCAAGAAATTCCCTTAAATGAGGGGGATAGTGTTGCTGGCCAAATATTTGTATGTGAAAAGCCTGCTCACAGCTGGAAGAGTGGGAGAGGGGGGATTCCAGAGGATTCCAGCTGCTTCAGCACCCAGCCATGAAGCAGAGGCCTGGCTCTGGTCCCCACACTGCAGCTCACCAGCTGTGTCCCGGGCTGAGCCTCTCCACTGCTCTGGGCCTGCTGCCTCATCTGTACAAGGAGTGGGTGCTCCAGCAGGCTGCTGGGAGAACTCAGTGTGGTACCATCTCCCCTCCCAAAAGCTGAGCCAGAGAAGCAGGGGACTCACAGACCTCAGAGAGACTTCAATGGCCAGAAACACCTTCCAAATGGGAGTCTGTCCAGCCAGACGTGGTACATCGGAACAACGCCCTGGGGAGCAGCTATTCAAAGGCATGCTCCTAGGGGAGCAGAGGGGGGGTGCACCATGTTCAAGATACAGTAGGTGAAGCTTCAGATTTCAAAAGGGCATGTTCCTACCAGAGGGGGGGAGTGAGGGGTAGAAAGGGGAAGGGGCTTAAGGAGTACAAACTTCCTGTTATAACATAAGTCACAGGGATGGAAAGTACCGCATAGGGAATAGAGTCAATAACATCGCAATAAACTATGTATGGGGGCAGATGGTTACTAGGTTTATTGCGGTGCTCACTCTGTAAGGTATATAAATGTTGAATAACAATGTTGTACACCTGAAACTAATATAATACAGCAGGTCAATTATAATAAAAAATAAATTAAAAAATTTTAAAGAGTGTTCCCAAATGTGTTTTAAAATGTATGTGTGGTGTCCTGGCCATGTGGCTCAGTGGGCTAGCATCGTCCTGCACACCACAAGGTTGCAGGTTTGATTCCCAGTCAGGGCACATACCTAGGCTGAGGGCTCACTCCCTTGTCAGGATGCATACAGGAGGCAACTGATCAATGTTTCTCTCTTACACTGATATCTCTCTTTCTCTTTCTCATCAATTAAAACAATAATTAATAAATTATATTAAATCAAATGTGTGTGGTTAAGAAATAAATCCACCCATGTTATCAATAAGAGAATGTGTGTAGTCCAGCTGATGTGGCTCAGGGGTTGAGTATCGACCTATGAACCAGGAGGTCACAGTTTGATTCCTGGTCAGAGTACATGCCTGGGTTGCAGGCTCGGTCCCCAGTGGAGGTGGGTATGCAGGAGGCAGCTGGTCAATGATTCTTGATCATTGTCCCTTCTTCTCTGAAATCAATTAAAAAATATATGTATTTAAAAGTGTGTGGTTGTATGTGTGTGCATGCACCTGTGGGAGAGAGAATCTATACATGTAATGAGAGAATCTATAATATACCCCAATCCCTCTGGGCCATTTGCAAATTACCTGCAGTTCTCTGCCTGTGAATCTGTCTTTGGGGCAAGTGCCTCCTGACTACAGCTCAGGCATTTTCATGGGGGAAGAAAAGAACCTGACTACCCGCCCCCCAAAATCAGACAGCAAGGAGAGAGAGGCTGTCAAGAGAAAAAGCTGGAGAAACCAACTTGAAAAAAAAAACAAAACAAAACACCACCAAAACAGCAAATCAATCACTGTAAGCCCTGGGCTGTACATTATGGCACTTGACAGTTGCCCTTCATACCCAGCATCTCATCTGACTCCTCACAACAGGGCAGGGAAAGAAACTCCTGATTTGCAAATGAGACAGGAGCCAGACAGGTGAGAGACTTTGCCCAGACCCAGATACAACTGAGCTTCTCAACACCTGAAGAACTCACTCCTGCAACAGGTAATTTACGATGCTTTTTACTGTGGGGAGAGGAGAAAACCACAGAGGGGTAAATAATGTAAAACAGAGATGAACGTTCAGCCTGCTCTGCAGAGAGGAGCATGATCCCCAGGCGGATGTTTCCTTTCCACTTCTCCCGGGGCCTACATACACAATGATGATGACAGCGGCTGTGTGCTGGGCATCTACATGGGCTGGGCATCACACCAAGCACCTGACTGGTGTCCCATTCCATGATCCTCAGAGCAGCAACATGTCCTGAGGACATGGGGCTAGACAACTGTCAGTCTGTCCAAGGTCAGTGTCAAAACTTGAACCCAGGTCTAGTCTGACTCAAATTCCTAGCACAGCTTAGATCTATCTGGATGTTTAAGGATAGGAAGGTGAGACCTGGTATGAAGAGATGCATCTCTAAGTCTTTGGCACAGGCCCCTCTCACTCTCTAGAATGCACTGTCCTCCTCAGACAAGCCCCAACAATTGCCCGTAGCATGGTCTCACCGGTGAGGGCATCTCCCTGTGTGTGGGTCTCCTTCCTTCCATGTGGATCCCCCTGCAGGCAGGCAGGACACAGGCTACCTGCCATTCCAGGGACGGAGGGCGCCAGTGTCCACTGGGTGAGGGACAGTTCTGTTGCTGTGCAGTGGTTTTCATTATTTACTGATGGGAGCTCTGGCTGACTATCAGCAGCAGGCGTCCTGGCCCAAGGTTCCCCTGACCTGTTTCAGAGTTGTCTTCTGGCAGCTTACTCACTTTGAGGCAGGATAGTAAGAAGCTAGGAAGATTCCTTGGCAAATAGAAGAGGGAAACTGAGGCAGGTAGCTGAATGAACTGGCCAAACCATTTACAGCCAGGTGCAAAAGGTCACCTCCCTAGAGATACAATGTAGGTATTTCAGCTCCAGGCCCAGAAGAGCACCCTGGACCAGCACCAGGGCAATGACTAATGACCCTGTGCTGACCTATCAGTAAAGACCATGACCCTAAAAGGTCATGGAAAAGCTGACGAATGTTTTTTTGAAATCTCCTCTAAGACCGCCCCTAAATTCCCAGCCTTTAAAAACCCTCCAAACAAAGGACCCAGCAGATACCCGCCTCTCTGGAGTAAGCTCTCACCTTTCCCTTCCCTCTTCTTCCCCTATAGGAGTGCATCTCCTAGCTTCTCAGGGTCCCCATGAGATTTGCAACCGGTCTCCAAGGCCCCATTTTCCCGGACTTCCCAGTGAGCAAAAGCAGCCCCGCCCAGGCTCTCCTGTCGCTTCTTCTATCCTAAGCCCTTCCTCGCCTCCCTGTCCACAGCTCTAATAAAGCACTCTCAATCACCTGGACTCCTGTTGTGAAATCTTTCCTGCCCAAGGTCAAGAACCCACACATTGCCTGGCTAGTGTAGCTCAGTGGTTGAGCCTCGACCTATGAATCAGGAGGTCATGGTTTAATTCCCAGTCAGGGCACATGCTCGGGTGGCAGGTTCTATCCCCAGTAGTGGGCGTGGAGGAAGCAGCTGATCAATGATGAATGATTCTCTCTCATCATTAATGTGTTTTTTTCCTCTCTCTCTTCTTCTCCTTTTCTCTCTGAAATCAATAAAAATGTATTTTTAAAACATACACACACACACAACACACACACACACACACACACACACACACACACACACACACACTGCTGGCCAGCCCTAGGCAGACCCGCTAAAGGCCAGGTAACAATCTCTCACACTTGTGTACAGGGTACCCTGCTGGGGGAGGAAGAAGGAGCTCCCTGCCCTGGAGGGTATAACCCTAACCCCCGAGCAGCCCTGATCCTGGCACTCAGCCTGCCAGGCTGGCGTCCTCGCTCACCTCTCTCATCCTCCCACACACAAACACATCCAAACTCCTGCCAGCTGGGGGCCGCTACACCTGTCGCTCTCCCAGGCTGGGGAGCCCCCTGTCCCCATCCAGGGCCCTCATTTCACAGCCCCACCCCTTCAAGACCCAGCACAACACCTCATCTTCCCAGAAGTCTTCCCGAAGCTGCCACCCTCGCCTCCCACCAGCCACAGGAGGCCTTTCCTGGCATCTGATTGATGGCCCCCGCAGACTGTGGCCATTCTATCAGGCCGTGCAACGTCTCTGAGCTCAAATTCCTACCTCCCAGGGAGAAGGAGTAAGTTGTGAAGAGAAGGTGGCAAGATGGCAAGCTGTATGTGAAGCACGGTGATGCCAAGGGATCTGAACAGAGAAATGGCCCCGCTCTGATCCTGGGCAGGTTACCTAGCTTCTCCCTGCCTCCCTTCCCTCCTCTGTGATGTGGGCACACTGACACCGTGTTGTCCCGCCACCCACAAGGGGACGTTAGGTGCCAGTTTGCTGCAAAGAACTGAGCCCTGTCTTCCAAACTAGAAGTGGCCCAACATCTCCACCTAAACTGAGGTCCTGCGCGCCCGGGCCCAAGGCAGCCGGGTTGCAGACGGCGGCGCAGCAAGCCCCCGGGGTCAAGGTGAGGGAGAGGGAGCAGAGGGTGAGGCGTCAGGCGGAGCCGGGCTGCTCCCGCAGGAGCGAGAGGAGGCAGCCCGTACCCACCTGGGGCGCGGCCATCGCGCGCCGGCGTCAGCGGCGGCCCGGGCGCGGGGGTCCGGGGGGCAGAGGCATGGTGGCCGGCGGACGGAGAGCGGAGAGCGGCCGAGCACCTGGAAACGAGTCCCTCGGGTCTGCAGGGGGCGGCCCTGGCGACGATCCCGAGCCCCACTCTTGGCGCCGCGCAGAGGTCGGGTCCGGGTCTGGTCCCGGGATCTCGCCCGTCTCCTTCCCGCAGCCGCGTCTGTCCAGTCCGCCGCCGCCGCCCCGCCCCGCCCCCGAGCGGAGGTGCCGAGCCGACTTCCCTCGCCGGCGCGGTGTCCGGCTGCGCGCCCCGCAGCTCCTCCGCGGGGCTCGCCCGGGGCCGGCTTGGGGGCCGCCCGGCTCCGCAGACGGCGGACCGGCCCTCCGGGCTCGGGCTCGGCTCTGGGCGGGGCCGCCGCACTCTCCTGGGACCCTCTTCCCCGCCGGCCGCCGGGTCTGGCGGAAACTCCGGCTGCAGCTCCGCGACTCCTCCGGGGCGGCTCCAGGTGCCGCCCCGCCCGGCCTTAAAGCGAAAGCGCGCGTGGGGCTGGCGAGGGCTACGGTTTCCCTGCCCCGGGGAGCGCCCAGACCGCTGCGACCCCGGAACAGCGGGGAGTCATCTGGCCTTGGGGGTGCCCTGCCCCCCCCCCCCTACGTCCCACTCCTCCCTCCCGGGACGGGGTAGCGGGGGCTTGGGAACGGAAACGACTGCTCTGAGAGCCACCAAGGCGCAGCCAGAGAGGGATCTAGGGTTCCGGAACCTCCCCCCACCCCCACCCCCACCCTCACCCCCCAGTTCTTACTCCCTCCCACTTTACAGCAAGGGAAACTGAGACCCAAAGCGGGAAAGTCGCAGGCCTCAGGGCTTTACCGCAAACTACATTCACGCAACTGGCCTTTTCTTCTCCCTTAGGTCAGCCCTAAGGGAGACTCCCAAGACCTCACAGCCCAGCGGAAGTCAGTCCCAGGAATAAAGGCCCTCGGGTGGGTGCTTCCCCTGGCTCCTGCCCCAAGCTCCTGAAGTGAGACCTCACTTCTCTGAACCTTCCTCCCGTGTTAAAGGAGGGCCGAAGGCTCCAGTGTGTGAGGATGGTCCAGCTGGCGGGGCTCAGTGGGGGATCTGTGAATCAGGAGGTTAAGGAGGTTAAGGTCCCATCAAGGCACGTGCCCCGGTTGCAGGTTCAATTCCCAGTGTGGGGTGAGCAGGAGGCAGCCAATCAATGATTCTCTCTCATCATTGATGTTTCGATTTCTCCCTTCCTCTCTGAAATCAATATATATATATATATAAATGTGAGGACTGAATGAATTCAGCACTGGAGGTTAAACACTAGGCGTTTAACAAGTGCAGGCTAAAAGCAGTTTTTGTGGACTGGTTTTGAGGGTGTCTGGAGGGAGGATCAGTTGTGTGTGTGTGTGTGTGTGTGTGTGTGTGTGTGTGAATTCTTTTATGGGAGGACACCGGAGTTATCTGAGAAAGGTGGGTTGGGGCAGAGCACCCAGGCTGGAGGAATAGAGGTGCAAAGCCCGACAAAGTCACAGGCTGGTTAAACCTTGGCAAGTTCATGTGGATCAAAGGGAGCTGATTCCCAGACCAGCCTAGGTCTGTCTGGGTTTTGTTTTTGTCTTTTCCTGCTGCTCTGATAAGGCAGGGGACAGGGCAAGGACTGAGTCCCCTCACCCATGCCAAGG
Organism: Lasiurus cinereus; assembly: GCA_011751065.1. Classification (NCBI taxonomy): domain Eukaryota; kingdom Metazoa; phylum Chordata; class Mammalia; order Chiroptera; family Vespertilionidae; genus Lasiurus; species Lasiurus cinereus. The sequence continues at coordinate 14,927,909 of JAAGEH010000030.1, forward strand.
ATTCCCCACAGAGCTAGCAGGGTGCACTCTCAAATTACAATGGCTCTATTTGAGAATCTCCTTACTCTCTGAGGGCGAGGACTAGGAATGACTTGGCTCCAAGACCCAGCCAGACCCAGCAGGGCCAGGATTACTGGGACGAGGTCTTGATTGGAACCCAGGGATCTGGCCCCTTCTCCTAACTCCATCTTCCTCTTCCCCACCTTCTGGGATCTCTGGGGAGCCCCACAGGCTTGGATATACTTGCAGGCCTTTTCTGAATCAGCAGCCTCAGATATTCCCTGGCACCAGGTAGGAGACTCAGAGGAGAAAATGGTCACCAGCTTTTGCTTCTAGGAGGTGCACCCACTTATTACAGACATCACCAGCCAGCTGTACTTCATGTTTTTTTAAGAATTTTATTTTTCAGTTACAGTTGATGTACAATATTATATTTGTTTTTCTTGTTAATGATCACTCAGTGAAATCATCGAGGCTGAGAGACAAGCACCTTACCCAGAGTCCCACAGTCTATACGTAGGAGTAGGGAGTCGGGGTGGGAAGAGGAGGTGCCAAAATCCATGTCATTCTGAATCTTCCATACCTTTATGCAGAATATTCCCCTTCACAGTCTGTGAAGAACAGTTGCCAACCCTGTAAAGGAAGAAAAACATTTCCCTAAATCCAGCCTCATCTACACAAGCTCTGCCCACTTTTCTATCCCTACCTCCCCACTCTCTCAGGCCCATGGCCACATTTGGAGAAGCAATAAGCATTGGAATCAGACCTCTTATGGTTGTTATGAGGATTAACTGAGTTATTATATAACTAGAGGCCCAGTGCACGAAATTCGTGCACGGGGGGAGGTGGAGTGGGGGGAGAGTGTCCTTCAGTCCAGCCTGCACCCTCTGTAATCTGGGACCCCTTGAGGGATGTCTGATGGCTCATTTAGGCCCGATCCTAAACAGAGAGTTGGAAATGACTCTCACAATCCAGGACTGCTGGTTCCCAACTGCTCACCTGCTTGCCTTCCTGATTGCCCCTAACCGCTTCAGCCTGCCAGCCTGATCACCCCCTAACCACTCCCTTGCCAGCCTGATTGATGCCTAACTGCTTCCCTGCCAGCCTGTTTGCCCCTAACTGCCCTCCCCTGCAGGCCTGGTTTCCTCCAACTGCTCTCCCCTACAGATCTAGGTTCCCCCCAACTTCCCTTCCCTGCAGGCCTGTTCACCCCCAACTTCTCTCATCTGCTGGCCTGGTCACCCCTAACTGCCTTCCCCTGCAGGCTTGATTGCCACCAACTGCCCTCCTTTGCAGGCCTGGTTCCTCCCAACTGCCCTCCCCTGCTGGCCTGATCACCCACAACTGCCCTCTCTTGCAGATCTATTCCCTCCCAACTGCCCGCCCCTGCTGGCCATCTTGTGGTGGCCATCTGGTATCCACATGGGGGCAGTCATCTTTGACCACATGGGGGCAATCATAGGGTGATGATAGGGTCCCCCAACCATTTGCATTGCACCCACCTTGGCTGGCCTGGCACCTGTGTGTGTCATAGTGTGGTCATCGAAAATGTCAGCTGGATGGTTGTTCTGCCATTTGGTTGTTTGGTCAATTTGCATATTATGCTTTTATTATTATAGATTAGTATTTATGTATATAAAAGGCTAATGTGCTAAGTGTCCTTCCCACTGTCCAACCAGTCACTATGATGCACACTGACCACCAGGGGGCAGACACTCAATGCAGGAGCTGTCATGATGCACACTTGCCATCTACAGAGAAACAGCAGTGTGGACCTTGCCAACAAAGCAACACTCTGCTTCCCCCAAGTGGGACACAGGCCCCACCACTACCCAGGAGCGACAGCCTATCAAATTGCAGCCAGCGAGATCCGATGGCCAGCTTGGAAATGGTTGCTGTGGGCACTGAGTAATGACATCACATCATTACCAGGCTTCCTCTCCCTAGCATTGACTAGCCTCCATGCAGTTCCTTCAGCCCAGAAACATGACTTGCTTTATAGCCAGCTGCAAACATTTCACACTTTAATCAAATGTCTGTGGAGCATTTTCCTGTGCCTCATCTCATTTAATCCTCACAGAAGTTCTGGAGTAGGTAAATAGGAGACTTGGTAAAATCCCACTTTCTTTTCATTAGCTAGAAAACAGATTTAGAAAGCTTAGAAACTTGACCCGACTGAAAAGAGTAAGAAATGGTGGATCTTGAAAATGACTTCAGGTTTTCTCACTCCACAGAATATAGTCAAACACTGCTGCAATGAAATATTTTACCCTTTGTTCTCCCTGCATGATCTACAATAATAATCTGCTTTGTGTTGATATTTACTGCTGTATTACTGATAATTACCTGAAAAAGAAGTTGAGGTGCTTCACTGGGCTGGAAAAATTTTAGCTAAATCAAAAAGCAGGTCTAATTAAGCAACTTTATTCTATATAGTCCTAACTAATAAAAGAGTAATATGCAAATTAATAATCATTCCACTACACCCACAAGCCAATCAGGAGCGAGTATTCGAATTAACCCAACCAGGATGGCTGCAGCCACAGAGAGAGCAGGAGGCTTGGGTTTTCCCAGCAATGGAGGAAGCCAAGCTTTCCACACATCCTGGCCAGCCTAGGCATCCACTCAAGGCTACAAAGTTTCAATTATAGAAGATAAATAAATCCCAGATACCAGGGCCTCTGTTTGGGTCACCAGGGGCCATGGCTGGACTGCAAACCACCACAGGCCCCTCACGCAGGCTGACCCACATCCCAAGGGAACCCCCACCCTGATCTGGGACACCTTCAGAGCAAACTAGTGGGCCCCCACCCATGCATCAGGCCTCTATCCTATCTAATAAAAGAGTAATATGCAAATTGACCATCACTCCCACACACAAGATGGCTGCCCTCATGTGGTTAAAGAGGCTGCCTCCATGTGGACACAAGATGCCCACCACAAGATGAGCAGCAGGAGAGGGCAGTTGGGAGAGAACAGGCCTGCAAGGGAGGGCAGTTGTGGGTGATCAGGCCAGCAGGGAGGGCAGTTGGGAGCAATCAAGCCTGCAGGGGAGGGCAGTTAGGGATGACCAGGCCGGCAGAGGAGGGTAGTTGGGGGTGACTGGGCCTGCAGGGAAGGGCAGTTGGGGGGTACCAGGTCTGCAGGGGAGAACAGTTAGGGGCAAACAGGCTGGCAGGGGAGCAGTTAAGCATCAATCAGGCTGGCAGGGGAGTGGTTAAGAGGTGATCAGGCTTGCAGGCAGAAACAGTTAGGGACAATCAGGAAGGTAGGCAGGTGAGCAGTTGGGAGCTAGCAGTCCTGGATTGTGAGAGGGATGTCTGACTTCCCATTTAGGCCCGATCCTGATAGGGCAATTGGACATCCCTCGAGTGGTCCCAGATTGAAGAGGTTGCAGGCTGGGCTGAGGGACAACCCCTCCCCCCGTACGAATTTCATGCACCAGGCCTCTAGTTATATATATATATATATATATATATATATATATGGCTAATACCTATAAAGCTCTCGCTGGTGCCAATTGCACACCTATGTTTCACCTGTCATTGTCGATAGTGAATTTGGTTGACACTTCTATTATAAAGAAAGGGCAAATAGTGATATTAAAATATCTCTTCTAATTAATTTCCTTTCAGTGTGCATGAATCTGTGCACTGGGCCACGAGTATGATACAGTATAAAGAGACGTAAGAGAAAATAACCCTGAAATTCTCAAAAGCCAGCCCTCTGTTCCTGAATGCCACAGAAAAGTCTCAGAAACTCTACCATGTCACTTCTAAACCATACCCCGCAGCGTGTCTCTTATACATGAGAAGCAGAGGGAGAAGGGGCAGGAGCAGGCCGAGACCCTGGCCCCCTCCCAACCAGTCAGAGCATGTACCCTTTGATCAGTTTTTGATGCTAGAGTTCTGTGTCAGGTTTGTTTTTTTTTTTTTTTAGGGGGGTGGTATCCTGGGGCTGGAGAATGCGGGGAGAGCAGTTTTGAAAACCATTGGTATTCTTTGATTTCTGTTTGTTTGTTTGTTTTTTAATATGTTTTTATTTATTTCAGAGAGGAAGGAAGAGGGAGAGAAAGATAGAAACATCAATGATTCATTGCGTGGCTGCTTCTTGAATACCCCCACTGGGGATGGAGCCACAACTCAGGCATATGTCCTGACCCATAATCAAACTCTAACATCCTGGTTCATAGTTCGTCCCTCAACCACTTAGCCACGCTGGCCAGGCTGACTTCTGTTTTTATAGGACCAGGAAAGGAAAGTGAATTGCCTGAGGTATAACAGGCTGGCAGACTATGTCCCACGGATCAAATCTGGCTCACTGCTTGTTTTCATGTGGCCTACTCACCAGGAAGGATTTTTTACATTTTTTTAATGGCTGAAGAAAGTCAAAAGAAGACTATTTTATGATGCATGAAAATTTTACAAAATTCAAATTTTAATGTCCATAAATAACATCTTATTGGATTGCAGCCAAGCTCATTTTTTTACATACTCCCTTTGTGTTACAACATTAGAATTAAAAAGTTGTGATGTAAACTATATAGCCCATAAAGCCGAAAATCTTTGCTATCTGTACCTTTATAGAACATGTCTGCTGGTCCCTACCCTTGCTTCTCAGCTCTGCCACTAATGGGCTGTGCAGTCCTGATCAAGTGGCCGCACCTCTCTGGCCCTGATCGGTTGTAAAATGGTGATAAAACTTTTCTCTACAGGCAGGTGCCGTATTAATTCTCTATTGTTTCTTCACAAGTGATCACAAACGTATTCGTTTAATATAATGCCCCCCGTTGACATTTGAATGACACAAGGATTAAGGGTGCGGACCCTATGCCTGGCATAGTTGAAAACCCAGGAATAATTTTTGCAAAGAGGTCGGATCAGTTTAAGTGACTGTGCTGCCCCTTTTCACATGAGAACTACGGACAACGAAGGCCACACCTGCCGCTCCCACCTGCCTGTCTGGCTGGCAGGGAAGGGAAACGTGCATGCTGGTGAAGGAGTGAGCTGGGTGGGACGACAGTGGAATCCAGAGTAAACACCAAGCTGCCCAAGGTGTCCTGTGGGCTGTAAAATGCAGTTTAATCAGAGTGCCATTGTTTTTTGTTGTTAAAATGATTTTAATTATTGGAATGCACAATTTTTTACAATATGCAAATAAAAAGTTTTAAAACCTGAAAAAAAGGAATAATTTTTATCTCCCCTTACCAACAGCATAAACAGTCGACTCACACATATTTTGTATGTTATATGTATCATGTACTGTATCTTACAATAAAGTAAGCTAGAGAAGCTAAAATGTTATTAAGAAAATCATAAGGAGGAAAAAATACATTTAGGGTAGTGTACTATATTTATTGACACCATACATTTGTTGTCTGTTTACAAGATGGAAAAAAAAACACACACACACAAAAACCCTGCATGCGAGTGTACCCACGCAGTTCAGATTGTGTTGTTCAAGAGTCAGCTGTGCTTATTACCTCATCGTTCTATAGGTCAGAAATCCAGGAGGGTCAACTGAGTTCTCTGCCTCAGGTTTCACAAGACCAAAATCAAGTCAAGGTGTGGGCTGGGCCGGCTCTTATCTAGTTCTGGGGAAGTATCCTGCTTCCAGATTATTGGCAGGATTCCATTCCTGTGGTTGTGGACTGAGGCCCCGTTTCCTTTCTGGCTGTCCCACAGGGTCTGCTCTAAGTTCCCAGGGGCCGCTCTCAGGTCCTGCCCCATGGACACCTCCCCCTCAGCAATGAAGAACCTCCCTCAAGTCTCCAGCTGTGAATCTCTCTGACTGCCTTTTCTGCTACCAGCGGAAGAAAACTCTGCTTTTAAAGGGCGCCTGTGATCAGGTTAGGCCCGCCTATCTCTCTGTCTTAAGGTCAGCTGATTAGTAATCTTAATTACATGGACAAAATTCCTCTTGCCATGTAACCAGAGGGCAAAGGTTATGAGGGCCATCTGAGAATTCTGCCCTTCATGGGTGCTGTGCCAGGAAATACAGAGTATGTGTGTGTGTAAACTCTAGTTACAGGACCATGCCCTCTGTGCCAGGGGACATGCTGGACCCACAGGGCAGGACACATGGGGTGAACGTTCACAAAGAATCTGTAACAAGCCAGATGGTGACAAGAGCTGGCCTCTGAATGTCTGTTGTTGGGGATACTACATACAGAGAATACCCCAGGACTTTGAGTAGACTGATACAGAGGCTTCGCCAAGGCAGCCTCTGAGCTGGGTTGTGATACAGACAGCGTTTCAACAGGCAACGAAAAGGCTGGGGCTCGGGGTAAGGAAGGACCATCTGCTAGAGCCACCACACAGATTACCACAGGCTGTGCCATTCTGATGTTGACAACAGACACACTGTTAAGCTTTTGTATAAATCAGCCTATTAAGGATTATCAACAGAATAACAGTTAGCATCCATTGGCTATCTACCGAATGTTAGATAACTATGCTAGGTAGGCCATTTAATTCTCAAAGATCTCTACACGGTAGAAGGGGATTTTTTCCAGCTGTACTGAGATATAATTCATCTATACTAATAAAAGGCTAATATGCAAAGCCATGGTGGCAGGGCCAAGGCAGAGATAGTTAGGGGTGATCAGGCCAGCAGGGGAGAGTAATTAGGGGGACCAGGCCAGCAGGGGAGAGAAGTTAGGGCAATCAGGCAGGCAGGCAGAGGTGGTTAGGGGCAATCAGGCAGTTAGGAACCAGTGGTCCCAGATTGTGAGAACAATGTCCAACTGCCGGTGTAGGCCTGATCCCTGTGGGATATAAACCAGCAGTCAGACATCCCCCAAGGGGTCTGGGATTGGAGAGGGTGCGTGCTGGGCTGAGGGACACCCCCAACCCCCACTGCACATATTTCGTGCACCAGGCCTCTAGTGCACCATAAAACTCACTCATTTATATGTATACTTTAGCGACTTTTGATATCTTCACAGAGATGTGTATCCATCACCATAATACATTTAGAACATTTTCATTACCTCAAAAAGAAACCCGACACCCCTTAGCCATCTAGTTCTCCCATTCCTCCTGGCCCTAGGCAACTAATTACTACTTTCTGTCTCTATAGGTTTGCCTCTTCTGGACATTTCATATAAATGGAAATATATAACATGTGATCTTTTGTATCTGGCTTCTTTCATACTGTTTCCGGGATCATCCATGTTGTAGCATGTATCAGTGCTTCATCCTTTTTATTGCTGAATTATATTCCATTGTATGGACATACCACATTTTGTATTTATTATTATTTTTTAATCCTCATCCCAAGGATATGTTTTTATTGGTTTTTAGAGAGAGATAAAGGGGGAGGGGGAGTAAAACAAACATCAATGTGAGAAAGAAACATTAATCAGTTGCCTTCCATATGTGTACCTGCAACCTGATATGTGCACTGACTAGGAATTGATCCCACAACTTTTTGGTGTATGTGATGATGCTCCAACCAACTGAGCCATCCAATCAGGGTAGGACATACCACATTTTATTTATCCATTCATCAGTTGCTGGACATTTGAGTTGTTTCCATTTTTTTGGCTACTATGAATACTGATGTTGTGAACATTCATGTACTAGTACAGGTTTTTGCATGGATATGATGTTTTCATGTCCCTTGGGAATACAACCTCGGAGCAGATTTGATGGATGGATTATAAGGTAACTCTATATTTAACCAACTGAAGATAAGTAGAAATTGTTATCTACGCATGAGGCTCAGAGAAATTAAAATGGCCACCCAAGATCAGAGAAAAGAGCAGGTTTAAACTCAGGTCTACCCAACATCTACCTATACCTCCTGCCTCTGGGTAAACAGAATAGCACAGAGGTCTCTTTTAACCCTTCCTCTCCTAAAGTATTCATTTCTTCAGAGCAGGAATCTTTGTTTTCTTTGCTTTATCAAAAAAAAAATTCTAGTGCCTGAAAGAGGCTTGACACACAGTAGGTGCTCAATAAATACTTGTTATGTGAAGAGGAGGATGAGTCAGTGAGGATGATTTGAAGGTGGGTGGATGAGGTTATGGGCCATCCCCTGAGATTCCTACTGGCCCAGAGTTGCACTAACCTGGGTGCCAGGATGAACTTTTAGGCTCCAGTATCTGCCAGGAACTTGTTGTCCCCCTGAACTAACCCTGAAGGGCCTCCTCTCCAGTGCCCCCCTCTCCAGTGGCCTTTAGGCTCCTGGAATTCTGTGCCTGGGAGACCATCTGTTCATGGAGAGGCAAGGAGCTACTGTGTCCCTCTGCATTCACGCTCTAAACAAGGAAACTGCCCTCTGCGGGGAAGAAAGGCTTTAGAACCTCAAGGCCTCCGCTTCCTTGGGAGGCGATTTCTGCCCAGAGGAGATGGTCCAAGGTTATTCTGAGGCCTCTATTCAGGGAGGCCTGAGCCTGGGCAGCGGCCTTGGAGCGGGGGAGGTGCAGGCCAGTGAGAGGAGGAGGTCTCATCTGCCATCTGAGACAAAGGGCTGAGAGCCCGGAGGTGTGTGGATGGAGGGCTGGCGACAGCCTTGACTCCAGGGGTGACCCTGGGACTCAGGCAGACACATGGAAGGGCTCAGATTCTGGGCAAGGGCTCACTGTTTGTAGAGATCCTGGGAAAGCTACTGCAAGCTGGCCGTCCGTGTGGAAAGCTACTGTCAACGTGCTGACATGTGGTCGGAGGAGCTGGCCAGGCAGGCGCACAGGAGCCCTGGTTTGGGCCTGGTGGCTTTGGCCGAGTCTCTGCCACCCCTCAGCTTCAGTTCCCCCTTCGACAAAGAGTTGGGGTCCTTTCAAGCTGTGGGACGCTCTTCTGGGGCGTAGTTCTCTTTCTTCCTCCTCTTCCGAATTGGACTCACAAGTTCCCATGCAAGTCCAATAGGAATCCTGGACTCTGTTCAGAGTCAGCGCTTTCTCCCCAGGTTACAGGCTCCTCTGGAATCATCCACTGCTCTGCCAGGATTTTGGGAGAGCCCTGTTTCCTGCCTGGACTCCTGCTTCCTGTGCCAATCCACTCCCACCTCCAGCCCCCTCACCCAGTGGCTGATAACCCATAAAACCTTCACACTCAGACTGTTCAGACCAAATCACCATCTCCCTGCCCCCCGACCCCCTCCACCCCGCAGCTGCCCTGACTCCCCTGGTCATTGCTCAGTGAATGGCAACTCCACCCACCCCGGTGGGGGCACCAGCCAGACTCTGGGAGAAATGTCGCCACTCATTCCCTTTTCTGGGCCTGGTGTCCCAACATTGAATGGAGGGGGCGGGAGGTGCACATGGCCATATCTAAAGCTGCTGACAGGCCCGAATGCTCTGATCTTACTCCCAATTGCCCTTAGTCTGCAGCGTGACCCTGGCCATGTCCTTCCTCTCTGGGCCTTAGTTTCCCCAATTGACATGATTGCACTAGAGCAGTGGTAGGCAAACCACAGCTCGCAAGCCACATGCAGCTTGCGAGCCTTGGTTTGCCGCTCTGTTGACTAGTGAGTTTGCCGACCACTGCACTGGAAGAATTTTGGACGTGGGAAAAGTATTGACATTGGAGGCAGAAGATCTTGCTTCACAGATGAGCCCCTGGAGGGGGGCAAGGTCACTAGATGAAAGGACTCAGGGTCCTCAAGTGACTGTGTGGAGCGGACCCCGCACCACATCTGACCTGCAACCCACTGTGTGGGAGTGAGAAGTCTCCAGGGTGGTAAGTGTTGAGATCGGAGGCTCATTTGTTGGAGCAGCCAGTGTTATTCACTTTAACACCCACTGCCAGTCACACGGATTAGAGTGAGGGGGCACCGAGGGGCAGCTGAGGGCCTAGGAGACGGGACCAAAGCTAGGAAGGACAGCAGAGAGGGCCCAGCCTGGGGCTGAGGACATGGTCACGCCTCTGCAGCAGAGGTGGCCTGGCACTGGCCACTTCCTCACAATGAGCCTCTGTTTCCTCCTGGGTCAAATAAAGAGAGTTACTACTTTATATGGCTATTAAGAGTGTCACTAATTATACACTTACCATGCTTCAGCTGTAAAGCTGCTTTATAAATGCTCATGTCCCGCCAGACCAGTGTGGCTCTGAGGTTGATCATAGACACCTGATCTAGGAGGTCAGGGTTCAAGTCTTGGTCAGGGCACATGCCTGGGTTTGATCCCCAGTAGGGGGAATGTAGGCATGTAGGAGGCAGCTGATCAGTGATTCTCTCATCAGTGATGTTTCTATCTCTCCCTCCCTCTCCTTTCTCTAAAATCAATAAAAATACATTTAAAATATCTATAATAATAATAAAAGCATAATATGCTAAGTAGACCAAGAGATCCTTCCAGACGACCTTCTGCATGAAGCCAGGGCTGCAACGGAAGCCTAGGTCCCAGGTGCCAGAGAGAAGCCGTTGCCAGCAGCCAAAGGAAGGAAGGCAGACCTACTCTTGCACAGATTTCGTGCATTGGGCCTCTAGTATATATATAAATATTCATGTCTCTCACTTGCTATTGCCGCCCATCAAGGCAAGGCAAGGCAGGGAAAGAAGTCAGAATAGTTCATACTTACATAGCACTTACCATGTGACAGGCACTGTTCTGAGCACTTTACACAATGAACTCATTTCATTCTCATGGCAGCCCACTTCACAGGTGTGAATTGAGCTACAGTAAAGTTAAGTCACCTGCCCAAGATAGTACGTAGTAGAGCTGAGACTTGAACCCACACATCTGGCTCCAGGGTCTGTGCTCCTCACCAAAATGCTACACTTCTGGGTGAGTAGGCCTTCTTGAAAAGGGACTGAAAGAGCCACGGTGTCAGGTACCTGCAGAGCTTGCTGTGACAGCCACATCTGACTTCCTGTCATTCCCTGACTGGCCAGATATCACAGAAAAGGCAGGCTCACTTGGTGCCTCTTTCCTAAGAAGGGAAAGCAGACCCCACTGTCTACACAGAGGGGAACCCTTCCTGGGCATTTTATTCAAGGAAAAGTGCACCACGTGATCCGCAGTCCAGGAGACCTGGAGTCGCCAGTGGACAATGGGTCCTATTATAGTTTTTGTTTTTTTCTTCTTCTTTTTTTTTTCTATTATGGTTTCTGCAGAGGCTCAGACCTACAGGAAGCCATGTCTGGAAGCAATCTGACGCTGCTTTCTTGTAAATTCTTGTGTTGGCGTTTGAGCTGGAGCCTCACTCACCAGGACCAGCCAGCCTAATGCCAATGTGTTAACAGGCCCTGGGCAGGTATCAGAGGGGATCTCGCACTGCCTGGGAGAGCCGAAGGCACTGTTCTGAATTCCTGTCACCTCAGGCCGGTGGTCAGGACACTCAGGGTCCACACACTGGCTGTGAGACCTCAAGGGCGTCACTCACAATCTTCAGGAGTCATCCAGCCCCCCAAGGCTGCAGGCTCCTGAGGGCCATCCCTGCCCACACTCATCTTTGCCTCCCTGGCCAGCTGCCACCAGCACAGGGCCAGGTACCAATGGGAACTCTAAACAGTGGTTGGAAGAATCACCTAGAGTGGCTCTGCAGGGCTGGGTTTCGGGGGCTCTTATGAAAAACACAATACAGTACTGCTCCCATTTGCTCTTACTTTCCCCAACAGCTGGTTGAGAGAGGAATGGTTATGGTCCCCATTATTTTATTTTAGGAAAACCGGGAAGTAGGTGACTTGCCCGAAGTCACCCAGCCAGTGAGAGTGGCATTGTTGAGCCTCTGGGGGCTGCCATTCAAACTGAGTTGTTGAATCGGGACCTTTGTTTTGGTCTGGGGGTACTAGCCTGTGTTTCCCAGGCTGTGACAGCACTTGGAGTCAGCCCCCCAACTTGTGAAGACTAAGTCAGGGTGCTGTTGAGCAACACAAAAAAGAATCCTGTTAAGGGTGGGGAGGGGAATGTGGAAATTAAAAATAAGAAAGCCTATGAGCGCCACCTTGTGGTGAGCTCTGCCATCATACCTCTAATTGTGGGGTGGGACAACTGAGGACACATTACACTGTGGTTCCCTGGACAAAAGGCAGCTAGCTTCCTGGAGCCAAGAGCCCAGTCAGACAGGCATAGACAGGCCACAAATGATACTTTTAAAAATATATATGTTTTTATTGATTTTTTTAAATAGAGAGATAGAAACCATCGATCCACTGCCTCCTGCACACCACTACAGGGGATTGAGCCCATAACTCGGCATGTGCCCCGACCTGGAATTGAACTGGTGGCCTCTTGGTTCCTGGGTCTCTGCTCAACCACTGAGCAACACCAGCCAGGTACAAATGGTCCTTAATGACCCAGGGCAGAGGCCCAGGGACAGTCCAGACACTCTCAGCACAGTGGGGTCAATTGTCTAGCTGGTGGTTCCTGCTATACCACTTCTTGGGGCCCAGTTCAGTTTTCAGTCATTCCACATGCACTTATTGAGGTTCTGTGCCAGGCTCTGTGGTGAGCGCTGGCCTGGAGGACCCCAAAACCTGATCCCTGCGGGTGCCCTGTCCTGTGCCCCTGACAGAGCCACTATTCCCCTCTCTGACACCCCCACATGCCTCAGTCTCACATGCCCATCAGTGGTACCTACTTCAATCCTGGGAATCCCCCTGGATTCTTCCCTCCTTCCCAGTCCTACCCCTAATTACCACAACAAAATATTGTAGGTGCCCCTTCCCGTCACTGGCCTAGTCATAGCCACCAGCTCTGCCCTGGACAACTTCCAAGGCCACTCACTGTCTCCCCACCCTCACCCCGCTGCCGTGCCTACTCCTGGCCCCTTCACTGGTTCTCCGCACTATGACCAGAGTCAGCCTCCTAGGAGGGAAATCTGAGCAATGGACATTTCTCTGTAGAAACCATTCTGGGCCAGTTCCCAGCTCTCTAATGACCAAAGGGGAGCGCGGTGACAAAGAGGGAAGATATACAAAATGGGTATATAAAGGGATGTGAAAAGTAACATGTGACGAAGTTATTTTTTAAAGTGCCCAGTGCGTGGCACCTAGATCTTTAATCCATATCTGCTCAAACTTTGCTTTGCTCTTTAAAGTATGTCCAGGACCAGCAGCCTCATATCCCTGGGAGCTTGTCAGAAATGAGAACTTCAGCCCCTCCCGGACCCCTGAGTCAGGATCTGCATTATTGATTTTATTTTTTAATTTATTTTTAGAGAGGGAGAAAGAGAGAGAGAGAGCTCAATGTGAGATACATCAATTATGTGCCTGGACTGGGATCGAACCCACAACCTAGGCATGTGCCCTGACCAGGAATCAAACTGTGACCTTCCTGTGCATGAGATGATGCTCCAACCGAGCACTAGACCAGGGCAAGATCTGCTTATGTCCCACTCCCGGGCTTCACGTGTGGTGGACGGCTGAGAAGCCTGCAGCAGAGGGTGAGGTCCCTGTGGGTGCATGCCCTGCCTTAATCACTTCTGTTGCCCTCCCTGCCAGCACTTGGCCAAGTGGCAGGGGCCTGCCCCACAATGCCACCACTAGGGTGATCCCTATCACCCTCAGACGTGGAAAGACCCTGCCTGGTGATGCCCCCAGACTCAGAGAGGTCAGATGTAAGTGTGATGGACAGGGAACCTGGCCCTGAGCAGGTCTGCCTAGGGCCAGTGGTAGTACGTGGGTTCTAAAAGCGTTATAGGAAAGGAAGAGGCGGAGGTAGGGCCGCTTTCGCTTCACTAGGAAGGCCCTTGGAGACAAGTTCAGAGTGTTAGCCTGGGATGAACTGCCGCTGCCCATTGCTTCCCTGGGGGCAAATCTTGTGGGGTCCTTTACAGTTTGGGAGATTTGTGCCTGTGGGGGAAGAAGAGAGGACAGGGAAAGGCAGGGGCATGCTCCCCAGAGAGAGAGGGTACCCTGGGTCCTTGGTCCTGAGGGCTTTGATCTCTCTCTCTCTCTCTTTTTTTTTTAAATATATTTTATTAATTTTTTACAGAGAGGAAGGGAGAGAGATAGAAAGTTAGAAACATCAATGAGAGAGAGACATCGATCAGCTGCCTCCTGCACACCCCCTACTGGAGATGTGCCCACAACCAAGGTACATGCCTTTGACCGGAATCGAACCCTGGACCTTTCAGTTCGTAGGCTGACGCTCTATCCACTGAGCCAAACCGGTTTTGGCTGATCTCTCTGTTGTAGGCGGGAATTTTAGGGGAGGAATGAGGGAAGAGTTTCAGCAAAATATTCATCCATTTTCCGGGTGTGCCCTGCCACAATGGTGGTTTTACTGACTGGTCGGCACCAGGGCGGAGGGTCATTAGTCGTTGCAGCTGGTCCTGGCATTGCCCACCTCGTTTTGGTGCTTTTCTGGGCCTACAGCTGAAATACAACTGAGACTTAGATGTTATCCCCAGGGAGGTGACCTCCTGTGTCTGGCTGTAAATTGCTCCACCAGTTGGTTCAGCTACTTGTCTCAGTTTCCCCATTCTACTCGCCAAGGAATTCTCCTAGCTTCTTACCAACCTGAATCCAGGGCATGCGCCCTGACCCCTAAGCAAACCCATCACCTTTTGGTGGACAGGATGCTGCTCCAACCAGTAAGCCACACTGGCCAGGGCAGCAAGGCCATTTAAATAGCAGGGTGACCCCTACGCTTTGCGTGCCTGATATTCTTTTGGTCGCACTTGCCCCTTATTAAATTCTGATTTCTCGAGGGCAGAGCCGGCTTGAATTCACTTTGTAACCGCAGCCCCAGCCCAGCACCCAGAAGTCCCTCTGAGTTAAACGGATTGATTCAGTGTACTGTGCGCTTCCGAACAACAAGCTTGTGCCACTCAGCTGCACCTGGTGCCCAGCCTAGGCCTGGCGTGTGGAGGGTCCTGGCATTGGTGAGCTGATGGCCCTTGTAGTCACCAGGCTCTTCATTCTAAAACGCAAAACCTCCGAGAAGCCTTTGGGGCTGACTCCCTCTCTATGTTTACTTCATCAGAAAATTGCCCCTCATTTATTTCATTTTCATGGACAATGAACCAACCCATTCACCGGCTGCTTCTCATTCTTCTCCCCTGGAACCTGATTAGACCTGAGACTTATCCCCATGAACACACTGTGCCCTGGCAGCTCTCCAAGTGTGTGCTTTACCCCCATTACTCCTCACTTCAGTCATTTCTTCAAATAGGTTTTCAGTATCTTGCTCTCTCTCTCTTCTTCTGACTTCCCCATAACTCTGATGTTGGTACGCTTGAAGTTGTCCCAAGTGCACAGTGGTGTCTACAATTCATTGGTCATCACTCCTCAGTTTAACAACAGCCCAGAGGTGGAGTTTTTGGGTTTTTTTTAAATAAATCTTTATTGTACAGATTATTACAATTGTTCCTCTTTTTTCTCCCCATAGCTCCCCTCCACGTGACTCCCTCCCCACTCTCTACCCTCACCTCCCTCCCCATTGTCCTCATCCATAGGTGTATGATTTTTGTCCAGTCTCTCCCTGCACCCCCCTCACCTATTTCTCCCTGAGAATTATCAGTCCACTCCCTTTCTATGCCCCTAATTCTATTATATTCACCAGTTTATTCTGTTCATCTGATTTTCAATTCACTTGATTTTTAGATTCACTTATTGTTAGATATGTATTTGTTGTTCATAATTTTTACCTTTACTGTTTTCTTCTTCTTCCTCTTCTTAAAGAGTACCTTTCAGCATTTCATATAATACTGGTTTGGTACTGATGAGCTCCTTTCGTTTTTTTCTTATCTGTGAAGCTCTTTATCTGACCTTCAATTCTGAATGATAGCTTTGCTGGGTAGAGTAATCTTGGTTGTAGATTCTTGCTATTCATCACTTTGAATATTTCTTACCACTCCCGTCTGGCCTGCATAGTTTCTGTTGAGAAATCAGCTGACAACCGAATGGGTGCTTCTTTGTACGTAATGAACTGTTTTTCTCTTGCTGCTTTTAATAGTCTCTCTTTGTCTTTTGCTCTTGGTATTTTAATTATGATGTGTGTTGGTGTAGTCTTTGGATTCCTTTTGTTTGGGATTCTGTGCACTTCCTGGACTTGTAAGTATTTCTTTCACCAGGTGGGGGAAGTTTTCAGTCATTATTTCTTCAAATAGGTTTTCAGTGTCTTGCTCTCTCTCTCTTCTTCTGACATCCCCATAACTCTGATGTTGGTATGCTTGAAGTTGTCCCAGAGGCTTCTTATACTATCTTCACATTTCTTAATTCTTTTTTCTTTTTTCTTTTCCAGTTGAGTGTTTTCTGCTTCTTTGTATTTCAAATCTTTGACTTGATTTTTGCGTTCCTCTAGTCTGCTGTTAAGTCTCTGTATAATTTTATTTTTCAGTCAATGTATGTTTAATTTCTATTTGGTCCTTTTTCATCTCCTCTTAGGTCTCACTAAATTTATCCATTTTTTTCTAGGAAATTCTTTATAAACCTTATAACTGTGGTTTTGAACTCTATATTCAGTCATTTGTTTTTCTTCATTTCTTTCGTTTGTGATCTATTCTTGTGTCTCCGCATATTTCGCTGCTTCCCTGAGTTGGTAAAGTAGCTTTGTGTGTTAGGTGTCCTATATGGCCCAGTAGCTCTGCCTCCCCAGTTACCTGAGGTGGACACTCTTGGTGCACCCCTTTGTGTACTGTATGTACAGTCTTATTGTAGTTAATTCGTGATTTATTTTGGTATCACTGGGGGGAATTGACCTCCAAGCCTATTGGTTTGAGGATCAGCTGTGTCTGCGTCCGGAGAACTTCTGTACTGGACTCAACTTTAAGACTTGCAAGATTGCAACAGCCTCTGTGTTGGGCTTGGAAGTGGTGGAGTCTCAGGGCTGAGCAGACAGCCTTGGCTTCCCATCAGCCATGCCCTACCTGGCAGCCCCTGAGTCTCAGTGCCTCTGGGTAATTGCTGCAGCCCTCCATGTGTGCATGCACGTGTGCCTTCAGACCTCTGCCTCTCCGGCTCCCTGAGTTTCCATGCATTCTAGAGACCCATATGAGTCTGGGTCCCCAGGGTCTTGCCTGAAACTGGGGTTCAGTGCAGTTGGACCTGGATTTCAGTTCTGTTGGGAGATTCTGTTTTCCTCCCACTAGAGAAAGCCAGTGGCACAATCAGCAGTCAGTGCTCTGTGTGAACACTTTCATGCACCCTTTCGCATGCCCCCAAACCTCTGTCTTTCACTGCTCCCCTAAGTTTCCCTGCACTCTTTCCTTTTCACAACAGTCCAGACTCTCCCTGTATGGTCTCACCCAGAACTGGGGTTCAGTGCAGTCAGAAGTGGTGTTCAGTACAGTTGGGATTTTCCATTTCCCTCCTGCTAGAGGAAGCCAGCCAGACCCTCCGCTGCCTGTCCTTTCGAAGAGTGTGTCTCCATACCTCAGCTTTTTACAGCTTCTCTGAGTCTTCGTGAGTTCCTGTCTTCACTTCTAGTTGTAGAATTTTCCCTCAGCCAGCTTTCCTGTGGTTCTGGATGGTGTCTATTCTGTCTTTTAGTTGTAATTTTGAAATTGTTGTGCGAGGCAGCAGTTTAGGTGTTCACCTAGGCCACCATCTTGGTTTCTTCCAGAGGTGGAAATGGAGAGGAAGTGGGATCAATTGGCCTAAGAAGTGGAAGGACTAAGATTAGAAACCTGGGAACTGTTGATTCCACAACCTGAACTGTTTTTCTTTCCTTACTACCTCTGGATACCAAAAAACTGATTTTCAGTGGAAGCCCCATAAATTTTATAACTAGTGGCCTGGTGCATGAAATTTGTGCACATTAAAGGGGAATTAATTAGAGGAAATAATTTAATATTGCTATTTGCCCTTTCTCTATAATAGAAGTGTCAGAGAGGAAAGAAAATTAGTAAAATGTATATCTAATAAAATGAAAATCTCCTTTCTGTCAGAGTCTGGGGCATGCTGCGGGACCTAGAGTCAAGTCACGCCCACCACCTGCACACACTTCAAAAATGTACAAGACCCAGACCCAGCCAGCCCCACCCCCATTGGGTGAGACCCAGCCCCGGCCAGCCCCACCCCTGTCAAGCCCCTGTGGGCGGGAGGCAGAGTCTCAGGCGAGGGGCATGGCCTGAGGTCCCTCATCAAGCCCTGCCAGTTGGAGGCCATGGCTTGAAGTTCCTCATCAAGCCCTGCCAGGTGGGGGGCACAGCCTCAGGTCCCTCACCCCCAGCCAGGCGCCATGCAACCTCAGGTCCCTGTTGTTTGGTCATGATGGTATGGTGTCCTGGCTGATTTGCATATTCCTCTATTATTAGATAGATAAGGCCCTTCCATGGGTGGAAGGAGGGTGCTGGGTCACAGGCCCAGGAGGACAGGGCTTGGAGAAGAGAGAGGACCCAGAGAGCAGGAAGGAAGACTGAAAGGGGCCTCAGGACTAGCCATTCTAATGCCATCAGTAGTCTGGGTTCAGGCATTTAGGAGAGGAGCACAGGAGCCAGTGAGCTTGCCGAGGTAATAGGAGGGAGGGAAGGGGCAGACATATGAGCAACCTGCCCAATAAGCATGTCTATACAGAGAAGTGAGAGGAGATGGTGAGGGAGGCAGGATCAGGGGAAGACTTTGTTGTTACAGGGGCATTTTGGAAGACAGGACAGAGAAGGATAATGGTCTGAAAGAGGGAGGTGAGAGCAATACTGGGGCAAAGGAGGAGAACAAGGGGAGCAGAGGGTAGATAAACAGGAAGGGTGGGATGGTGCCTTCTGAGGTCATCTGGGCCTGCTGCTTTGAGGAATCTGCTGACACAGACAGCAAGGAGTGCTGGAGCTGGTGGAGCAGGGCTGATAGGGCAGCTGTGTGTGCAGAAGGTTCCTGGGGATTTCGGGGGGAGGGGGTAGCGGTGTGTTTTAAGCCGATTTATCAAGTGATTATCCATGAGCTCATTAAAATATGTTTCCACACTCTAATTTCTCAACCCCACCACCTCCACAGAGAGCTGAGCACTGGGCTGGTGAAGAAAGGCAAGGCTTGACTTGGGCAAAGTCCTGTGTCAGAAAGATAAACAAGCCAGTTTCTTTGGGGGATCAAAATGTTCTACAATAGATAGGGTGATGGTTGCACAATTCTGTAAATATACGAAAAAGCCATTGAATTGTACACTTTAAACAAGTACATTTTATGATATGTAAATTGTATCTCAATAAAGCTGTTTAAAAGAAAAACACAGACCTGCCGAGCGGTTGAGCATTGACCTATGAACCAGGAGATCAGAGTTTGACTCCTGGTCATGGCACATGCCCTGGTTGCAGGCTGGATCTCCAGTGGGGAGCATGCAGGAGGTAGCTGGTCATTGGTTTTCTCTCATCACTGATGTATCTGTCTCTCTCTCCCTCTTCATTCCTCTCTGAGATCAATTAAAAAAAAATGAAACCAAACCTGGTACCCATCTAATATGCAGCCTCCTGTGAAGTATCAAGCAAAGGGAAACAATGATGCTCCCACGGATGATGACAGGGTCCTCTATGCCTGGGAGCTCCAACACACCCAGGCTGCCTACATGCGTTCCTCTCCAATGTCAACATTGGACCAGTGCCATTTCTGCCCTGGCTGGGCAACTCGGTTGGTTAGAGCGTCGCCCACACCAAAGTTTTGGGTTTCATTCCCAGTCAGGGCACATGTAAGAATCAGCCAATGAAAGCACAAATAGATTAGAGAATCCAAGATGGCGTCATAGGTAAACACCTACACTGCTGCCTCGCACAACAATTTCAAAACTACAACTAAAAGACAGAACAGACATCATCCAGAACCACAGGAAAGCTGGCTGAGTGTAAGTTCTACAGCTAGAAGGAAAGAGAGGGGCTCACAGAAACCCAGAGGAGCTGCAAAAAGCCGAGGCACGGAGAAGCACGCACTGAGAGAGCGGGTGCCGGAGTACCTGGCTGGCTTTCTCTGGCGGGAGGGAAACGGAGACTCCCAACGGCATTGAACCCCTTATCTTACGACACTAAACCCCAGATCCAGCGAAACTCATACGGGGGGAGTTTGGACTGTGAAAAGGGAGAGGTGCACGGAAATTTAGGGGAGTCGCAGAAGATAGGTCCAGTCTCGCACGCGCACGGTGCTGCGCGGAGGACAGATTGCTGATTGTGCCGCTGGCTTTCGCGAGTGCGAGGGAGACAGACCCTCCGAACTGTGCCACTTCTGAGTCCACTGGGCCCCTGTTTTGGGCAAAACCCTCGGGACCTAGTCTCGTGTGGTCCTGGTGCGCAGGGGAGCTGGAAAGGCAGCGGTTGGAGGCACTGCAGGTGCGCACAAGCACTGCTCCAGGGATTACCCAGTCATGTGAGACTCAGGGGCCGTGGAGGGCGGGGCCGACTGGAAGGCAAGGTGGTCCCTTAAGCCCTGAGACTCCACCCATCCCAAGTTCAACAGAGGCTTCTGCGGCTTTACGTCTGGTATCATAAAGCTGAATTCAACACAGAAGTTTCCCGGCATAGTGAAAATGCTGAGACAAAGGAAGGGATCACAAACAAAAGAAATGGAGGGAAAAAAAATGACTGGATATAGAGTTCAAAACCACACTTATAAGGTTTTTCAAGAATATGCTAGAAAAGTTGGATAAATTTAGTGAGACCCAAGAGGAGATGGAAAAGGTCCAACTAAAGATGATAAAGGACCAAATAGAAATTAAACATACACTGACTGAAATAAAAAATATTATACAGAGTCCTAACAGCAGACTAGAGAAAGGCAAGAATCAAGTAAAAAATTTGAAATATAAAGAAGCAGACAACATTCAACTGGAAAAGCAAGAAGAGAAAAGAATCCAAAAATGTGAACATAATGTAAGGAGACTCTGGGACAGCTTTAAGCGTACCAACATCAGAATTGTGGGGGTGCCAGAAGAAGAGAGAGAGCAAGATACTGAAAACCTATTTAAAGAAATAATGACTGAAAACTTCCCACATCTGGTAAAAGAAATAGACTTACAAGTCCAGGAAGCACACAGAACCCCATATAAAAGGAATCCAAAGAGGACCACACCAAGACACATCATAATTAAAATACCAAAAGCAAAAGACAAAGAGAGAATATTAAAAGCAGCAAGAGAAAAACAGTTCATTACCTACAAGGGAGCACCCATACGACTGTCAGCTGATTTCTCAATAGAAACGATGCAGGCCAGATGGGAGTGGCAAGAAATATTCAACATGATGAATAGCAAGAACCTACAACCAAGAATAATCTATCCAGCAAAGCTAACATTCAGAATTGAAGGGCAGATAAAGAGCTTCACAGATAAGAAAAAGCTAAAGGAGTTCATCAACTCCAAACCAGTATTATATGAAATGCTGAAAGGTACTCTTTTAGAAGAGGAAGAAGAAAAAGGTAAAAGCCAAAAAATTATGAACAACAAATACATATCTATCAACAAGTGAATCTAAAAATTAAGTGAATTAAAAATTTGATCAACAGAATAAATTGGTGAATATAATAGAATCAGGAGCACAGAAAGGGAGTGGACTGATAATTCTCAGGGGGGAAGGGGTGAGGGGTGTACAGGGAGAGACTGGACAAAAATCATACACCTATGGATGAGATCAATGGGAGAGAGCTAAGGGCAGAGGGAGAGGATGGAGCTGGGTGGAGGGGTGCTATGGAGGGGAAAAAAGAGAAACAAATGTAATAATCTGAATAATAAAGATTTAATTTTAAAAAAAAGAAAGCACAAATAAGTGGAGCAACAAATCAATGTCTCTCTCTCTCTCATCAATTAAAAATTGTTACAAAAAAGGAACAGTGCCATTCCACACTCTTGCTCTGGGACCAAAATTCTCATTACAGAACATCTGACCTACCATTTTTATCTGCACCCCCTAGCAGACCAGCTAGCACATGAGTAAATGAAAGAATGACTTGGCTGGAACAAACATTAAGATTAATTTTAATGTCACTAACTTGAAGGACAAGAAAACTGAGTTAGAGAAGTTAAGCCAACTGAAACCACTTAGCTAGTAAGAGGCAGAAAGTTCATTTCAACATGTCTTTATAGAGCATCTGTGTATAAAGAATTGTTCTAAGCACTGCAGGTGGTAGCAGCACAATGAAGATGAAGTTCCTGCACTTAACAAATAGGGGATATAAATCGGGGTATCCATGCCGGAGAGAAGGAAACAGACACTGGAACTGGGGGCGGGGGGACTTCTGTTTCCTAGTCTCTTTTAGTTCTTCACAAGACACACAGGCAAGGGGTTTTATCCCCAACTCCCATATAATGGAATCTCAGGGATACAATACACTAATTAGAGGAAGACTCAGAATTTGAACCCAGGTCTATCTGGTGGCAAAATCTAAGTTCTTTTCCTAACACTATTATAATTCAAAAAAATAAAGGCCAGCCCAACTGGTGTGGTGCAGTGATTGAGCGACAACCTATGAACAAAAAGGTTGCCGGTTCCATTCCCAGGTTGGGGAGCATGCCCAGGTTGTGGGCTGGGTCCCCATAGGAAATGTGCAGGAGGCAGCCAATCCATGATTCTCTCTCATCATTGATGTTTCTATCTCTTTATCCCTCTCCCCTCCCCTCTGAAATCAATAAAAATCTATCAAAAATAAAATAAAATAAAGGCCAAGTGACTTCAAAAATAATTATTCAGGAAATAAAGGTCAAATAAGTTCAAAGGAAGAAGTTGCCCAGTCTCCTTGGAAGTTGTAGGAAATGGTTCATGAGAGAAATAGCTCTGGGTCATTGAAAATGTCTGACAGAGAGCCGTGAGGCAGAGCCATGGAGGATAAGGTGGAGACGGTGGCCATTGGAGACAGAGGCAATGCAGGAGAACTTCATGTGTGAAGAAGGGCATAACTGGCTTCAGCTGGAACCAGAGTCCATGAAGGAAGAGAAATTTGAACCTCACTTGAAGATGGTGTGTTAGCAGGGCGATGACACCATCATTAGAGTTGGACTTTAGCAGGATTGATTTTTTAGCATGTGTAGGCTGGCTTGCATAAGTCAGAAGCTGGAGACAGAATTGGTTAAGAAGTTGCTGAGATAATCCAGGTTCAGAAATAGCTGGGGGTGCAGTGGAGCCAGAAAGGAGAAACTGGTTTATATTGCTGTAATGCACCTGTGTCTGTATATAGCTCCTCTATATTATAATTATATAACTGCTAAGTACAACTACTTGGTAATAATAAGAGATATTTATCAGGCACTTTGCTAAGTGCTTTTTCAGCATGAATTCATTCCTATTCATTAACAGCCATATGAGGTGGAGGCTATTATTATCCCCATTGTACTGATGAGGACACTGAGGCTCACAGAGAACAGAAAGCACATCCAAGGGCATATACTGAGTAACTGCAGACTATGGAACTCAACCCAGATCTCTTAACTCCAGAGTCCACACTCTTCCCACATGTCGCATACTCACCCTCCATGACCATCTCTTCCTGGCTCAGCCTCCCCTAACTTAATAAGACTTTGATGGAAATTTAAGGGTAGCCTGGAATACTGGAAATAGCATGAGACCTGGAGTGACACAGAACTGAGTGTGGAACCCTGGCTCAGCTACTTACAAACAGAGTGATATTGGATGTTACTTGACCTCCCTGAACTTACTTTCTTTCTGTAAAATATAGATAGTAGAGCAACTTCCCAGGGTTGTTAAGAAGATTAAAAGTGGGGGAAAGGAATATCCCAGGCAGTGTGTGGCAGATAGTCACAAGTAGTCAATAAATGATAGTTTGATGATGATGATGATGATGATGATGATGATGGGCATCCAGATGAGGGTGATCAGGCTGACAAGAGAACAAGCCATGAGAGAGCCAGTCAGAGCAGTGGCCAGCCTTAACAGTCACCTTCAGATGCGTACAGTGTTGTCATGTGAGATTAGACAGAGAGAACTCATTCTGTGCTCTCAAGGGGAGACAACGGGACCAAGGAGGCTAGTCTAGGAGTTTCTCACCTCCTGCAAACTCAACCACTGTGGTAACTCACCTGCGAACAGCCTTCTTTGCACGGTGGCGGGATCCTGCCACTGGAGGTTTTCAGAGAAGGTGAGTGCAATCCGTCTAGAAGGGACAGTTTACAGCAGTGGTTCTCAGCTCTGGGTGTGTCAGACTCACTCAGGGACTTGTTAAGACACAGGTCGCTGAGACCACTTCCAGAATGCTTGTTTTGGGAGGCGGGGGTGGGGCCTGAGAGTGCATCTCCAACCAGTTCTCATGTTGCTGCTGCTGCTGCTGCTGCTGGCCCTGTGCCAGCACTTTGAGAACCAGAGCTTTAGAGTGCAGCACTTTCCAAACTCCAGGCCCATGGGTTGGTCCACAACCATGTTCCCCAAAGTCATAACACAGTCAGAAAAGCTGTGAAACGCACCCAGTGTTTCTCGGGGCTATACGTGCCCAGTTTGAAGGGTCGTCCTTCATGCCAAGACTGTGGCCTGCAGACTTTTTCTGACATTAAAATTCCTCTCTGCCGAAATCAGTTTGGCTCAGTAGATAGAGCATCAGCCTGCGGACTGAAAGGTCCCAGGTTTGATTCAGGTCAAGGGCATGTACCTTGGTTGCGGGCACATCCCCAGTAGGGGGCGTGCAGGAGGCGGCTGATCAATGTCTCGCTCTCATGGATGTTTTAACTCTCTATCCCTCGCCCTTCCTCTCTGTAAAAAGTCAATATTTTTAAAAAATTCCTCTTCTTTTTAGGAAAGATAATGACAATAGGTGGTGGTTCTGTTGTCAGTTTGTTTCTTGGTTTCTTTACATGGCAAAATAACAAGTTGGCCCTAGAATGGTCCTTGATTTTTAAACATCTTTTTGGACCATATACTTCTTAACTGGAGAACACGCTGCTCCTGGGCTGGAAAGAGTTTAGACTGACTGGTGGTTTCTCTTTCAAAGTGAAGCTCAAGTGTCTTTTAAAAAGGCATTACACACCTCGTTGCCTGGCTAAACAGCTTACTCAGACATATTTGACCTTTAATTGATGCTTCCAATGGTCATTATACACATCTATTATTATAAAGAGCTGTCAAACCCACAACCATGCCCTCTGGCAGGCCACTGAGAGAGGACAATTTGTCCCTCAGTGAACGGACTCAGGCTGCCTTTCTGTTGCTGTGTAGCCATCCTGCTGCCTCGGCAGTTCCCTCTCACCCATCAGCTGCCCCTTCTCTATGTGGCCACTTGTTCCTCCACCCACACCTCAGAATGTCAGACCACCAAGCTTATTAAACCAGTGGTTTGATTTTACACATCAATTTTAGTCAATAGTCTGTGACTTAGGAACCCTTTATCTCTGCCAGAGAACGAGGGCATAGGCTCAGTAAATGATCAGAAACACCGCATTCTGTTGAGAAATGGTAATGACAGATAATAGTCACTAGAAACTTACCGCAAGCCGGAACTTATCTAGAACAATTAGGTAATTTGCCCAAGATTAATATATGAAAGAGTTGGGCTTCAAGCCAGAACTATCAGAATGAGATTGGTACTTTCCTCTACTCGGCTTCACTGGTATTTTTAATAGTGAGCTGCTGGAAGTCTGATCATTAAACAAATGAAGATATACAGATGCTATTGCTTGTATGTGATGCTTATTTCCCAATGGTGTTCTTTAAGGAATGTTCTGATTTTGTTAGAAGAAACTGAAGCTATTCTGATTCAAAAATCAAGGTGGAGCCCTGGCTGGGTAGCTCAGTTAATAAGAGTATCATCCTGATACACCAAGGATGTAGGTTCGATCCCCGGTCAGGGCCGATACAAGAATCAACCAATGAATGTATAAATAAGTAGAACAAAAAATTGGTGCTTCTCTCTCAAATCAATTTTTTTTTTAATTAGAAGAAAAAAGAATCCAGCTGGGGACTAGTTGACTTTGGGACACTGGCCATATGCTGGGCACTAGGCACACAGAGGTTAAAAATATTAAAACAAATAACAGGGGTCACAAGCTAATTCATGGGGGCTTTATGATCACCCTGTGCAATGGCTATTTGATGGTTAATTCATTCATTTTTTTAAACCAGTGAGAACATTGATTAGAAAGTCTGTGGCTGACCTGTGCACAAAGGAGGCTGTAGACACAAAGGAACTGCAAGAACTGCCCTTGGGAACAATAGTCAAGTGTGAAAACAGGGCCAGCTATAGAAATGGCACCTCCCCCGAATTCTGCAGACTGCCTCTCGATTGCCAAGACTGGTCAGTCTGAAACATCGGCTCCAATCTTTCCTCTCTAGAGAGCACTGAGAACTAGACATTATAGCAGCTGGAAAAGGAGAGTGGTGGCTGGCTGGTCTTCAGCAAACTAATTCCATGTGTGCTGTGGGAGATACTGACAGGCCAAATGGCAGAGCCAGCCACTGTGTTTGAAACAAACATGAGATGCCATACTGTTGGTAAGGATGTGAGGAAATTGCTATTTGTATATCCTGTGGTTTGGCAATAGATTTTAGAATATGAAGCCCGGCAGCATGCTTCAATGGTTGAACATCAACCTATGAACCAGGAGTTCACAGTTGGATTCCTGGTCAGGGCCTATGCCCACGTTATGGTCTCATCCCCAGTGTGGGGTGTGCAGGAGGCAGCCGATCAATGATTCTTTCATTATTGATGTTTCTATCTCCCTCTCCCTTCCTCTCTGAAATCAATAAAAATAAAAATATTTTAAAAGTTGAAAACAAGAGCTCAATGGATAGAGTGTCAGCTTCGGACTGGTCCCAGGTTAAGGGTTTAATCTCCAGCATTTACAGGGAACTCATACAACTTAACAAAAGGAAGATAAACAATACAATAAAAAACTGGGCAACGGACCCGAATAGACACTTTTCTAAGGAGGACAGAAGGAAGGCCAAGAGACACATGAAAACATGCTCAAAGTCACTAATTATCGGAGAGATGCAAATCAAAACAACAATGCAGTATCATCTCACACCTGTCAGAAGGACTATCAACAAATCAACAAATGACAAGTGTTGGTGAGGATGCAGAGAAAAAGGAATTCTTTTGCACTGCTTATGAGAATGCAGACTGGTGCAGCCACTGTGGAGAACAGTATGGAGTTTCCTCAAAAAACTAAAAATGGAACTCCCATTTGACCCTGCGATCCCACTTCTAGGAATATACCCAAGAAGCTAAAAAGACAAATCAGAAAGGATATATGCATCCCTATGTTTCTAGCAGCACAATTCACCATAATTAAGATTTGGGAACAGCCTAAGTGCCCATCAGCAGATGAGTGGATTAAAAACCTGTGGTACATCTACACAATGGAATACTATGCTGTGGTAAAAAAGAAGGAGTTCTTACCATTTGCAACAACATGGATGGAACTGGAGAGCATTATGTCAAGTGAAATAAGCCAGTCAGAGAAAGATAAATATCACATGATTTCACTCATTTTTGGAATATAATGAACAATATAAACTGACGAACAGGGACAGATCCAGAGACAGAGAAGCATCGATCAGACTGTCAAACCCCAGAGGGAAGGTAGGGGAGGATGTGGGTAAGGAGGAGAGATCAACCAAAGGACTTGTATGCATGCATTCAAGCCTAACCAATGGACACGAACACCAGGGGGGTTAGGGTATAAGTGGGGGGAGAGGGCTGGAGGGTTAATGGAGGCATGAGGACACATATGTAATACCTTAATCAATAAAGAAATTTGAAAAAAAGAATAAAAGAAAGGTCCCAGGTTAGACTCCGGTCAAGGGCATATGCCCAGGTTATGGGCTCCATCCCCAGTAGGGGATGTGCAGGAGGCAACCAAGCAACAATTCTCTCTCATCATTGATGTTTCTATCTCTCTCTCCCTCTCCCTTCATCTTTGAAATCAATAAAAAATATATTTTTAAAAAATTGAAAACAAGAAATTGAAAAAAAAATTGCAGGTTTGAAAATACAGGGTGTGCCACAAAAATGTATAAACACTTTAACAGTTGATAGCTCAATTGATGTTTCTTTTTTTTCTTCTTCAGATTTAACCCATTGGAATTAATAATTATTCAAAAGGTGTATACATTTTTGTGGACACCCTGCATGTATGATAATGAAAATTCACTGGAACTTTGCTCGTCATCATAAAACGTTGAAAACAATTTAAATGTCATTCAATAGAGGACTAATTGAATAAATTAAGCTACACATGCATGCACACACACATATACAAACACCTGTCTTCATACACAAACTCCTATATACACTCACACAAACACACATTGGAATACAAAAACAAACAAAAAACAAAAAATGAATCTATAAGTGTCAATAGCATATGGTTAACTTTTTATTTATTTGTAGAGCTTTTATTTTTTTAATTTATTCTTATATATTTTTATTGATTTCAGAGAGGAAGGGAGAAAGATAGAAACATCAATGATGAGAGAGAATCATTGATTGGCTGCCTTCTGCATGCCCCCCATTGAGGATTGAGCCTGGGACCCTTCAGTCCACAGGCTGACAGTCTATCCACTGAGCCAAACCAGGTAGGGCTGGTTAACTTTTAAAAAAGTAAATTGTAAAGCTCAATTTGAGTCCATCTTGTTTTGTAAAAGTTATATGTATGTGTGTGTGTACATCTATAGACATGTCTAGAAGGATGGTCTTGAATATGTGAACTTCAGTTATCTCTGGATGATGAAATTTGAGGGCTTTTTTTTTTTTTACTTTATTCTCTGTGCTTTCCTGTACAGTGGCCATTGTATATACCGTTCAGTATAAATTCCTTTCAGTTCCCAAATACTACATCCCCTCACACTATTCCAGGCTTTCACACATGGTTCTTCACCTGGCATGTTCTTAATCCTTTAAACCCAAATACTTCACCTGACTAACTCCTATTCATTCTATGGTGTCTCTGCTTAGTAATCAATTACTCTCAGAAAAAACTTCCTGTGTGTGTGTGTGTGTGTGTGTGTGTGTATGCACGCGCGCACGCCCGCGTGGCGTGTGTGTTCATGTGCTTTCATAGTACCCAATGATTCCTTCTCAGAGTACTTAACACATTGATTTATCATTACCTGTTGATTTGTCTAGATCTCCCACAATTATCTGTCATAGCAAGGGTTATCTTTAGTGCACTACTATATCCCCAATACTTTGCACAATTTCTGCACATCACTAATCACTGACTGAATAGGTGTGCTGTGAATACAGTTACTTTCCATCTAAATGGAGTCTCCGTCTTCTGCTGAATGTTGCTATATCTGGTGGAACACCAGAATGGTGGCCACCCCGGCCATCACCAGAAAAGCTAATCTGGGAAATACAGAATAAGCAGAGGACAGGAAAAATTGGGTCTGTCATTGAGCCAATGAGCAGCAACTCTAAATCAACCGACATTCAGACTTCTTGCTACAGGGGAATATAATCATCCTTGTTGTTGCAGCTCTTTAGTTACATGCAGCCAAATCATCATAAGTGAGAGATTGAGTGAATGAATGAATGAATGAATGACTCTATTCAGTAGCATAAGAAAGCCAACTCCCCTTCAATCAAGTTAATGTTTGTCTTGGAGACTTCAAAAACTGCTTACTATTCCTAAAAGACTTAAGGCAGTAGGATAAAATCTTGATTTGGGGGAAGTTTCGCATATTACAGTTTTCTGGATAAATTTGTCTTGTAGGTGAAAGCTGCACTTTGCAAGGGAAAAGAATCTTTTATCAGGGTATTATTTAAAAAACAAAGATAATATTCTTAGAGAAGTGTCCGAGTCAATACACATCCAGTCCAATCTCCCAAGTGTTACCATGCATGAGCCTAACTTGGAGACCTTTCTTTAAATAGCCAATCTGGAGATTTAGATTCAGTGAGATGTGGAGGAGTCCAAGGATCTGCCTTTATCCAGCATTGGGATGTGGCTCGTCTGCAGACCACACACACTTCAAGAAGCCTTATTGTAAAACTTCCACTTTATATCTATGGAACTGAACCATAAGAAGTGATGTTTCACACAATACTCAAGGGAGCAGGCTCAACTGGTGGAAGATGGGGCCTATATTTTGGCTTATCTATCCACCAGAATTAGACTGTGATCCGGCAAGTCACTTAAGCTGTCTATCTTTAAATGTCCCCATTTATTAAAAATGACAAGGATTAATAGTTCTCTGCATTGTCACCCCTCAGACTGATTGTAAAGACCAAATGATTTCAGTAGATGTACTGTACAGATATAAGAAAATGCTCTTTGTCAGAACTCTGGTGTTTATTGAGCTCCTTAATAAAAGAATTACTTATGTTCATTAGGCTCTGTTTATTAAGAAAAAAATGGGGACTCATATTTTTGAAAAATTGCTACAAAGGGGATTTGCTTAATTTTCAGTTAACCTGAGAACTTGTTAACCAACACACCCTATACTTAAGGATCCTGAGTTTCATGTACATGATATACATTTATTAACAATATGTGCCTTTGTGAGCAGACTCCCTAATTGAAGGAAGTTTCTTTGACTTTGGCAAAAGTTAATGGGCCCAACAACCCATAAAATAGAAGACAATATTTGCAAATCATTTATCTGATATAGGAGTAATATCCATAATATATAGAGGATGTCTAAAATTCAACAACAACAAAAACTACCTGGTTCAAAATAGGCAAAGAATTTCAATGGACATTCTCCAAAGATTTATGATTGGCTAAAAAGCACATGAAGAGATGCTCAACATAAAAAAAAAAAAAAGCTCAACATCACTAGTCATTGAGGAAATGCAAATCAAAACTACAATGACATCACACCTCACACCCATTAGGATGGCTACTATTTTTTAAAAACACGGAAAACAAGTGCTGGTGAAGATGGAGAAATGGGAGTCCTTATACTGTTCATGGGAAAGCAGTATGGCAGTTGCTAAAAAATTAAACATAGAATTTCCATATGGTTCACTTCTGGGTATATACCCAAAAGAATTGAAAGCGGGGTATTGGGAAGTTATTTGTACATCCATGTTCATAGCAGCATCATTCACAGTAGCTAAAAAAACAAAAGCAAACCCAAATGTCCATGAACAGATGACCAGATAAGCAGAATGTAGTCCAGATAAAGGGATATTACTCAGCCTTCACAAGCAAGGAAATTCTGCAAAATGCTGTGACAAGGATAAACCTCGAGGATATTATGCTAAGTGAAAAAAGCCAGTCACCAAAAGCCAAATACTGTGTGATTCCACTTTTAGGAGATACTCAGAGTGGTCAAAACCAGAGACACTAAGTAGAATCGTGGTTGCCAGGCACTGGAGGGAGGGGATAATGGGTAGTTCTTGTTTAATGAGTTTCAGTTCACAAGATGAAAAGAGTTATGGGAATGAAAGGTTGTGATAGCTGCACAATAATATGAATTACTTAATACCACTGAGTTGTGCATTTAAAAATAGTTAAGATGGGCTCAGACAGTGTGGCTCAGTGATTGAGTGTTGACCTAGGAACCAAGAGGTCACAGTTCATTCCCAATCAGGAAACAGCCTGGGATTGCTGGATCTATGGTAGGAGGTGTGCAGGAGGCAGTAATCATTGATGCTTCTTTCTCAGCAGTGTTTCCGTCTCTTTATCCCTTTTCCTTCCTCTCTCTAAAACTCAATAAAAACATATTTTTAACAATATAGTTAAACCCTGGCTGGTTTGTTCAGTGCTTAGAGTGTCGGCCTGCAGACCAAAGGGTCGAGGGTTGTTTGATTCCCATTCAAGGGCATGTACCTCAATTGCAGGTTCGATCCCCTGCTCTGGTCTGGGTAAGAGGGGGCGGTAACCAATAGATGTGTCTCTCTTTTCGATGTTTATCTCTCTCTTCCTTTCCTCACTCCCTTCCACTCTGTCAAAAAATAAAACAATAAAAAATCAATGGAAAAAATATCCTTGGGTGAGGATTTTTTTAAAAAATAGTTAAGATGGTAATTGTTATGTTAAGTGCATTTTATCACAATAAAAAATATCTATTTAAAAACAAGTAATGGGGCCCTGACCCCAGTTTGGCTCAATGGATAGAGCGTCGGCCTGGGGTTCAATTCCAGTCAAGGGCATGTACCCAGTAGGAGATGTGCAGAAGGCAGCTTATTGATGTTTCTCTCTCATTGATGTTTCTCTCTCATTGATGTTTCTAACTCTCTATCCCTCTCCCTTCCTCTCTATAAAAAAGCCAATAAAATATATTAAAAGGAAAATAAAAAGAAATAAAAACAATTAATAGGGCTGGGTTACACATTGTATGATTCCATTCATATGACCTTCTGAAAAGACAAAATTATAGTTCTAAGAACAGAGCAGTGGTTGCCAGAGGCTAGGGGAGGAAGAAGGGTATGACTACAAAAGGGTTCAGGAGGGACTTTTTGAGGGGATGGGACTATTCTGTATCCTCATTGTGTTAGTGGTTAAAAGAATCCTTAAGCATGCTAACATTCATACACTGTACATAAAGATAAGCAATTTTACTATGTGTTAACTTAAAAATAAAATCAATTAACTGGCCCAACTCATGGTAACTGTTTGTCTTGCCCAGATAATAGCCACCCAAATGGTTGAAGTTTGTGGCGAGAAAAGAATAACCAGAGTAGGCAGGAAGGGAGAATAAGAACATGCATGCTACATAAACAATTGTTCTGAGTATTTCTTTATCCTTTTCTTTTTGGTAAGTTGTCCCCTGAAGATCAGTCTTGTGTTCGTTCTTCCTAGGGCTTCCTCTTTCTCTTCCCAAGGGTAAAGCTCTTCTGATTACCAGTAATTTCTGTTGTTTCTCCTACAAGACACTAAACACTTTGGTCCAATGTTAATTTTTAGGTTGAACTTTACTTTCCAGATTACCTCATTCCCCAA
This sequence comes from Lasiurus cinereus, assembly GCA_011751065.1. Taxonomy (NCBI): domain Eukaryota; kingdom Metazoa; phylum Chordata; class Mammalia; order Chiroptera; family Vespertilionidae; genus Lasiurus; species Lasiurus cinereus. The sequence goes on from JAAGEH010000030.1 coordinate 14,960,541, forward strand.
CAATACTCATGGTGGCTGATTTTTCAAAGCAAAACCCTCCCTAACAGTTCCAACATTTGAATTATGACAGAACCAGAAGAAAGGCATTTCATAGTGTTTCTCTTCTTACTCCAATTACATACTCCCTCTTGATTGGAGCTGCTAGAGAAATAATGCAAACCAATCTGAAATTTTTAATTTTTTTTAGTAGCCACATTTAAAAAGTAAATAGCCCTAGTTGGTTTGGCTCAGAGGATAGAGCGTTGGCCTGCAAACTGAAGGGTCACAGGTTTGAATACGGTAAAGGGCATGTACCTCAGTTGCAGGCTCCTTCACAGCCCCAGCCCTGGTCAGGGTGCATGCAGGAGGCAACTAATCGATAGGTTTCTCTCACATCCATCTTTCCCTCTCTCTTCCACTTACTCTAAAAATCAATGGAAAAATATCCTTGGGTGAGGATTAACAAAAAAAAAGAGAGTTAAAAAGTAAACAAAGCAAGTGAAAACAATTTAAATACTATATTTTACTTAACCTAATATATCAAAATATTACCGCTTCACACACAATCCATATAATTATTGAGATATTTTGCATCCTCTTTTTTTGTACTAAGTCTTTGAAATCCACTGTGTTTCACACATAAAATACATCAAAATTTAACCCTGGCCCAGTAGTTCAGTTGGTTAGAGCATCAACCCAATGTGCCAAGGTTGTGGGTTTGATCCCTAGTCAGAGCATAGAAGAATCGACCAATGAATGCATACATAAGTGGAACAAAGCAATATTTCTCTAAAGTAAAAAATAATTTTTTTAAAAAAAGTACATCACAGTTTAGACTAGTCACATGCCAAACCCAATGCAAACATCCTCTCACTATTTGGACTTTGATCATTACTGAGTATGTGAGCCTCTGCCCACATTCTTCATTGGCCAACAAACACTGGGGTGTCTACTACGCACCAAGCATCATGCTGGTAACTGGAAATATAAAAGTGAATCAGACGTTGATTGTTCTAAAGCTCATTTTGTGAATGTGAGGAACACATAACAAGACCAAAAAATTGCGAAAGAATCATGCGCGACACAGACGCACTATTCTAGCAGCACCTGTAAGGAGAAGGAAGTGACCAAGAGTGTGTAATTAATGTTAACAGTGGCCCTGGGCTGCCCTCGGGGATGTGTGATGTTAGCTCAGTGAAGGGGATGGGGAGGGGCATTCCAGAGGTGCCAGCGTGAGCACAGGCCCTGAACCCAGGGAGAGGGGCGGGGGGGCGCCCAGGGAACCTCCTAAGAATGCAAAGGTAAAAGGAGAAAGTGGATAGCCGCGTAGCGCCCGTTGACACTCCTGCTAAGTTGCCTGGCTTCTAAAATAAACATCTCTGACACTTCTTAAAATTTCAGAAGAGACGGAATGTAAATGAGACCATATTTATTAGGCTTTTGCCGGCAACAGTCGCCGCTCCTCTGGACTGGCTGCTCCATGAGGGCAGGGCCACGGGCTTTGCTCATCACCCTGTCCCAGGGCCTGCAACACAGCCTGGCCCCGAGTGGGCGCGAGAGGCTGGACCATCGCTGGTTCCCCCCATCATTCTCCCCCCTTCAGCCCTCCGCACCCCCCTCAGCAGGGGGAAGACTACCTAGGGCCGTGGGGGGGCGCCCCACCCCATCTCAACCCTTCTCGGGGAGGGGTCGGGGGGAGGGTAACGCAACGCGTGACTGCTCCGCCCGCCTCTTGGGAAGGCGCCCCCAAAGGAGGTGGGAAAGCAGCAGCCGCGCCCCAGGAGCCGCTAAGGAGCGGTCCTCCCCGCAGCGCCCACACGGGACGCCCCAATCCCGCCTCCCGCGCCCCGGCTACATCCGCGACGCAAAACACAGTCGACCCGCCGGCGTCTGGGTCCCTGGCCCACCCCTCCCCGCACGTCGGCGCCAAGAGGGTGGAGCGACCCGGCTCCTTCAGCCAATAAAAGCAGCGGGTTCCTGGTCCGATCTCCCGCGCGGCTCGCCATTGGCCGCCATCCGAGTCTCGGCCCACCGAACCTTTGCGGCCCGAGCCAATCGTGTGGCAGCGGAGCGACCCCTCCTCCGCGCCCCCGCCGCTCTTTAGGAGCCGCAGCCGGGCGCCGGCGGGCACTGGGCGGGTGGCGGTGACCAGCGACGCGAGCCGATCCCCCCCCTCCTCCGCGCGCCGCGCCGTCGGCCCCACCATGGAGCCCGCCGTGTCGTTGGCCGTGTGCGCGCTGCTCTTCCTGCTCTGGATCCGCGTGAAGGGGCTGGAGTTCGTGCTCATTCACCAGCGCTGGGTGTTCGTGTGTCTCTTCCTGCTGCCGCTCTCGCTCATCTTTGACATCTACTACTACGTGCGCGCCTGGGTGGTGTTCAAGCTCAGCAGCGCGCCGCGCCTCCACGAGCAGCGCGTCCGGGACATCCAGAAGCAGGTGAGCTCTCCCCGGGCGGGCGTCCGCCCCGGGCTCGAGGGATGGAGCGGGC